>OY992521.1:8141692-8768398 GCA_963921215.1 Scoparia ambigualis
TCTTAAACACTAGGGTTTGAAGTCCCACTACTTAGTGGGACTACCAGTCATAAGGGCTTATGGTTCCACTTCTTAATTAGACTGCTTATGGGCCCACTGTCATACCATACATGAAAGTTAAATATGAACGAATAGAAAATGAAGTGAAAAATAAACACAGGCTACTTAAAAATTGCGTTGACACTTGCAACTAGTGACTTTCAGAAAAATTATTCTAGCAGTGTCGGGAGGGAGACTCGTAATTTTTATGTATCGCTAATTATGAACCCAAAGCTAGTGAGACTATGAGACCGGTAGGACATTATTGGTGGGGCTACGAGTCATTCAGTGGAACAACGAGCCAATAAACCTCAATAAATATATCAGTGGATCTAGGTTTTTTTATTTTTTTATTGACAGTGGAACCATGAACCCAAAGCTAGTGGGACTATGAGACCAGTAGGTCATTATTGGTGGGACCACGAGTCATTCACCCAAACAACCTGTAAGTAAATGTAAGCGGGGTGATTCTGCCACTACTACGCAGCAATATTTGCAACGATGACTCTTGATTACAATAATGGAGGTCTTTGTGCGGTAATAGCACATTATGCTTATAAAAACTTTAACTTAACTTTTATAGAAGGCTTATGTTTACTTACTAGCGGCCGCTCGCGGTTTCACCCGTGTGGTTCCCGTTCCTGCTGGAATATCGGGATAAAAAGTGTCCTATGTGTTAATCCAGATTATAAACTATCTATATGCCCAATTTCATCCAAATCCATTTAGTAGTTTTTACGTGAAAGAGTAACAAACATCCATCCATACTTAAAAACTTTCGCGTTTATAATATTAGTAGGTTAATACGTTATATTATTTCTTAAATATTTTAACGAAATAGATTTGATTTAAATACAATAATTTGAAAGTTGTGTACTTAATTATACAACATGTTATGATGTGGTATCCTAAATTCTGAAAGTATTGGTTAACAAATTGTTTCACATATTATTGTGCGATGTACAACACATTACATGGAAATATGTATTGAAATTTCTTTAAAACGTGATTATCTTGATGATACGTGCCTTTATAAAGTAATAAATAACACTATACGAAATCTACTCCACACTTACGATCAGCTAGTGTGCTGTCAGGTCGGTTCAACTTCGTACATACGTTCATTTATCATTAAAGGCTCGAGACGTCAGTAAACTTTGATAAGGAACCAAACACGCTACAGTACACGGTAATCGACTTTTTTGTTACCACCCTATACGATGATTCTTCAACTTTACAAAAAAAATATTGCTCCTTTTCTTAGCGCTTAATCGAATATCTAAGGTCCGTCTAAGTGTTGTATACTTCGTTCCCCAAATTGATATTGTAATGTGAGTACAACCTGCGTCTTTATAATAGCAACGCACGTATTAATACTAAAGTTTTTATTTTGAATAGAATATACTTAATGTATTTGTTTGAACAATAACTGTATACAAAACATAGAAAAATATGCTTTATACTTTCGATATCCTACGCAAACTTCAACGTTCAACATTTTAATACCTACTTGAAAAGAAAGAAATATATTTTTTTAATCACACAACAAACACTAATGTCAATTCAAAAGGAAGAAAATAATATATAAATACATTGCGCCCTGTTGTCTGATGTCAACACTGCGCATAGTTAACAGAAAACTTTAAAAAACAACATTTATACAGCTGAATTAATGCGATTTAAACTCTAGTAATAAAATACTTTTGACGTATGAACTTGTCAAGTCAAGTCAAGTCAAAATATATTTATTCAATAAACTCAAATAATAAGTACTTTGAAACGTCCAAATATTTTTTTAACCTACCACCCATTCAGGACATCATTTTTTAACTGTGGCTTTTTTTTTGGCGGTAGGCGAAAAAACGAGCAACATCATCTGCTCATAAAATTAATGTTTAAAAATAATAACTCTTTGAATTCTTCACCAGTTTTTAGTTTATTCAATAGTAAAACTTACATGTTACTACATAGTGTGTAGACTACAACTTCTGATGGTTAATTAGTGGACATCACTGCACATTCCTACCACCACTTGTACTCTCACAACAGTGCACTATTTCCACTTCTCCGAGTCATTCCACTACTTTGCGGCAACATGGACAACGTTTCGGCGATTATGGAGACTCAGAAGTCCCTGGAGACAATGCTCTTCAAGAAAATGAACGATCTGGAGGCACAGCTGCAGCAGTCTTCATCCACCAAAAAGGACACGGACAAGGTTGCTTGGATCCAAGAGGAGTTCTACAGCTTCAAAGATGTTGTATTCAACATATTGTCACTACTGCGTCAACAAATTAGTGAAGTGGTCAGATCACTTGATGACTTGGAGACACGACATAGACAAAAATGTCTTCTCTTAAACGGGGTACCGGAGAAATCTTCCGACGACCTGACTTCAACTATTGTTTGCCTGTTCAAGAAGCACCTTGGACTTTCTGATGTCACAGCTGATTGCATCAAATCCTGCTATAGGCTTGGTCGCTTCATCGAGGGTCGTTCGCGTCCTATAGTCGTCCGTTTCTCCAACCTGACTCATCGTTCTTCGGTATGGAAGAACAAAACTAAATTAAAAGGTTCTTCCCTTGTTCTACGTGAGTTCCTGACAAAGTGCCGTCAGGCCACTTTTAAAGCTGCACGTGAACACTTCGGCGTAAAAAATGTCTGGACTTCGAGTGGGAATGTCTGCATTATAACACCCGACGAAAGCAGAGTGCGCATTGTTTCGGTTGATGAGTTGGGCAAGATTACAACTAAGTTTCCGAGGCCATCTTCTGCAGCTGCTGGATTGAATGTGGACCCATCGCAGTCAACTAGGTCGGTGCAAACAAGGTCGAAACGCTTAAATAAGAATGCAAAGTAAGACAATGTTTATGTACTTTCATGCTTCTCCTATTTTCTTCCATTGTGTCGACCGATTGCATTGCTGTGTGTCGATCTTCACTGTGCACTTTGCACAATAATTTTAGACGGTCAGTGATTATTTTAATTTTTACAGATAACCTTTATTATTTATTTTACTGTTTTTCATGGTTTTTTCTTGTTTTTATTTTCTCTTGACAGTTGACATTTCAATTGACAGTTGACTGAGTGAGTTGACAGTAAAGTGACAGTGAGTGACAACTAATTTGTATATAACTGTCGTAACTTTTTCAGGCAAAGGTTTATGTTCATACTGCCTTATAAATATTTTTTTTATTTAGATTAGTTTTAGTGTTTAGGCCTTTGCCTTATTCAAATGGTTTTGTTTGTTTAAAATCTTCCATGTCTCCTGTACTCGTCTGAAGTTTATTTTAATTAGTGTTTTTCCACTTGTAAACGGTTTACTGGTAGGATGTGTGGAGTCCAGAGAATTTTCATTTAGTTCTTAATTTTTATTTGTTTTAATTTATTCGTATTTTTATTATTTTAGTGCAAATTTTATTATATTACTTATATTTAATTTTTTTTATATATTCATATCTTATTTCTTATTATATATTTTAAATGTCAGATTCTGATGACTTCGTTTCAGCCAGTGATAGTGATTCTTCATTTCATTCTTTTGATGATGCCATTGATGACTCATGTGACATAAGCAATCTTCTCTCACGTGAACTTGGTTGTTGCCATGAGACTCTCAACATCTGTCACATAAACGCTCAGAGCATTCCACAACACTTCACTGATCTCCTTCATTCCTTCTCTTCGAATACGGTTCATGCCGTCCTAGTGTCAGAGAGCTGGCTTAAGCCGTGTCTAAACTCCATAACTTATAACCTCCCAGGCTTCAATCTCATCCGCAATGATCGCATTGGCAAGGGTGGCGGTGGGGTGGCTATCTACTTATCTCACACCTTTTCTCACAAGCTTTTAGCCTCCTCTGCCTCCCGCCACGGCTGCATGGAATATCTCTTCCTTGAGATCGATGTAAAGGGCATGAAGGTTGTCCTGGGAGTGGTTTATTGCCCCCCTTCCGTTGAATTTCACCCTGACTTCGATTCTCTTCTTAACTCTTTCGCTACTGACTATTCGCACCACATTATTATGGGTGATTTCAACACCGACCTTTTAAAGGTTTCTGTACAGTCGCGCAAGTATCGATCCATAGTTGAGTCAGCAAACTTTCATATTCTTCCACTCGATCCAACTCACCATAATTTAACGACTTCTGACTCTTGGATCGATCACATTCTAATTTCTTCATCTTCCCATGTCGTCAAACATGGCCAATTTCCTGCTCCTGGCTTCTCCAGGCATGACCTCATTTTTGTAGCTTATAAGGCTAAGCCTCCTAAACCCAAACCCCTTATTTTAAAAATGCGTAATTTAGCTAGACTGGATGTGGACAAACTTAACAATGACGCATGCGCTTTGGACTGGACACCTGTTATTGAGGCTGATTCTGTCGACAACATGGTTGCGTACTTCAACAGTTCAGTCCTGAATCTGTTTGATAAGCATGCACCTAAAAAGCTCGTCAAGCTACGTCGGCCTCCTGCGCCTTGGATTACACCTGGAGTACGCATGGCCATGCGTAGGCGAAACAAATACTTTCGTACATTCAAAAGATGCCGAACCGATTTTAACTGGGATGCTTTTAAAACCGCTAGGAATCGCTGCAATCGGATGGTGAGAGCTGCTAAACGCCAATATATCCATAAAAATATTTTAAATTCCAATCCTGCCGACACATGGAAGTTTCTTCGTACCCTGGGCTTTGGCAAGACGCCGACCCAGCATAGTTCATCTATTTCGCTTAATGACCTTAACAGTCATTTTACCTCAACTGCCTCCTTATCTGACTCAGTAACCCTCTCCACTATTTCCTCTATTACTTCCACGGCTCTTTCTACTCTTGACTTATTTTCTTTTCGTCCGTTAGTTGAAGAAGATGTTCGGAAACTTGCTCTCTCCATCAAATCCAAGGCAGTGGGATGTGATGAAGTGGGTAGATCTATGATCACACTTATTCTTATTTCTATACTTCCTGTTCTTACCTTTATTCTCAATTACTCTCTCTCCTCTTGTACGTTTCCCTCTGCCTGGCTTAAAGCCATCGCAATTCCACTTCCCAAAATCCGTAACCCGACTTGTTTAAACCATTTTCGACCTATTTCTATCCTACCATTTATTTCCAAAATCCTTGAAGCTGCGGTCCACAGCCAACTTTCCTCTTTCATCTTCCGACATAGCTTCTTAAGTCCCTTCCAGTCCGGGTTTCGACCCAGGCATAGCACTACCACTGCTCTTGTTAATGTCCTGGAGGACGTACGCAACGGCATGGAGAATTCTCAGTTGACTGTGATGGTTCTTATTGATTTCTCCAACGCCTTTAACACGGTCAACCATGACATTCTCTTAGCAATTCTCTCCCATATTGGACTGTCTTCTTCTACTACGACATGGTTTTCCTCATATCTTCGTGGACGCCAGCAAGTTGTTCGGGCTGATCAGTCTATTTCTGACTGGTGCGAGCTGACTGCTGGTGTTCCACAAGGCGGCATACTTTCCCCCCTTCTCTTCTCACTTTTTATTGACTCTCTTACTACAAAACTTCATTCTTCTTACCATCTGTATGCTGACGATCTCCAATTATATGTTCAAACTGATAAAAGTAATCTTAATCAGTCGGTCGTTAGCGTCAATGAAGATCTTGCCAGGATTGCCGAATGGTCAAACTGTTATGGCATCTCCGTTAATGCCTCTAAGTGCCAAGCAATTATCTTAGGTAGTTCTCGACAGTTATCTCTCGTCGATTTGAGCTCGGTGCTTAGTTTGGTGTTCAATGGGGATTCCATACCGTATCAGCCTCGAGTTAAGAACCTAGGTCTCGTTATTGACTGCTCTCTCAGTTGGGAAGATCAAGTGAACGAGATCTCTCGTAAAGTGGTCAACTCGCTACGGTCCTTGTATAGATTGAAATTTTTTCTCCCCTCCAGTACTAAAATCGCGCTTGTTCAGGCTCTCGTGTTTCCTATTCTTGACTACGCCGACGTCTGTTTCTCTGACATTAATCAACTTCTTCTGAATAAGTTGGATCGTTTGCTAAACAGCTGTATCCGTTTTGTCTTCGGTTTGCGTAAGTTCGACCACATTTCTCACTACAGAAGACAACTCAAATGGCTGCCTATCCGTGAGCGTAGGAATCTTAGAGTTGTCTGTATGCTTTTCAACATCCTTAACGATCCACGAACCCCAAGATACCTGAAATCTAGGTTTCAGTTTCTGGGAGCCTCTCATCATCGTGACCTTCGCTCCAGTAACAACCTCACTCTTCAAATCCCCGCTCATCATTCTGGCTTCGTCTCCAGTTCCTTTACTCTATGTGCTATCCGCCTTTGGAATGCTCTGCCATTAAATATCCGTGGTGCTCAGAGTAAAATGGCATTCAAAAGACTTGTGCGTGAGCACTATTTTAGCTCTATCTAGATATTGGTTATATTATGAGTAAAATGTAAATAACTAATAATATGATGTCACACTATCTGATGTATTTTATTTATATATGTAGGTATTTATATTTCTATGTAAAATATTTATTTATTTATTCATTATATTATATATTGAATCTTTGTTATGTAAGTATATTATATTTTTTGTAGATCTGTGTATTTTGTATATGCTATTTATGAAGTTGGTTGTAAGTTGTTGTTTTTCATTTAACATTCATTAATGTATCTTTTTTGATTTATCGCCTTACCTAAGTCTCCTACATCCATACCGGTTGACTGGTAGAGAATGCCTTGTGGCGTTAAGTCCGCCTTTTGCTGTTTTTATGTGCAATAAAGATTAAATAAATAAATAAAAGAACGGGCGCAAGAAACCACAGCGCACAGAAGCAACGACATTTACAAAAAATATATATATTATATGTCGTTACCAGGTCGCAAAATACAAAATATGAATTTGAATGTAAATAGTATAATTAAATATGGTGCTCTATATAAATTAATTATAGACAATTAGAAATAACTGTTGGAGTATTTAGAGCATTTCAGACCCAAGCTGTTTTGTCTTCTGTATAATCTGACACTTTATAATAAGCTTTTTTATAAAGCTTTTCTTTGATTTTCATTTTAAATTTATCAAAATCTAATTTCTGAATATCATTTGGTACTTTATTGTATAATCTTACACACAGACCCTTAAAATAATTATTTATTTTATGGAGCCTAGCATAAGGTACTGCCAATTTGTTCTTAGTTCTAGTGTTTACTTTGTGAATATCACTGTTTTTTCAAAACATTTCAATATTTTTATGAACACAAATCAAATTTTCATAAATGTATTGTGATACAACAGTCATTATATTTATATCCTTAAATCTCTCTCTGAGAGAGCCACTAGGTTATAGATTGCTCGAATAGCCCTCTTCTGCAGCACAAAGATAATGTCGGCAGCATTTCCCCACAGTAAAATGCCGTACGACATTATACTATGAAAGTAACTGAAATAAACTAATCTAGCTGTATCAAAGTCAGTTAACTGACGGATCTTATTACTGCATTACTGCATAAGCCGCAGAGCTAAGTCTATTCGACAATTTAGCTATCTATAATTTATCTTTTACCGTTAATAATGTTGACCTTTTGAATCCTGTTACTCAAGTATGAGTTTAGAAGGCTCAAAGAAGCATCCCTAATTCCATAGTGGTTAAGCTTCCTGACCAAAGTTTTATGTAAAACACTATCAAAAGCCTTGGATAAATCACAAAATACCCCTAGGGCATCCTGTGATTCCTCCCAGGTATCAAATATTTGGATTAAAAGCTCAACACCGGCGTCAGTTGTAAAGCGACCCCTAGTAAAACCATACTGTTTACAATGTAAAAGTTTATTTCTGTAAAAATGAATTTGCATTTGATCTAGCGTCAACTTTTCAAAAATTTTACTAAATCTGGGTAGCACAGAAATAGGTCTAAAATTAGAGGGGTCAGAAGTGCTAGCTGATTTAAATAATGGAATTATTTTACTATATTTCATGAGGTCAGGAAAAACACCACAGTCAATGCAATCATTAAATATGCAAGCTAAAACTGGAGCTATTGACATAATTACAGATTTAGCGACGTCCACGGAATTACCCCACAGATCAGCAGTTTTATTTTTATTGAGAGTGTTAAATGTTTTTATTATATCTATAACACAAATTTTTTGAAAACTAAAATTACTCTCATAATCTTTAATATTCACCTTCAAAACAGATTCAGCTACAGTGGGGGAGGAAATCAAGGCTTTTGTAGTTGAAACTGGAATGTCAGTAAAAAACCTCTCAAATGCTGCAGCAACATCAGCATCAGAAGTCAAGGTTTTATTATCACAATTTAAATTGTACTCATTATTACGACTTTTGACCTTTCCTGTTTCACTATTTATAATATTCCATGTCATTTTTATTTTGTCATTACTATTCTTAATCTTAGAACTCAGATAGTTTGCCTTGGCTAATCGGCATACTCTTTTGAATAACTTTGAATAATTTTTAACATATAATTTGAAGTCATCGCTGATATTATAGTTGCGTTCACCATAAAGTTCATAAAGGCGTTTCCTACTTTTGTGAATACCAATTGTAGCCCATTCATTAAAAGTTACAGTACCACTAACCGAAATCTTTTTTGGAACAAAAGTTTTATTAAATTCTGAACAATATATGTTAAAAAAATCATTATAAAAGACATTAGGGTTGTTATTGTATTCTAAATAATTTAATTTTGTATCTAGATTGCTTTTAAAGCGTTCCAGCCGACCTGCAGTTTTTGGCACAACAGTGATATTCTTTTTCATCACTTGCTTACGCTGGTGTGGAAAGCTGACCATTTGGCCACAATCATCAGAGTCTAGGTTATTAATAATTTGCTTAGCCAGTGGCTTTACATTTGTATATATGTTATCAATACAGGTAGCCGAAGTGGCAGTTATTCTTGTCGGCTCCAAAAATAAATGATTTAAGTTGTATGATAAAAATAGGTTTTTAATTTTAGTTGACATTGTAGAATTTTCTAACAAATTAATAATAAAATCACCGCAAACAATTATTGTTTTACCTACATTGCGTTACCTACATTATTAATAATAAAACTTGCGTTTGGACTATCATAAAATTTTGTGTTCATCCGTAAAAAGCAAAGTGTTTCATTTCTAATATTGAAAGTTAAGCCGTTCCATATTTTTAACGGCCGGGTGGTCGAGTGGTCAGCGACCCTGACTGCTTAACCCACGGTGCCGGGTTCGAATTTCGGTAGGGGCAAATGTTTGTGTGGTGAGCACAAGCATTTGTGACCGAGCCATGAATGTTTATTAGTATTTATGTAGGTATGTTTATCCGTTATTCAGTCACCATAGTTCGAGCTATGCTTAGTTTGGGGCTGAATGATTGGTGTAAAAGTCGTGAAATTTATTTATTTATTTATCTTCACATCGAAGAGTATTTGTCGTTTTGTATGGAACAGCCAAATAGCTGAATTTTAACAAATTACCAAACACTTATACATCGCATTATGCTTCACCAATATTGTACAGGAATGTTGTCGTGTTGATTATATTTATTTCACATAGTAGTACCTATTCGTTCGTTTCTGTCGATTAATTTCTTTATAAATTGAAATCGAATTCCAGTGAATTGTAAAGAGCTGTGTATTTACACACAGTATTGATTATTTAGTAACGAGTGCTTGTTACAAAGGCGATTCATAATTAATGAATACTGATTATACCGTCGTGATGTGTGAAATAACTAATAATTCAAGTAATAAGCTAATGAACTGCGTGGTGGCGGCTCATAATTAAAATAATCTCTTCTCATCTCTTCTTCTTCTTTTTCTTCTCCTTCCAATCTCTTCTCTTGGCTGTCGTAAAAGGCGACTAATAGACAGGATGCAGTCGCACATACATCCAACAGCATAGAGCGGCGATGGGTTCACCACGTATCACTTTGTCTAACTCACTTTGTACAACACACTTTGTAAAACTCACTTTGTCTAAATCACTTTGTCTAACTCACATTGTTTAACTCACTTTATCTAACTCACTTTGTCCAACCTGAGAATTGAGCCCGTGCCCTACGGATCAGGCTAAGTGATTTACCACTCGGACACTGTGGCGTTTAACCCTACCTATATATTATATGTATGAACATTTCCTCATGGAAAACAAAACCAGTTGCACTTTCATATTTTGTCCTTATACGGCAATCGAAAGTGTACTCGTATATGACTATCTATCAATAGTCTATCGAGATACTTCCTGAATGGGTGGCAGGTTAAAAACCATGTTTTGGACGATTAATAGTGTATTGTTTAATAATCGCCTCTGTGGTCTAGTGGCTAAGCCACCGGCTTCAGGTTCAGGTCCCGGGTTCGATGCCCAGCGGGGGGTACACCTTTGTGTGCTCGGTTTGGTTGGTGGTAGGGCTGTTAAGTCCGCCTGGCTAGCTACCACCATCTTATCTAAGTCTGTCGCCATAACAACGATGTTTATAGCATTGTTGTGTTCCCGACAGTTTGAGATAAGATAGCCAGTTCCTCAGTGGTTGAGGATTCCGGGTTCGTGCGCTTCCACCTTCAGCCTTATCGTCACTTACCATCAGGTGATGAAGGTCAATCGCTTACCCGTTGTAAAATAAAATAAAAAAGTTTATTGCATAAATATATCATGATTTTGCCTTTGATATTTAACTATCGATAGTCTATCGATATTTAATTATCAATATGCAACAATAACTCGGGCTACTACCGCCAGTTATGAACTCATCTGTCGTAATACCAGATACAATAGAAATTCAACTGTTAGATAAATAGATAAAATATATATTTGCATAAAAAAACACACATGCTTAGGTACAAATAAAAACATTTAAATAGCGTGGTAGCATGTGTGCTGCAGCGATGCAAAAAGGCAAAAAGTCAGTAATACCTTTGCTCAAAAAAGATCAAAGCACTGGTTCTTCAGTTTTGCCCAGAGAACCTGCCAAGCCGCGGAAACAGATTTTTCTTCTAATGGAAAAATATGAATGGAAAACAACAACTCTAGGAGTCTTCGAGACAGAAGACAAGGGGTGATATGAACAAATTACCGGGTAAAATTACAATGCTAGAGACGGCGCCATCAAACGCATCTGTTAGCTGATAAAGAGAATTGACTTTTCCGGTGCCAAAGCCCGGATGGGCCGCACCGAAACTTTCCGATACAAATAACTCTGTTACACCCGGATTAGTGGGTGTCAAACTTTTCCATGACGATTGATGTTTTGCTGTGTTGCCAAATTGGTTTGAAACAAGTCTGTATACGGCATATTTCTATAGGTTGATTTTTAAATGCGTATATGGTGTGCTGTGTGGTGACGTCCCATTAAGAATACTATAAACCCATCTGTTCCCATTGATGTCGTAAAAGGCGACTAACGGACTGAAGTGGGCACATATTATATCCAACAGCATAGGACAGACAACAGCGATGGGCTCGCCACCTATTACGCTAAGCAATAGTGCAGTTGATATTTTGGTGAAACATGCACTGTGGCAATTAGGGTGGCCGCCTTTTTAGGACAAATAAAGTATTTTTTCATTTTATTGTTATCTGAGGTTTAAGCGAGCACTACACATTGAAACGAAACACTTTTTTGCGGATTAACTCGCGTTTAATTTACTATTTACATAGTTTTTCCCACACACAGGATCTCTGTGACCACGGACCCTGTAAAGGGTTCGAAACGTCAGGATAATGTAAAAAACTATGTATATAGTAAATTAAACGCGAGTTAATCCGTAAAAAAGTGTTTTTTCATTTCGTTAGAACAAAAATAAAGTATGTAGTTTAAAAAAGAGTATGTATTTATTTGTCCTTAAAAACGTATAATTTTTGTTGCTCTTTGCGACATTTAACAAATATTTGTCTTTTACCTGATTAGTTTTACGTAAATAGAGTATTTTAGCGTACTTTATTGGTGTCGTAGTTTATAAAGTACGCCTACATGAAAAAGAGGACAATACTCTATTTTAGAGTACGGGTGGCAATCCTAGTGGCAGTGGTCTTTTTTCGCAGTCCCCATTGCCTAGTCTCTGACTAACCCTTTGGGGATGATAGTCGTGCAAGTATGTATGAATGCGTGACGAGCTTGATCCCTGCTACAACGACTGGATACATCAAGAGCTCCTAAGAGGGTGCCGCGCGGTCGCAAAAACTGACATAAGTCTCTTAATGAACTTCAAAGCAAAATCAATCTTAATGATATTTAAAATTAGAACAATTCTGCTTTGAAGTTTCTGACCTAGTAATTTGATTAGAACAAAGTATTTATTCTGCGAAATGTACAAAACCATCACGCGATTGTGTTAAAATTAAAATTTACTTTTCTAAGATGCGGAATATCAATAAAAATATTTTCATGTAAGAATTATTGTTTCATGCGTAAAATTAAGAAAATTGTCGAAAAAAAATATTTTTAGGAGTCATTAGATTTATGTATTGTTTGTTATTGTTTAAAGAATTTGTTTCAAATTTCAACAAGGCCACGACCTTGTGCAATGATCAGGCTAACTTACGTAAGTCCTTTTAATGTATTTAACTAATTCAGCACTTAGTAGAAGTAACTTAAAAATACGTAAATTTTCACACCTTCGTGCAGGATCCCCTTAATCGCGAAGAGTAGAGAGAAAGGCAGTCTTTGTCCTGCAGTAGCACGACCATGGCTGAAAATAAAATACCGCCAATTTTTTTTACGTGATCCTATTGCAGCTGTACAATCAAATAATTAAATAAAAAAACAAACCTATATTTTTTTTACATTTTTGTCTCAAGTGTTTTCTTAAGAAAATTTGAATTATTGTCACCTAGCGCGCGGCCTATCGCGGTTATCAAAGCGCATGCGCGTGACCGCTATTATTCATCCCGTGCACCAATGACAGCGCGCCGTCGCTTTGACCGCGAGGGTGAGCGCACTCACCTAGAACTATAGGATTTAAAAAGCAGGCAAAAAAATATATTTAAAAAAGAAAACATTCATTATTTTTACGTCAAATATTTTATTATAACTTTTTTACCCCATATTTACTTTTGGCGGGGGGCCAAAATTAATTCTGTATGTAGAAGTCATAGATATGAACAATGTTTATATCTATGGTAGGTATATATATGGTAGGTATACTTGGAAAGAATACAACTGTATAAAGCACAGGTCAGGCTGCATATGGAATACTGCTCCCATCTCTGGGCTGGAGCACCGCAATACTTCCATTTGACCGCATTCAACGCAGAGCTGCTCGAATTGTCGACGACGTGGTTATTTCAGGACGGCTCGATGCACTGGCTCTTCGGAGAGACGTTGCGTCTCTCTGTATATTGTACCGTATATATCATGGGGAGTGTTCTGAGGAATTGTTCGGCTTGATCCCTGCCGCTGATTTCCTTCACCGCACTACACGCAATCGACTGTCATTCCATCCACATCACCTTGATGGATGGCGGTCTACTACTGTGCGTTTTTCAAGAAGTTTCTTGCCTCGAACTACAGTGTTGTGGAACCAGCTCTCGGCGGCGGTATTTCCGGACCGTTATGACTTAGGGATCTTCAAGAAACGAGCCTATTCCTTCCTTAAAGGCCGACGACGCGCTTGCGATTCCTCTGGGTTTGCGGGTGTCCATGGGCGGCGGTGATTACTTTCCATCAGGTGACCCGCTTGCTCGTTTGCCTCCTTCTGCTATAAAAAAAAGAAGAAAAAAAAACGTTTGTTTAGGAATCTCTTTAAAATATTACTACACAACTTACTTACTCCGATGAATCAGAGACACAAGGCGTGACTTGGACTTGGAGACGAGAGCTTGACCCATATATATGCTGTTTGTGATAGACCTAGTTTATGTAGATAATAATTTTTATAACACATTTGCTCGTAAAGTAGCTCTTATTACACCGATTTCAGCACCGTAATGTAATTAGTTTCACACTAGTGCGGTAATGTAATTTAAAAATAAGTTATCATTTGAATCTATGGACAACATAGGCCTTTAGCCCGTTAGTACCTTTTACGACACCCAAGGGAAGAGAGGGGTTGGTAGTATTATTTTGATGAGCCCATCGCCGCTCTATGCTGTTGGATGTATGTGCAGTCTTTAGTCCGTTAGTCTCCTTTTACGACACCCAAGGGAAGAGAGGGGTTGGTAGTATTATTTTGATGAGCCCATCGCCGCTCTATGCTGTTGGATGTATGTGCAGTCTTTAGTCCGTTAGTCGCCTTTTACGACACCCAAGGGAAGAGAGGGGTTGGTGGTATTATTTTGATTAGCCCATCTACGCTCTATGCTGTTGGACAAAGAAAAATATATGTTGGCGTATCTACCAAAGATTCATGCACTAAAAAAACAACAAAAAAACGCAGTCATTTTCAAAAAAAAATATTTCTCACAAATATGTTATAAAACGTCGTGTGGCATACGTGCGCTTTGATAATTACAGCCTTTGCTTTCTTGTAGCCCTTCGCCTGCGGCTCGGGCTAGCAATATCGCCTCGGCTGTAGTTTTCATCTTACCGCACTTATATCATAATGTACTATAATATACTTTTACTTTGTAAGCTAATGCCAGTTTCAATATCAACAGCTACTAAAACAATCAGAATGAAAAAAATAATTATTATAAATTCACTTTGGTTTCAAACCATTGCCATAAGAAAGGCGTTTTAAACATTAAAACAGTGCCATGAATACAATTTTACCTTTGTTTTGTTAGAAAATATAAACTTGTTCCACTTTCTCTACTAAAATACAAATTTTATTTTTTTAACACAAAGGAAAACTGCCTTTGAAGCGTATCTCCTTAACCAAAGGAAATAAAACAAGCCTGTTTACCTAGGGCTTATCTTATTAACTTGGAGATTGCCGTTATCAGCGCGAGGCGTGAAAATGCTTGTGAAGTTGCAAAATAATGAATAAAATTTATAAATATATCTATACATACTTTTAATTTACAAAATAATGAACTAAATTTATGAATACCTATACATACTTTAAGACTTTAACATTCCATATGTCTACGATTAAGTCTGAACCGTTTTGGCTAATACCATAGACTAATAAGATAATAATATCGTCCTTGCTAATACTTACAAGATATAAACGTCCCACCACACAGATGGGCGCTAGTTATCCTTCGATCAACAATATTACTGGGTGCCATGGTTGTAATTAGGTTGAACTGAAAACTGTTTTTTTTTAGGAGGAGCTCGATGGCGCAGCGGCTAGCGCGTTCGGCTTGCGATCTTGCTCGCTAAGCCTCTTTCTCAATGCCGGGTCACTGGATGGGTGACCAAATTAATAAAAAAACATCTGAAGCTCCTTCGTGCTTCGGAAGGCACGTTAAGCCGTTGGTCCCGGTTGTTGTCGTAAGATGACAGTCGTTAAAACCCACCAACCCGCATTGGGCCAGCGTGGTGGGTTATGGCCCAATATCCCCATGTGTGCTATTGTCCACGTGGGAGGCCTGTGCCCTGTAGTGGGACGCTAATAGGCTGATGATGATGATGATGATAAAACTGTTTGATAACTTTTGTCTCAGTTCGTTAGTAAAGAAATGTAGCTGTATTAGTATATATTCACGTGGACAGAATTGAGCTTTGATTTTGTACGTGACGCGTTATCTAGTTGGTATTGTTGATCGAAGTAGTTATCTCACATTCTTGAACCTTGATTTAGAAGAAGGTAATATTAGGGTTATTATGATTATCATCCAACTTCTCAAGTGCTATTGTTTATGTGGAAAGGTCTAAGCATCGTGGGTATATTTTTTTTGTATCTATTTATGTAATGTTATACAGTAAACTCAGATGTATTACGTTTTTAAATTTAGTAGGAACAGTTGTATTTTAACCTGAATGCACGCGTGTGTGTGGTGCAAACTACTACATTTCGTGGTTAAAAAATAATTCAATAACACTGTATGTGAGACACAAATAAACATTTATTTTAAATACTACTTCTTATATACTATAGGTACTATTCATAAAATAATAATGATAAAAAATTTTAAATGATATACTTTTACGGATCAAAACAAGCGTTTAATTTACTACATTAGATAGTTTTTAATTTTCCTGACGTTTCGAACCCTTTGCGTGGTCACAGGGAGACTGTTTGATCCCTAAGTGTTTTATTTCAATGTGTAGTGCTTAAATCATAGAAAACAATATAGATAAAAAAATGTCAAAGCTCAACCTAATTTTCATAGTGACGGATCTTTGTGGGCATAACTCGATCCGCATCTGAAACTTCTGAAGCTCAAGCTCGGACTTCAAATAAATAAGTAGCCTTTGTCGCTGGAGCCGGTCGGTTCGTTATGCGCTCCGATTACAATTTCAGATGTGGGACTTTGTAGTACACGATCGCGGACCGGATAATGTAATTAGTGTTGTAATTAAATAGTCTTATAAGTTCCCGTCGTGATTTGACGGTCCGAATATTCGATGTATAATGGTCGTGACAATTGGCCTGTATAGTCGTTTAACCCTCAGAACAATAAGTTATTGTTCTGAGGTTAGTCCCCTCAGTTTTCGAATTTAAATGTCAAAAATAATGACAGCAGGTGCGCCATAATTTTTTTGAATTTGCGGATGACGTCACAATTCCCTCCTTTTGCAAAACAAAATATTACTCCAAAATCAAACCATATTTTGTCGTTCTGTAAACAACAGCATACTAACTGATATATTTCCTATCCATCAGGTATCAAAATAAATGCCTACGAACTTTACACGCTTTATCTAGTAGTAATAACGATGTATTTCTTACAACTTATTATCTAAATACGATAATTATATGTTCAATAATCATTTTTTAATAAGAAACAGTACTTACACTAGATAAATCCAATAAAATAGCACACAAAACTCAGCGACTTATTCACTCCGACACAGAATTGGTGCAACTGTCAACGTCGAATTTGACAGAATCGAGCACAGACTATGCGATATTTTGCGGTCACGATGCATTAAATGTACCACAGAATCGAAATAATTGACCTTGTTCATACTAAAATAGTCTGTAAGTCTATGAAAACACGGTACAAAGTCAGGTGGGAGAGAGCGGTCTCATACGACCGCTTGGGGTTTGACGGAATAGCGCGAACTGTCAGTGCGGTCGCATGTGACCGCTTGGGGGCTGAGAGGTCTTACAACCAACAGCATAGAGCGGCGATGGGCTCACTACCTACGCTGAGCACATGTGCAGTTATTTAGTGAAAAGTGGAAAATGGCAGAGGATTGATTTTGCGGTTCTCATTGCATATAGTCCCTGACGAAACCATTGGATAATAGTTGTGAGTTTATGTATGTATGTATGTCTATGGCGCTTGAGTCTAACTCTAGTAGTCAAAACCACTGATAACTTCATTATTACTCAATACTCAATATTTATTGCTATCCATGTACTACAGAAAAGTGAATTTTAAGTACATCATGGACCCTGTCGGGCACTGCATTGGAAGAGGAGAGGACGGCGATTTATTAAATTAAATCACTTAAATTAGGTAAAGGTTTCTATTTTTTTTATCAATTAGGTACTCTCTAGATTGTTAAAATAACATTTATTTATAAAATTTTCCTTCAAACGGTTTTCAAATATCTTGTCATTTTCTTCATTAGATATTGTGGCAGGGAGTTTGTTATACATTTTTATAGCCTTGTTGAAGGTGTGAGAAGAGCTTAATTTTAGGCGGGATGTTGGAATATCGAATTTATTTCTATTTCGCAAACAATATTATGATGGTACATCTTTCCGTTGTCGAAAAAAAATTACTGTATTTTCTTACAAATTAACAAATTTCTAGTATATATACTTAAGCATGGCAAAGGAAGAATTTTATATTTTTGGAAGTAGGGTTTGCAACTATCAGTTTGTTAGTTATATTTGCTATAATACGGCCTTTACTGAATATAGGATATAATAATATGTATTATCTAGCGTTGGTCAGAATTTTATTTATTTATTTATGGACAACCTACAAAACAAACACCATGTACATTTAAAAAACAACAGATATTGGGTTACATTCTAAGGCACTGTCTTAATTAGAGGTTGCCACGATATGCAAAAACTAAAATAAAGTTGAATGAAAGAATGTCTAAGTGTAACACGAAAGACTGGTCGCTAGATACGACATATTCACAGTTATAGACAGGGTATTCACTTTTGGCTTCCTTCCCCTACTATTAATTGTGATTATGCAATGTATTAAACATTTTTATCGAAACCCATTTCTTTCACTGGATCTTAGGTGACACCAGTGCCTTTGATTTCCAATTCTATTCCATAACATAATAATGTATGATGTGATGATGTGTCTATCTGTTGGTGATTTGTCGTTCATTACTATTTTTAATCACTACATAGTAAAGCTAGTAAATTTAAGTACCAAATTGACATAAAATAAAATTGAACAAAATTGCAATTGCTGTAAAGTGTTTTGACAAAATAAAGATTCTGCAATATATGTCTTCACGAACGGAGCACGATTCTAAATATCAAAAGGCATTCTCGAGTCACGCGTCACTGTATTCATGTTCCCGGCAAGCGGTTTAAATATTTTCATTGTGGGCGTCTAATTAAATTCTAATTGCATTTCAAGTATTCGCCATGCTTATTTATTCATATACGCTTTAGCAAAGTCGTTATGGAGCTAAAGTACCACTCTCGACGGAAGAGATTATGAGATGGTTCAAATACCATTACCATACCATTTTCTTCTAATTGTGTTTGATCTCGCTAATTTACCGTTTTTTTAAATTTATTAATTTATTTATTCAACATCGTTTCAACGGCGTAAAATTAAACACAAAGTACAGAAGACGTTACTTAAACCTAAGCCAATAATAGAGACTGCTGATAAAAAAATTAACAATGTTTAATGAATGTAGTAGTCTAAAAATACCAAGTTTTATTAAACTAATTTATTATATTGAACTTCTTAAGTTTTAATGGAATGTCGAAATTTATGAAAGGCTCTGCATAAAAATACAGCCTAGCCTACTGTAGGGTAATCTAACGTTTATCGAAGAAATGTTGCAGAGTTTTAGTTTTCATCATCATCATCATCATCATCAGCCTATACTCGTCCACTGCTGGACATAGGCCTCTCCAAGAACACGCCACTGAGCACGATCCGCGGCCACTCTCATCCAGCTCTTGCCAGCCACCTTGCGAAGATCGTCGCTCCACCTTGTCTGAGGGCGTCTTACGCTACGCTTGCCGATAAGCGGTCTCCACTCCAGAACTCGTCTACTCCAACGGTCATCGGTTCTGCGACTGATATGGCCGGCCCACTGCCACTTCAGCTTGCTAATCCGGTGGGTTATGTCGATTACCTTGGTTCTCTGCCGGATCACCTGGTTCCGAATCCGATCTTTTTGAGAAACACCGAGCATAGCCCTTTCCATAGCCCGCTGAGCGACTTTAAACTTGTAAACCAGCCCTACCGCCAGTGTCCACGTTTCGGCTCCGTATGTCATGACGGGTAGGACGCAATGATTGAAAACTTTCGTCTTTAGACATTGCGGAATTGGTTTTAGTTTAAGTTGATTTTAATAGAATGTTTTGATATTTTTTAAATTGTTTTAAGAATCATTTTTCGAAGGTGAAGTCAGGCACAGAAAACATAATATATACTATATTATGCTGTTTTCTGTTGTTCTCTAAGTATCCGCAGAAGAGAGTTGGGGCACCTTTAGTGTTTTGATAAATGCCGAGTAGATACCTTTTCTGTCACAATAGTCATTTTTTTACATACATACATACATATAATTACAACTATTATCCCCGAAGGGTAGTCAGAGACTAGGCAATGAGGACAGGATAAGCAGTCCTCTACCATAGTAAACTTTTCACCAAATAGTGACTGCACATGTGCGAGTGCGACTGCTCAGCGTGACAGGTGGTGAGCCCATCGCCGCTCTATTCTGTTGAATGTATGTGAAGTCTTTAGTCCTTTAGTCGCCTTTTACGACACCGAAGGGAAGAGAGGGGGTGATAGTATTCTTTTACCGATAAGCGACACGGTTATATACATTTATTTTTGGTTCTACAAATTATATTTATTTATGTGACACTGAATATATAATTTTTTTTTTTTTTATGAACTGTCCTACTGCTTATCAATGGCTGCCTGCCTGCCTGCTTTAGAATTGCGGGTTAGCAATCACAATCTCAGGTCGAAAAACATGAAACACACTTTGTCCAACCAGGAATCTCGAATTAAATTGAATTCCGAATAACAGATTGCTACTTTACCACTCGTTCACCTAGGGGTTGAATACGTAAGGGGTCCTACACACGAGCAGCAGTTTGCTGTCGACGTATGTAACTGCAGTCGATGTAAGGAGTCGGCGGCTAGCTGTCTACATGTTGCTAGATTTAGACAGCTAGCTGCCGACAGGTGACGGGATCTGCTAGCTGTCGACCTGCCCGCGGCAAGCAGTTAAAACGTCGACAGCTTGTCGACGACATGTCGACAGCTAGCCGCCGACTCCTAACATGGACTGCAAACTGCTGCTCGTGTGTTAGAGCCCTAAGGTGCTACGTAAACGTAGACAGCTTGTCAACGACATGTCGACAGCTTGTCGACGACAATATGTCGACAGCTAGCCGCCGACTCCTAACGTCGACAGCAGTTACACGTCGACGGCAAACTGCTGCTCGTGTGTAAGAGCCCTAAGGCGCTACGCAAACGTAGACGTTTTCTGTTGTCAACACCGTACACCATCATACAAAAACGCGTTTGCAGTATCTGTAGTGGCCACTGAACGCACTGAAGAAAGCGTCTACATTTGAGCTGCCCCTTAAGGGGATTCTGCACGACATTGTGAAAATTTACGTAATTGTAAGTTACTTGTAGGTACTATGCGCTGAATTAGTTAAATACATTAAAAGAACTTACGTAAGTTAGCCTGATCCTTGCACAAGGTCGTGGTCTTGTAGAAATTTGAAACAAATTCTTTAAACAATAACAAACAATACATAAAGGTAATGACTCCTAAAAACAATTTTTTCCGACTACTTTCTTAATTTTACGCATGAAATAATAATTGTTACATGAAAATATTTGTATTGCTATTCCGCAGGTCACCCCCATCTTAAAAAAAGTAAATTTAATTTTTAACACAATTACGTGATGGTTTTGTACATTTCGCAGAATAAAAACTTTGCTCTAATCAAAATACTAGGTCTGAAACTTCAAAGCAGAATTGTTCTAATTTTAAATATCAATAAGATTGATTTTGCTTTGAAGTTCATAAAGAGACTTTGTCAGTTTTTGCGATTGCGCGACACTCCCTTAATGACAAGTTGTCTTAAAGATATTCAAACAGAAGAGCATCGCTGCATTCAGCATTCCACAGTAGTCTTTCTTATCGTGTCCCCGAAGTGAGCTTCACAAAAACACTCTTCAAGTGTAAATTATGTCACTAGCAGGCTACAGCGCTCAGGAAAAAGGCTCTCAAAGCACACCGAATTCGTCACCTTAAACCACACAACATAAGGTTTAAAATGCAAACGACGTCGCACGGTGCTCGTTACGAGAGTGCTCGAGAGACTTTGGCAAGCGAACGGCTTTAATTGAGATGTTTCTCCCTTTTTTTCGCAGATCGGCAACCTGAGGCATTTCTTCCTACTGTCCCACTCGCGCGTTAGCAAAAGATCACCGAATGCCAGTTCAAACTACGTGACGCGACTCAAAAATGATCCGCAGGTATGTGAAAGCTTTTTTTCTTCTCTGTACCCATTGAACCCTTATAACTCAGTTACACCGAGTCGTGCCAGGGACCAGGTTTTTTTTCAGTGTTCACCCAATTCAATTGAGCGACGGTTACGGATTACGTAATTGGACGATGTAATTGTGAGCGGGCCTTTTTTTCGGAGAATCAATGTGATTAATTGACGTCCTAGCCGCATTTGTGTGTAATCAGATTGGATTGTTCGTAAGCTGCTGTGTAACTTTGCTACAGTGACGAATTGAGCGTTTAATTGTTAAGCCTTACTATATATAAATAAGCTGTTCATAAAAAACACATAAATACTCACGCTTCAAAGAGTAGTATGCAGAGGCTACAATACTAAGTAGTTGCTACGTTGCTGGCTTCTGTTTTATTTACCCCTATAACAAACATATAATCACAACTATTATCCCAAAAGTGTTAGTCAGAGACTGGCAATGGGAACAGCTAAAGCAGTCCTCTACCATAGTCCACTTTTCACCAAATAGCGACTGCACATGTGCTCAGCGTGAGAAGTGGTGTGCCTATCGCCACTATATATACTGTTGGATGTATATGCAGTCTTTAGTCCGTTAGTCGCCTTTTACGACACCCAAGGGAAGAGAGGGGGTGGTAGTATTCGTTCACCGCTACGCGACATGTTAATAACATCTAAAACAAATGAATAAAGTATACTTTTTTATTTGTTTCACTTCCACAGTTACGTGCACTAAATAAGCAAACTAACTATCACGATCGCAATCTAATTGTTAGACACTGGGCCTACGAAGTGTTTAAATAATTACCTATTATACGGTGACTGTTTCTCCAACTACGCTTTATAACAAGGTGGTTGCAGTAATTCAAAACATAAATTCAAGCATCGCGAAATTAATGTCAGCCCGTCACGCGTTAATGTGTAATTATTCGGTTTTTAACTGTTCATTGTCACGAAATTATGACATATTTTTTACTGGTTGTAATTTAACTTGGATTTTTCAAATATTTCATGCTTTAACATGAGTAAGTAATTTGCTCAACAACCTTGGCATGGTTTGACCTTCATATCACTTGACGGTAAGTGACGATAAGGGTGTCACGTAGCGGAGGAACGGAGAGTGTGACACGATGAGGAGAGGAGATGAAGATAACAGCACGATGAGATCAGAAGTATATTAATGATATATAGGTTATTATTTTATGAAGCACAATTTAAGCGTTAGTACACACACTGTGACTAGGTAAAAGTTTAGGTTATAACTTACTATTATTATCAGGACGTATGCCTGGAACTGCCTAGTTATAATAATGCACTGTCTAGTTTTAATAATGCACTGTAATAATTCGGAAGGAAAACAATAATTAGAAGGGGCTCATTCTAGCTTCGCGGATGAATCTGAACTGAATTTACACCAAAGAGTAGAGCTATAATGAAAACAGAGGCTAGACAGAGAATGCAAGTATATTCGAATTTTAAATTTAAAACTAGATATAAAAGAATGTCATTCACAAAGAAGGTCACAAAAACCAACAAGGCTATAGTTGCCTTGTTACAAGGGTTGGCGTAATCCTCACTTACCGTTACTTACGGTGCAAGCGGAATCCTCAACCACTGAGGAACTGGATATCTTATCTCTAGCTGTCAGAAGACTGCAACTCCATGAACATTGTTGTTACGACTACAGACTTAAAGATATACTCGTACATATCCCAAGTAACACAGACGTGCTGAATAAAGATTGATTAAGAGCACTCATCAAGAGCATAAGCTGAATACTAAGCTGAATAACGCCTGAGTACCGTCTATTCAGCTGTTATTCAAGCAAAACGGGCCCCAATTTTGAATGCTTAACGCTGAATAACATCTGAGTAACAATTGAGTAGGAGCTTAATAATGTTTCAATTAGCTTAATAACTTTTGAATAACTGCACACATTGCTTTTATAAAGCTTTTACAACTCAGTTATTCAGCTACGTCGAATTGGTAAGAGTATTCAGAATTTATTAAGCATATAATTTATTGTTGACATTTATGCAAGCAATATTCATAGAAATTGGGAAAAGAAGAAATAAATTGGGTTCAATAATAATGTCGATACCTTTATTTGACATGACGTGAACTTTAAGTTAATCGGTAAGTAAATTTTAATTTACAAGTTAGCGGTCTGCTACATGTTAATTATTAGTGCGCAAGTAATTTTGTCATGAATAGTACGTGTTTTGTTTTTATTTTTATGACGCGCCTCGCTAATAATCAAGATAATTAGTTGTAAATAGTATTTTCATACATACATACTAGGTCTGACAAAAGTACTTGTGATGAATTATCTAATTCTAGCCATTTTATCCAACAAAATAACCTGACTTGAGTTGGAAATGTTGTAGTTGTAAGATTAATAAGCATTTTGGTGATCTCGTAAATTCCTTGTAAGAATTAATTACAAAGATTTCAATGGCGATCGATGTTTTGTTTTGTAATGCTGAATAAAAGTGCACACATGCTTTTGTTACTAAACTATAACTTGAAAAAGAGTAGTCTCTTTACACTTACTTATGAATAACATTTATATAGTTGACCACATTTCTATATTAGTTACTCACATTTTTAGGGTTCTCTAATCGAACGAACAAAAACCTTTTATAATGTGTAACTTTCTCATCAGGCTTTCACTAAATTGATTACTTACATTTAAAATCACAGCATCTTTGTTATGTTTTTTTCGTGAAAAAGACTATTATATTAATAGTATCTATTATGTTTAAAAAAAATTGCAGGTTTCGTGTGTGTGGTGTGCACTGGGCCCTAGTTTATTTAATCTTTATTGCACAACAATAGGATGTACAAATGGCGGACTTATTATTATATTATTAATTATAATTTATATTTCGTTTCAGAAAAATGACGTTTAAAATAATTTCAACACGTTGTAAGGGCCATTCAGATTTGTGTACTGTGCCGACCCAATGGAAGAACAGAGAACAACTTCGATGGGCAGGATATAATGCGGTTTTTTTAATTAAGTAAAGACAGCAGTGTCCAACCTCGCGCAGATTGGCTTACGATGAAACAAACAAACAACGCAAATAAAACATTTTATCGCAACGTTAATTTTATTTCCTTGTATTGCGATACTTTCTGCTAATAAAATAACCATTTCAGAAATGAAATTTTCTGTATACTTAGATTTTTAGATCTTTCGGTTTTCCAATCCCAAAATCTGTTATATTTTTTTTGAGGACGGAACCCTTATCATTAAAGGGAAAACACGCTTGCTGATTGGGACCGGGTTCAGTTTTGTTTAAACTATTTTCACAAATCCTGTCATGATCATTACTGCTGATGACACTTGGACAATTACTACTGCTGATATTTAAATATTCTTTTAACAATTTTCTTTCGATATGACTTACGCTTTTGCCACGACTTTTGATCCATGATTTAAACAACGCATAAAATAAATACGTACAATAATATTCTAATTGCTGGTATTAAGCTATAGGCGCTATATCAATACAAATTTGGTCTTTAATTTGAATAAGTTAGTTGAAACTCTTTATTGTACTGAAATAAGCTTATTAAAAACACAAATAATATTGTTTATTCAGCAGCTGAATAATTAGTAAAACATAGAATCTTAAACAGTTTAAAGATAAAGTAAAAACAATTATTCAGTATCAAGCTGAATACCAGAATTATGTAAACAATATTATTCAGAAGGTGATACTTTATTCAGCAATTAGCTGTTTCAAACGCTACAAGCTTAGTACTGCTTTAATAATAGCAGTATAGATTATTGTTAATCAGATAAATGCTGCCGAAGGCACTGTTTTTCGGATTTAAGCCACCTGGAATGCGTAATGCTTAATAACGTCTGTCTAATAATCTTACGGAGATTGGTTATTAAGCGTAAAGAAGGAAAGGACAGAAATACAGAATTTATTAAGCGTTAACTATTTTAAGGGTCCGTACTCAACCTTATTCAGTATATGGCTATTCCCGAAGCTCTTACACAAACCATATTCATCTTTGAACTGTTAAAAGTTCTAAGTGTGTACTGTTATCTTGCTTATGTGTTACTTGGGATGTGGTGGTAGCTGGCCAGCCCGACTGATAACAATGCCAACTATAGACTAAATTGACTATATTAGAATGATCCTAGCTGGGAATCAAATTTGGGATCTCTTGTTCGGGGCTGGAAGTTTGACCAACTAGACTATAGAGGCGGCTAAGTGACTTTTTTTCTTATTTCTTTGCTAACTGCGGTTAAGTTACTAACTTAATTATTATTCTACTCTATACAACGTCATTTTGTTTCTAATATTATTAATTATTATTCTGTACACTTTTTATAGGACTGTCTAGCCTAGCATAATGTTCTTACTTAATATTTATAATGACATGACCTGAAGGCGTTCTATCTGTGTACTTATAGTTGAATAAATTTGCAATTTCAAGTGTTCTAATGAAAGTTTAGAAAGAAACCCCATAAATTTAGATGAATAAACGTCTTTTAAATAGTTGTCTACTAAATATGCATTTTCTTTGAGCTTTTTAGGTTTAATTAGAATTGGCCATTTGGTTTGACAAATATTAAACTTTGAAACTTGTTAAACTAGCTAAAATGGCTATGCATCGAAAAATCCGAAAACACGCCTGGGAATTGAACCCGGGACCACCGGATATCGAGCCAAGCGTTTGAACATTCAGCCACCGGGGCAGTTCAGTCTTATTAAATAAATCTTACGTATTATTTAGATAATAATAGGAATGTTTTATAGTTAATACCGAAATGTATTAAAAGTTCTTAATACATAGAAAAGCCTACAAAACAAGCAGCAATACGTCAAATACCTAGTTATAAACATTTTTTCGTCCGATGTTTACTTAGAAGTCGTCTGACATTCATTTCGATAACAGTCGGTTTGCACGCGACTTTAATTACGAAATTGTTGTACTTAGCCTAACACGACAGTTCCTCGTCTGGGAAATGCCGTATGGATTATGTAAACGTGTTTTAATAACGATTTTCAGATCAAAATAAATACGAGTATACCTATTTATAATGAAATCTAACCAAACATTATCATCCATGTAGTAAATGTTTTGGTGTGTACACATACATATAACTGAAGAATTTAATATAACTGCGTCTAAATCGGCTACAACATTAATCAATGAAATCATTTAATTACCTACAGTTGAAATTCTAAAGCGCGACTGTAAAATGTGATTTTCATTTAAAGCGCGACTGTAAAATGTGATTTTCATTAATTAATATTTCCAGTAAAGTTTAATTTAAACGAAACAACAGGTGAAAGTACTAAAATAATATTGATAAATGCAAGCAAAGCAATTTTGTTATTTTAGCGCTGTTCTTTTAGGGCAGAAATTAATAAAATCAATATATTTTTTGGATTAAGCTACATCATCAGAAAGGGTCTACTTTTGTGCAGTGCCTTCATGTTTTTTTAACCGCCTCTGTGGTTTAGCGGCTAATCCACTGGTCTTAGACCCAGAGGTCCCATGTTCGATTCCTAGCGGGGTGTACATCTGTGTGTACTTTGTTTGGTTGGTGATAGAGCTTGTTAGGTCCGCCTGGTTCTACCGCCATTTAGCTAAAGTCTGGCGCTATAACTACAATGTTAATATAGCCAGTTCCTCAGAGATTGACCATTACGGGTGAAGCGCGCTTCCACATGCCTTATCGACACTTGCCATCAGGTGAGATGAAGCCAAGAATAAAAAAAAATCACCCAATTTAATTTTTATTATTTTTTAGGTACTCTCAAGAACTAGCGGAATCGATTTACACACAAACACAGACACACACACATAGCCTATCATTAATCAATGCAACGCACCAATTAATCCGGTGTAAGCCAAATCGGATACAGTTTTAATTTCTCCTATCCGTCTGCCGTAAGCCCCACACTAAAGCCCCGTTTTAATGTGGATGGTTGGAAAGCGGTTTTTTTTCTGCTCACGCCCTCCAGACGTCTTACTGGAAACTTTCATTTATTGTCACCTCAGTAAATTTTCACATGAAAAGGTTTTCTTAAACGTTGAATTATTTAGAACAATGTGTTTTTTTTATAAAAGAGTCGACTGTAATCTTCATTTGAATTTTCTCAGTAACGATATTAATGATTCATGAATTTGTAATTAAGAAATTATCTAACAACGTTTTCGTAATGGCTCCGTCTTAATGGATAATTATTTTTAAGTCAGACAAAATGTGGGTGTTGAATTCTTGTTTACGTTTGAAGAATTTCGCTGAAAGAATTTAAAGAGACAACTCTTTCAATTTTATTAGTTCTTATTAATTAAGGCTTTTTGAGTCAATCAAATAAACATTTCAGTCAATCTAAATAAAAACAAAACAATACAGAAAACCTTACTAAGTATTTATTTTGTTTGTTAAAAACCATAAGTGAAAAAATGGTACTTCTATCTTTGTCTGTCGGAACCACAGAATAGATAATCTGTGGTCGGAACACTACATCGTAAAGGTTGTCTGGAAGAGATCACTTTAAGCGATAAGACCGCTTTTACCCACATTAGTTTTAATATGCTAATTTTATGTTTTCTGTATTTTTGTCTGTGCAATAAAGCGTTTTATCTATCTATCTATCAACATCGTTAAAGTCTGGCTAACGAAAGCTGAACCAGGAAAAACGCAGCAAATTAAAAAAAACATGACTGGGTAACACAGCTCACTCACACAGCTGCAATTTTCTCAGAAAAATACATAAAGTTACTATACCTAGCGGAATAGAGAAACAAAAGGCTGAGGGAGCGGGATGTCATTAGCAACAACACTGTGGGATAAAAAGAGATGCGTGATGCGACGTAACAGAACCGTTTTTGGCTACTGTTTGACAGTTGGCCGCACTTATCAGCACACTGAAAATTTGGATTTTGTGAATTTTTCTGACTTTACGTGAAATCGTGGATATTTTTGAGAAATAGTGCTTTAGAAACATGGTTACTTTTTCAGTAATTGATTGTTGTACAACACAGCGTAATAATCCCATAAAATGTTCATTTCACAGGTAAATTATTACAAACCGACTCCTTCTTACCTAGGATTTATTTATGCCAATGCGCTTCGAATTTTAACCAAGAAATGTGATAATTCTCTTCTATAAACATTTATTTATGTAAGGAGCAAATATAGATTATACATAATGCAGAATTTACGAATAATTTGTGTAAAGAAATAATTTTCGTTTTACACTAGGGCTGTATCAAGTTATCGATATTTCGTGTCCACTGTCTATCACGTAAACGAATATGTATTATTGTTATTAAAGTACCTATATGACGTTTAGATATGAATTACCTGGGAATGTAATCACATTTAAGATACTTAGCCGATCCATAGGTATCAGTTTTTGACTGTTAGAATAGGTAATAACATTAGTAGGTAATTTATGTATCTTTTAGATTTCCTACTAACTTGAATACTAGAAATAGATGGCTTAGGCTAATTGATCGTCCAAACTGGACAAGAAAAGTTCATGTTTTCAAAGGTCCAGTTCATGTAAGCATTTTGAAGAAAAATATTTACAGACGCGAGGAGCGAAACGAATTTTGATGAAATCTGCAATTCCAACTAAGTTAGGTTCGGTAAGCTTAAATAAAATTATACTATTCTTATGCTGATGTTTCATTAGATAGTAATGTCTACTTAGCACCATGTACCTACATTCAACCCCTCCGTCGCTGAATAGTATAAAAGCAAAACATGATGTTTGCAAAATATCATATTAGCAAAACACCATATTCGCAAAAAATCATAATGTCAAATCACCACATTCTTACAATATCATATTCTTGAAACATCATATTAGCAAAATAACATATTAGCAGGATACTACATTTTTAGTACAATTAATGCCATAATGTTTAAGTAAATACTTTTCAAGAAATAAAACAATCCGATAGCATGTAATAACCGTTTATTGATATCAAAGTCAAAATAATTCTTGTAATTTTAACAATTTTTTCGTTATTTTCTTACTTTTTTTAATTTATCGAGCCTATTCCTTTCTTAAGGCCGGCAACGCGTCTGCGATTCCTCTAGTTTTGCGGGTGGCCATGAGCGGCGGTGATTACTTTCCATCAGGTGACCCGCTTGCTCGTTTGTCTCCTTATTTAATAAAAAAAAATGGACAAGGTCTGTGTGAAAGAAAAACTTTGGAAATTCCTCACGGGGCACGGGGTCGACGCGGACGGAGCCGAAGCCGCGGGCGGGTCGCTAGTTATTAACCGGTTCACTGTCCCGCAGACAACATAGGTAATATGTTCCATAACAATTGATTAGCCTATTGTTTTATTTTTTGGACAGTAAACCTGTTAATAATATATTTTATCTCTATTTAATATTTTATATGATCCACGTTCCCCCGGATGCCTGAAATCTAGGTTTCAGTTTCTTAAAGCCTCTCATCGGGGTGACCTTTGCTTCAGTAGCAACCTTACTCTCCAAATTCCTGCTCATCATACTGGCTTCCTCTCCAGCTCTTTCACTTTAACCGCTATCCGTCTCTGGATTGCTCTGCTATTGCATAGCCGTCGTGCACAGAGCAATGTAGTGTTTAAAAGACTAGTGCATGAGCAGTTTTATATGTAAAGAAGATTAAATAAATAATAAAATGTAAAAGAAAAACACAATTTTTATCATTTTTTTTTTTTTTATACTAAGCCCGGCAAATGACCCCACTCCACCTGATGTTAAGTGGAAATGAGGTCCAGGCGCGAGGACAACTGGTGCAGCGTAAGAGACGTAGCATCAGTCATCCTCACTCTGCCGGCCCACAAAGTGCTTCTTCACGCCTCGTTTGAAGGACCCTATGTCATGGGTAGGAGGGAATATGTGTGCTGGTAGACTATTCCATCTTTTGGAAGTGCGGCAAAGAAACGAGTCACCTAATTTCTTTGTGCGAGATGGAATGTTAGAAACTGTAAATTGGTGACTCCGCAGAGCAGTACGCGTACTCCTATGGAGGAAGGGAGAAGGAGGGATGAGGTCAAAGAGTTCTTCAGAGCACTCGCCATGGTATAAACGGTAAAAGACGCTGAGTGACGCAATATCTCTACGCAATTGCAAAGGCTCGAGAGTTTTAGTGACCTCTGCATTGCCGATAATGCGCACAGCGCGGCGCTGCAATCTGTCCAAGGCATCGAGAACGTACTTTGCGGAGCCGTCCCAAAGGTGAGAGCAATACTCCACGCAAGACCGCACCTGTGTCTTGTATAATAGACACAACTGATCAGGCGTGAAGAATCGCCGCACCTTGTTCAGGACACCGAGTTTACGTGAGGCATTTTTAATCACGGTTTCGATGTAGTCCTTTTGGTTCAGATCGCAGCGGATATCCATACCGAGCATGTTAATACTGCTCTGCAGGCCTAGAGATGTACCCTGAAGAGAGGGAAGGGGAAGGAATGGCGACTTTTTCGCTGTGAACGCGCACACTTGTGTTTTCTTGGCATTGAACTCCACCAGATTATCGGAGCCCCATTTAGAAATGAGGTCCAACACCCGATCGAGCTCAATGACAAGATTTGCTCGCTTTATTTCGGTGTCTACCCGCCCAGCCGTTGGGTGACCGTTATATCCCCCATGCACTGTGCTATCATCTGCATAGCAATGAATGTTTCCAAGAGGAAGCATGTCATTGATATGCAGAAGGAACAGCGTGGGGGATAGAACGGAGCCTTGAGGAACACCAGCGTTCACTGACATGAACCGCGAAGCGCATCCATCCGAAAGGACACGGATTCTACGCTCATGCAGGAAGCTGGCAATCCAGGTACAGAACTGAGCGGGCAAACCGTATGCCGGGAGCTTGGACAGAAGAGCTTTGTGCCAGACCAGATCAAAAGCCTTGGCTATGTCAAGGCTAACTGCCAGTGACTCGCCACGCTTGTCAATAGCCTCACCCCAGAGATGTGTGACGTACGCTAGAAGATCACCCGTTGACCGTTTTGGCCGAAACCCATATTGACGATCGTGAATTAGGGAGTGACCTTCTAGGTATCGAATAAGCTGTTTGTTCAATATTCGTTCTAGGATCTTACACAACACTGAAGTTACGGCTATAGGGCGGTAATTAGTCGGATCTGACCGATCTCCTTTTTTAGGGATCGGTTGCACATTAGCTTCTCTCCAAGATTCCGGCACACAACCCGAAGAGAGCGAGAGACGGTACAGACGCGTTAACACAGGGGACAACTCCGCTGCACACATTTTCAGGACTATTGCTGGGATGCCATCAGGACCGTTAGCTTTCCGGACATCGATTGACTGCAGCTCCGCACGGACATCACACTGCCTGATTTTAATACCAGACATTGTGTGGCCACAGTGAGGAATTGAGGGTGGCTGTGCATCACAGTCATCGATCCGGGAGTTAGCTGCAAAGAGTTTGGCCAGGAGATCGACCTTTTCCTGCGGCTTGTGAGCTAAAGTTCCGTCAAGACATCTCAGTGGTGGCAGCGAGGGTTGGCAGAAGTTGGATTGCACGGCTTTGGCCAGACGCCAGTAGCTACGGCTGCCCGTAGGATGCGTCAGGAGTTCTTGGCCTACTCGTGCAACGCGCTGGGCATCCGCTCTAATGTGGCCTACATTCTCTTACACGACTTGGTGGCATTATTATAGGCTGCTTTTAGCGAGCGAGTTTCGGGAGCCCCATGAGCTTTACCTCTGATCCAAGCGCGGTATGCCGTCTGTTTGCTCTCAACAGCGCTGGCACACTCGCGATTGAACCAGCGGTTGCGTCTGCCTTTGCTGATGACATAGGAGTGTGGAATATAGTATTCCATTCCTAATACTATCTCATCAGCAACGGCAGTGGCGCTAGCGGTCGGGTCCTTCCCACTAAAGCAGCGCTGCCTCCAAGGGACGGATGCAAAATACTCCCGCATCCCGTCCCAGCCTGCCGACGCGTAGTGCCAAATCTGGCGTTTCGAAACCGCTGTTGGCGGGCGCGATGCCAAGGGCACTGTGCTGGATATCAAGCAGTGATCCGAGGAACCTAAAGGAGCTCGAATCTCCACCCGGTATCCAGCTGGGCGACTCGTCAGCAGAAGGTCGAGTAAGGAGGGCGCATGGCCAACTATGTCTGGGATCCTGGTGGGCTGGTTCACCAGTTGCGTCAGGTCATGCGTGAGAGCGAATGCGTGGGCAGTTCTACCAGCATGGTCTGTTTTGGAGGAACCTAACCACAACACATGGTGGGCGTTGAAGTCCCCCAAAAATACCAGTTCCGCCGATGGAAACCGCTCCTGCGCATCATCTGCTACCCGACTAAGATGTTCAATTAGTCGAGTTGTCTCCATGTCGCCGTTATGGGATCGGTAGACGCAGACGTAGACACGGCAATGAGAGCCTAAGTCGACGTGTACCACTAGGAGGGAGAAGGAAGGGTCCTCCAGACAGCGCAGACGGCGACAGCAAACATCCGCCCGAACGAATAAGCAAACTCCGGCTTTGGCTTTGAAGGATTCTTCAAGCACAAAGCCGGGATAGTTCAAGGAGGTGGTGTCAGCTGGGCGGATTATTTGCGTCTCCGTCAGGAACAACATTGCTGGCCGTGCCGTCTCAAGATGGTGGTGGACGGCATTGAGGTTTGCATGGAGTCCGCGGATGTTAGCGAACTCCACCTCAAACGGTAAGGTTGTGGTGGGGGTGTGCACCGCTGTAGAACCAGTTTTGTTGTTAGGCGCTGTCATTTTAGGAGTGGAAAGAGAGAGGCTTGAATCGAGAAAATGATGCCGCGATGCGAATGGTCAAAGTGTGGTGGCCTGTTTCCCCAGGAATTTGCCCACAGACGAGTATTATTAATGTTTAATTGTTATTGAGATGATGATTTTTTGCGAATATAGTGTTTTGCTAATATGATATTTTGCGAACATCATGTTTTGCTTTTAAGCTATGTAGCGACGGAGGGATCCCATCCTATTTTAGATCTATTAATACTATTACTGTTAGTAATTAATATTATCGATATCGATATTAATGTAAAAAGCGACATGGCGTACATCACTGAACGCATTTTTAAACAATTTGACATACACAAATGCCATCCTATTTCGGTTTCGTTTGACAGCTCATGTTTGTTGCTCTATTCCGTTAGGTATAGTAACTTTATGGAAAAATATCAATTTGACATACGACATGACACCTCAGATAGATACACATATAAACAAAGTGTTGCCAATCAAATAACTACGAAGTCCAGCTTTCGTTGGCCAGACTTTACTAGCATTGATGTTATGGCGACAGACTCAGATAAGAAGGTGGTAGCTTTCCAGACGGTCTTAAAACAAGCCCTTTATGGCTAGGTAGCATTTTTCTTTTCTTTTTCATTAGTCTTTTTTTTTGAGCTGTGTCCTATAGCGGCCTACTGAAATAATACCAATAACCACTCTTTTCCCTCGGGTGTCGTTAGAGGCAACTAACGGAGTAAAGACTGCACATACATCCAACAGCATACAGCGGCGATTGGCTCACCGCCTGTCACGCTGAGCACATGTGCAGTTATTAATTGGTGAAAGGTGGGCTGTAGCAATGCGCTCGTTCCTCGTTGCCTAGTCTCTAAATAACCCTTATGAGGCAACACTACGTCGAACGACGTTTCGTAGTCCCCTGTTTCCTCCTTCAGAACTGGACTAATTTTTATTTATTTTTTAGCTTCGGTTAAAGAAAGAGATATTCTATGCCTGTATGGTTGATTTTTTTTTAAACCAGCCACTTAATTGTTCTGAAGACGCCTTAAAACGGAGTGGTTTCGCAAAATTTTGAAGGCTCCTGGTTATTAAAAAAATCAGAATAAGAATCACATACAGACATAGAAAATCTCTTTTTTTAACCAATGCTGAAAAAGTAATAAAAATTGGTCCAGTTCCGAAACAGGAAACAGTGGACTAAGAATCGTCGTTTTTTTGTTTTGTATGTGAATTTTGCATGCCACGTCGACGTAGTGTTTCCTCTTATGGCGCTATATTCCCATTTTTAACAATTTTGATTGATTGTAACGCCACTAATATAAAACATACAGTTCTAAAATTCATATTTAGGTAGTTGAACATGTTATCTAGTGACTCATAAAGACAGAAACTAGATTGGTAATACTTCACTCGATAGAAAAAAAATTCAACGATAGCTCTGTTAAGCATTTAAAAGTCAAAGTCAAATTATTTATTCAATGTAAACCTTTACAGGCACTTACATTGACGTCAATACAAATAATAATAAAAAACAGTTAACTAACTTATAGTTAAGACTTAACAACTAATCTAACGAGCTTATAGTCTGTGCCAGACAAATGCGCATCGCTACCCCCAGTACCACTGCACGCCGAAACAGAATCGCGTCGAACCGAAATATAAGCCGTGGTCATAGAATTGTGTAAACATACGTATCCTGGTACGAGAAAAAATAGCGGGCAAGTGTCTCTCCCCTAGCGACACAAACGGCTAAAATTTATAGGTAATTTATCGTTTATTTGGGATAATAGGTGAAAAATGATAAATCATAATGAATTGTTAACTTAAGTTATTACTTAATGGAATAAAATTAAATATGATTTCCAATTATCGTATTGATAATGTGGTAAGTAATAGAAATTGGGGTTTTATAAGTAAAATAAAGTAACGGCTGAAATGAGTTTTGGAAAACATTAGTACCTAACCAATAAGGTTGACATTTTTAATTCACATTTTAAATCATTCAAATATCTTTTTTATAAAACTTAAGCATAAAAAAACGTCAAAAATTAATAAGCATAAATTTGTGTGTTTTAAAATGTTTAAATTGTTTCGTTTTTCATATTGGTACAAGCACACAATAACTAATATTACTACCGTACAGAAGGTTCACCCTCCAACGACCCCCACGCGAAACCGAAACCCATCGCGTGACCCGAGCGTTCATATTCCGTTAGGCAAAGCCGACTCGATATCGATTTGACGTCCGTCAGGAGCGCAGGGTTTACGCGCGCGCGTAGGGTTTACGAGTTAAGGCTAGATAGATCGCGCTTTGAGTTTTTTCAAACCATCTGATTAGACATAGAAAATAATGGTTTAAATTCTGGAAAAAAAAAGTATGTATTAGTAAATGTAAAAGAGCTGTAAGTCAGATAATACATTAATAAATGACTTATTTTTTTACCAATAGAAGAAACTTTTTATTATCTAGTGATTGCAAAAGACACATTTTTTTATTTCACTTATTTTTTTCCTTTAAAGGCAAAAAACCTATAAAACGCGCCTATTCGCGCCGCTTTATTGTTTTACCCGTCCCTTACCATCGTACCGTCGAGAGAGCGAGAAAGAAAAATAAGCTTTTAGGGATAGCAGCCGTGAGTTTATAATGTTATTGTTCATATATTTTAAACGCAATTTTTTTTGCGAACATATTACAAATTGAAAAAGACAGTGTCGAAAAAATTTCCACGAGCAGCATTTTTACAGAACTGTTTCTGTCCCACTGCATGGCAAAGGCATCTATCATTGAAATCAAGTCATCACTACAATAGGTGGGTATTGGCTGAATCACCACGCTTGCCAATAAATACGGGTTGGTGTTCACAAACCCGGAATTAATACAAAAAAGAACAAAAATAATATCATGTCAAATACAAATGTATTCTTCTTTTGTTTTAATTTTTGACATTGTTGACGTGTATTTATATTTTATTCATGTTTGTATTTGACATATTAAGTCTTTTATGTAATTCATTGATTTCCTATTTTTTTATATTGACAGTTTTTAATTGTTACAATTTTTTACTTTAATTGAAGCGATATTAATTATGTACCGAGTCTTTTAGATTATTATTACTTGTATGATTTGCATGTGTTTTGGAAACATTCTGTGAACTTGCATGACAATGAAATTAAATAAAATAAATATACATCGAAAAAACCGGGACCTGCGGATATCGAGTCTTCTTCTCTCTCTCTTCTGACATCTAACCATCACGTTGACTATCGAAGCGTTGTATGTACAATGGCGGACTCCGTCTCTTTACCAGTCTAAAGGTCAAAATCCCTTGCACACCGCGTCGTATATTTGGTACGGGCACGTACCCGGGCAGTCGGTGCGTTTCATGCGAAAATCGCTGCAAAGTGATGAAGCGACGGTGACCCCGACCGTACATATATACAGGATTTTTTTATATACATATATTCACATATTTTTATATCATTCAGTAACGTTAATAGACATCAATTTCGTTTATTTAAAATTTATTTATTATTTATTAATTGTTTAATTTGTCCCGCACACTAAAAAACAACTCGTAGATACCGGGCGAACGAAAGGTCACGTGTAACGTAAAGGTAACCTAACCTAGGTATCCTGTGGTATCGAAATGTGTCAGACTTCAATTGCGCGGTATTTTTGTAGATATGTTTGATCAATTTTAGTTTCTTTAATTTTTTATTAAAAAAAATTCAATAAAATCTATACCTAGCTCTACATTATGTTACTCTATATTTTAAAACATTATGTTCACAGATAATAAAAATTTCCTGTATAATCACGACTGTTATCCCCGAAGGGTTAGTCAGAGACTAGGCAATGAGCACCGCAAAAGCAGTTCTCTGCCATAGTCCACTTTTTTCCAAATAGCGACTGCACTTGTGCTTAGCGTGATAGGTGTTGAGCCCATCGCCGCTCTAAGCTGATGGATGTATGTGCAGGCTTTAGTCCGTTAGTATTCTTTCACCGCTACGTTGCGTGCGTTATAAGTAATGTTTTTAAATTTATTATTCGTTGTATCGTCAAACCAACTACTATCGCATTACCACATTATGTTATTAACAAAACCATTTCCCGAAATACAAAGTTGAATACACAGAAATAGATATAAATAGAAGCCGCATGTGTCCGTACTTTTCGTGTCAAAATAAAGCTAAAATGATGGTAAAATCCCATCTTTAAACCGCGTTTTTATTTAGCCATTGTCAGCACCAGACATTATTAGTGGAATTTAAAAAAAATTACTACTTGCGTCGTATCTAACTGTAAAAACTGTACAAGATAACCGAGATAATCAACAAGTTTCCTCTCTGTAAGCAGTCATGTTATTAAACTGACACAGAAAGAAGTGACGTTTTTTTATAATAGAAGGAGGCAAACAAGCAGGCGGTTTCACCTGCTGGAGAGTAATCTCCGCCGCACATGGACACCCGCAACACCAAAGGAATCGCAGATGCGTTGCCGGCCTTTAAGGAAGGAATAGGAATTGTGAGGGGGGGGGGGGGGGCCTCCGGAATTCTCACTAGCCGGACGAAACACAACAGCACTAAGTGCTATTATTTCAAGCCGGATATTAGTAAGAGGGTGATGGTATTACGCCGGGCGAGCCGGCCCAATACATGCTACAACGCAGGGTGGCTCTACCCCTCAGAGAAACATGATTGTTTTCATACAATTATGGAGCTACATGCGACTTCTATTTAGATCTATTTCCGTGGTTGAATACCACAAGCTGTCCTTTGTTGATACGCATTACCCGTTGCGGTGATTGCAACAGGTATCAAAGTACTGGCGTTTTATGCAAATTAATGATAATGATTGGTGATTAAAATTTGCGTATTAGCCGTTTGACAGCATACGAGTAGTGTGTGTAACGGTAGCTGTAATATCATCCGAGTTGTGAACATCAGATTAATGGATTGCGTATTAATGTGGATTATGTAGTGCGTGTTATGGAAATTGAGAACACAGCGTATCATTTATGTATATTAAAAACATTGCGATGTTTAATTTAATGTGATCGTTTTTTTATAACGAAGATAAATTTACCCTTTCGTTTCTGTTACGCAGATATCTTTACGAGTGTATGAATTATGTCTTTTTATACCACTAACTAACTCGATTATTTTAATGTGGGCAAATGCCACTACCAACTGGGTCCAAATCATTATATTTTTTAGATTTTTTTTCTAGCTCAAGATAAGCTTTTTTTGAAACTGGTTAATATGGTAAGATAACGGTAAATGTACATAAACATAGAAAACACTCAGATCCGAACTCAATTAGAAAAATAGTTTTTCCCTAAATTAACTTGATCGGGTATTGAACCCGGGACCTCAAACATGGCGCGAGGCCAGACCCAGCGTGCTAACCACTCGACCACGGAGGTCGTCTTTTCTGACAGGTGCGGTTTTTTAACATGGTCGCTCTCCTGTCATCCTGAAGCAATGTTGCTTCATTGGAGCTTGCTACCCGCCCTTCCTTTCCCCAATGCAGTCCTTGGCGCGCTCAACCCCGGGTGAGACGGAAGTCAATTAGTTCTATGACGAAACCTTTACCGACGTAATCGCTGTGTCTGCAAATATTAACTGGTTTATAATTATGTCAACACTACGTATTTGAGTTTACCGTTAACTTCTCTAAATATTATTTACTAAATCCACTATGAGAGTTCGTCACCGATTACAAAAAATCACTCAGTCTACACTCTTATCAGGACTTTAAGCAAGCCTACATAACTTTTTTAAGGTCACATGACTTGTGTCTCATCATCATCATCTTCATGATCATTAGAGAAGAGAGCCATTAGAGGAAGGGAGTAGAGAGTTTTAGCATTTCGGTTTTCAAAACACATTTCCAAGTTCAAATTTTTACACACCAACAATAAACCAATTCTAAATGAAACTTTGCGAGTCTACATACAATGTCATTTGTTGTTTCGTTTTTTTACCTTTGTTATTGTTTTGTTGTTCACTATAATTGGTTTGTTTACCAATCTTATTGAGGTCGAGGCCTTTGCTCAGCTTTAGGACAGCACACTAATTACTTAGCTTTTCTTACTTAACTTAGCCAGGCAACTTAAGAAATACAGCTTCTGCAATCCTTCATCATAAATACCATTTTCAGCCCGTATCCACCCACTACTGGGCATGAGCCTAGCCTCCTCCATGTTAATGTATCGGGATGATTGAAAGATATAAATTGAAATAAGTAATAAAATAAGTACATACATTTAAAGCCCATGTTAAAAAAAACCCTCATGAGTAAAGTATTATGTAAATGACAAATATGTATGGACATAGTGCATATACGAGCATAACATATTAGTAATTTGTATATTGTATAATTTGGTAACGACGTATTGTTTTGTAAATGTCGTTACTTCTATATTATTGTAAATCTGTGGAGTTTCTTGCGCCCGTTCTTCTCCACAACAAAAAGACTTCCTGAATGGGTGGGATGGGTGGGCGGGTGCCCATCCATCCAAATAAATTTAGACGATTCAAAATGCTTATCTTAAGTTTATTGAATAAAGAAATTTTCAGTTTTTTTTTTTAGTATAGTTCAGCCTGTAAGAGAGAGAGAGAGAGAGAGAGAGAGAGAGAGACAGTATACTGTCTCACTGCATGGCAAAGACCGCCATCATTGCAATCAAGTCATCGATACAACTGATGGGTATTGGGTTAATCACCACGCTTGCCATATCCGGGTTGGTGATCACAAACCCGGGCTATCCGGCATCGAAACATCCGGAAACACACTTTGTATTGAACCCGGGTCGTTTGGATATCGAGGCGTTAATAAAATAACAAATAATTAAATTAAATATATATATCAGATCTTGTATACTTTCCCTATCTCCTTTATATGTCCATAAACCAATGGTTGTCTGGGAGAGATCGCTCTTAGCGATAAGACCGCCAATGCCCATACTACACTGGACTGCAAAAATAAGTATCACACGTTTAAATAATTTTTTTTGTAAGCTGTAGAAGTTAGAGATTTAAAATACAAAACGTTTTATAGCAATTTCATCAGTTTTCTTTGAAACTATAGTAAATTATACTATAGTAACATTTTTAAGTCTTGTTTGTCTTGTTTATCTTGTGTACTTTAAAAGTTATTACAATTTTAAAAGTGTGATAACTATTTTTGCAGGCCAGTGTATTTCTAAGATTGTGTCATGTGTAACTGTTTCTTGTTTATGTACAAATGTTTATCTATCTATCTAAATAAATAATAACATTGGCATTACATCTTACGACATCAACCAGGAAAAAATCTTTGCGTGCCTTCCGAAGCACTGAGGAGTTCGAGATGTTTTCAATTTGGTCAACCATCCAGTTACCCGGTATAATCACACTAATTATTATAAAGGCGAAAGTTTGTAAGTTTGTATGTTTGTTACTCTTTCACGTAAAAACTACTAAATGGATTTGGATGAAATTCGGCATACAGATAGTTTATAACCTGGATTAACACATAGAATACTTTTATCCCGATATTCCCACGGGAACGGGAATCACGCGGGTGAAACCGCGAGCGGCCGCCAGTATAATATAATTGCGTCATCATTTTTGATGCGGACAGCTAAGGAGTGGAATTCCCTTCCTGCTGGTCCGTTTCCTGGCACGTACAACCTAGACATTTTCAAGGTAAGGGTAAACAGTCATTATCTAGGCAAGAATGCTACATCCTAAGTTGGATCGTCACTTACCATCAGTTGAGATCGCGGTCAACTACTTGCATATAAAGAGTAATAAAATAATTAAAATAAATAAAGCGAAAGTTGTTTAACTGACGAAATGGAAAACTGTACGCCTCAGCTCTTGCACTATCGAGCTCTTGTGTGAAACATAAACACTATAATCACGACTATTATCCCCGAAGGGTTAGTCAGAGACTCAATGAGGACTGCAAAAACAGCCCTCTTTTCACTAAATGGCGACTGCATTTATGTGCTCGGCAGTAGTACAATTATTGAAATTTTGCGTATACGATTCACAATGTATGCACAGTTTTTTGACATATAAATCACATTGATACGAACTGTATTTCTTAAGGTTCCTGCTAACTTGACGTCAAGTTAGCAGGCCCACCAAGACACTCAAATATCTTTTGAACCATAGTATCACTATTTATATGCTATACCTACGTCACTATTTATCACTATTTATACACAATTTTTTGACATAGTCAAAACCATCTAATTCCGTGGTGTGCCTGCCAACTTGACGCTCACTCCATGATGACGATTATATACAACTATACTTTGCAATGGAACGCGCGATACTAAAACTCGTTTCACAGCGGTCCGCCGGCCAAGCGCGCGCTGTTAAGAGGGTTTGCGCATTTCGGTTTCCCATACAAACTTCCAAGTCGAAATTATTAAAAACCAATAAGCCAATTTTGATGAGACTTTGCATGCTGAAGTAAAACACAGGGATCTAAATAGTTTGTTGAAAACATTTTAAAAAAACGTTTTTATAACTGAGTTATTGCGATTTTTAACTTTCTATTGTGGACTTTAAACCACAATAACTCAGTTATAAAAACGTTTTTTTAAACGTTTTCAACAAACTATTTTAAACTATTTTCACTCTCTCACATGCACCCACTCATCCACATCGTACACACCGAGAGGACTCACATAAACTCACATAAATTTTAAGTTATCGTTTAAGTTGCATCAATTATCATTGTTACTAACTATTATTCTACTGTTATGGCTTATAAGTAATGTGTAATAACTACTCCGAGGCTAGAGGCGCTGTATGCTGGAATACTGGACCAACATCCCAGCCCAGCATCAGATGCTACAATGTTTATATAGCATTGGTTATAGGCTTTAAGTTAATGTAATTTTATAGTGTTATTGTTTTTCTTGGTCAAATAAAATTATTATTATTATTATTCTCGTATTTTTTTATTTTCTTAAGTCTAGGTTTTTTATAATATTCCATATAAAAATAATAAACAAAACTACTATAAAAAATAAAACATTTAACATTATAAAAAACCTAAACCTAGGGTGCCGCCGGCAGCGGGGCAGGGCCCAAGCTAACGGTGGTTATGGCTGCAAAGAGAGGAACGGATTATTATTATTATTATTATTTAGATCCCTGTGTTTTACTTTAGCATGCAAAGTTTCATCAAAGTTGGTTTATTGCTTTTTAAAAATTTCAACTTGGAAGTTTGTATGGAAAACCGAAATGCGTAAACCATCTTATGACGCGCTGGTCAACTGCGCGTTCCGCCGGCGTTACTGTGAAATCAGCCTTAGGGAAGAGAGGGGGTGCTAGTATTCTTTTACCGCTATACGCGACACGATTAAACTTCACACCGAGAAACTTGCTATCATTACATTATAATATATTATTATAAAGTAAATTCGCCGCCCACCCGTATCTGTAGCTCTGCTTTCTAATTCTAAACCACGCAATGGATTTTTACGCGATTTTCACTGATCGAAAGATGATAAAAGATGATGGTTTTACCATCGAAAATGGTCATCAGATGCAAATCGCCTGAGACGTATTTTTGGCCATTAGCTCCAAGGATTTTTGGAGGATCGAGATGAGAATAGTACCAAGAGTCGAAGAATTTATCGAGACACGTGTATGCGTTTGAATTTCTGAAAATCGGCTATAGTAACTTTTATGGAATTTTGAAAAATGTAATAAAGAGCGGGTTTTTGGTGAATGTTTGTTTACTAAATTGTAAATATTTCGGAAAAAAAACAGAATAAGGAAAAATTAAAAAAGGGCATTAGTTTAGCTACAAAATGGTGATTTTTTCTTTTAATCGCCAAATAAATAATAATTGTGACCTGTAGGTGGTCTCTTTAGATTTTAGATTTGGAATTGTAGAAAAACGGGAATCATGATTACATAATTATTATATAGTAAAGTCGCCGTTTTCCTCTGTCTGTGGCACCGCACTATTCTTCTAAACCACGCAATGGATTTTTATGCGGTTTTCACTAAAAGATAGAGCGTTAACTGAGGATGGTGTTTGTTTATATTTTGTAGATGTATTTTTTCTATGACGGTCTCTCTAAGTTAGCGTGGACGAAGGCGCGGGCGGGCCGCTAGTTTCCGTATATAAAGATGATGTAACTTCTATGATTATAGGCGCCCGATGAATGAATTTCAGTTAGGTTGTAAACGAAAAGAAAGTGTTATTGACCTGGGTGGTCCCTTTAGATTTGAAATTGTAGAAAAACGGGTATTTCCGTATTAAAAAGTGATGTAGCTTCTATGATTATTGACCGATTGTCATGGTAATGGTGTTAAAAGATGCGGATGCAGGCGAGAAGTGCATTCGAGTTGGAATTTCGAAAATCTAAGTGAAATTCATCAATGCCGATGGCGCCCGGTGAATGAATTTCACTTAGGTTGTGAAAAAAAAGAAAATGTAATTTTTTGTGTTGTGCAGTGTTGTTCACTCGTATGTTATAATTTGACTTGTAATTAATGTAGTTGTGTAATTTTAGGGAAGTATCTCAATAAAAAAATCTTATTATTCAACTTGTAATGTGTTACTCAAAACAAAATAATTTTTTTTCGTAAATTTTTGTATTCATTTTCAATGCTCCGATTCCTGGGAGACTGCGAACTCTATGAATTTTTTCATAATTATGATTTGTAAATATTTAGTACAAAATGGCTTAAGTATAACGATTTTTCTAAGGTAGCGTGGACGAAGACGCGGTCGGGCCAATAGTAATTTATAATAGGTACTCCTTTAAAGGCTTAATACGAGTATGTGCAAATGTGCCTTAATAATTTATATTTATGTAATTCGAGTACTTCAGCTTTTAATCTCACCTGATGGAAAACGTCGCTATTAGTCTATAATGGGTCACGCAATTCACGCATAATCCAAAAATACCGAGCGGCCCTTAGGAAAGCCTTCAATTATTTAAACGAGAAAATTATTCAATTCTGTCAAATACAGCGCGATTGCTATCGGGGCTGATGTTACAATTATTACTAGTATTGTTATTGCTGTAACTAAATACTAGAATTCAAAATAAGTCTTGTTCGCGTGTCGACGTATACAGTATATAACAGCGATGTTTATAGCATTGTTGTGTTCCGACATTAAATATAAAATAGCCAGTTCCTCAGAGATTGAGGATCCTGGGTGAAACGCGCTTCCACATCCGGCCTTATCGTCACTTACCATCAGGTGAGATGAAAGCCAAGCGCTTACCCGTTGTAGAATAAAAAAAAGCGGCCAAGTGCGAGTCGGACTCGCCCTTCAAGGGGTTCCGTAGCAGCAAGTAACATCACATAAAAGTTCTTCAAGAATTTTGATCAATGTTTTATAGAGTATTTTTTTTAAATAATAAATAATAAATATATGACGTATTAAAAAAAACTACTTACTAGATCTCGTTCAAACCAATTTTCGGTGGAAGTTTGCATCATATATTTTTTTAATTTTATCATTCTCTTATTTTAGAAGTTACAGGGGGGTAAGACACACATTTTACCACTTTGGAAGTGTCTCTCGCGCAAATTATTCAGTTTAGAAAAAAATGATATGAAAACCCCCAGTATCATTTTCGAAGACCTGTCCATAGATACCCCACACGTATGGGTTTGATGAAAACATTTTTTTTGAGTTTCAGTTCTACGTATGGGAAACCCCCAAAATTTATTGTTTTTTTTTCTATTTTTGTGTGAAAATCTTAATGCGGTTCACAGAATACATCTACTTACCAAGTTTCAACAGTATAGTTCTTATAGTTTCGGAAAAAAGTGGCTGTGACATACGGACGGACAGACAGACAGACATGACGAATAAGGGTTCCGTTTTTTGCCATTTCGCTACGGAACCCCAAAAAGAAGATATTTTTAGTTCAGACTTTAAAATCATTTGATAACATTAATGTCGCCTAATATTAAGAATGTGTAGCAACTTAATAAAATAATTCTATCAACACCTCTCTTCTCTCGGGTGTCGTAATAGGCGACTAACGGACTAAAGTCTGCACATATATCTAACAGCATAGAGCGGCGATGGGCTCACCACCTATCATGCTGAGCACATGTCTGCGTCTGCAGTCCTCATTGCCTAGTCTCTGACTAACCCCTTAGGGATAATAGTCGTGATTATATGTATGTATGTCATCATCATCATCTTCTTCAACATAATCATCATCATCATTTTGGGGGTTAAAGTTACTCGCGTCCGTAGGTTTACCCTTGAGACCCTACACGTGACCTCTGGGTGGTGCTAAATGAGTGACGCTGAGTCGCTGACTGTAGAGAACATTGGGCCGGCTCGCCCGACGTAATACCACCCTCTCACAAATATCCGGCGTGAAAAAATCCGGCGTCCGGCCAGTGAGGGTTCCGGAGCCCCCCCCCCCCCCCCCTTCAGAATTCCTATTCCTTCCTAAAACATATTCCTTAAAGGCCGGCGACGTATCTACGATACCTCTGGTGTTGCGGATGTCCATGGGCGGCGGAGGTTACTCTTCATCAGGTGACCCGCCTGCTCGTTTGCCTCTTTCTATTATATAAAAAAAATTATCATTATCAGTCTGTACTCCTTGCCTGTCTGTAGCTTGTATGTATGTAATATCGCCTAATATGACGATTAATTAAAAAAAAAAAGTTATTGGACAACCGGACAACTACCGTTTATTTATATTGACCAGTTAATTACGCTTCGGTGGCCGAGTGGTGATAAACTGTCGGCTCGCTATCCCGAGGTCCCAGGTTCAATTCCCAGACAGCGCAAAGTGTGTTTTCGAATTTTTCGATGCATAACCCGGGTTTTTGATGAACATGAATGGTTACGAATTTTATCTTGAATTTTACAATAATTCTAGGTTCGATTAGCCTGAAACCAACATATTTTTAAATAATTTTATTTATTTTATCAACAAATAAGCAGATCTAATAACCATTAATGTACGACTTTGATGGTATTTGCAATCGGTAATGCTAAGTTTGTGTAAAGACTCAAGTCATGATTTCACAATGATAACCACAGCAGCAGACTGCAAACTGCAACTGCAGACCGCAAGCGCATAGCTACTGGAATTAATTCGAGTTCGGTAACACTGTAAATGAAATGAATTTAGTATCGATTCGTGGAAACCAGTAGTCCTTGCGGACTGGATCCGCGGTGACATTTTGTGTTCTTAGACTCCGATGTTGTAATCCTATGCCGTTCAGTTGAAATTAATTAATTAGTATAGTGACGACCTCCGTAGTCAAGTTGTCAGCACGCCAAAATTCAAAATCTATCTCTGAGGTTCAATAAAATTCCTCGTGGGGTCAATTTAGAAAAAAACTATTTATCTAAATTGACTTCGGGTAAGGGTGTTTTCTTTGTTTTTGTCTGTTCTTTCGTTATCTAGTTAACCATTTAAACAACTTTCAAAAGAAGTTTAATTTGCTAGCTGTGTAAGGTTTTTTTTTGGTTTTCTACAATGAAGTAATTTCTGACTGAATTGGCTTTTTGACACTTTTCGGAAAAAGTTTAAAAAAAATTACAAACGCTTATTTTATACGCCGTACAATAATTTTTTCTCGAAAAAGCTTAAGCTTACTGTATAAAATAACTACCTGCGCGTCGCGCGCCAGACACAATAGAATTTTTAATTGTCTTTTCCGATAGTCGGCAAGTCGACGCTCAAAAAGAAGAAAAAACATATTTTTCTTCATACATTTCAAATTTCGTGCGAAAACGGTTGGTCACGTGACATTTAGCCCTGTGACGTCACACCACAATAAACTAAACAAATTGAAACCTGACAGATAGTTTTTGAATAATTGTGAATTGTGACGTCACACAAAGCTCAATCATGGCCTCCCGTGTTTCGGTACTATTATTTATTCTGTGGTTTCGGGTCTTGTAATCCACAGATAAAAATTCCAGTCTTTACCCGTGGACCCGGTGGGTCGACCCATAACCGGGTCCACGGGTAATTTTCAGTCTTTACCCGTGGACCCGGTGGGTCGACCCTCGCATATTTATTTTGTAAAAATAAAATATTTTGAATATGGTTTTCTGAGATTTAAGCGAGCACTACACATTGAAATGAAACACTTTATTACGGATTAACTCGCGTTTAATTTACTGTTTACATCGTTTTTTATATTATCCTGACGTTTCGAACCATTTACAGGGTCCGTGGTCACAGGGAGACTCGAGGATAATATAAAAAACTATGTAAATAGTAAATTAAACGCGAGTTAATCCGTAAAAAAGGTGTTTCATTTCGCATATTTAGAAATTATCATAATAAAAAAAACAATTGGATAATTATCGTTAAATTACAAACTACCATACCCGACATATTTCAAATTTTATTGTTACATCTGTCAAATAGCCAATTCTGCCACCTCGCATACAGAGGTTAGATAAATGGTGTGACCACAGAAAGTTTGTAGTGGAGTAGCTAAGTGTCACTGGATGGCTGACTAAATTAAAATGGTCTCGAGCACTTCCGTGATTCGGAATTCACTTAAAGCCGTTGGTCTTGGTTGTCATTGGCGGTCATATAATCACGAATTTTATCTCCGGAGAGTTAGAGACTAGGCAATGAGGACAGCAAAAGCAGTCCTCTACCATAGTCCACTTTTCACCAAATAACGACTGCATATGTTCTCAGCGTGACAGGTGGTGAGCCCATCGCCGCTCTATGCTGTTGGATGTATGTGCAGTCTTTAGTCCGTTAGTCGCCTCTTACGACAACCAAGGGATGATGTTGATGGGTGGTAGTGTTCTTTCACCGCTACGCAACACGGTTGACTTTCACCAAACCGCATTAGGCCAGCTAGGTTTGTTATGGCCAATCTAACTATGTGGTGTTGTCCACGTAGGGAGGCCAGTTCCCAACAGTGGGACATTTCCCAAGTAACAAATTATCGTTGCATAATAGTTGAGAAAACGTTTTACATTTCCTTTTGGTTCTATAAAGTGGGTCATATAAACGTGTCGTAGACGTTTATACAACGCGAAATAGGCCCATATTAAACGACATTATTGTTATTTACAAGTTAAATAAACGTCAGTCAAGAACTTTTAAATGTTACATAAAAGTTTTCGACCGACTGTTATCGAACCACTGAAGTCCTATAACAATTGCATAGACATTAGAAGATGACTGTAATGTCGGTTAAGTGTTTAACATCGACTTTTATTGTACATATTCAGTTCATTCCATTCATTCGTTCCTGTGATGTTTGCTGGAAAAGTGCGTGTTATCAAATACAAAATTTAAACGGTATATAAGTTATAACTTACTTAACTAGTTTTACATTTACTTTAACAATATTATACACGAACAGAGTATTAGGATAAATGTGTGAAGTGCACCTACTTCTTATGGGACGTTTAGTTTTGTGGTGAAATATAGGTGTGTTGTTGTGAAATTTTTTACGCCCCCTTCGAATTTCTTGAAATTAAATTATTGTAGACTATTGCTTAAACTTTGTTTACGTACTAAAATAGCAGCCATCTTGTCTAAGTTAAGAAACGACTTCTATACATCAATTATAGAATGAAAAGGTCGCATAATGCGGTTTCTTGCGACCAAGATGGTCGGCCATGATAAATTATTTTAGAGTTCCGTGAGATAATAAACATGAACAGATAACCTTTAATTTAAATAAAACCTTTATACATGGTGTCATATTTTTTTTATTTATCCGACCTACATCCTGGCTTCATAATACGACGATATAATAAAGCAGCCGTAAAAACGTTCACGTAACTTATACTCTAACACCACTATTCGACGTTGTATGAATCAGTCGTAAAAACGTCTAACTAACCTATACACAGGCACCACTATACGACGTTGTATGAATCAGTCGTAAAAACGTCTACTTAACCTATACACAGGCACCACTATACGACGTTGTATAAATCAGTCGTAAAAACGTCTACCTAACCTATAAGAAGGCACTACTATACGACGCTGTATGAATCGGTCGTAAAAACGTCTACCTAACATATACACAGGCACCACTATTCGACGTTGTATAAATCAGTCGTATAAACGTCTACCTAACCTATACACAGGCAACACTATACAACGTTGTATAATACAGTCGTAAAAACGTTTACTCAACTTATTTAGTGGATCATTTAGTTACGGGACTAAATCGTTGTAGGAATAATGGTTACACAACGTTGTAGTTGTCTAATAATAATATATTATATAACCGAAAGTCGCATAGCACAGTTTTTATATGACCAATTTGCTAGTTGGGTTATAACCTGTTTATGATGATACATGAGAACCCACCAACCCGCATTGGGCCAGCGTGGTGGGTTATGGCCCAATATCCCCATGTGTGCTATTGTCCACGTGGGAATCCTGTGCCCAGTAGTGGGACGTTAATAGGCTGATGATGATGATGATGATGATGATACATACATAAGATGATGATTATTATCCCCGTAGGATTAGTCAGAGACAAACAAACTAAAAAATATATATTTATGTATTCCGTCATCAGAAGCTCTATGGCGCAGCGGCTAGCGCGTTCGGCTTGCGATCTTGCTCTCTAAGCAACTTTCGCAATGCCAGGTCGCTGGATGGGGTGACCAAATTTAAAAAACATCTCGAGCTCCTCCGTGCTTCGGAAGGCACTGGTTGGTCCCGGTTGTTGTCGTAAAAGGGAAGTCGTTAAAACCCACCAACCCGCATTGGGCCAGCGTGGTGAGTTATGGCCCAATATCCCCACGTGCTATTGGCTACGTGGGAGGCCTGTGCCCAGCAGTTGGACGTTTATAGGCTGATGATGATGATGATTCCATCAGTTATCCATAGTAGGTACAAGCTTGTAGGATAGTTCAAGAAAAAATACTAATGTATACTGTGAAAACAGTGTGCGAGATATTTCCTTCTATTAGTTTGTGAGTGTACCTGTACCATTTTCGGTTTTTTGACAATCTGTCCTTTTGAGAATCTGTCCTTATGAGATAAAAGGGCAATAAGGACCGTAAAAGCAGTCCACTGCCGTAGTCCACGTTCCACCAAATAACAATTGCACATGTGCTCAGCGCAATTGAGTGCAGTTTTTAGTCCGTTAGTCGCCTTTTGACACCCTAATTAAGAGTTCGGTGGGTAGTATTCTATTCCTCAGAGATGGGTTGGTAGTATTCTATTAATTAGCTGCCACCACACAGCTAACACATGATAATGGCAATGATGATAATGGTAATTCTGTTCCACCAGGTGAGATGGGTGATGCAGCAGAAAGAGTTAAGAAGAACGAAGAGGGACCACCAGTGGAAGCCAAGGCACGCGATGAGGCAGTCCAGTGCTCCTTTGTTCCCAGACCCCTTGTTCAAAGAGCAGTGGTATTTGGTAAGTTCACAAATGATTATTCATATTTCCTGAGAGGAAGACACCGTTTTTTTTGGTTTTTTCGCGAATCTCTCTTAAGAAGCAGTAAAAATCCTAGGTTATGCACATATAATTTGTTAACATTTTTATAATAAACATCGAATTTGGCCCTAGTATAACTTAGTGAACAGTGTCGACAGAGTTTTCTAGAATCGGATATAACCACAATTAGCCTAATTCTAGCAAGGTAGAAGGTTCAAAGCCCGCTCGTAAAAAATCTACGCTAATTCAGTGTTAAAGTTAAAATTAATAAAATTTCTAATGTTTATCTGTCTATAATTTACGAAAAGTTGTAGATAGGTAAAGATTTTAATTTAACTAAATACATGGACTAATAAAAGTTAAAGTAGGTTACCGTCAAATCAAACTCAGCGTTTTGATTATAAAAACCACTGTAAGCCTTTACTAGGAAACTAATTATTGTTGGCGAGCAAGAAATTTTCGTATAAAATTTTCGCGTTACGTAAAATTGAATGGCCTAAATACGTACAGAAAAAAAGCTGGACGAACAAAGCTCCAACCCAGATTGTACCTACCTAGCTGCGAGTATAATTGAGTTGTGTCCTGGAGTTTTTCGAGAGAACTTTCGTTGAGCAGATAAAAACGTTTTGACTGCGTATTCAAAGTGGCTGGAGCGACTGGAATTTTTACAGACTCTCTTTTTTTTTGTACAAATAAACGGCTTCTATGCGATTATGTAAATTTAATGATATCGACGGAGGATACTGAGGTTTAACGAATTAGCTGAACGATTTTAATGCAACGAATACAATTGACATGTCGTCGTCGTGATTTTACTTTTGTTAAGATTTTGTTTTGTCTTTTTCACTTCATCTCACCTCGGTGGCGGAGTAGTCAAGGTCGATATCCGGAGGTTCCGGGTTCGATTCCAAGGTCGGGCTAAGTATGGTTTCGGATTTTTGGATTCATAGCCCGGGTTTGTGATCACCAACTCGCATATGGTAAGCATGGTGGTTAAGCCTATACCTATCAATGAGGATTTAAGCAGAAAGGACTCAATCCACACACTGTCACTTTTGAGTTATGAGCGTTTGAAATTTCAGTTAGGATTTGTCTAAGACAAGGTATTTTTTTTAACTGCCCCTTAATTTATAGTATATAAGAAGAAAGAAACAAAGAAGATCATTACCTTATTACATTGATTTTAGTAGAGAAACACAAAAAAAAGATATATCTATAAGAAACAAAAGTGTTTTGATGAATTTCACTAAACAAGATTTTGAAATTCTTTGGCCCCAAGTAAAACCCATTCCTCAAGCAAAGCTCGAAAATCTCAGATCTTTATTTAATTTGATTCCTGAGGATAATGATTGTCATCAATTTTATGACATCCTCAAGGGCATCAACATCATTAGGAACATCGATGGATACGGCCCAACTGTGGACTTCGACTTATATGAAGAATCTATTTGATATGCGCGTTCATTTAGTGCTATTTTTTATATATTTTTTATTTCAACAGTGACGCATTTAATTTATTTGTTTTGGGCTTAAGAATAATAAATTTGTAACTTTTTAATAATTTTGTCTGCCTAATTTTTTTAACATACTACATTTTTTCCAGTCGAAGGGTAGCTTTGAGTCCTTGAGAAATCAAAAAAAGTCATGTCCAAACTAACTTATGTTTAATAGTAAGGACTCAATAAATAAAATTTGTAAGATACTCCCTGTTAGCCGAAAACATAAATACTTACTAGCCTTAAACAAACATGGCACTCAAGAGCATAACCAGTCGTTAATTAAGCATAACCATGGCACTCGATCGGTGTCCACGGGCAGACTTGTAGTACCTAAAGTTAATAACTACTTTGGTGATAGAACTTTAAAGAAACGTTTACCGTACCTGCCAAATAGTTTGCCCGAGAACACCCGTCGGGAGTGTAACAAAAATAAATTTAAGATTTTGTTAAAAAAGTATTTATTGAATACAATAGGTACCTAAGCAAATTTGTAAGTACCTATATATTGTGATATATAGATTCGACACTCAAACTCAACTGATCCTGCAGACAAACTGTGTAAACAGTTTTGCGGGGCTATGCATAGCAGTAAGGCATTTATGTATTATTAATAAGAAACAATAAAGAAAACCCACATTTCACTTAGTATCTTGAAATCTATTTCAAATACTTATTTTACAACATTTAGGGACACATAAAACATACGCTACCGGGGCGTTTTAAAAAAATACTTTGACTTAAAGAAATTCTAACTGAATCTTCAAAAGCTCATAACTCAAAAGTGACATTGTGTGGTTTGAGTCGTTTCAGTTATTTGAAAATAAGATATTTCGAGTCAAAAGTAAATCTTAGAAAGGACCAAAACTGTTTGAGTTCATTCAGATAAAATTCATTACTTAAAAAGAATTCAAGTGGATTGAGTCCGTTCACCAAATATATTTTGTGTGCTCTTCATACTGTGGGTTGAGTCGGGATAGTAAAAAAAAACTAATTTCCGTGTTTTTGAGAAATAGTGATTTCACTACATTATAGATTGGACCCGCCTTGGGCCAGCGTGGTGGGGTATGGCCTAATATCCCCACGTGCTATTGTCCACGTGGGAGGCCTGTGCCTAGCAGTGGGGCGTTTATGGACTGATGATGATGATGATAATGATGATAAATTGGACGTGGAGTAAGAGTCAATTTCGACCAATGTGTGGGTTGAGTCCTTTCTGCTTAACTACGTCCTCCATCTCAAATTTGCCCAGCAGTGGACAGTGTACAGGCTGTACTTTACTTTTTTTCATTTTATCAGTCTAATAAGGGGGTGCCGCGCGATCGCAAAAACTGACATAAGTATTTTAATGAACTTCAAAGCAAAATCAAACATATTGATATTTAAAATTGGAACAATTCTGCTTTAAAGTTTTAGACCTAGTAATTTGATTAGAGCTATGTTTTTATTCTGCGAAATGTACAAAACCATCACGCGCTAGTGTTAAAAATTAAAATTTACTTTTTTTAAGATGGGGTGACCTGCGGAATATCAATACAAATATTTTTATGTATAATTATTGTTTCATCCGTAAAATTAAGAAAGTTGTCGAAATAAAATGTTTTTAGGAGTCATTATGTATTGTTTGTTATTGTTTAACAAATTTGTTTCAAATTTCAACAAGGCCACGACCTTATGCAATGACCAGGCTAATTTACGTTAGTTCTTTTAATGTATTTAACTAATTCAGCGCATAGTACAAATAACTTAAAAATACGTAAATTTTTACAATTTCGTGCAGGATTCCTTTAATGTTTGGAATTATGCCTTAACACACCACGTTGGAATAGTGCGTGTTTGTAGGTTTGATTGACTACCTTCTTATGACAAACACCAGGACCTTATTTTCTATAGTTCAGAGGAAGTTGACTCCACAGCCACTGTCATAAAGTCAATGCAAACATTTTTATAAATCTTTATTTTCGTGTGATCAATGATAATATTCGGTAAATTAATAATATAGTACATGCATACGGCTCTCTTGATGGTAAAGCTTTACCGTATACCAATAGCTTTTTACACCAGGGGTATCTCTCACATATATCCGACCCATTGACCCACGGATGGGAAAGGTCTCTATCACTCAGGCAAAATGTAGTTTGTGATCACCCGTGCTATGCATCGGAAACACTTTGTCAAACCTAGGAATTAAACCCTCCGTAAGGACCTATAAATAAATAAAATAATAATAAATAAAAATCTTTATTTACGGAATCAGTCTAACAAATACTACACATTTCTAGCCCCCACACTAGGCGAAGCCTGACCTGAGGGGAAGTAAACAATTTACAATTAAACATTACGGCAAAACAGGATAAACAATAAGTAATAGAAGTAACAACGTTACGACTTAGAGATCTTCAAGAAACGAGCCTAAACGCATCTGCGATTCCTCTGGTTTTGCGGGTGTCCATGGGCGGCAGTGATTACTTTCCATCAGGTGACCCGCTTGCTCGTTTGCCTCCTTCTGCTGTATAAAAACAACTAAAAATACAAAAAATCGAAAAGGAAAGACTATAATGTTGTGGATAAATAAATATAAAAATATGATACGTGTTTGTATTAAGTGTAACTGTATTTGTGTGTGTGTGTGCGTAAGTACCTCCACGTAATATTATTCTAATTAAAATGACCACACGGCCAAACTTAAGTAAAACTTATTGGGCTTGACATAACTTAACTTCCTTGCTTGTCGTCTTCTATATAGCAAACTTAACAAAGATGTTACAACTTACAAACCAAAGTATTAAGTGGAAGTGCCAATTTTTTGGACCGTTGAAATTCCACCGTGATTTTCACAAAGCTGAAAATGTTAAGGAGATACTCAGCGCCCGCAGCTAATGATACGTCTCATAAAAATACGAATCTACAGCCGAGAAGAACGAGGCTTTTAGTGGAAATCGAAATCTATGTGTACGTTGGTAGAAGTGGAAGTGGAATATCCAATTTTGTGGCGAACGCTTTGGATAATGGAACTTTTTATGAGTGGTGGCTAGGAGATTTGGATAAATAGTGGTAATAGAACTTGTGACAAACGCGATGAATTGTTTTAAGATATGTTACTCAGATATTATTTTCTGCAATCCATTGTCGCACTTTTACAACTGGTTTTTTTTTGTTTTATGTGTTTCACTTACATTGTGCATAATCCAACATGAAGCTCATTATTCACAAACAAAAAAAATGTAAAGGAAAGTAACAGCCCGTATAAACGTTAATTACCAAAATAAAACTTTCAAAATACGTTTTGTATCTAAAAGTAAAAGTTTTGTTGATTGGGTCCATAAAAATTTTTAAATCATGAAAACTTTAAAATACGATTATAATATTAAATAGATATTCGATACATACAATCAGGACTATTTATCCCCAAAGGGTTGGTTAGAGATTATGCAAAGAGGACCACAAAAGCAGTGCACTGCTATTAGTCCACCTTAAAAATAACAACTGCAGATGTGCTAGGTGGTGAGCCCATCGCTGTTTTAAGCTGTTGGATGTATGTGGAGTAGTCTTTAGTCCGTTAGTCGCCTTTTACAATAACCAAGAGATGGGTTAATGAGCCGCCACAATATTTCTCTAAAATTGTGATAACGACAATTCGGATGGGATTTAAAAGTTATTAAGTTATAGAATCCGTGTCGCGTATTAGCGGTGAAAAAATATTACCACCCTTCCCTCATCCCTTGGGTGTCGTAAAAGGCGACTAACGGACTGAAACCCACATATACATCCAACAGCATAGAACACATGTGCAGTCGCTATTTGGTAAAAAGTGGACTATGGTAGAGGACTGCTTTTGTGGTCCTCATTACCTATTCTCTGACTAACCCTTCGGGGAGAATAGTCCTGATTTTAAGTATGTATGTTATAGAATTTTATTTACTTTTACACTCGTAACTTCTCACCTAACTTAAAAAAAACGGGAAAAGTAAAACACTTGATAGAATATCGTAATTTTCTACGTGCGACTATAATGATTTGCATTAACTACTCTAATTAATTCAAACACTACCTATGTAATTATAGTGTAATAACTCGTGTAATTAATTTATTATTCTATTAATTATGTAGGTATTACGTAAACACTCAATTGTTGTACAACGGTATTAATTTCCGTCTTCGTAATTAGCTTTAATAAGTTTCTGAATTAATGATAATAATATGCTGTGATCGCGGCGAATCGATAACTTCATGTGAAATAGTTTATAGGACGATATCTTTATGTTTTTCTAATCTAGGACCCTACTGTCATCTCCATGTAAATTCCTGTTGTGTATAATTATTTATTTGTAAAAGGTACACTGACAGATTACTGTCATCGCAAAAGCTTACAAACATACTTATTCCACATGTTAGAACTAGACAATAACCCAAAATTAGCGTACACGTACAGAGCATGCCAATCATTTCTACATTTTTTTATAATTACTAACTTAAAATATGTCTACTAATATAATTTATCACTAATAACCTAAATTACATAATCTGTACAATAAGTGGGGTTGAGGGCGCTTCTTCACAAAACATTATGTCCGAGATCTCCCTCCCCATCCCAAGTGTAATAAGATTAAATAATTAATGCTCTAAGAGCTGACGGTAAGGCCCCTGTTTTGCTGTCAAAGTTTGTGTGAACTCTTGCGAGCACAAAGTATAGTTTTTTTTATTCAATTATGTAAAAAAACAATATTTGTTTAATTTTATGAATGAACTTTCACTTGAATTTATTTGTTTTTTTTCGAAAGCCATACAAACTTTCGAATAATTTTGACTTTATATGAGAGACCATAAATTTATTGATTACGATGAAAAAATAATAACTGAGTGGATTTACGAATGTAGTAAACTGCAGTTGCGATGAACCCATATTGTGTAGAATTACGAATAGGAAGAATCCCGATTTTGTTAAAACAACGGCTGTGTAGAATCACGAATGTAGTAAACTTCTGTCGCGATGAACCTATATTGTGTAGAATCACGAATAGGAAGAAACCCGATTGTGTTAAAACAACGGCTGTGTAGAATCACGAATGCAGTTGTGTGGAATCCATATTGTATGGGAATCACGAATAGTAAGAATCCCGTTTGTGTAGACGATAGCATAAACCCTACGGACGTGAGTCATATTGACTTATGAAAAATAGTATTAGGTAAACGGCTTTTCTTTTTTCAGTCGTTTATGTCTGTAATAAATAAAAGAAAACATGTAAATATACTTATACTTAACGTGAATAAAAACCAGTGCTTCGGAAAAATAAAATTCAGTCCATTGTCAGATGCATCTGGCTCATAAAAGCCTTTAATAAAGTACTTTGGTTCATAACTAAGAAGTAAACTTCATTACGCTGAATAATATTTATATTTATTTTTGCTTTTGCGACCTCCGTGTACGAGTAGTAAGCACGCCGGTTCTGGCGTCGCCATCTCTGAGGTTCGATTCCAGGTCGGGTAAATTTAGAAAAAAAACTGTTTATATAAATTGATTTCAGGTCTGGGTGTTTTTTGTATAATAAGTATGTTTATCCGTTATATAACCAAATTAAGTTACAAAAGAACTTAACATGGGAGGGATAATTGGCGTGACAGTGGATAAAGTTAATTTTGCATGGAGCAGCAAAACTTTTTTGCAATTTCAGAGTTGCTCCCACTATGTATATATACTTACAAAATGTTGTTCTTTGCACTTAATAGGATGCCATAGTTGCGGAATTGTATACATATATACATACATACACATACATACATATAATCACGACTATTTTCCCCGCAGACTAACCCAGTCAGAGACTAGGCAATGAGGACCGCAAAAGCAGTCCTCTATCATAGTCCACTTTTCACAAAATTGCGACTGCAAATGTGCTCAGCATGACAGGTGGTGAGCCCATCGCTGCTCTATGCTGTTGGATGTATGTGCAGTCCTTAGTCCGTCAGTCCCCTTTTACGACACTCAAGGGAAGAGAGGGGGTGGTAGTTTTCTTTCACCGCCACGCGACACGGTGAATTATATACCTATTTCCAAACACTTTGTTTAAAATGATTCTGTTTCCAGAAATAAAAATTACATTAGCCATATCTTCTAGAACGGAGGAGCTGCAGACGGCCTTGACATGAACGTGGGAAACGCATGGAGGAAGGGATACACCGGCAAGGGTGTGGTCATCACGATCCTCGACGACGGCATACAACCCAACCATCCGGACTTAGCGCAGAATTACGTAATTATACATTTTCTTGGTTATTTATTCAGCGTATGGTTTGTATACAGTGTGAAGTCAATACTGAATACAATAGTTTCAATGGTATTGTAAATGCCGTTACTTCTGCATAAAGCTGTGCAGTTTTTTTGCGTCCATTTTTCTCCACAGCTAAAAAATGACGTCATAAATGGGTGGTAGGATAAAAAATATGTTTTAAAGGATTCAAAGTGCTGATTTGTTGATTATATAAGCTTATTAAATTAATACATTTTGACTTTTGCTAATATGTGCTGATCTGATGTGCAGATAGTGGTTTAACTGCGTTTTCGCAACTATAATGAAAATAGACTGAGACTACTGCCAAGAAACTCAGGTGGCTTTTTTTACTTTCCATCTGTATATCATGTACTTTTACTGTAATGATGTAATGATATATGGCAAGGGTGTAATTTAGTACTCATCAATACATTGTATTATGAATAAACATACATACATACATTTAATCACAACTTTCATCCCCGAAGGGTTAGTCAGAGTGGACCGCAACGGCAGTCCTCTGCAATAGTCCACTTTTCACCAAATAGCGACTTTACATGTGCACAGCGTGACAGATGGAGAGCCCATCGCCGCTCTATGCCGTTGGATGTATGTTCAGTCTTTAGTCCGTTAGTCCCGTTTTACGACATCCAAGGGAAGAGAAGGGGTGGTAGTATTCTTTCTGCGCGACACGGTTAGAATAATAAATAATTAGGGTGCAATAAGAAGGTTTCGAACCACTTACGGCAGAAATTATAAATCAATCTGTCTGTAGTTTTGCCTATTAGAAAATTTATGTGTAACTTAAATATTTGTAACTCTAGTAGGCAAAACAACAGAATGTAGTTTATAGATTATTAGTTTTGGGCGTTAGTCAATTTCTCGTCGGCTTTGTGGATCTACTGCAAAGACAACTGTCCTCCGTGATCCACCGAATGCCGTCCTTCGTGTGATGTGGGACATTCTCTGTATCTCTAACCAAAAACAGTGCGGGTCTGTAGTAAACCCCTACCGGCATATCAGTTCAGTACATTATACCATTTATACGATTGTATTCTGTTCCATTACAAAAAAAATATTTAAAGGAGTCTAACGCAAACTACTTAGGGTCAATTTCACCGTACCGAATAGACACCGAGTTTAATAAAACCTGCATGGTTCAGACTTATCGCGTTCAAAAGTTAGTCTTGATCGCGGTTTACTTCGCATCGATTTCACCGGCTTCGTTTTGATCCCGTTTATTAAAACTTAGTTCAGCTTTGACAAAGAATGAATAAATTAACGACATGTCATCAACTATACGTTATTTTTTTTATTCTGGCTTGGAGCTTAACGAATTGCGTTCAAAGTGTTACAATTATAGAAATTGTACCTTTTCAAACGGGAAAATAAATTAAAAAATAATAATTCAAATCACGTTAATCTTCAACAAATGTTCAGATTAAGATGTATGATGGGTAACGGCCGAAATTAATAACCGATACCGAGATAGAGATATACCTATTTTGAAATTGTTATTAAGCAACTGTTGTTATTTCCCGCCATATAACAGAAATATCTAGGCAACAAATCTAAAGTAGGCCTATCTCTATCTCGGGATTGGTTATTAATTTCGGCCGTTAGTATTAGAAATTTTAAATAAAATATTTTGATAAAAACTTTAAATTTTAAAGCATGCATCTCGTGAAACATGGTATAGTAAATTGTCAAAACTACTAATTTATGGGGACTTTAGCCAAGGTAAACGTCGAAAATCGGCCGTTCAGAAACGGTACCAAGTTCAAATTGAACGACGTTTAGTTTACCTATGCCGGTGAAACGCAAACGTGAGAGCGGAACTCAGATCAGCGCGTAATCTGAGTTTAACTCGAATAGATCGCGTTTGAATTCACCGGTGAAATCGGCCCTTAATATAGCCACCCAACTGAACTGATAAAATCTTCAATAAATAAAATTCAAAATTAAACTCACTCCAGTAGCACTAAGCTGAAAACTAAAGTAATTATTTTCATATTTACGACCTATAAAAAATGGATCTTTGATAAAACAAACGTTTAATTTTGTAATGGCAAGTTAAATATGGCTGACGTTACCTAGCACTAAGGTTATTTTATTACATCTTTGCATGTTGTCGTAAATCACTATAAAATTATCTAGTCTGCCTTGCTCTTTTTGAAGTTTAATAACTTATTAATATTCAATTGGTTTCATATGAACTATTAAATTTAATTCATCTTAAACAAAAACTATCAACTTGGCAATTTCAATATTTTTTCCGCAAAGCTCTCTAGACTCGAAAGTGTTTATGATTTTAAACTTCATAACTCAGCTAGGAGCTATGAAATGTTTCGCGCAAAATGCTATTAATTTCCGATATTTTTTATTTACTAATAACGTAGTTCTATAAAATTACGCTAAAATATGCTTCGTCATTTATTCGCCTTTCGTTCTAAAAATAAGGCAATAATAGCTCGTTTAACTATCTTGATTTCACGTAAACGTCTTTGAAATTTAATACTCTCTTCAAAACTCAAACCTTTTAAGTTGTCATTGTGCCAATAGACAATAGCACGCTTGAACCAGTTGTCAATAGCAGTGGAATATTCTCGCTGATATGAATGAGCTTGTTGTATTCCAGGACCCGGCAGCGTCAACCGACATTAACGGGAACGACACCGACCCCACGCCACAGGACAATGGCGACAATAAACATGGCACCCGGTGTGCCGGCGAAGTCGCCGCGGTCGCCTACAATAGATATTGCGGCGTTGGCATCGCATACAATGCCAGCATCGGGGGTGTCAGGATGCTAGACGGTCTAGTTAATGACGCAGTGGAGGCGCAAGCTCTCAGCTTCAACACACACCACATAGATATCTACAGTGCCTCTTGGGGGCCCGAGGATGACGGAAAAACCGTCGACGGCCCAGGCCCCCTAGCTAGAAGGTATTGTCTTATTGCACTCGATCGAAAGCCCGCTAGAGGCGAGCTCATTAAAATCTGTTTTGTTTCAGGGCCTTTATAAATGGAGTTACAAACGGCAGGGGCGGCAAAGGTGCTATTTTTATATGGGCATCCGGAAATGGTGGGAGGCACACAGACTCCTGTAATTGCGACGGGTATGCGAATAGCATATTCACGATCTCAATATCGAGCGCCACTCAGGGGGGCTATAAACCGTGGTATTTGGAAGAATGTTCATCTACTTTAGCTTCCACGTACAGTTCTGGAACGCCAGGCCGCGACAAAAGTGTTGCAACAGTTGATATGGATGTACAGTTACGACCAGATCACATATGCACTGTTGACCACACGGGAACATCTGCGTCAGCGCCATTAGCTGCGGGAATATGTGCATTAGCTTTGGAAGCAAATCCATTACTAACTTGGAGAGATATGCAACATCTAATTGTCATTACGTCGAGGTCACAGCCGTTGGATAAAGAAGAAGGTTGGATAGTGAATGGTGTAAAAAGAAAAGTCAGTCATAAGTTCGGCTATGGGCTAATGGACGCGGCTCAAATGGTTACATTAGCGGAACAATGGGCCAGCGTCCCGCCGCAACACATTTGTAAGTCACAAGAAATAAACGAAGACAAATCCATTGAGACGTCTTTCGGCTACACGATATCAGTGCACATGGATGTAAATGGCTGCAGCGGTACAATGAACGAGGTCAGGTTTTTGGAACACGTTCAATGTAAAATTTCACTGAGCTTTTTCCCAAGAGGTAATTTACGGATTTTGCTTACTTCGCCAATGGGGACGACGTCCACCCTTTTATTTGAAAGAACACATGACGCAACCAGTTCCAATTTCGACGACTGGCCTTTTTTAAGTGTACACTTTTGGGGAGAGAACGCTGAAGGTCGATGGACACTTCAAATAATAAATGCGGGAAACAATCACGTAACTCAAATGGGCTTACTGAAAAAATGGCAGTTGATCTTTTATGGCACAGCAACAAATCCAATACGGCTACGGAATAAAGGTTACTATAATTCAAATAATGTTTACCAAGAGGAAAAAACGTATCACATAAATGATGTTTATGACGCATCCGAATACTCGCAATTTCTCAACGAGATCGAGCTTGGTATTTCCGATAGGCGTAGTTATTCCAAGAACATTCCTTCGGCACAGCGAAAAAATGTCTTGGCGGATGCCAATGATAAGCAGGTACAAAGATTATGTGATCCGGAATGCGATTCACAAGGATGCTATGGCAAAGGTCCAACACAATGTGTCGCATGCAAACATTATCGTTTAGATAACTCATGTGTGTCAAGATGTCCGCCAAGAAGTTTTGTTAACCAAGGAGGCGTATGTTGGCCTTGTCATGAGTCGTGCGAGACCTGTGCCGGGGCAGGTCAAGATTCCTGCCTTACGTGTGCGCCTGCTCATTTACTAGTTATAGACTTAGCAGTTTGTCTTCAGCAGTGTCCTGATGGATACTACGAGGACTCCGATGCAAATGCATGTTTTCCATGTGCAGAACATTGTTATACGTGCTCAGAAAAAGCTGATATGTGCTCATCTTGTGCTCACAATTATGTCCTATATAATGGCTCTTGCTTAGCAGCTTGCCCACCTGGCACATATCAAAAAGATGATTTAAGTTGCACTCCCTGCCACGAATCATGTGAATCGTGCCACGGCCCAAGCGAAACGGAATGTGTGTCTTGTCGACTCGGCGATTTCGCTTCGAAAAATCGTTGCGTTCCGAAATGCCCCGTAACTTATTACGCTGACACACAAAGGAGAGAATGCTTATCGTAAGTACTACCTACTTACGTTACTCTTGTAAAACCATTTCACTTTAACCGAGGAAATAATCTTACTGTCGTTTAAGGTGTCCAATCGGATGTACGATTTGCACGTGTGGCGCCTGCTCCGTTTGCAAAGAGAAATGGATGCTTACTAAAAGAGGAAATTGTCTCCCGGGTGGCAATGACAAATGCGACACCAGTAAGTATTCTTAGATAAACAAATATCCTTTTCATGTACACAAGCTTTATTGAAATTGAAATTTTTATTTTGCAGGCGAGTATCACGAGGGTGGACGTTGTAAAAATTGTCACTCCACATGCGAGAAATGTAGCGGACCAAATGAGTGGGACTGTTTGTCTTGTTCAAGCCCGTTGTTATTACAGGGATCGAGGTAATGGCACTTTATTAAGCCGTCCCTTTTCCTTATACACACGGAAAGAAAAATACGAGGTTAACATGAATTGTTTGTTTTAGATGCGTAGCTGAATGCGGACAGGGGTTTTATCAGACAGCTGGACGTTGTACTAAATGTCCGCATACGTGTAATGCTTGCGTTTCGAGATTGAACTGCACTTCGTGTGCTGGTGCCTTACGACTGCAGTCTGGTACTTGTCGAGCGACATGTGCCCCAGGGTACTACCCAGATGAAGGGACGTGCTCTAAATGTTACTTGTCATGTGAGACTTGTACAGGTCCGCGAAGAGATCAGTGTGCGTCTTGTCCGCCTGATTGGAGGTTGGCGGCTGGGGAGTGTAGGCCGGAATGCCCTCAGAACTTCTTTCCTTGGGAGGACAGTTGCCGCCGCTGTCACCATTACTGCCAGGATTGCCGCGGAGCCGGGCCGCAGAGGTGTACCTCGTGTCCGCCGCACTTTTCGCTGGAGAGCGGCTTGTGTGTGGAGTGCCTTAGTTCTCAATACTACGAGCCTATAACGAGGACTTGTCGCCCGTGCCACGACTCGTGCAGATCCTGCTCGGGTCCTGGGCCGACGAGTTGTGTTAATTGTGCTCACCCACTTCGCTTAGATAGGTGAGTTTGCATTATATTTATTTAAAAGCCTACGTGAGAGTATTTAGAAAAATAATAATATTGAATAAACAGAAACATAGTAAAAGGCTAACAAGAAACGAAGCGGTACACTTTGAACTTTCCTCTATTCTCATTATAGATAAAAGGTAATATTTGCTTACGTGTGTGGGTTGATAACAAATATCACTAGAGCTGTATAAAGCCGTACAGATATGTTACAAAAAATTATACGTTGAATGTTTTCTCTCTTTTGTATTTTGAATGCCCTTTGCGTTAATATTTACAATAAAAGTTTTTCCAAATACACACGCAAAGCTCAATAACATTTTGCTAAAGCTATAGCGGCTAAATCCCATTTCCGAACATTATAGTTTTCCGTGTGTTTAACGTTCCATCCAATTTTCAGGGTAAACCACAAATGTTTGCCATGCTGTACTGAAAGTATGCTCTCGTTCTATTTGAGTACGAATCAGACCACAGACTGTTGCCACTGCGACAAAGACATTGGTGAGAACTAACTTATTTATGTATGAAGCGCACTTACGTCTATTTCACTAGAGTTTTATTTTTCATGTTCTTTGATTATAAAAAACTTTTATTTATTTATTTCCTTACGCCGAAGTAGTTGGCTTTCAACTCACTTGTTTGGTTACCGACAATAAGATCGAAATTCATTAATTAGTTGTCGTTGGGCAAGCGAGGTGGCTTTTTCCATATCATTTTTTTGTGGGAAAGACAGAATCCGACAGTGTGACGTTTACAGCCAGATGATTTTAATAAACATAATATGTAACCCACCAATCATCATTGGGCTAGCGTGGGAAGGCCACTTATCCATTTGGGAAGGCCACTTATCCATTTGGGAAGGCCTGTGCCCAACAGTGGGACGATAATGGCTGATGATGATCATTTATGTTACTATAAAGCCTTGTTTCCCAATTTAAAGTCATCAACATAAACAAAGGGAGGAGCTCGATGGCGCAGCGGCCAGCGCGTTCGGCTTGCGATCTTTCTCGCAAAGCAACTTTCGCAATGCCGGGTCGCTGGATGGGTGACCAAATTAGAAACAACTCGAGCTCCTCCGTGCTTCGGAAGGCACGTTAAGCCGTTGGTCCCGGTTGTTGTCGTAAGATGACAGTCGTTAAAACCCACCAACCCGCATTGGGCCAGCGTGGTGGGTTATGGCCCAATATCCCCACGTGCTGTTGTCCACGTGGGAGGCCTGTGCCCAGCAATGGGACGTTTATAGGCTGATGATGATGATGATGAATATAAACAAAATGAAAATCTTAGGTGGCTGCTTGAATGGGTCGTCAGCGGGAAAGCGACGAATCGCCGAGAACATCCGGTCGCACGTCACCGCATCGTACTACGTCGACGACGATTCGTCGAAGAACATATTGGACCGCAACCTGCTAGTCGCCTGGAGCGTCGGCGCCACGCTGCTAGTAGTCGTCGGTCTGATCGTTATCATTAAGGTGAGTTATGTGTCGCCTTGCTTAGGTAATGTGGACCAAATAGTCCATAATACACAGTTAACAGCATCATACTACATCGACGATTTGTCGCGGTGCCACAATGTTGTTAAGTCGTCGGTTATAAGTAAGGTGAGACAATTTTAGGTTAAATCGTCAGAACCAAAAAGTCGTACTACATTGATGACGATTTGTCAGCGAATATATTGGACAGCAAATTACTGGTCGCTTGGAGCGTGGGCACCAATCTCCTAGTTGACGGCGGCGTGAACATTAATAAAAAGACAAGTTGTATGTAATTTAGGGTAAAAAAGTTCATAATAAGTACAGGTCACAGCATCGTACTATATTTACGATGATTTTGGACCGCAACTTGCTACTTGCTTGGAGCTTAGGTCGACGCCACGCTGAAGTAGTCTTCGGTCGGTCTGATCCTCGGACCAAATATCACAATGGACAGAGTCTTTGGATTTTTAGCATGTCCGTCTTTTGTTAGTGTGCAGCTTTCTATCTGTACATGTGTGCGTGACTAAGGATGTGACTAGTATATCGATATAATCACTTTAATGTGGTGTGTACCTAGTTCGTTATTATAATTGGGGGTTAAAGTTACTCACGTCCGTAGGTTTACCCTTTAGACTCTACACGTGACCCCTGGGTGGTGCTACATGAGTGACACTGACTGAGTGGTAGAGCCACGCTGCGTTGCAGCACGCATTGGGCCGGCTCGCCCAGCGTAAATACCACCCTCTCACTTAAGGGTTTTACCAGACCAGAAGTTGATCGAATGGTCTGGTAGCTTTAATCGATCGACGGATACCGTTTGACTAACCAATCGATCGACGGTCGGTCATCGTTGATCGATTAACCCTAGCTAAATTCCATCAGTTTCTTTCGAAATGTATTCAGAAAAGGACTCGTTGTTCTTGGCCAGTACGATGTTGCTCGTACTATTATTACGGAGACGCAAACGCAGAAGAATCTGGATGCAGCCGTTTTTTAAAGCCAACGATCGCTTATTTTATCCAAATAACATTTTAAGCAGCGGTTTTTGTTTTTGTTTTTTTTTTTGCGTAGCGATTGTCATGAATTTCGAGGTTATTTTTTTATTACACAACAGAAAACTAGCGTCATTGAAAAATATCTTGGAGGGAGGGAGGGGGGATGGAGGGGGTACGGTAATGGTAGCTTAGTAGAATATTTGTTTTTTTTCCTAAAAATAACCTAAAATAACGTCAAAATAAAAATATTTTGGAAACTATGCATTTTCGCACTTTGGCTCCCCCTCCCCCTCCACTTCCCCCCTTTTTTGGTGTTGCTTAATCTAAAGTGCTTCCTAAGGTGTTTGGGGGGAATATTATTAAGTATTTAAACGTTCATATTATTATCATCACTCATTATCATCAACTATAAGCATAATCATGAACTCTATTATTACGACTAGTATCCATGGGCACGAAATAAATTTATAAAAAAGTGAAGCGGCCGGCGCGTCTAATCAAACAGCTCGATCTAACACCCAATCCATTCTACCGGTCGATTGTCGATCGACATCGATCGATTGGTCTGGTAGAAACTATCGATCGACGTCGACTAATCCATTTTACCATCGAAAGATGTCGTCGATCTATATCGAAATATTTTACAAGCTACATTTTAGCGAAAAAAGAACAACAATGGAAGTTGATAATTCTAATTTTGATAATACCGACGAAGTTCAGAAAAGGAGATCTCCATTCGTAATGATACTCCGGTCGTTAGTAAGCGAAAGCGAAACTCTATACCTCAATTGAGAGCGTCGTCTTCTGCGGGAGGATCCAGTGGTAGTAAGGCTAAGAAATTATCTAAATCCCGTCAACATTCCAAACATTGTGGATTTGACATGGAGCCGCCTTTTTCTCCTCCTCATTCTGTAGCGGCGTCCATTTTCAGATGTGATAGTGTCTACCAGACCTATCGATCGACGTCGACTAATCCATTCAACCATCGATCGACGATTGATCGATTGGTCTAGTAACACCCTAATATCCGGCGTGAAATAATAGCCCTTGGTACTGTTGTGTTTCGTTCGGCCAGTGAGGGTTCCGAAGGCCTCCCCCCCCCCCCCCCCCCCAACAATTCCTATTCCTTCCTTAAAGGCCGGCAACGCATCTGCGATTCCTCTGGTTTTGTAGGCTCCCAGTTATCACGTCTAATAGCTTTAACCCATTCACGTCTTATTTTCGGGCATTTTGGAAACCTAAAAAAAGAATTATAAAAAGAATATTAGTAATATCGATAAAGCTTCGATAAACAAATACGTACAACACTAATCATTATGCCAAAAACAAAGCCTTTAAATTACATTTAATTAAGGTTTAAAACCTGATTCTTATGAATAGTGTACGATATGGTATGATTTAGAATTAGCAAAAATTAATGCTTTGCCGTTTTAATTATTAAAAAACTCATAGTAAAGTAAAGCATATTATGAGAAATCACTAACGTATGAAATGATAATTCCTGGCCCCTATTTCACCACGTCGACAATTGTCAGTGACATATGTCGAGTGACAATTGTCAAGCGACAAGTGACATGTGACAATTTTTTTAATTATTTTCTATAGAAATACTTAGAAACATGACAGGCATTTTGTTACAATTGTTTTAATGACAAATAAGTTGTGAAACAAGAATTATTTTTCTTAGTCGACATATTTGTAGATATGTCTGTAAATCTTGACATGAGATAAAAGCTATGTCATGCTTGCGTTACAATTGTAAAATTTCGTGGTTAACTTAAGCATATTTTCAAAATGGCTCTCCGTGAAAGTAGTAGTGATAATAGTGATAGTAATGATTTTGATGACTTTGCATATAGATGAAGATTTAAAGAAAGAATTAATTATTCTTTTAAACTTACGGATTTTGCGATTAGGGAAAAATTTCGTGTTAGCAAAATCAGTATAGAATATGTAATAAATAGAATCGGTGCACGTATTGAAACTTGTTAAATACTAACTTACTACAGTCCTCTTTCTCCAATTTTGCCACGTTGTGTCTTTTAGATATTTCCAATCTTTGTCATATAAGTACCTACTCCGTTTTATTCAAACATTAAACTATTTCTTTCCATTTCTTAATTTTCATGTCAAATGTCAATTTGTTATTAAATTTACCAAAAAGCACCGATATGCTGTCGGAATCAATTTTAAGATTGACATCTTTTTCTTTCTTGTAATATTATTTATTAAATCAAACACTAAAAAATACAGACTTGAAGTGACTTGCAAAATAACGGGAAAATATTTAATAGTTTTAAATAAGTTTTTATCAAAGACAGCGAAGACATTATTTTGTATGGCAGTTATTGAGAGACTGAAGGCTTTTCAATTTTAAAAGACGTATTATTATTTGATTTAACAACTTCTAATTAGGTATTTGAAAATAGAGTTCGCTAAATTCCTAGACGAATACTTGATACCTTTGATTATTTAATGTCCTTGATAAATTTTTACCTATAGGGCAGTTCAGCCGCGACAATTATTTTTTGACAATTGTCGCACTTGTTAACGTGGTGAAACTGACCACTTGACAATTTTCATCTTTTCTTGACAATTGTCGCACCTGTCGACGTGGTGAAATAGGGGCCAGGTGACCCGCCTGGCCCCTATTTCACCACGTCGACAATTGTCAGTGACATATGTCGAGTGACAATTGTCAAGCGACAGGTGACATGTGACAATTTTTTAAATTATTTTCTATAGAAATACTTAGAAACATGACAGGCATTTTGTTACAATTGTTTTAATGACAAATAAGTTGAGAAACAAGAATTATTTTTCTTAGTCGACATATTTGTAGATATGTCTGTAAATCTTGACATGAGATAAAAGCTATGTCATTCTTGCGTTACAATTGTAAAATTTCGTGGTTAACTTACGCATATTTTCAAAATGGCAATCCGTGAAAGTAGTAGTGATAAAAGTGATAGTAATGATTTTGATGACCTTGCATATAGATGAAGATTTAAAGAAAGAATTAATTATTCTTTTAAACTTACGGATTTTGCGATTAGGGAAAAATTCCGTGTTAGCAAAATCAGTGTAGAATATGTAATAAATAGAATCGGTGCACGTATTGAAACTGGTTAAATACTAACTTACTACAGTCCTCTTTCTCCAATTTTGCCACGTTGTGTCTTTTAGATATTTCCAATCTTTGTCATATAAGTACCTACTCCGTTTCATTCAAACGATTAAACTAGTTCTTTCCATTTCTTAATTTTCATGTCAAATGTCAATTTGTTATTAAATTTACCAAAAAGCACCGATATGCTGTCGGAATCAATTTTAAGATTGACATCTTTTTCTTTCTTGTAATATTATTTACTAAATCAAACACTTAAAAATACAGACTTGAAGTGACTTGCAAAATAACGGGAAAATATTTAATAGTTTTAAATAAGTTTTTATCAAAGACAGCGAAGGCATTATTTTGTATGGCAGTTATTGAGAGACTGAAGGCTTTTCGATTTTAAAAGACGTATTGTTATTTGATTTAACAACTTCTAATTAGGTATTTGAAAATAGAGTTCGCTAAATTCCTAGACGAATACTTGATACCTTTGATTATATAATGTCCTTGGTAAATTTTCACCTATAGGACAGTTCAGCCGCGACAATTATTTTTTGACAATTGTCGCACTTGTCAACGTGGTGAAATTGACCACTTGACAATTTTCATCTTTTCTTGACAATTGTCGCACCTGTCGACGTGATGAAATAGGGGCCTGGTCTTTCACACCTCCTTTTGTTGTTCTTGACGAACAATAAACAGCTGAACAAGACATTATGACAATTGTATATTACACAAATAACACAAACACTAAGATTTCTTATTATTTCACTATTATTTCACACCATCCAGCAATGTTTTGACCGAGCAGTCGGTCATGAAATGACACGTCTCACACCGACAGTGCGTCGCTGCCAAACGTACATTCACTATCTCTTTTACTCATATCACACTACAGTCATACAGACAGAGATACAAATACTTTCCTTTGATACACGTATGTAAGAGCGGCAACGTCGTAAGACTCTGTCCATGTAATATTTGGTCCGAGGTCTGATCGTTTTTACTTTTTTTAAATGTCAGTCCTGTTTAGTTTATGTGTCGTCAGGTCCAAAAAGTTTATTATTGTACCTACATGACACATGGTATCGTAATTCTTCGGCTTTATTTTTTTCTAATATTTCCTGTAACACGCAATCATTTTTTACACGTGCAGACAATGTTCTAATTTTCTAAGTTATAAATACCTACAGAAGATACAGTACAATAAAGCCAAATAATGGAATACGTTCCATTGAAGTTCACATCTTTACCCACTGGAATATTTCAATTGTTAAACCTATAAAAAACATTGAATGTTTTTGTTCGCAAGAGTACCATTTATTTCGCCTGTAACGTTCAAGGTTAATTATGAAACGTATATCAGTTATAATGACACGTGTTTCCACTTCAATAAACCAGCAATTCATATAATCACGACTATTATTCCTAAGAGTTAGTCAGAGACTAGGCAATGAGGACAGCAAAAGCAGTCCTCTACCATAGTCTACTTTTCACCAAATAGCGCCTGCTCATGTGCTTTTAGGGTGACAGGAGGTGAGCCCATCGCCGCTATATGCTGTTGGATGGATGTGCGGTCTTTAGTCCGTTAGTCGCCCTTTACGATACCCTAGGGAAGAGAGGGGGTGGTAGTATTCTTTCTCCGCTACGCGACACGGTGATTTAAACCAGCAATTTTACTTAAATTTTCCTACGTCATCTCCTTGCCTGTAAATGAGGTGATATAGCATACTAATAGTTATTTGTTATACAAGAGTGCAAACTTGCTTTTTAACCGCGTGCTCAATTTTGATGACCGAGCAAGCGAAGGATTCTAAAATTCTAAAAGGATTCAAAAATTAGAATCCTGAGCGTTACCGAGGGAATCAAAAGAGCACGAGGTGAAAAATCTTTGCACTCGAGTACCAACCAAATTAAAAAAGTAGGTACACCAAAAAGGTTCCGAGTCTGAGTTTTTAACAATTTAAAAAGGTTGTATGATAAATTCGGCACTATGGAGGGAGAAGTAAATAGGTTTAATGGTGTTTTGAATTCACAAACTTAGTGCACACGATGTTCTAAATTCAATTTACTTTATTCTCTAGCGGATAAAAACGGCTTTTGCACTCAAATATCGAAGAGTAAAAATACTCTTTCCGAGATGGGGGGATGAAAAATTGATTTTCCCATTATGTATGAGGGTATTTCTCCATTTCTTTATTATCGAAGTTAATAAAGTAAAGATTAGATACGTAGGTACTTCAGTATTTCGAATAAGGCTAGAAGAGCTCAGACCAAGTTTGTTAACAAGACTGTTTATTCATTCATTCGTATCGTTAATGGCCAAGCTTGTGTAAGAGTTAGAAAAACTCCTAGACTACATAAATATTAATGACGTTGAATAGACTTCGAGTTGGTCGCTGTTAAGGATTCCAGTTTTTTATTGTCGCCACAAAATTACTTTCAGTAACACGTTTTCTTCTTATCTATAATGTAGTAGGGTAAACAATATTTTCTTGAGATTACTTCGTAATTAGAAGGTGACTTTGAATTATGGGCTCTCCATTTTATTAGTGACCATAAGGCAATTTAATCGAGAGACGCAGCTTGGGTTGAAACTTATTGCTGGACTTGAGACGTATTTTTTTCTAACAACAGGAAGCAAATAGCTACAGTTAGGTTTGTTTTTTCATTGTGCTTCTTCTTCTCTACTGCCTAGCACTTTCCTGATTCTGTGTCGATTTAACTTACGATGACTGTACCCGATCGAATCGAAAATCTAAATGTCGCTAAGAACTACACCCGATTTCTAACTTTTAAAGATAATACCTATTTTTAAATTCGCTGTTTCAAATCTAAGTAGGTATATAAAAATCGATTCAATTTATGATGACTTCCCGAATGAGTCGAAAACCTAAAGGTCGCTAAGAACTACACCCAATTTCTAACTTTTAAAGATAATACTAATTTTTAAATTCGTGTCGTGGTTTTAAAGTCGCAGTTTCAAATCTAAGTTTAAAAAAATACTCGTAATTTTGGATGTTTTATTTGCGTTAGTAGCGCTCAAAATTACTCTTACTTAAGAGGGTTTACGCATTTCGGTTTCCCATACAAATTTACAAGTTGAAATTTGTAAAAACCAGTAAGCCAGTTTTGATGAAACTCGGCATGCCGAAGTAAAATATAGAGATCTAAATAATTTGTTGAAAACATTTCTAAAAAACATTTTTTTAAATGAGTTATTGCGCTTTTAAACTTTCTATAGTGGTTAAAGTCCACTATAGAAAGTTTAATATCGCAATAACACAGCCAAATAAACCTTTTTTAAAATGTTATCAACAAACTATTTAGATCCCTGTATTTTACTTTAGCATTGAAAGTTTCATTAAAATTGGCTAATTGGTCTTTAAAAATTTCGACTTGGAAGATTGTATGGGAAACCGTATGCGTAAACCCTCTTAAAGTTAATGAAACGTTTTACTTTCTTTAAATATAAACAATGAAACAAAAGCTAAAACATATTTCTTGTCCACAGTTAAAGACGAGGAGACGTCAAAACAAACATTATCCGAAGGCGGAATACTCGCAGCTGACGACTGTCGAGGAAGACTTGGTAGCTCTAGCCACATCCACCACAGAACTGAGGGCCAGCGAAACTTGCCCGTTACAAACCATAAGCGAACTCGAAGAACCAACATAGCAATTTGAACCTAACGTCAATGTAAGTAGAGTAACGATTACACTGCAGACTGATATGTAGATGTTCGAATATATTTACTGTGTACATACCCGTGCGGATATGGGGTTCTTTTGCCTGTTGGTGCGAGTTTTTGAAGTTATAATGAGGAGGAAATAAGGTCCCAGAGTAAATTATGATGAAAGATTTATTGAGACTTGTTAAATTTTGAGGCAGATTGAGTATTGAAGGCTTCTGTGTATTTTGTTTACCGTCAACTGTACTGTCGTAGCATAATTAAAAATGTCATGAAAAATTTTAGAAAATAGTCACATTTTTTTGTATACAACTGTTATAAATTTGTAAACGTACTTTAATTTTAACAATTTTCACATTTTTTTATTACGTGTATTATTAGGCTTTACGTTATTGTTGAATTTTATTTCGTAGATAGGAAATTGTGATGCCTGTGTAATAACTTTATAAAGTCGAGAATCTAATGAATTTCATAAGTTTAGTTATATACCTTTGTCCAACAATTTTATTGTATATGAATGCTATCGTGATTTTATATTTAGTTTCAAGACTGACATTCGTTAATAGCTTCGATTATTGGAAATAAAATTTCTGAAATTGTTGAGATACATGTTAATTTAAAAAGTTTAAGAATATATATTCCAGTGAACTCTCTCACTTTCAGAAGAAATTATGAATAGTCATGATTCTACCACAACCAGTTAAAAATGTAAGTCGTTTAACGAAAAGAGTCCAACAAGAAACATAATAGTTGCTCCTATGATAATTGTATTTCCAAAAATAATTTAGAACTTCGTTTGATTCTATTTCATGTTGGTTTGCAAAATACTTAAACGATCGTTGTAGCCTGATGATGTTTAAAACATGAAGGCTTTATCACGAGAATCAAAGTAATCCTTGACCGACGGAATTCATTGCCTATTGCAACGCGAACGTATAAACCTCCTTTAGCGCTCGGCCTAAGGCTTCGACCATGCACGAGAAAGAGCGTCTTTTGACGCGGCAAACGGATACTAGTTCAATACGCGTGATACTACGGAAGCCTTGGTCAATGGTAATAGTAAAAACGCTATGAACAGAGAGTGCAATGAAGCGAGTAACACGGGCGGATTGCGGAGCGGCACGCGATAACACTGTTCATTACACCCTTTCTATTAACGTAGACTGAGAATTTCATAGTATAGCGCGCAATGAACTAGAAATTTGCTTGCGGCGTCGCAAACCGCTCGTGCCTATCACCGAAACATTAATAATGCCAGCAACGGCACTTAGCAATGTTTGTTGAATATGAAAAATAAATTCGTTACTTCCTACGTAATTGGTTTCAAAAGCCTGTTAATGAAATTAATTGTTGTACCATCGTGTGGGACAGTAGTTTGTCGCATCTCTGTTTTAATTTGTGTACTAAAACTGCAGTTAGTATTGTACTACTATATGGGACCTAAACATTAAGCTTCATCAAAATAAAAAACATAATAATTGTGATGTGTGCAAAACCTAATATAAAAAAAAATGGTTTTAGTCTTCGCCCGTATAAATTTGAGTAATTTTGCACAGCTCGATAATAACTAACTAACGGTTTACTCGAAGCCTGGCCCGAGTTGACAGGTGCAGGTTCAAATCGCCCTCGTGACCATTTTAGCGCCATGTCTGATATTTTGTAAATGTTCCAACTTCTTTATCAGAAACATATTAAAAAAATATATTATTAGACTTTCATCATCATCATATCAGACCGCAACTACCCACTGCTAGGTATAGACCTCCTTTAATATGTGCCAGTCTCTTCTGTTCTGTGCCGACTCAGACTGAGGTTCGTATTCTAAAACCAAACTCAAAGTAAAATCTCTGCTTGAGTACAGTTAGAAAGAGATGGTGCTATCGCATATCGCCATCCCTTTCTAACTGCATTCAAGCATGAATTTGATTTTAAATTTGATTTTAGAATACGAGCTTTAGACTTTACATGTGTAAAAAAATATATACTAACTTAATGTTTTTATTAACTTCGTTTAGATTGGTCGGTTAATTGAATAACCAAAATTTAATTTACCATCAAAAAAGGAAATTTGCTGAGGTTTTGCACACTTCCACATAAGCTTAAGTCACAGTATTTTTCATATTAATATTTAAATTAGACATATCTAAATATAACGTTTGATTTTTGATATTGTTAATCATTCATTCGTGTCGATTCAACGGAGTTGTACATACATTAATCAATTATTGTATACTTGAAATTGACATGTAAATATGTAAATAATAATGTTGTAAATATATTGATGGTTTTTATGACGGGTTGAGCGGTTTCATTTATTTACCCTTATGTAATATTCAGATTGTCTTTATGGTTCTTCAGTTATTAATATTAATACACATTTAGACGGGGATTAACGCTAACTACATATTATAGGCATACTACGCATGCCTTTTTATACCCGACGTTTCAACCGAGCTGCACCGGTCGTGGTCTGCCCGTGACCACGACCGGTGCAACTAGACCGGAACGAATATGTAGTTGGCGTTAATCCCCGTCTAAATGTGTATTTATAATGAATCGCGAAAGTTTAAAAGTGTATATTAATATTAAGTTTCGATAATGAGGCGTCTGAGACAAGATTGTGAACGTTTTCAAATAGCAGAATCGAGTCTCTGTTGGTAAGTTACTATGTACTATGGTAAGTTCATAGAATGGTTCAACATAGAAATGCACCTTGTGGGTAGGAACTGGCTATAACCTTTAACCTGTAAGCTGTCGTAAAACCAGATATGATAGAAATTCCGATAGTAACGTGGATCTAAGTTACCAAAGGTTAAGTATACCAAGAATGCTGTTAATGATGTTACTATGACGACAGACTCAGATAAGATGGTGGTAGCTAGCCAGGCGGCCAAGTTCATAACTATGACCATGTATACTTAACACTCATACTCGGGTTGGTTGGCGGTAGTAATTAAAAAAGGGGGTATTTTTAATGACTACCGTATTATAATTCATCTTTTAATATGAGGATTAAATCTCGATTCAAAATTTAAAATTTCATAGTTGTTCACATAGAAAAAAAATATGCATAATTATGAATAGCTACCTACCCTTAAAGTGATTGTAGTAATTAAAAATATAAGGGTATAATGTCGTTATAATATGTTATAATACTAACATCAGCCCCCTTACTCTTGAAACCGATCGCTATTGGATCGGATTGGTATTGTGAATTTTCGTACTCCTAAGTTACGACACCAGAGCTAATATGGATTCATATTGCGTGGATATTGAGTGAAAAAAATACAAAACTCAATGCCATTTAGTTCACCCAATATGAATCCAAATTAGCGCTTGTGTCGTAACTTAAAAATACGAAAATTCAAAATACCAATCCGATCCAATAGCGATCGGTTTCGAGAGTAAAGGATCAGATCTGCATTGTTAGTTTCATGCACCTATAAAATGTTCAGCTATGATCTAAAGATGATAAAAAGCACGTTTGGCAATCACATGCCAGCCGTCAACAACGCCAAAAACACAGTTTGATGAGAAATTAATATCAGCGATGCAGGCCGACAAAAACAAATGCTAAGCTGTTAGCTAACGCGCAGAAAATTGATTGGAATGCATAATTTAGTAGTGAACACAAAGGACAGTGCCGACATTTGCGCTTTGTATTTTTTTGCTGACATCCCATACCTACCAACACTCGCCGAGATAATTGCAGCGGAATTTATACGAGTCGCCCGATTATATCGATGTACGTTGCAGTCAATTACAACACAATGTATGAGCTGCTCAATCTATCTATCTTTATATTTAAAAAAAAACAATTGCTTCGAATACTTGTTCGCGCATTACTTCAGAACGGCTGCACCTATCCCACAGTATAAATATAAGCTAAAGCAATACGGAAACTAGGTATTTTTCTTGTTTTATATACCTACGCGCCAATTGAGGGTTAGGGTTGTCCTCGTATTTTTGTAAAATTGAAAAAGTTTTTGTTTAGTTTGCGCTGTATCTCAGCTAGTTAGAGCTTTTTTGAGATAACTAGCAAAGCATTACGGTTGTCACTTTTAATTTTTATAAAATTAAAAGGTATTTTTTTATTATTTATCAAAACGTTTATTTGGGGTTCTATAATGATCTAATAATCGAATGAATTGACTAGTTTACCAACAAAATTCTGTAATTAAAAAAAATCTTCAACATTTTAAGAAGTCCTTCGTTAATTATTATAAATTACTCACTGTAAAATATTTTCGCCTTCTACGACACGTTCGAAAAGCTTTATTATTATATTTTATATACTAAGTGCCTTACAAATAAACAAAGAATAAGCTATTAATAGTTATTCCGTGTTTTGTTCTTGTCGTGTAAACGTAATTTCATTTTAGAGTAAAAGAGACAAAACACAGAATAACTATTCCGACCTTATTCTCTGTTTATTTGTAAAATAAGTGTAAAAATTTCTTATTCTAATGAATAGCTTTTTAAATAAATTATTGGAAAACATGGACACGGTACTATAAAATTGATTTTGTCTACATCTTTGTAAATTAATACAGCTACTTATTTAATTTATTATACAGCCGAGTTCAAGCTTTGGGGGTCAAAGTTGCTCGCGTCCGTAGGTTTACCCTTGAGACCCTACACGTGATCCCTGGGTGGTGCTAAATGAGTGACACTGACTGAGTGGTAGAGCCACGCTGCGTTGCAGCACGCATTGGGCCGGCTCGCCCGGCGTAATACCACCCTCTCACTAATATTCGGCGTGAAATAATGCACTTGGTGCTGTTGTGTTTCGTCCGACCAGTGAGGATTCCGGAGGCCCCTCCCCCCCCCCCCCCCTCCTCCCAATTCCTGTTCCTTCCTTAAACCTATTCCTCCCTTAAAGGCCGGCAACGCGTCTGCGATTCCTCTGGTTTTGCGGGTGTCCATGGGCGGCGGTGATTGCTCTCCATCAGGTGACCTGCCTGCTCGTTTGCCTCCCTCTTTTATTTAAAAAAAAAAAAAAAGCAGCCATAAACTACGCAATACACTCTTCGCAACACACTTTTAAAAATCGCGTGAACAGAGCACGCAATACAATAATAATACACAAATACAGTGTTCACTCGTCACGACGCGGCACGCGCTACGCGCTATCACAGTAAATACACACATCAAAAGTGTCTAGGGATCAACATATATTTTTGCAATAACTTTTCTCCTGATTGATATTAATTAAAATTTTCTTTAAGGATTCATCAAATAAAGTGTTTTCGTTTGTCTACAGTAACGATAAACCAAGTCACCTTTGCATTAATAAAGAAATTTGCCATTTTCCTAATAAAGGGATTTTTGACATTTGAACCACTAACATTAAAGTTTGAAAAAAAGACTGAAAAAACAGTTTTCTTTAAAATTTTATTGGGTAACTTAAACAATTAATAATCCGTGTTTCTACCGCGAACACTAACACAAGAACATCGGTTTGGCATACTCAAAATGAGTTCATCCAAATCACGCTGTGGAATGGCCGCCCATGTTCGTTGCAACAACAAAAAAAGGTCTTCTTGCGACTGGATACCCTCCATATTCGGCAGAGCTCTTCTCTGTAGCATATCCCATGCATGCTCAATCGGGTTCAAGTCTGGCGACTGAGCAGGCCAGGGCATGACATTGATGTTAGCTGCGGCGAGAGTCTGTCTTACAACTCTTGCGGTGTGCGGTCGTGCATTATCATGCATTAACTGAAATAAGGGACCGATTTGCACTTGTAGAGGAACGATGACGTCTGATACAATCGTCTCAACATAAATTTGAGCGTTGAGGTTGCCTCTGACCCAAATCAACTCAGTTCTTCCGCCGATCCAAATACCCGCCCATACCATGATGGTTCCACCACTATAAGGATGGACTTCCTGGCAGGATTTTAATCGCTGTTGGCGTCCAGGGGTTCTCCAGTGTCGTATACGTCTTGTATCCGGTCTCATACCAAAACGAGACTCGTCAGAAAAGCACACGAAACGCCATTGTTCTTCTGCCCAATTTCTGTGTTCAAGAGCCCATTGATATCGAATCCTACGATTGTGCATTGCTATAGGTGGTACCCTTAGCGGTCTTCGGGAATGAAGGTTCACTTCATGAAAGCGGTTTCTGACTGTTTGGTCGCTAATTAAGTTCCCTGAAGAGTGATGAAGCCTCACGGCTAACATCATGGCGGTTATTGTTGGAGCTCTTCGAGTTGTGATTTGAATGTATCGGTCTTGTCTCCGTGTGGTGCAGCGATACCGTCCTCCATGGCGCTCAGCCACGGTACCAGTGCTTCGGTAACGTGTCCAAAGTCGACTGATAACACTCTGACTTGTATTCAGAGCTAAAGCCACAGTACGTTGCCGGGAACCAGCTTCTATCATTCCCACGGCTCTGAGCATTTCTTCCCTGCTTAAATGACGTCGCCGCTCCATAATAACGTTGGTTTTAATCAGTAGTAGGGAAACAGTAGCACTAATAATGTCTTCAATGCGTTGTATGTTTTTATAGGGAAAATATTGACAGCTGATTTTCATCTTTTACTAGAAATTGATTGAAAGTTCCTGTTTCAAATTATGAAATGCACCAAAAAGGATCCATATAAATTTATAAAATCATAAATTTATTACAAAGCCACATCTCAATCTCAAGAATTCCGCATAAAAATGCTTGATCCCTAGACACTTTTGATGTGTGTACTTTAGCTCATATATTTACTGTGGCGCTACTGAGAGCACTGCGATGTCCGCTTAGGGACCCTGTAAAGACGTGCGTCTGTGGGCGTGCGTCGATTCGAGCGTTTGTACGTAGCTTCCTTACTGCTTTAGCTCATATATTTACTGTGGCGCTACTGAGAGCACTGCGATGTCCGCTTAGGGACCCTGTAAAGACGTGCGTCTGTGGGCGTGCGTCGTTTCGAGCGTTTGTACTTCCTTACTGCTTTAGCTTATATTTATACTGTGCCTATTCGGCTATTTTCTTTGTTGTGTTTGTAATTGTCAGGACAAGGTTTATATAAAAGATTTTTTTGGAAATTCGCCTTGTGATGTGGTGAATAGTTGCACCGAAATTTATAGATGCCAATCAAATAAAATTGCATGTTACAATTGACTGCAACCTTAATTTCAATTTACTAGATAATTTTAACAACACCGTGGTAATTGCAATAAAAATATGAGTTTTTAAAGGCTAATTATAAGATATAACACAATTTAAGAGCTTTTCAATCGAATAGATAATTGTAGTGTTATTAATGATTGTAACGAAAGTTATAAGAGTTATGTAATGGTATCGATTGAATGTGTAGTCAATTATAAGTAATAACACAATGTAATAATATACAGTATATACAGTATAAATCCGTAGGTTTACCCTTAAGACCCTACACTGACTGAGTGGTAGAGCAACGCTGCGTTGCAGTTGCCGCACGCACTGGGCCGGCTCGCTCGGCGTAATACTACCCTCTCACGAATATCCGGCGTGAAATAATGGTACGTGGTGCTGTTGTGTTTCTTCCGGCCAGTGAGGGTTCCGGAGGCCCATCCCTCCCCCCCCCCTCTCACAATTCCTATTCCTTCCTTAACCCTATTCCTTCCTAAAGGCCGGCAACGCGTCTACGATTCCTCTGGGTTTGTGGGTGTCCACGGGCGGCTTTGACTGCTCTCGCTCAGGTGACCCGCCTGCTCTTTTGCCTCCTTCTGTTAAAAAAAAAAAATTCAATCGAATAGATAATTGTAGCGTTGTCAATGATTGTAGCGAAAGTTATGAGTTGTCTGATTGTGTCGATTAAAGGTGGTGTCAATTGTGAGTGTAACAAGAATGTTCAATCGATTAAATAAGTGTAACACAACACCGTGGTAGTAGGTAACTACAACGTTTACAAGAGTTGTCTGAGCTGTAAGTTCAATCCATTACATAATAGCATAGTATAGAGCAATAGAATAGTAATGTCACAATTTTAATTAGTTCAGTTTAACTTTGGATATGACTGTGTCCCTTTGTGTCCATGTCAGAAATATTTTTTTATTTTAAAGCCTTTAGTTACCTAATTGATAATTTAAAAATCTACAGAGTGGAAGGCAGTAAATTTCTTTTGCTATTGCTTAGTTGCTAGTCTAAGTTACACCAGCGTCATTTACTTAATGGGCGAAAATAATAGTAATTATTTTTATTGTTTTGCATACCAGAAAAGAAATAAGAAATCTAAGAAAATCAGAAGAAGAAACATACCATAATTAAAAATGAAGCTAATGTAACATTTCCACTCTAGTAGGCAGAATAAACAGACAAACAACAAACTCTCCACTTCATCAACCATACAGTTGGTCACCTATTCGGGATTTCGCATTGCTAATATAAGGTGACTGCTAGAAACCGCAATAATCTTCAAGGGCTGGTCAGGTCAAGTGTTTTAAACATGACGAAAATGACAAAAAAGGAATTCCTGTTTTTTTCATTTTTAATTAAATATGTAATTCATTTGTGAATTTTAATTGGAGTATCTAATTTATTATAAAGCAATAACATAAGATAAATAAAATGAAAATCAATAAAAAATATCTACAATTTACAACGCGCGGCCAACGGCCGCCTGGCCGACCGTCTGTTGACCCGTTCGCGTCATCTGGGCGATAAGTACCTACGTTAGTCTGCAATGAGACCACTTTTGTCATGTTTAAAACACTTGTCCTGACCAGGGGGGTTACTCTCGAACGCAAACTCAATCATAATACAATTCCAATGCGATTAATATGTATCGATATTGGGATAAGTAAAGATAATTCCGGAACGCCATCTCGATTATAATTTGTTCAATCAATTTCCTCGCAATTTAATTTCAATGTGACGCTATTGTCGCTTACAAAAGTGCCATTTAACATTTTTAGATTTGTGATTGGAAATTGATTAATGCAATTCTGTTTCAAGAGTAGCCTACCAGCCCTTGACGTTTCTTGCGGTTTCTAGCAGTCACCATTATATACATTACTTTATATACCTTAACTATCAAACAACCCAAACGGGTTTATCATACATACATACATATATAGATTCACGACTATTATCCCTAAGGGGGTTAGTCAGAGACTAAGCAATGAAGACCGCAGAAGCAGTCCATTGGTATAGTCCATAGTGCGTATTAAATAAAAAATATAAATTTATAAAAAAAATAAAATATATACTTACGTATAAAACATTCTCAAGCGCTACATCATTGCTTATCAATACAATTAAGTGCCACACCATTAGTAACTATTACATCGTTCCGACTGTATTAATTACGACATATGACAAATTGCTTGTGACGTAAAAACCCTGCAAACGTCTTGCGGGCCGGCCAGTCCATCCGTCACTATTCGAGCGACTTGTGCGCGAGTTTGTCCATTTATCACTGCTGAGCCGACGACGATTCATTTATTCGCACATTACGTTAGCTGGTAAGCCGCCGCGATGGTTTACGGGTTAAATGTTGACGTAAGAATACACGTCAAAGTTAAGTAAAAACATAAAGTCCAAAGCATTAAAACATTCGACAGATCTAACCAATACCTACCTCGGTGAAGTGGTCAACGCTGCCGCCCGGATTGCGGCGGACGTGGGTTCGATTTCCATCTAAGGTAGCCATATTCAACGTTTTGTTATCTTCAAGTTTATTTGAGCGTAAAAAAAAATATATTATGTATAAGTTAAAATACACGAGGAATTACAATTAGTCATCTTTTTGACGAATTTTTGGTAATAGTTAAGTGAGAAAAGAATTTATTTTAGAAAAATGAGGTTAAGAAAGTTAAATGGATTTATCCACTAATTATGACAACATTACCTATCTAAGAAGTGGTATAATAAAAAAAAATTAACAGTCTCTCTGTTATAATTTTCTGGAGGTTCAAATCTAACTGAGGGATTTAAATCTCCAGTATCTCCACCTTATGACAATCTGGGTCAATCGAACTGCAAATTAGACTACCATACTTAACTTGTATCTGGCCCGCGCAATTTTAGTCAGTTTTGCACTAACTTTATAAGCCCAAGTAAACCTTAAGCCTTATTCAATGTCAACAACTACGTCATCAACATTACTTTAGCTTACAAAGTGAATTTGCATTTAATTCACTTCGGTCTGTCACAAAGTGCAAATTGTCGCAGGTGTAAGATAATTTCCCCAGAGTTTGTTCGTAAGCGTCCAGCAAATTGCATATTACCTAATGCACTACCACTGTACTGAATAATATTCAAATCTATTTACATACATGCATAAATAGAAATAATCACGACTATTATTCCCGAAGGGTTAGTCAGAGACTAGGCAATGAGGACAGCAGAAGCAGTCCACTACCATAGTCCACTTTTCACCAAATAGCCACTGCACATTGTGCTCATCATGCCAGGTGGTTAGCCTATCGCCGCTCTATGTTGTTGGAAGCATGTGCAGTCTTTAGTCCGTTAGTCGCCTTTTACGACACCCAAGGGAAGAGAGGGGCTGGTAGTATTCTGTCTCCGTTACGCGACATGGCTGAATCTATTTACTCGTATTGAACACATTACATACATTACATAACCTATACTAATATTATAAAGAGGAAAGATTGGTTTTTTTTTTTGAGGGTTGGATTGAATCTTAGTGCTATTTTGGGGCAATCGTTTCCGTAGCAGGGTGCAGTATAGGTCATAGGTATTCCTCTTTGTGGGAGTCCAATACGAGATATGACGAAGGCGGTTATTTCTCTCGCGCAGGCAAGTGACAGATTTCGAAAAGGGGTGTTTTGGGATCAGTTTGGGATAGGGGACTAATTTAGGGACTTTGGGAATTTTTAGGGAACATTAGGGAAAAAACGGATAATTTTGAAATTTTTTAGATTTTACTGCCAACATTTTGAATGGTCTTACGAGTCCTCATTTTTTAACTGACGACTGATTTGATTTGATTTGATTGTTTGCTTGTTTTCTTGTTTTTTAGGCTCAGAAACTCTAGACCGATTTGAAAAATTCTTTCACCGTTGGGAAGCTACACTTTCTCCGGGTGACATAAGGCTTATAACTAATTTTCAAAAATTCGTCACGGGGTACGGGGTCCACGTGGACGAAGTCGCGAGCGGTCCGCTAGTGTATTATACACGTGTACCCATGTCACGAACGACGACGGCGACTATAATCCCCTATAGGTTAATTAAACTTGCCTCCCACCTATTCACACATTTTTATAGACTCTTACACACACACTTACACACATTTACACACCATCGCTACAAAACAAACACACTACACCTACACTTCACATATTTTTCCTACTTAAAATATTTACTTTTATATAAATTTAATTGAATTCTTTTTTATTTTCTAAAAGTATAAAAAGCATGTATTTAAATGTAAGTTCCTACTTTCACATGTATAAGTAAACACAATAGTTATCATAATTTAAGTTAAGGAAGAGCGACTCCCTTTGGTACAGGTGCTTCTGCATTTAATAGAGTCTTCACCTAATATTGTTACATTAAGTCTTGAAATGAATAAAACATTTATTATTATTATACGTTAGCCAGAGACTAGGCAATGGAGGCTGCAATAGAAGCAGTCTACTACCATAGTCCACGTTTCACCAAATAAGAACTGCACATGTGCTTAACATGACAGGCGTGGAGCCCATCCTTGCTGTAGGAAGTATGTGCAGTCCTTAGTCCGTTAGTCGCTTTTTACGTTAGGTAAGAGATGGGTTGGTAGTATTCTTTATTGTTAACCTCCTTGGTTGAGTGGTTTGTACACCGGTTTTCATGGTGTCGCCATGTCTTAGGTTCCGGGTTCGATCCCCGGTCGGGTCAATTTAGAAATTATTGTTTTTATAGAAATTATTGTCTCGGGTCTGGGTGTTTTCTATGTACTTATAATATGTATGTATTTAAGTATTTTAAGTATGTATATCCGTTGCCTAGTAACACAGTTATAGATTTACTCTAGTAACCATTTAACGAGTTTCATAACGAAGCTTCTCTTGGGCTAGATAATTGATGTGAGTGTAGGAAAATTTATTTATTTATTTCAATGATGTTACAATAAAAAAGGTAGATGCGTTACATGTGCCAAAAACTGGCAACAGAAAACTATGCTAATTGGCTTACCTTAGCGTAGTCTCAGGAAAGCGTTGACAGCGGTCTGTGGTTGACACTGTCAGTTTGCGTACATTCGTTTCCGTAAATTAGTTTAAAAATGCCGTCCCGTGTAATACGACACTGTAGAAACAACACAATTAAGGCTGGATTCGACCAAACTGGAATAGTACTTACTCCGAGATTAGTCTATACAAATTCGGCGTTTAATCTAGGTATAACACCTTATTCCAGTTGGTCGAATCCACCCTAAGACTAATAAAATTCATTGGATGTTAACATCTTATCGCTTTGATCCATTATTGACATCGCATTAGTACTGACATAACCTATCTACCTCTTTGTATTCTAATATCATTGTTTTATTTTATTCTTTTAATGAGCCCCCACATCACAGCTCACCACATACTTTTGTATTTACAATTTTAGTGTAATGGAAACATACACATATATAATCACGACTGTTGTCTCCGAAGGGTTAGTAAAAGACTAGGCAATAAGGACTGCTAAAACAGTTCTCTACCATAGTCCACTTTTCAACAAATAGCGACTGCACATGTGCTCAGCGTGACAGGTGGTGAGCCCATCGCCGCTCTATGCTTTTGGATGTATGTGCAGTCTTTAGTTCGTTAGTTGCCAAAACATAACAGGCAACGCAGGCTAACAAAAATGGCGGCATTAGTGGTGCTACAATAAAAACAGATTACCGAACACTCCTGGCGACAATACGTAACCGGCGATACACACGGAACGGGAGAATTAACAAGACTGTAATGTAATTATTGTTAATATAATATTTACTGTTTAATCACATAGAATCGTGACGACTCCATTTAAATAAAACCCGCCGGAATATCAGCGCTGAAATAAAACAATTGGTGTGATGCCAATTTTTATTAGGTTACACATATTTAGACGGGATTTGACGCAAAACTACTTAGAAAAGGCATCATACGCATACCTTTTATACCAGTCAGCCCGGGACCACGGCCAGTTGCAACTCGGTCGAAACGTTGGGTATAAAATGTATTTGGCGACATCCGTGGTCGAGTGTTTAGCACGCCGGGTCTGGCGTCGCGCTATCTCTGAGGTCCCGAGTTCAATTCCGGGTCGGGTCAATTAAGAGAAAAACTGTTTTTCTAAATTGATTTCGGGTCTGGGTATTTTTTCTATGTTTATGTAAATTTATCCGTTATCTTGCCATATTAAAGAGTTTTATAATAATACCTAACTTGGGATAGATAATTGGTGTGACCGTAATTTTTTTTTAATTTTCAATTTGAGTTAATATGTAGGATATTGCGTGTATATGCCTTTATGGAGTAGTTTGCGTTAAATCCCGTATATACAATGTGGGGTGGTACTTCTAACCCGTTAAGGCTAAGTACTACATCTAAATTCATCGACAAAAAAAATAATATGGGCGGTCCAACCCCCTTCCCCAATAATTTATGACCATTTTTACTTTATGCGATATCAAAGGTTTCATACGTCGGAGAAACATGCAAAAAATGGCAAACCGTAGCTAATGACACTAGCTAACTAATGTTTGAGATTATTTTGGTGAGAAAAAAAATCATTACTTAATTATTTTGTGATTTAAAATTACTTTTTTTTAAGTCCATATTATTTTTTTTGTCGATGAATTTAGATGTAGTACTTAGCCTTAACAGGTTAGAAGTACTACCCCTATCACATTGTATATGTACCTATTTATGTGTGCATAATGGAACGCGACAGGTAAAGTGTTTACTTACCTATTATTATTATATTAATTATATAATATATTATATCATATCTATTAACTTAATACTTACGAAACGTCGTGCAGTATCTAGTGCTGTAATTCGAAGGTGCATATTGCACAAAAGTCCGCATTGTTTTTAATAGACATGATATTACTACGGAATTAAGATGCTTTCTTTCGAAAAGAATCCAGCAAGAAACACGATAGTTACTTAGGTTTTATAATTAACATCCATAAGTCAACATTAACAAAATACTTACTTATGTGAAACAGGATTTTAAAATTCAAAACATAACTCACGGTATCATCGCATAGCAGATCCAGTGCAAGGGAATAGAAAGAAAGTTATTTCTGTTTTGATTTTGACAGTTTAAACCCTCTTTGTAATAGAATTTACTTATGAATGTGTTCTCTAGCTGATAGTGGCAATATACATGCCACCATAACTTGAACCTTATTCAATTGTGATAGGATGTAAAACCAATAAAAATATTTAATGCGTACCAGTTCAATGGTAAAAAGGAGCATACATATATACACACACTAACGACTATTTATCCCCAAATGGTCAGTCAGAGAACAGGCAATGACGACCACAAAAGCATTGCCTCAGCCCACGTTTCACCCGCTTCGGAGTAATACGTCAAAGTCATAAAATCAAGTAACAACTACACATTAGGTTAATGTATGATGGGACTGACATACTATTTGTGAAAGTCCGTAAACTAAATAAAAAAAACTGCTGATAACTAGTGAGCCCACCGCCAATAGCTGTATGAGAAGCCTTTAGTAGTTCTTTAGTTGCTTTTCACTTCACCGAAGAGAAGAGATGGTTTAGTCGTATTTTTTAATAAACACACATCTGATGTGTGCGTTTAAAATATTGAGGGTAAAACTATAACGTCATTCAGGATTTATTAGAATCATTTTAAAGTTAAAGTAGTATCAATAAACTACCACACTACGCCAAAGACCACCAAACGCCCCAACCATGAGTCCCCGAGCGACTAACTTCCGAGATAAACAGTTTCGCATCCAAAATACATCTTCTGGAAGAGAACAAATGCTGTGAGAAAATAAGCCTTTATTTTCGCAGTCCCGGACCGGAACAATGCGTTAAATGAGTGCTCCAATGTGAGCGCGAGCGTTATCTATTTAGAAGTCGAATGACAGTAATAGGTTCAAGTCGAGCTAGTGTGCACCTTATTTTGCAGCTGAGATCTCATTTGAGTTGAGGGTGACCATTTGTGGCCGATTTCTGCCATTTGGGCAGATTTGGCACCTAAATTTTAACTGTGGCAGACTATGCTGACCATTCAAAAAAGTGGCAGAATTTGGCAGATTTCAAGGAAATGTTACGACAAGCTTTTTCTTTAGACAATCCTTTCAGTAATATTAAATATTAATTAAAAAAAGTGACGGAATTTGGCAGATTTCAAGGAAATGTTGCTGAGGACTTTTTTTTTATAGTAATTTCAAATAAGTACAATTATATTAATTTTAATTATAATGAGAAAATTTGGCAGAGTTTATCAGATTTTTGGCCAGTGTCGGACAGATTTGCCAATTTTGAGATGGTCACACTTGAGTTAGCTACGTTTGTCGATTACTGTCACCGGAACGTTGCTGACGCTAGTAAAAGGTATTAAGCTAGCTTTAGAGTAATTTTATTTGTAACAGGCTCCGATGTTGTGCCTGGGTTTGTGATGACCAACTAACATTAACAAGCGGGGGGTAATCCCTAATAATGGAAATGATGGAAACCTTTGCACTGAACATTGGACAGACTTACATTAAGGTCGAATGGTAATTGCAGTTTTGTAATTTTGTTTACTTTTTAAGTTTTACATAATTGCCGTTAAAATAAACGAGATACATTGGATTATCTCTGGTGGTTTTAACCTCAATATCAAACCGTTTTGCCGGCTCAAGTTTTATTTGTTCTACTTATTTCTGATAAATTATGAAACATACCCCGCCCACAAGTATTACTAAACTTATACAATTAATTCACAAAACTTTATAGTTTTAAGTTCACCTTACTAATTGGCCGTTAATGGTGTGTAATTTATTTTATTAATAGACTCATCAAATTGTTCTGGATAAAAACTAATTAACCCACCACAAACAACAAGTTAAAAGAACAACACTACGCCAGTGAAAATGTTAATGCAACCTAAACCGCGTTGATAACCTCGCGTGATGTTAACAAACAACATAAAAAACCGGCATTACCTCTCCCCAGGTACCACCTACGTCACAAAAAACACAGGGAAGAAAGGAAACAAATGAAATTCGCGAGATTTACTTTGAGCGGCCAAATTAACCCCAGAGATGTTGGGCCGTTGCTTTTTTTATTATTTAACACTCCGACCATGTTTCAAAACGTAGAGCTGGGACTTTAAACGCGAATAAAATTTTAACCTTGCGCGGAGACCGCAAAGATTTTTCGAGAACAAAGGCGGGAGAGTGTGTGTGTGGGTCAAAATTTATGTGCCGCTGTAAAAAAGGTGTGAGATAACTTCTGTACCGGTGTACAGTCGTAAAATGTAATTTTTATCAAGCCCCGCCTTTCAAGTGGAAGGTTCGGTAGGTCGAATGGAATATTAAGTCCACTTGACCTATATAATGTAGGCCGAGTGGACTTAATGAATGATTGGTTGTTACTTTTTAATGCCTATTGAGAAATAATAACACATTTAAGTGCTTGTACGGAAAAGGTTTACGTGTAGGTTTTCACTGAGTTCTGTTTTAATGTTATATTTAGTAAGAAGTAAGAGAAATTGGCGGGCTAGAACTGGATGAGAGTAGCCGGTGTTCAGAGGCGTGCTCTTGATGATGACTAGGTTCATGATGATGATGATGAAGAATAGAAATTGATCAGTCCATAGCTCAATCTCCCTATATGCTGCTGTCCATACGAGAATGCCTGTGTCCAGCAGTGGGGCTTTTATGGATGATGATAAAAAGTTCTCAGGAACTTTCCGTTCACAACTGACTTCACATATAAATATAATTTGTTTTAGTTAATAATAATAAAAAAATTTATTTCATTTCCCAAACTTGATTGACAGACAATTAGGGTAGACTTCTTCTTTTAGGTGTACTCAATACCTGTTCCAAAAGAAAGCCACTCTTCCATAGCACACAACACATTTAATAATTTCAGTTCAGTAAAACTCACAGTTACATTTAATAATGTTCACGTATAACTAAACAAATATAAAGAACAAAACAATAACTATGAACAAAAATTAAATTAAATTAAAATAACCTTTTACAAACATAATAATAAACAGCATGTAAAGAAAAATCGTGTGTGTGTGTGTGTGTGTGTGGGGGGGGGGGGGGGGGGGGTGTGTGTGAGTGTCTGTGAATATGTGTGTGTGTGAGAAGTAAACCAATAGCGGATGAAATAATTTCAACTGTACCCGTGTGGCGTAGCGGCTCAGCACATTTTCGTGAGATTTCTGAATATTAAGCAGAGTAGCGCTAGTCCTTGTGCTTCGAATCGAGTTCCTTATGCAACTGTGAGGGCAAATATGCTGTGTTTCAACTTATTCAATGTACGAATTGTTTTTGAACCATTTAATTAACAGCGGCTCAGAGCGTGCTGGGAGAGAGATAATTCAAAAATAAAGTTCATTTTTATTAGAGCATTGTCACAAAATATTATGTTGTTAATAAAATCGTGAAAGCCCTTTCACTTTGATGAAAGTAAACCGCAAGAATAAACGTTGACGAAATAATTTACATTATCAACGCTAGTAAAACAGACATTCTTAGGAGTTTTTACGGCGTTTTTATAGGTAGTAAAACAAAAGAACTCCTGCTTTTCATCGGCTGGGAATATTTTTGTGTAATTAAAATTTAAAAGTCATAACTTTGTCTACGCGTGTGGCTTTATGCTGGTAGATGAACTCACTGCGTAACTTTTCATTTAAAATTTCATTGAATAACATTGGGAAATTTATTACATTCGCCTTTATTAGTGATCAGTGTTCCAAATTAGAATTGTTTGGTCTGTTATGAATGCAACTATGGCATTGACTCGTATTGAACTAAGAAGAACCGGAAAGAACAACAGCAAAGGCATAATCTTTTCTCCCTTTCGTTTAGAGTGTTTAGACAGTTCTCCCTTTGATGTCAGATGAACATTCTTGTGTTTAGTCCATCACAAGTTAAACAAGAAGAGATCTTAACACAAACAACTTATTACTTACATTTACACTGCCTTGGTACATTCGCTTTTACTATATTGTTTGCCCTTATGGGGCGGAACTCACAAAACCAAGATGTTAAAAATTGAGAGGGCTCAGCGTTCGCTCCTTAAGGTCATGACCTTCAGAAAAATTACATCTGGAACTTCTGAGCTGTATCGGGATTGTGAAGTTCTAACTGTAAGGCAGCTTTATATTCTACAATGTATCCTTAAAACCCATAAAACTATCCTCCCTGACTCGAAAATTCTAAATAAGCGTAATCCATATTCCGTCGTTATCCATCCAACCGTAAAAACTAAATTTGCTCGTATTCAGTTCAATTCCCAATCTAGATACTTATATAATAAAGTAAACAGAAAACTTAATTATTACAGTAGGCATCACTTTGAGTGTAAAAAATTAGTTACTTCCTGGCTAAAACAACTTGATTATGACAGCACCGAATTATTATTTAGACATGACACGTAACGCGTGTATTTGCGTTCGCGTTTATTATTTTATTAGTTTATTATTATTTTATTTTATTTGGCTAAACACGTAAGTATACCTATATGTATTGTATAGTTTCATTCCATTTTTTATTTTGTTTTTATTAGCTATTAATGTTAAACATATAGTACCTATATATAACCTATATATATAGAGTTAAACATATATGTTTGTGTTACTAGTAAATTTAAAAAAAAATATTACATTACACCAAGGACGATTACACACATTTATTTCAACAAGTCTTAGTGATGACTTCTTGTTTTTAGGAAGAGCGGTCTCACCTTACTACAGGGTTTTAAGCTTAAAAGGGTGAGATCTATACCTAACTCTGTAAAGGCGACTTGTGTTATGAATAAATTTATTGTTATTGTTAATTTATTGTTAATTACATTACTATTTAAGTCACATACAAAATTAAAGCAAAATTCTGTCTTCGTGAAAAAATACTTTTTATTTACTAACGAACTGAGACAAAAGTTATAAAACAGTTTTAAGTTCAACCTAATTACAACCACGGCACCAAGTTATAAAGTCACAAATCTTCTAAGTTTATCTTTTAACTTACGATCATTCGTCACAAACAACGAGCAAAGCAATGATTACTCCTGTACAATGACAAGACGTCAAAAACATTTAGTGGTGAAATCAACCATAAGGTGCAACAAATAAAGTACTTTTTCTCTCAGAAGAGCTCACTTCTCAAGTGGGCTGTTATTTACCGAGACATATTTTTAGCGCCGACCTGACATTTAACATATTGTTGATCGAAGACCATTATTAATTACAAAAAAAAACAAATGACGAAAGACAAACAAAATAATGTCACTGGTCGCCGCGCACACAACACTGCTTATAATTGCTTTTACACAGGAATCGGTAATTAGATCGTTAGGTAACATGAACTCAACACATTCAATATTCCACGCAAGACCAGAGCTATTTTCTACAACAGTTACAATTGTTAGTGTGTGAAAAATAACCGGCAGGTATGTTAGAAGATTTCAATCCTGCTCGAAGATTTCAATCCCGATTTTTTCCAAAAAATCACAACACGTTGAGCACTATTCGTGTTAGCCCTTCATTCCAAAGAGGTGATGTTGTTTAAGTTGGACGATATATTATTTTGTATACTTTTCTTTAGTTTTATAAGGTTAAGTAAATAATAATAATATATAGGTTGTGTTGTTGTGTCTATTGTTATATTACACAGTAACTTTTGTTACTAAGATGGAGACAAAAAAGCTTCCTGAGTTTCATGCCATTTCTTCTCAGTTGAAGGCTCTTCAAAAATCTGAAGTGGTGGTAGATCCAGTAGTTAAGATTTATTATTATTATTTATTTTTTCATTTCTTTTTGACGTAAATGAGTGCCTGTGAAGGCTATTATTGTTTAAACTATTTGACTTCGAATTTGTCCATTTCTGTTTTGTATAAATAAATACCAAGATTAATTAAGAAAAATTTTTAACACTGAAATAAAATACTCCTCAGAAAAAGAGAAAGAAGTCCTCGGGCGGGAATCGAACCACGCACCTTCCGCATTCCGGGCGGCTGCCTTAACCACTTCGCTACCGAGGTCTGGTTTTCACCCGTGTTTCAGTGTTTAATATTTTTCTTAAGTATATTTAAGCGTTAATAAAACGATAAAATATATAAAAACATTAATTAATTAAGAAATTAATATAGCAGCTCACTAGACGAATACTTCCAACCCCTTGGGTGTCGTAATAGGTGTATGTCTAACGGACTAAATACATATACAGCAGCATAGAGCGGCGATGGGCTCACCACCTGTCACGCTGAGCACGTGTGCAGCTGCAATTTGTAATTTGTGGACTATGGCAGCGGACTGCTTCTGCAGTCCCCATTGCCTAGTCTCTGACTAACCCTTTATGGATAATAGTCGTCAATTTATGTATGTATCATCATTATCATCATCATCAGCCTATAAACGTCCCACTGCTGGGCACAGGCCTCCCACATAAATAATAGCACGTGAGGATATTGGGCCATAAGCCACCACGCTTGCCCAATGCGTGTGTGGGTTTTAATCTTTCGACAACAACTGGGACCAACGGCCTAACGTGTCTTCCGAAGCACGGAGGAGCTCGAGATGTTAATGGTCACCCATCAGGCGACCTGGCATTGCGAAAGTTGCTTAGCGGGCAAGATTGCAAGCCGAACGCGCTAGCCGCTGCGCCATCGAGCTCCTCCATTAATGTATATCTTCGATAATTTAAACGCCAAATAAAGCATCAGCGCTCTTAAAGTGACGAATCGAACTTATGCTCCAACTAAGAGTGAGCATTGGATTGCTGTCAGTGATCATTTGAAACTGTCTTTCAAAATTAATACGTATTGTAGTGATAATAGGGCCAAGTATCGAAAATAGTTGTAATAATTCTAAAACAAAATTATAAAGAAAATTTGGAAACACTTTTTCAAATGAGTTTTTTTTTAATTCTCTATAGGCAAGTATTTGACCGATATCTCACCTGATGGTAAGTGACGATGCGGCCTAGGATGTAGCATACTGGCCTAGATAATGCCTGTTCACCCTTGCCTTGAAAATGTCCAGGTTGTACGTGTCAGGAAACAGATCCGCAGGAAGGGAATTCCACTCCTTAGCTGTCCGCATTAAAAATGATGACGCGAAGCGCTTTGTGCGTATAGGTGGTGTGTTGACAGTGTAAGGGTGAGATCTCAGTCCGCGTCTCGTTCCCTGGAGAAAGAAAGGAGAAGGTGGAATCAGCCGATGTAGTGATGGCCCATCTAGCTTTTAGATGATTGAAGATATACATAATAATTACGTCTATTATACCCAAAGGGTTAGTCAGAGACTAGGCAATGAGGACAGCAAAAGCAGTCCTCTACAATAGTCAACTTTTTACCAAAAAGCGACTGCACATGTGCTCAGCGTGACAGGTGGTGAATCCATCGCCTCTCTATGCTGTTGTATTGTATGTATTTGCAGTCTTTGGTCGGATTTTACGACACCCAAGGAAATAGAGGGGGAGGTAGTATTCTTTCACCGATACGCGACGCGGTTATCGAATATGTATACGTGAGTATCAATTCTTTCCAATATATAAGCGTGTCTGTTGTCCGTGACTACGATGGGCGTGGTCTCGGCATAGCGTATCCTTCACACGTATCAAATATGTATGCGTAAACCCAGTTACCGGTTAGCGATGACTGTTTTACAATACGGCGCGCGTACTATATTTGATCGAATTTTCGTTTTACTCGTTCTATTCAAGTCTTTGAATGAATCCCTATAAAAAACTTCTATATTATTAGGTGTTACATAATGAGTGATATGAATACCCGATTATATAATGTAAAGAATACACAACTTTAATTAGGCTTGTTAAGTTGGTTACGATCTTTCTCTTTTGATAACAGTCGTTTAACCGACCAGGTTCATGTCCCGGTCGGGTCAATTTTTAAAACATTAGTTTTTTTAAATTAATTTCTGGTCTGGTTGTTTTGTACCTATATGTAAGTTTGTGTATCCGCTACCTAGTATAACGATTACGAGGTTCAAAAGAGGCTTAATTTGGGGTAAATGCAATTAGTAGATAACTTTCCCACTCTTACACCAATATGGGAAGTAGGAATACTACCACCCCCTCTCTTTCCTTGGGTGTCGTAAAAGGCGACTAACAAAATCGGAAACTAACGGGGTGTATGTTGTTCCTCATTTAAATTGATGATCTCCCTTATGCAATTAAAGAAGAATGCATTCTGTTTGCAGACGATGTGTCAATTTTGATGCTATGCTTAAACTCGATTGAATTGGAAAATAAATTAAATTTTGCCTTGAATAAAATTGTTGATAGGCTATATAACCATAATCTTGAACTAAATTTAAAGAAAACCAAAATAATACAATTCAAACCTTCACAAAAAAATCCATTACAAATGTCATACAACTTTAAAAACACAGAATTAGAAGTTGTCAGAACTGCTACATTATTAGGAATCGAGCTAGAAACGAATATGACGTGGAAACCACATATTGAAAAGCTAAAAAATATTTTTTTCTCTTTTATATATGCTCTGCATCAACTAAAACGCGTAACAGACTTTAGAACTGCTTTAGCAGCCTACTATGCTTATCCTACTACTACTCCAGAATGACATATGGTATAATCTTATGGGGAAACTGTAGTGAGATTAAAGATATATTTGTTTTGCAAAAGAAATGTGTAATGCCGGCACTTCACTTGGCGTATCATGTTCGTGTGGCGATATCGTTGTGTTTGCCCAAATAATCTGGCACATCACTTGGCGTCAAACAAGCCATCCACACATGGCCTATACGGGCAAACAACGCAAATATTCACAATATTTGCTTGTTCACAAACAAATTGAATGCAACAGTGATGGACGTGTCAGTGGCAGCAGCTTATTATATTTATCTTAATACGGCTTGCCAACACCTGTTTTTTTTTTGAGCAGGGTTCTCCTAAGTTATTTTGAATATCGATCAATGCAACGTGTTCGGTTTTTGTTTTTATGAGAGGCATTTTTGGGGTCCCAAATACTAGGATGCATTTGGTATAATTCCAAAAATCGCAATACGGTTTCGTTTGTCCAATCCATTTTACTATGTTTACGTATAAAAAACTGAACACGTCTGAACAGGACAGCCGCACGCGCGCTTCTGAACAGAACCAAGTGTGGACGGCCGACGCAAATATTTGCCGTATTTGATTCCTTTGATGTGTGATCAAAAACCGACAAGTGGACGGAAACGCATATTCGCTATTTGCGTTGTTTGCCTTATTCGTGCAAATAAAGCAAATATATTCAAATAGGCCGTCTACACATTGCCGTGTTCGGACAAATAATGCAAATACGCGAACACGATACGCCATGTGAAGTGCCGGCATTAGGATACTGACAAACATTGACCGCATGACATCCTGTAGATCTTTTTTATAGAACACCACATTTTGACCCTTACATCTATATATATTCTGGAATCGTGCAAATTTGTGAGAAAGCATGAAGATAATAACAATAAAATAAATAATAGAAACCTTAATAAATTAAACAGACCATTCACCAAAATGAAACTTGTCTCATCTTGCCCTCACCACATGGTAATAAAAATATATAACCATGTTTCAAATAGTTTAAAAAATATAAAAAAACTTACTCTATTTATTAAACAGCTCAAAAGTTTTTTAATAAGTAAATAAATAAATAAAAATCATTTATTTCGGACAGGGTCCATATAGTGTTAGTAACAATAATCTTATAAACTATGTTAGTACAAAAATTGGTTGTAATTAATTTTACTGTCTTTGACGAGCTGGACGCGAGTCCAGTGCTGCATTATAGCACTGTCTACGTCCAGTCCCGCCGCGACAGTCATCAGGAGACTGTTGGTGCTGCCACGCACACGCTGCATCAGGGACGCAATACGATTTCTGATGATAGCAGAGAGGCTATCAACCTCTGCTGTAGCTAGCATTCCTGACGCGCTGCAGTGTCGCAGCAGCCCCATCAGCCCCCTGAATGCATTATTATACTGTGTACGTAGGGCCTTGTATGCTCCTTGGGTGTAATTTGTCCACAAGCTACAAGTGTACAGGGTATGGCAATATGCTTTGAAGAGCGAGATTTTTACACTCTTCGTGCACCGCGCAAACCTCCGGGAAAGAATGTTAGCCCTAACACACAGCGCCCTACGTTCCCTTTCAAAGTCTAGGTCATCCTTTAATGACTCGGTGACCCAATGTCCCAGGTACTTAAAGCTCTGTACTTGTCTAAGAGGAGTGCCATTGAGCTTAACAGGAGGAACTTTATAGGTTTTACTCTTAGCTTTAAAAACCAGCAACTCACTTTTAGCACAGTTGTACCTGAGACCGTGGGTCAGCGCATATCTCTCACAGATAAAAGAAAGAGTAAAAGTTACTTTAGTATTTCAGAATTTTTAATGACAGATTAAATGAAAAATGAATGCTAATACCACTATCCCTGCTGAAAATGAGATTTTGCAAAGATTAATGGCTGTAAACAAAAACATTATTAATATAGAATAAGTAAATTAATATAATAAAATAGTATAATATAGTGCAATAACATTATGTAATAATTTAGTTAAACTTGTAAGTTTGAATGCTATTATGCTTATTAAGTAAAATGGCAATAGTTGCCCCTCATGGTTGCCGTGCCCTTGCAGGGCGTCACTTGTACTTACTTTATTTTCTAACATCTCTGTAAACCTGTGACTTGCAATAAACGTTTGAAATTGAAATTGAATAAAGACTGCAAATAATTACACAGCATAGAGCGGCGATGGGCTCACCACCTGTCACGCTGAGCACATGTGCAGTCGCTATTTGGTGAAAAGTGAATTAAGGTAGAGGACTGCTTTTACGGTCCTCATTGCCTAGTCTCTGACTAAACTTTCGGGGATAATAGTCGTGATTATTATGTATAATTATGTAAAATTTCAGAAGAAAAGAAAAAGTTCTTTTTACTGTGAATTAATTTCATTTTAAAGCGAACGGCGAGGAAAATGTTTCATTGAAAGTGTACGTACATTTTATTTTACGTTAATATTAGAAGCACTTAATTGTTAAGCTTTCAATATTGAGTAGTATCCAAGCAACGGCCTTTGTAATTACCAAGGCTAGAAAGTCCTCGAATATCTCCACAGCTAATAATTTCAAATGGCCTAAAGGTACCTAGACATTTATATACGTCAATAGCTTTTTTTATAAGCTTTTTGCAATGTGTTGTGTTGTACTGAATAAATTGTTTTTATCTTATCTTATATTATCTATTATCTTATACTGGAACCTGCCCGCGATTTCGTCAACGTGAGAGCACCGTACCCCGTGACGAAATTCCAAAAAAAATTCGTATATAATAGGGATTATTGTACATTTCCACAAAGTTTGCCACAGAAAAAAGTATGTGTAAATTAGCCACAATTCTATTTTTATGAAGTAAATACGTCATATTTAAATTTGGATCATTGTAAATTTGTCACATTGTATTTTTTCATACAGACAGAAAAAAAGATCAAACAAATTATCCTGACAGTTATTATTACAAACACAACTAAAAAATAATTGGCCAAATAGTTGACGCCGAAGTAATGCGCGAACATAATATTCCTGTGATTTTTATTAATACAGATAATAGATTAATAACGTTTTTGAAATATTTATAGATACGATTTGGTGCTTTGTCAATGCTAAAGTACAAGGGAACAATGCCACAATAGCTTAGTTGCCGGGCCTGGACGGGGCACGGACATTGATTTGAGACGTTGCATACATTTTATATGAAGCAGTTCATATTACACCGTGCATGATCCGTGTCCCGTCCGCTCTAATATAAATACAAAATGTATGCAACGTCTCAAGTCTGTGGCGCCGTCCGGGCCCGGACGGGGCACGCCCCGAGCACGGCCCGCTCTAATATAAATCACCCTAAGGGATGTACAGTGGTTTTGAGTGGATTTTTTTCTTTTTTTATTCTACAACGGGTACGCGCTTGGCCTTTATCTCACCTGATGCTAAGTGACGATAAGGCCGAAGGTGAAAGCGCGCTTCACCCGGAATCCTCAACCACTGAGGAACTGGCTATCTTATCTCAAACTATCGGAACACAACAAAGCTATATACGTCGTTGTTATGGCGACAGACTTAGATAAGATGGTGGTAGCTAGCCAGGCGGACTTAACAGCCCTTTCGATCTAATATAAAAACAAGATGCGCAATCAACCCTGTCGAAACGACTAAACAAAAAGAGTTCCTAGCGAGGTGTTAAGGTACTCATACGTCGTTTAGTATTGTGCGAGCTATGTCAACATGGCTCCTTCAAAATTTGCTATTATGCCAAAACCTTAGAACGTTAAACCAACAATGCTCTAATGCCAAAACTCATATACGTCAAATGTAGATATCAAAATAACCGTGTCGCGTAACGCTGAAATAGTACTATCACCCCCTCTCTTCCCTTGGGTGTCGTAAAAGGCGACTAACTGACTAAAGACTGCACATACTTCTAAAAGCATAGAGCGGCCACCACATTTTGAATTCGCTATTAGAAGAAAAGTGGACTATAGTAGAGGACTGCTTTTGCTGTCCTCATTGCCTAGTCTCTGACTAACCCTTCGAGGATAATAGTCGTTATTATATGTATGTATGTATATATATATATATATATATATATATATAGATATCAATGCTGCCGCTATTTAACTACGATTTACTGTAGGTTGTGTGTCTAGTTTAAATTATGTAATCGAAGGTAGACCCAGATTCTTAAGGCCGCAGGGCCTGGACAGGGAACTGTAAGCTAGGGGGAGAGTTCCACATAACCCAGAGGCCTCCAGACCCCTGAGAACACAGTAATGAGTTTTCCACTGTTAACTAAAAGATGGTTTCTTGGGGATGTGATGCCATATATCAAAATTATATAAATAAAATAATAAATAAAGTAGTTTATTTCGTTAACTTTTGTTTCACAAATTTTATTCTGTGGCCAGAACTACACAGGAAGCATGAAGTAATGCTTGTTTTGAGCGGTTCTGCTCCTCTCTAGGATCTCTTATATTTATTTTAGGTACTTAACTAGAAAACTATTTTACATAATTAAAACACAATAACATTAATGAAAAGGTAAAGATTTAAGTACTGGTATGAGTAGGTTGTAAGTACATGTGTGTGTGTGTGGGGGTGTGGGGGTGTGTGTGTGTGTGTGTGAAAGTGCGTGTGTGGGTGTGCGTGTGTGTGTGTGTGTGGTGTGTGTGTGTGTGTGTGTGTGTGTGTGTGTGTGTGTGTGTGTGTGTGTGTGTGCGTGCGTGCGTGCGTGCCTGTGCGTGTGATAGTAATATGTGTACTAGCCCTACGATATAAGTATTATATCTTGGGATCAGTAAGTAACTGGTTAGTACACTGGTTAGGGGACTAGGGCTCATTATGATAGTTAAACATATCAGAAGCTACTATCAATATCTTTATAACTTTATTTATTAATAAAATAACCTTTTATAATAATTCATTGTTGCCCTTTTGTAAAAAGGTTATTTTATTAATAAATAAAGTTATCAATGTTACACTTATTTCGAAAACTAATTCGTTTCGCCGCACTTACAGCACACTTCCGACTTTATATAGCGTGTATAAGTTCTCTACATCCGACTGGTTGTCTAGAAGAAATCGCTTTAAAGCGATAAGACCGGCAAATTGTAATGTACTTTGTACTTTACTTACTTTGTATTGTACTTGTATTTTTATATTTTGTGTTGTAAAATGTAAACTGTTACAATAAAAGTAATATCTAAAAGCACATTTGTGTTACAGTGAAATCCCAATTCTAATTCTACATAGTTTTGACTAGAAAAAAACTATTAATTGGATAAGTTTGCTCGCGCGCTTTGCCACAGAACCAATAACAGATACAGAGCTTTTGCAGGAAAAACAACCGACAAATAGTAACCGCCTCTGTAGTTTAGTGGCTGAGCCACCGATCTCGGACCCAGAGGTCCCGGGTTTGATTCCCAGCGAGCAGTAAATATTTGTGTACCTACTTGGTTTGGTTGGTGGTAGAGCTGTTAAGTCCGCCTGGCAAGCTACCACTATCTTATCTAAGTCTGTCGCCATAACAACGATGTTGATAGCATTGTTGTGTTCCGACAGTTTAGAGATAATATGGCCAGTTCCTCGTGGTTAAGGATTCCGGGTGAAGCGCGCTTCTACCTTCTACCTTATCGGCACTTACCACCAGGTCAGATGAAGGCTATAGGCGCTTACCCGTTGCAGAATAAATATAACACATAAGTACGCTTTAAAAAAAAAATTAAGCAATAATAATAAATCTTATTTTATTTAATTTTCTTCAATTACATTTTATTTTATTTCCTTCTTTTTTTTTTATTTCATTTTATTTCGTTTTATTTCATTTTATTTCATTGCATTTTACTAGCAGTTTTATTTGAACAGATACGTACACATGGCGTCAAATCAACCTACCCAAAACTGTCAAATTTCTACAATTAAATTTGAACTTTATTGCTTGGTACTAAGGATCAATATTCATTGGAGAAATTTGTCAGTTTAGGGTAGGTTGTTCTGACGCCGTGTGTACCTATCTTAAGTACCCTACGTATCTTTAGTACGCCTGCCGAGAGACGAAACAGCTTTGCTAGCTACGCGGCCTTCAGGTGAGCGTGCATGACGTCACAAGGTTATGCTAGGGTTGAACGAAGATTATAAAGTTAAAAAAACATAATTATCTAAAACATAAATTCACTACTATTATCCCCAAAGGGTTAGTCAGAGACTAGCAGAAGCAGTCCCCTGCCACAGGTGTGATGATGATGACTATAATTCACACATAAGATGAAAGATCACAGTTAATCGTGGCAAATTACAGTACTTGTAATTACAGTTTTTGTAAATAAAAGATCACTTAGAGCTAAGGCGGGTCTCCTGCGACACTATTTTGTGTTTTCTAACATCAAACATCTAACAAAATACATGAATTTTAACAGTTCAAGCCCGCGGAAATACGTCATGCAAAAACAAGCCTTTTTTTAAGTTTTGTCAATTATATGCCTAAAGGCGGGTCTCCTGCGACACTGTTTTGTGTTTTCTAACACCTAACATCAAACATGTATTTTGTTTGATGTTTTAGGCATATAATTGACATAAATTAAAAAAGGCCTGTTTTTGCATGACGCCTTTTAACCGCCTCTGTGGTCTAGTGGCTAAGCCACCGGTTTCAGACCCAGAGGTCCTGGGTTCGATTCTCAGCGGGGGGTACATCTTTGTTTGCTCGGTTTGGTTGGTGGAAGGGCTGTTAAGTCCGCCTGGCTAGCTACCACCATCTAATCTAAGTCTGTCGACATAACAACGATATATAGCATAGTTGTGTTCCGACAGTTTGAGATGAGACAGCCAGTTCCTCAGTGGTTGAGGATTCCGGGTGAAGCGCGCTTCCACCCGTTCGACCTTATCGTTACTTACCATCAGGTGAGATGAAGGCCAAGCGCTAACCCGTTCCCGAATAAATAAAAAAAAGAAACGCATTTCCAACGCAACTGTTAAAATTCTGGTTTATTTGCTTCTTCCCCTTTCATTTAGAACGCTACGCCAATAGACCCAATAGAAATTGTATTCATTGGGCACTGATCAGTGTGCGGCCACAGTTGAAACGTCAATTACCTCTAGTATCTAGTATATAAAATAAAGATGCGCTTTAAAACATTACCTATTCAAAACTAGATCAGATTACAATGGTGGGTTTTCAGTGAAAAATTGTGATCTGATCTAGTTTAATATATTATTATCGATCTAGAATATATTATGATAAAAATCTATAATCTTGGTATTTCAGCAACAAAACATTTCTAGAACGAACAAAGCGATATGCCTTAATTAATTACCATACTTTAATGGTGAAGATACCGCATTAGCGGCGAAATGCTAAAATCAGTCAAAGCGACAAGCCAAGAGCGAACATTAAAAGAAACTCCTGAGAAATGATAATAACAGCCGACCCTCATTGTCGTAAGAATCTTTATATTAATTACGAACATAAAAATGATTAATGACCGGTATCTGGAAACAATACGGGAACTCGGTATTTATTGGACGCACCAAATATTTGTCATCGTGACAAATGGTCTGTGTTTGTTCTCATGATTTTTAATGCTCGCCTTGTTTAGATGCAATTTGTTTTAGGATTTTATTAATGGTTATCGTGGTGTTTGTTTGCAAGTACAAAAGCTAATGTTGTTTTATGTACATCTATTTGTGTTATCTACGTAAGTTTTAGTATTTTAACCTAAATTGTTTTTAAAAAGATAAATACTATTCTATAATACTAAATACTATGTTCCTCCCAAGATCCACTGATTCCGTAATTAGAACACGTATAAAAGCCAATGGGATAAAAAAAAATTGTATGAAATCCCGCTACAACATTCAGTCTGTCACTATTAAACTGACTTGATGAACGATGATGAATTGACCAATAGCAGAGCTTTATTTTCGACACTTTTGTTTTTTTATTTAAATTTACGCATGATTTAACTTCGTTTGTAAAAAAGTGCCTTTAACGGGTTTGGTTTTTGAAACTAGAACCGTCATCATGTTATTACTCCATTGCAAAAAGTAACTATAAGTCTGTATCATGTCTACAAAATGCCATCACAATAAAATGGTAAATCGTCAAAGAAAATTGTAAAAACTAATTCTCATCGTTACCTAAACTATTTAGAGACATAATGGCAAAAAAATATTCCCATTTACGAATTATCTCAAGTGCGAATGGAAAAGTGAAACAATTGCATTCGCGATTCGCAACTACCGTCGAGTCCGCCGATAGTGACTTTAAATCCGTGAGTTCAGTGGGCCAGAAAATTGAGAAGTGGATTAGGCAAATCACTTTTCATTCCAGCCCGCAGCTAGCAAAGTTTGCCCTTTTAAATTTTATTATCGGAGAGCACCTTCTCTTTAGCGTTCTCGTACACGACCGACTTTTTGTACGACCGGTTGTCGGTGTGTTAGTTTCTTTCCGATTTTGATACTCAATTGACACACATGGAGTAGAGCCACCAAAGAGTATTATTATTAAAATTGGCTTACCGATGAGCATTTATGAGAGTAAATTAAACAAATATGTATGCCAGGGCCGATTGTCCCTAGCCACCGTTAACGGGCCTAATATATAGAATATAATATATAATTTTATTGTTCTCATGGTAAGCGAACTGTAATTTTGTTCTTAATGAGAATAAACATCTTAAACCTTAATATTGAAATCATATTATGTACATATTACAAAGAATAAATAAAAAAGAATTGGTAACAAAAAATAGTTCTTTCTTTAGCCGCTACGCAACACGGTTCTACTTACTCCTCTCTTCACTTGGGTATCGTAAAAGGCGACTGACGGACTAAATAGTACACATACATCCAACGGCATAGAGCGGCGATGGGCTCACCGCCTTTGACGCTAAGCAAATGTGCAGTCGCTATTTGGTGAAAAGAGGACTATGGCCGAGGACCTCTTTTGTGGTCCTCATTGCCTAGATAATAGCCGTGATTATACGAGTATGTATGTATGTAAAAAATATGAAAAAATTAGTTCCTTATGTTTTAAAAATTATATACTAAATAGAGTTAACTAATCTCGACTATTATCCTCGAATGGTTAGTCAGAAACTAGGCAATGAGGACTACAAAAGCAGTCCACTGCCGTAGTTCACTTTTCACCAAATAGCGACTGCACATGCCCTCAGCGTGACAGGTGTAAAGCCCATCACCACTTTAAGCTGTTGGATGTATGTGCAGTCTTTAGTCCGTTAGTTGCCTTTTACGACACTCAAGGAAAGAGAGGGGCTGGTAGTATTCAATCTAACAGCGCTTCGCGACACGCTAGCGGTAGACACGGCTAGCGAAGTCTATTTACCAATTAGACTTCGCTAAATGACGTATCGTTGACATGATGTCAATTAATGATAATTTTATCATTCTATTTCTTGTGACATTAAGGGTGGATTCGACCAAACTGGAATAAGACTTACCCCGAGATTAGTCTATACAAATTCGGCTTTTAATCTAGGTATAAGACCTTATTCCAGTTTGGTCGAATCCACCCTAAGCCACTTGCCACTCTACGCGGCGTTAATATTACGGAACTCATACCTTGCCATTTCTTGCGACAAAAATACGGACACCGTTATTATCTGTCGTGTGCGCGTTTGCTTTGGGCCCTTGCTTTGGCGGTGAGCGGTTTATTTCACTAATTCGCTTTTGCGGGGAATGTATTAGCGGCCGGTGCTTGACTTACGGAAGCATTAGCCACTTTTATGGTTTGTCAGTTTAAGCTCTTAAGTTGTTCAATTTGCTTAATTGTTAGCACTTGCTTAGCTTTATGTAGCTACTAATTGTAGATTAGTACGATTTGTGAAAACACTAATTACGTTCGTAATATTTAATGTTTTTTGCGTTAAGGCGCTCTTTTCCAGTAATTTCCATTAATTGTACCGATACCAATATAAAACATACAGGTCTAAAATTCATATGTATACATATTATCTAATGACTCTTAAAGACAGAAACATGATTCCTTTTATCTCGAAAGAAAAAAACTCAAAGATAGCTCTGTCAACATTTTAAAAGAGCTGTAAGTCAGATAATACATTAATAAATGACTTAATTTTTTTACCAATAGAAGAAACTTTTCATTATCTAGTGAATGCAAAAAACCTATGAAACGCATATATTCGCGCCGCTTCGCTGATACACCCACCCGTCCCGTACCTTCGTACCGTCGAGAGAGCGAGAGAGAAGCGCTCTGAATACTGCGCCTTAATAGCTCAGCTCTACTTAGCTCGAACATACTTTAAAATTATTGTAACGTAAAAAAAAAACTACAATTACAGACTCTTGGTATTTTTAGTAGCATTAGCCACAGTATAATTGTAAAATTCACATATATAGGTACGTAAATTTACGGCTATTATCCCAAAAGGGTTAGTCGGAGACTAGACAATGGGGACCGCAGAGGAACTTCACTGCCATAGTCCACTGTATTGTTTGATAGCCCCGATTAAATAAATTAGTAGAAAAATGGTAAATAAATGAGGCTAGAAAATTGTGATCCACTCACCGTGCAAAGTCCTGTGGCTAGTTTGATCCCGGGACAAGGTTTCACACTTTCACCCAAATCACAATCACAAATAAATCTGTTAATATTATAAAATTTATAATGCCGTAGGTATATTAATTTCGTATTTTGCTTGAAATTGTTGAAATTACCGGACGCGTCGTGCGCGCACGTTTAATTCGAGGTAGACGTCACAACAGCGCCGCCTATCGGGGCGTGGCTGAAGACGCAAACACGTCGTGCATTGCTGATTGCTTACGGCATTTCCCGAAGGCCGGGGGCGGTTATATTTTGAATTCAAATCATAAAACCCTACATACACGTTTCATCAAATTACAACTGCATAATGTGCTCAGCGTGACAGGTGGCAAGCCCATCGCCGCTCTATGCTGTTGGAAGTATGTGCAGTCCTTAGTTCGTTAGTCGCCTTTTACGACACCCGGAACTTCCCGTACGGAAGAGAAGAGGTGGTAGCATTGTTTATTATTTTGCTTATTCTGGACGAGTAAGTGTTTGGCCTTCTTCTCACCTGATGGTAAGTGACGATAAGGCCGAATGTGGAAGCGCGCTGCATCCGGAATCTTTAAACGAGGAACACTGAGGAACTAGCTATCTTATTACTAAACTGTCGGAACACAACAATGCTAAAAACATCGTTGTTATAGCGACAGACTTAGAAAAGGTGGTGGTAGCTAGCCAGGTGGACTTAACAGCCTTACCAATAACCAAACCAAGAACACAAAGATGTACTCCCCGCTGGTAATCGATAAGGTTTCGAAAGCGCGCGAGAAGTCAAGGAGCACGAGGGTACTGACGTCCCCCTGATCCTGAGCTGAGAGAATATTGTCAACTACATCAGCTAGAGCAGATGCAGTACTGTGACTCTTGCGGAAGCCTGACTGAAAGCATGGTAGAATGTCATTTTCTTCAAGATAATGAGTAAGTTGGTCACAGACCACCCGTTCCAGTACCTTAGACAAACATGGCAGGATGCTTATGGGACGGAGGTCTTGAAGAGATGACGGTGGGTTGACCTGAGGGCCTGAAGACAGCAGTCTTCCAGGTGATAAGGAAAGAGCTCTCTGTTATTGACCTATTAATCATAAGTGTGATGGCATATAGGGTGCAAGGAAGTGTCAATAATAGCATATCTGGCGACAGCCCGTCACAGCCCTTAGCGTTAGATTTGAGGCTTTTGATGATCTTCAATACCATGTCCTCATTGACAGGCCTCAATGTAAACGTGGATGTGCCGAGTCTATGATACTCAAAATATGTCAGTTGAGATATCAAACACAGTTGTGCCCGGGTGCATTGAGAAAGTGGGCATTTATGGTATCTGGGTTGCTGAAGCTAGGAGGAAGTTCAGATGACTTCTCATTAGATAACACAGTATCTTTCAAGTTCTGCTAAAGTCTTTTGGAGTTTTTAATGTTGGAATTGCTGTGCATGTTCAAATAACATCTCTTCTCACGTTCAATGGCTTCAACAACAATACTTTTCATTCCTCTATAACGAGCTTTATGTGACTCAGTCTTATTACTTTTGTAGGACTGCAGATACTTGTCCCTAATATGCATCATTGATCTTACAGTGTCTGTGATCCAAGAGTGGGGAGGATGTTTAAACTTACGTGTTTTAACCGGAGCATGCAGATCAAACAAGTTTATTATACAAGATGTAATAGCGTTGTGTAATAATAAATATCACAGAATAGTTCAGCTGAACCGTAAACAAGCAAGCTTGTTAATCAGATGACAAGATATTGTCTTTAGATTTAAGTAAATTAAGCGTAAGTAACTCGTAACCAATTAATTGCAATATAAAAACATACCAACAACCTTGTTCTTGACTACGACCCAGCTACGAACACTACGGTCTGCTACGAATGCTACAAGACTACGTAGCGGTGACTACGGACCAAATCGAAATATTTGTATAGGAACGCGGACCGATATGTGGAAAGTGTACTTATTTTAAATGTATAAGTTATATTAAGCAAAAATTATAAAAGAGTACTTAAAGTTTAAGTTTTTATTTATTCAACAACCCGTATCCCTTCCCTCCTTCTGACTTATTTTCATACAAACTTCATACAAAAATTTTTCTTCCATACAAACGACTCTTTCATACAAAGACTGCACATACTTCCAACAACATAAAGCGGCGATGGGCTCACCACCTGCCACACTGAACACATGTGCAGTGGCTATTTGGTGAAAAGTGGACCATGGTGGAGGACTGCTTGTGCTGTCCTCATTGCCTAGTCTCTGGCTAACCCTTCGGGATAATAGTCGTGATTATATGTATATATACGTATTTAATTTTATTTAGTAGAAAAGGGAGTAACTTTTCAGGCCTCCTGAGAATATGCAAAAATACATTTTCCGCCAACATTTTTTTTTTTAAATTTATAAAAGAGGGAAGCAAACGAGCAGGCGGGTCACCTGATGGAGAGTACCTAATCACCGCCGCCCATAGACACCCGCAAAACCAGAGGAAACACAGACGCGTTGCCGGCACCAAGTGCTATTATTTCACGCCGGATATTCGTATACCACCCGGTATTACGCCGGGCGAGACGGCCCATTGCGTGCTGCAACGCAGCGTAGCTCTACCACTAGTCAGTATCACTCATTTAGCACCACCCAGGGATCACGTGTAGTCACTCATTTAGCACCACCCAGGGATCACGTGTAGGGTCAAAGAAAGATGAAATGGGACCAGGGCAGTAAAAAAAAGAGATTTATAATATTCGGTAACGTTATAAAAGCGCATTGCTAAGGTGCACATTCGGTTGTTTGCCAATAGATCTTCTTAAGCTCATTAAACCTGTTTTTAAGACATAATCATTCTAATATCCGACCGATCGAGACATTCTAAACGACTTTTCCAAAGCACTGAAGAATTTCGGAAAAAATAATATTTGGTCACCCACCCAGATACTAACCTTGCCGAAGGCATCTTAACATTCGCGATCGTTGCAAAGGTGACCGATTCCATAACTTAAGTGAATGGAAAATGAATTTCCACCGCTATCGAGCGGGACCGCCTCCAAAGAGTTTGTTCGTCACAAATTTCACAATTTCTATTTCAGTGTTTGATGTTACAAATTGGGCGGTCGCAGGCTTTGTTGGGGATTTTCTTTGAATTCAATTGGCTTGCTTAAATTGCTTTTCGCTTATAACCAAATGTATTTCGTTATTATTGCCATGGGACACCGTTGGAGCTAAGCTATAAATCGCGTGTAGCGATGTCAATCCTCATAAGGGTACCGCTAGTACACTCATAACGTAGTTTGAAACTGCAACAGTTTGAAATTAAAGGGAGAGACAGTAAACAGACGGTCTGGTATATTTTTAGAAAGTATTATTAAGAAGAAGTCCATAAAAAAATCCATTTTAAAAGAGTCTGTAGACGTAATTTTAAGGATTTGAATGTTATGTTAGTACAAAAAACTATTTGTATGTTATTTTTTTATTTTTATGTTACTTACCCCCCTTTATTATCTTTTTGCGCTATAGGGGTATTTGTTAAAAGTTAACATACATAAATTCGTACTCACAACTAGTATCCCAAAGGATTACTCAGAGACTAGGCAATGAGTAACGCGAAAGCAGTGCCTTGCCATAGTCCACGTTTCACCAAATAGCGACTGCACATGTGCTCAGCGTGACAAGTGGTGAGCCCATCGCCGCTCTATGCTGTTGGATGTATGTGCAGTATTTAGTCCGTTAGTCGCCTTTTACGACACCCAAGGGAAGAGAGGGGGGGTAGTACACACAGTTCTGCTCGGCTTTTGACACGGTCAATCATAAATTACTTTTACACAAACTTTCTCATTATGGCATTCAAGGCTTTGGAACTATTTCAATCATCCCTACGATACAGAAAAATGTTTGTAGTATCACCTGCCTGGGACCCCATCATACAGGTCATCAAATCCTTGCCCCAACAGCAACACATTGTCAGACTTAAAAATAATGTTAGCTCGTATTGTGTAAACTTGAACGCACCCTGTTAAATATAAAAATGATTGTAGGCAAATACCTTCTAACTATGAGACGACCTACACCTCAGTCTCCTTGTGACTACGGACTCTATAAAGGGTTCGAAACGTCAGGATAATATAAAAAACTATGTAAATAGTAAATTAAACGCGAGTTAATCCGCAAAAAAGTGTTTCATTTCAATGTGTAGTACTCGCTTAAACCTCAGAAAACAATATGTTTGTAGAAGTCAAAACTATTGATGATGAAATGTGTGAAGTGGATACGAGATCTAACCTAATAAATATTAAAGTAGGTGTGCCTCAGGGATCCATATTGGGCCCAGTGCTGTTTGTAATGTTTGTAAATGACTTAGTGAATCACGTAGCAGCTAATAGTAATTCTACAAGCCTGTTACTATTTGAAGGTGACATAAATGCTATTGTTTCGGCATATAATTTAGAAAGCCTAGAAACAAACGTTAATGATTTTTCGGACTAACCATAGGGTTAATAACAATTACAATGTAAATACTGTAGTGAATGGTAAAAAATAGACACTGTTGAAGTCACTAAGTTTCAAAGTGTAAACATTGACTGTTCGTTAAATTGGAAACATGAAATAAAATAAGCTCAGCTTGCTATGTGCTTCGAAGTCTTCGTGATGAGCTATCCAGCTCATCACGAAGACTTCGAAGCACATAGGTACATACTTCGCATTTAAAATTGTGTACTAATAGAGTCACGACTTTGGAATAGTATATTGTTCTGGGGAAAAGCTTTACATAAAACATACAGAAAGCTTTTGTCTCACAAAAGAGAGCAATTAGAACCATAGTCCGCGTTAGGCAGCAAGAGTCTTGTCGTGAGCATTTCAAAACTCTTCAAATATTGACTGTTCCTTGTTTGTATAGTCTAGTGTTGCTGATAAAGTTTGCCAAAAATTTAGGTAACATCGAGTCTTCAGAAGAAAGAGCTAAGAGGGAGAGCACTAGAAGAAAAGATTTTGTCAATAATATCATTCCAACTAGACTTACGGTCAGACATTGCTCTCAATATCAGTCATAAATTATTTATCAAACTGCCTATTGACCTGAAAATCTCCATCTACAAGGGTAATTTTAAACATAAATTAAAGACTTTTTTGCTGGAAGATTGCTTTTACTCAGTTGAGGAATTCATCGAGGGATCGCGATCTTGACCACCATTCCTTCTATGTCAAAATATTTATTTTTTTGAAATCTTTTTTTTTTATTTAGTTATAATTTTTTTATTATTATTGTGCCATTTTGTGTTTTTTTTCTTCAAAATGTTTGTATTTTTATTTTTTTTATTTTTATTACCTTTTTTTTTAAATGTTCAACATAATGCATATTGTTATGAATAAAGAATTGAATTAAACAGTCCACGACTAACCATATAACAACTGCACACTTGCTTAGCATGATAGGTGGTGCGCCTTATGTAGGGTTGCCACCTTTTTTAGGACGAATAAAGTATTTTTTTTATTTTGTTGAAACAAAAATAAAGTAGTACATAGCATTAAAAAAGGGTTTTTATTGTTTTGTCCTTAAAAACGTATTTTTTGTGGTTGTTTGCGACATTTAACAAATATTTGTATTTTTCTTAAATAGTTTTGCGTAAATAGAGTATTTTAGCATACTTTATTGGTGTCGTAGTAAACTTACATGAAAAAGAGGACAATATTCTATTTTAGAGTACGGGTGGCCACCCTAGCCATAAGAGAAGAGATGGGATACCTACCTAGTATTCTTTTAATAATAGGTCGTCACCACGCAGTTCCTTCTTGGAAGTGAAACGTTTCATAAATTAATCGCTCAACATTGGAAGTCGAACTCAAAATTCATTTGTGCGACTTCGTTCCCTCCAATTCTAAATCGCATTAATTACAATTAATTTGCGACTTTTATGACAATATTTCGACTTACTTCATAACGGTGCTTGAATGGCCTAATTCATTGGTCATCAAATTCTTTGGCTTATTGACGATGGTCGGCTTGTCATTGTAAGATTGCCATCACATTGTGTAGGTATTTAATTTTTAGTAGGTCATTTCATTTCTGGTTACTTAAGACATTTTTACAAAGAGTAGGATATATCCAATACCCATCAAAACAACATCGTTCGTAGGCGAAGCTGCTTGACGGGAAACTAGTGTTAAATATATCTTGTATGCCAATATGCGTGTAAGTCTGTATGCGTGTATGTTAAAATGCGTGTATGTTAAATGCGTGTAAGTCAATATGCGTGTACGTCAAAATGCGTGTAAGTCAATATGCGTGTAAGTCAATATGCGTGTAAGTCAAAATGCGTGTAAGTCAATATGCGTGTAAGAAATTAGTCATTATGCGAGTAACCCATTGTAGAGATGACTTGATTTCAATGATGCCTTCGCTCTGCCAGCGGGACAGCATACAGGCCGTACATTAGTTTTACCAATTCAATTTACCCATATATTAAGAATTTCAAGGCCGCTGGCGTCATTTTTTTTTATTGTACAATCGGGTAAGCGCTTTGCCTTCTTCTCACATGATAGTAAGTGACGATAAGGCCGAAGGTGGAAGCACGCTTCACCCGGAATCCTCAACCACAGAGAAACAAGCTATTTTATCTCAAACATTCATTCATTCAGTCATTGGTTTGACTCCAGTAAAAAAGTTAAACTTTTTTGTTTGTTTACAAACATTTTTTATCTTTAGTCGTAGTATAGCATCTATAGCAATACTCGTATAGATAATGCTAGTTTCCTTAAACCGACCATTCGATATTAAATTAAGACCGTTTTGGACCAAATGCTGCCCAAGCATGGGAATACTTTTATTTTTTTCCTTACATTAAGAGAAATTAAAAATGAACATCCACGGGATTATTTGTACCTAAAAACTTATCTTATGAATGACTATCCTTAACTAAGTGTAGCTCCATTAATAAAATCCATTGTTTATAATATACCGTCTATTATTTTAAAAATAAGCCGTTTTATATTATTTTTCGTTAACGTACAACCTATAGGATAGATATTTTTTATCTCAAAATAGGTACTCCTCGGATAGATTCTAAAGCGATTTGCGTTACAGACTGGTATTAGTCTAAGGAACATTATGCACTATGATTCAATGGTGGGCAGCACTTGGTCCAACGTCCATACAAAAATGGTCAATCTTCTTTGTTTACGCTCACACCAATTATCTAGACCAAGATAAGTTTCTTTTGAAACTTATTTAATAAGGTAAGATAACGGAAAAATTATAAATAAACATAGAAAAAACACTCAGACCCGAAATCAATAAAAAAACAGTTTTTCTCTAAATTGACATGACCTGGAATTGAACCCGGGACCTCAGAGATGGCGCGTCGCCAGACCCGGCGTGCTAACTACTTGACCACGGAGGTCGTCATAAATCGATATGTCATTGTGTTCACACTCATGACAATAACAGGAAGCCATTGGACTATTATGCAACATTATACGGTGCGATCGTAATATGCAGATTGTATTTACTCCCGGAATAACGTCGTTTGAACTGTTCGAGTTTGACAAGGGTCGAATATAACATTCGGTATTCCATATTTTCACACACTTTCTCTGGGGTACCGTACGTGTGGTTTAAACTGTACTGGAGAGTGAAGTAATGTTCAACTGAAAAAAAATTACCTTAGATGTTACTAGAACCATTAACCTTTTGTAACCCGGATAACAATTTTTTAAAGTGACCTATCAAAATGTTGGTTTCACAATACCTACTAATGTTTCTAAATGAAACTGAATTTAGTTTGTAGTTACTTTAATTTATACTAAACAGCTTTCGTACTTTATTACACTCTTAAAATAAAATAACTTGGTACAGTCACCGGCATTAAGATGTGATGATGCAAAAATATTTAAACATTGTTGGAAGGCATATTATATTTATATGACTTCCAACAATGATCAGATATATTTGCAGGCCATCGATAGTCACATCTGACTATCGACGGCCTGCAAAAATATCTGACTGCGACATCGGAGACAGTACGTACGAAAATACTCGTACGTACGTACATGGTCGACAATGAAGTACAATCATCTCTTCTTTTTATTATAAGTAGCAGATATTTACAACAAATAATGCAAAGTCAAAGTCAAATTATTTATTCAATGTAAACCTTTACAGGCACTTAATGACGTCAATACGAATATTAATAAAACACAACAGTTAACTAATATATTCAGTGTTATAGTCAGTGCCAGAAAAACGTGCATCGCTACCCCTAGTAACACTGCACGCCGAAACAGGATCGCGTCGAACCGGAATATAAGCCGTGGTGATAGAATTCTGTGTAAACAAACGTATCCTGGTACGACACAAAAATAGCGGGCAAGTGTCTCTCCCCTAGAGACACAAACGGCTAAAACTTATAGGTAATTTATCGTTTAACAAAATGTCAACAGAATATTTGACGCTCAAAAATGATATAACTACGAGCTCATTATATTAATACGGAACCCTTGTATCATTGACCCGCCCCACTTGGAATATTTTTGTTGAAACGACAGTTCGGAACTGTGTGACAGTGACCTCCATATATTACGCTACGAGAATACATAACGCTTTTATGTAATAAAAGCTGGACGTCAGATAATAATATATAATATAATATTAGTTTCCGCCCGCGATTATGCCTGCGTGACAGATCGCTATGAGTACTGGAGGTTGGCGACGCTGCATACGATTTCTTAGTTCATTGCGTCCTTTCTATTACCGTTGACTATGACTTGCGGAGAATAACGTACAATGAACTACAAATAAGCTTGCCTCTTTGCAAGACGATCGTGCGATAGAGGAAACAACTTTTGTCAGTCCGAAAAGCGTTTAACGCACCCACCCGCCAATGTTGTGTTTAAAAACAATATTAATTTTGTTGTTTTAGGACAGTAAACATATTAATATTTACCGCATATTTTAGTAGAAAGCTTTTGATTATTATGAAGTGTAATGTAATGATTTTTTTTCATTGTTTTAAAATTTTACTTAAGTATATTTAAGCGTTAATAAAAACGATAAAATATATTAAAAAAATCATTAATCTATAACGCAGCTTTATCTTAACCGAAAGTTCAAATATTTGTATAAATATTTCTTTCGGATCTCAGAGGTGAAAACAAGATTTGATGAAGCAATGTTGACTAAAAAACATAAACATCACGTACTGACAAATTTCGACGGGTGAAAACCAGACCTCGGTAGCCAAGTGGTTAAAAGGCAGCCGCCCGGAATGCGGAGGTTGTCGTCATTTTTCAGTGTTTTAAAAAAAAAAATTCTTAAGTGTTATGTAATGACTTCGTTTATTTGCATTTACCTGTGTCCTCGTACGTATTTAATATAATATTTCTATCCAACTTTGTACGTGTAGTTTGGCTCTCGCGGTATCTCCGGTGGTATATCCTCATCCGTGTACGGGAATTACTGTTTATTGTATGGTTAGTACATAATGTCAAAGAGTATCTGGTGTCATGATGGTCACCTGTGACTTCAAGCACTAGTTATTTATACCATAGTATAAGCATTAATTGTCACCGGTCGCACATCACCCATATTTCTTAACTACTGAGGAGCTGGTTTTTTTCTCTCTAAATGTCGGTACACAACAATTCTGATGATATTGATGTTATGGCGACATATTTAGACATAATATGTACATATATTTCTACATTGATATTGAAAGAATACCAAGAATACCCCCTCTCTTCCCTTGGGTGTCGTAAAAGGCGACTAATGGACTAAAGACTTTCCCAAAACGAGTAACTATCTGCTCAGACGGAAGCTCCGGCCACAGTTAAGTTTATGTAGACTGAGTTGATGAATAAAGAAAGACTGCACATACATCCAATTTCTTAGAGCGGCGATGTGCTCACCACCTGTAACGCTGAACACATGTGCAGTCGCTATTTGGTGAAAAGTGGACTATGGCAAAGGACTGTCTTTGCGGTCCTTATTGCCTGGTTCTGACTAATCCTTAGATAGTAAATAATAGTATTGATTATAAGTATGTATGTATGATATTATATATGGACGTAAAAAGAGGACAAACAAAAAACCCATTTTCATATCTATTTGTATTAGATAAAATAACAGTAGACATCGCGCTGCAAGTCACTACTTCCAACAAGGACTATTGTCTACTGCAAAATAATATGAGGCTTAATAATTCAACATCCCCTCAGTGGCTACTCCCAACAGTAAGATGGAGGCTTTGTGACATTGTAGGAAACCATATTCTATCGTGTTCGGCCACAATAAACGAGGGCAGAGATCGTAAACATTTGGTATTGGCGCAATAAAGATATTAGAGGCGGCGCCGTTTGTCCAGTAACAGCGTTATGGCTAGGGCTGTCGTGCAAGGGTTTTTGACTATTGAAATTAAAAAAAAATTAACGTTTTGTTTATTGATTTATTTTATTAGTCACCATCGTTTTAATTATGGAGGTCTTTGCCCTACAGTGGGACTGTATATGAGCTATACTTACTTTAATTTACTTTATTAACGTTCGTTTACACTAATACATTTGAAGTAGATTACTGGTGTAATTGCAGGGCAAAGGCCTTCATTAAATTAATGTCCTCGCTACTTGGGTACTGGCTAAATCACTACACTTACCGAATGCGGGTTAGTGATCAAAAACCTGGGCTATGCATAAAAAAATCCGAAAACACACTTTGCTGGACCTGCGTGTTGAACCCAGGACTTCCGCATATCAAGCCAAGCGCTTGACCACTAAAATCAAAATCAAAATTTCTTTATTCAGTAAGCTTAAAATAAGCATTTTGGATCGTCTATATTTAATTTTACTTCTATGGATGAATGGATAGGCATAGGATCCCACCCACCCACTCCACTCATTCAGGACGTCTTTTAGCTGTGCAGAGTATTATCCCTCGTATAATCCCACTATACATTTTATGTTATAATACCTAAATAAATTGCTTAACTATTGCATTGGGTTAGCCTGTAAAAATAGATTAAGTTCGTAAGAATAAATAAATAAAAACATATCTGTTATCATCAGTGTAAGTAGTGTAAGCAAACAATGTTTACGATTCAAAGACTTGTCATGAAAAAAGCATTACTTACTTGAAAAAAAGAGGACTATGTTGTCACACTGCGGTATTTCAACGGACAAATGAAATCCTAGCGGAAACAGCGTTCCGAACGACAATTTACGGAATTAGTGGCGCAGACGGTAAATCCAACAATTAGCAACCCTATTTACGGAGGAGGTTTTAGTATATTTTTACTTAGACGGGAATTTATTGCTAAGTTGATATCCAAATGGCGCTAAAACCCAATGACCCTAAAACGGGGAACTCCAAAAAGTTTTTATTCCGTAGCCCTAGTAAGCTACACTTCCATATTTACTGATACGCGCGTAACTTATTGCTGGGGTAAGTAAAGTCGATTTTTCTTTTATTTGAGCATTAAAATTCTATTTCGAAATTACAAGGACATCGCGACGACTTCTATTACTAGATATTATGGCGTGGCGCTAGTGATAGTCATCATAACCATTAAAAACTAAAATTTGACAGAAATGGGAATCGAACTCAAGACTTTACGTAATCCGGGTGACAGCTCTTCTACATAAATGAAGAAAACTCTGCATTCCCAGTCGATTTTCTTTTACTGGTATTTATAATTTAGTTATAACAAAGTATAATTAGTTTTAACAATTCAAAATAATCCTTCCCTAATTTTATGGATCCTTTACACACTGCGACTTTTAGTAGACATTGGCGATTGTATTGATACTAACGCGTGTTTGTATCGATACAACCGCGCGTTTGTGCGTGCAGACAAATAGGATTATGCATTGGATAAAGTGCATACCGTGACTGTGTCGCTACATCATTGAATAGTTTATTCAATATAAGCTCTTCACAGGCACTTATTGATATCAAAACTTATAAAAGTATTGCAGTTACGTCTGTTTTAAGTGATTTATGCAGTGTACTCCCAGTTCTGCACTTATTTGCATGGCTGTGGAAACCCAATACGCGAACGACCAAGTCTTTTTTTTTTTTTTTTTTTATATAAAAGAGGGAGGCAAACGAGCAGGCGGGTCACCTGATGGAAAGTAATCACCGCCGCCCATGGACACCCGCAAAACCAGAGGAATCGCAGATGCGTTGCCTGCCTTTAAGGGAGGAATAGGTTTAAGGAAGGAATAGGAATTAGGAAGGGGGGGGGGGGGGAAGGGGCCTCCGGAACCCTCACTGGTCGGACGAAACACAACAGCACCAAGTGCCGTTATTTCACGCCGAATATTCGTGAGAGGGTGGTATTACTCCGGGCGAGCCGGCCCAATGCGTGCTGCAACGCAGCGTGGCTCTACCACTCAGTCAGTGTTACTCATTTAGCACCACCCAGGGATCACCTGTAGGGTCTCAAGGGTAAACCTACGGACGCGAGCAACTTTAACCCCCAAAAGTTGTCTTTAGCATGTTTTCTCTTCTCTTCTTCTTTCTAGTCTTCTTCTACCAACCAATTTGGTGTAGGCCTTCATATTACGCCATGCATCTCGGCTTGGGCTTTTTCCGCCCTGTTTTCGATCCAGCCGCCTTCTTAATATCGTCTCGCCAGCGCAATTGAGATCTCCCAGATGGACGCTTTTCTCCCCAAGGCCTCCATTCGACGAGGTCTTTGCACTATGAGTCACTTTTCATGCGTACCAAGCCCACTTCCACTTAGATGATCGATCTTTTTGACAACGTCGGTGACTCGGTTTTGTTGTCGAAACCAGGTGCTGGTCTTGTGGTTTCGCAACTCAGCTTATGCACGATGAAAGATTTTGTCGAGGCCAACCAGTGGGCTGCTGACATGGCAGCTTTCTGTTCAGGAAAAATTTGACTGTCACTGACTCGAAAAGAAAAAGAAGAACAAGGGTACTGTCTGCTACCAGCTGCATCGCTACTGTATTACGACTGTGTCGCGTTTGCTTTGTTGCTAAAATCGCAATGTGTAAAGGGCCTTAAATTCGAAAATCCGATCAATTATGTTTAAAACTAAGTAACGGAAAACTGAAAATGTTCCCAAGGGCACGCGATGAAGGCTTTAGTGACGGACTGACAGTGAATATCAGGCGCGAACTGAAGCTAGTCAGTCTATAAATAGGACATTATTGCGGTAAAGCTGACAGCGACGCTCTTATAAATGAAGCTTGTACGGCTATAAGCCATCACGCTTGTCAGAATGCGTAACATTTTATTATGTGAGAAAGGAAATGGTACTGACTGATAGGTTATTTAGATAAATGAATATATATTTTTTTCTAATCTATAATAAAGTCACAGATTTAAACATACCAAGAGTGTGAAAAATGATTCTAAGGTATTCGAACTAACGCAAGAGTTTGTCTAAAAAAACGTGTCATAGTAATTCCAAACTTTCCGCAAGCTCACAAAAAAGCTTTTATCTATAATTTATGGTATTCAGATACGCACAAACTTTTTTCCCGACAGAGCAGCGTTCGCCAAAACGTTGGGCCTTGTTATGCAACGACCCAGTCAGAAATCGTAAACCACAGGCACTAGAATACGAAATATGCGCAGGTGCCCGACGTTGCGCACCCCTGCTCTCTAAATGAGCTTTAGATGTAGGAGAATGCATTATTTAGATGCGAAAGTCGTAAATGTTTGATTCTTTTTTCCTTTTTTTGTGATTTGTAAATTTTGATTATTACGATATTTGATGTTTTTGTTAGTTAAAACAATAACAAAATGTTTAATTACCATCTCGATGGCTCAGTGGCAAAGCGCTCGGTCCGATATTTGGAACTCCCGCGTTCTATTCCCAGATCGGGCAAAGTTGATTTCAGATTTTCCCATAGAACTGTCTTTGTAGAAAGCTGGGAGAAGTGGATTGTAGGTTGTGTTGGCTGGTATGCGGAGTAAAAACCACGATCAACTTCAAATTTACTTTTTATATATTATAAAAGCCACAAAATACACGTTTGCTTTACAACGTCAGAAAGAGAAGAAGGAAAATGGCAGTGTTGCCATTTTATAACTTAATGTTGGTGTTGCCAACATCCTTTCTGTTCTATAGATTTTACTGTTTATTGACCGGGACTGATGTGTCACCTTCATATCACCTTCTTAAATGTCCTGTGGTAATCACCAACTCGCATTTGGCAAGTGGAGGAGCTCGATGGCGCAGCGGCTAGCGCGTTCGGCTTGCAACTTTCGCAATGCCGGGTCGCTGGATGGGTGACCAAATTTAAAACAACTCGAGCTCCTCCGTGCTTCGGAAGGCACGTTAAGCCGTTGGTCCTGCTTGTTGTCGTAAGATGACAGTCGTTAAAACCCACCAACCCGCATTTGGCCAGCGTGGTGGGTTATGGCCCAATATCCCCCCAATATATTTGTATTTTTACCTCCTGGTAAGCTACGAGTATAAAACTTCCGTAATTGGTCAACCATGACCTGAGTTAAAACCATTACTTCATAGACCATCACTTACACATTATTTGTCTTCGAACGTGAGCTAAGCCATTTATCCCTTTAGTAGGTTTTAATTAAACCACGTCAGACTCCGGAGGAACTGTTTAAACAAAATTAATTACGACTAATCTCCCCAATTCAAGGTTCGGGACAGGATCTTCGTAAACAATAGTCCCACCGACGACGGCGAAAGATTCAAAATCACTCGTGAAGTTATCAATTTGATACAAAATATTACGGCCGCTTTCCAGTTGTAAAGCTCTGTTCAAAATATAGACGACAACATTTTAAGTTGTTAATTTTTGTAGTAAACCTTTTGAGGAAAAATATTTTATGTTAAACTTTCGTGTTGCGTTATTTAAATTAAATTAATTTTATACAACTAAATTTCTGATTACAACTTTTGTGGTCCATTAGACACACATTATTTGAAAGGGATTTAACGCAAAACTAGTTAGTCAAGGCATCCTACGTGTAGGAAGCCTATAATAAAGTTGTTTTGTTTAGAATTCCGTTTAATGTGTGTAAATTACTGATACTTCATCTGAAATTGCCACTAGAATTGACAACAGTAGCCTATCGGGTAACCTCTTTACCGTCTTCGCATTGTCATTAGGTCGCTGCATTTTAAATGAAGTCACCATGTCACACCAACTCGCATAGAACGTTGGCGCTCATGCAACCATTATGTATGAATGCGGTAATTGCTATGGCACAGTACTATAGTGCTAAGCTACTATTGAGATACCGATTGTACTAAGAACCAGGTCAGTTCAAAAATAAAAGCCATAGGACAATGGCGAAAATGGACCTGACTATGGGCACAAATCAATTATATTCTAAAAAATATACGTTTATTAGTTAACTTTGAAAATACAAATAATATACCTTAGGAACTTCTAGTTCTAGAGAAATTAATTAATGCGTAGAAATAATTAATACGAATGGGAAAACGTAATCATAGCTTTTGAACGGTTTTGACCATAGACAATAGATCTTGACGACGATGTCAAGTTCCATTTCACGCGTAGGTCTACAATTTCACGTGCTTGCATGTAATACTCCCTTACACTCGTCGAAAAAAAGATTATAGTTTTCTACTTAGACAAAAATACATTTATGTATTTTTAAATGATACAATAAGTAAACGAAATAAAAACCAAAAAAGCGTTAATGGCTTGATTCTTTGACTTGCGTGTAAAGGAACGTCACTGTTGAAATCGAATGACAGATGTTATTATGATCATTGATTTTTTTGCATTGCAATTGCATGCATTGCTGTCGGCACAGTACAGTCGGCAGTCGATCTCTGCGTTTGCTCCGATGCGTACTGTGCGACAATTTATTAACATTTTCCCGGCTAGTAATGATTTGATATTATTCGCCTTGGGAACGTACCAAATGCGACAGGCTCGGTCCTACTATGGAGAACATGTGCGTTTCCATAAAGATGTATCAGAGTATCGCTTGAGAGGTAGTGGAGATAATACGTTGCTTGATAAGAGGGAAAATTACATCCAGACACATTTCAAGAAAACAATACTATGTCATTGAGATAAATCAACATTATAACTCAATGTACTATGTATATATTAATAGAAAATAATGTGTCTGGACTGGGAGGGAAGGAATAACAGAATATTGTTGCAGTTGTTTACTAAGTCGTCGAACGATTGGGTGCTGTGCACATGTCATGACCGTGGTGTGTTACCTTGGGTGGGCCAGGCACCAAGTTAACATAATAGCAGCACCAGCAGGTTTTTTAGATAGTGTAGTTAAAAGAGACGATTTTGAATAAATCTTTATTTAGGTATCATTTACTCATAAGTGTTTTATTTATAAGCATAGAATAATAACGTTTATAAGCTTCCTTTTTGTTTCATGTCAAATAACATTAATTACATTTCTCTTAACACTATTTACGTAGTTATCAGTTAGTTAAGGTCAACTTAAGGTAAGAATTTAATCTATTAGTTCGTTAAAATGTTTTTCTAACCTCAAAAGCTCAAAAATAAAATAAAAAATTATTCGCATTTGTGAAGTTTTATATTGAATATGAAGTTAGGAGACTGATTCTAAATATGTTAGGTATCTAACCAACACAAAATTAATAATGCCCATAGTCATTGAATATCAGGTCCAGCTAGTATGGGATTTTGCCGATGTCCTTTGGCAGTAAACCACACAAACCGATCACAAGATATACCTCCCGCTGGAAATAAGACCTAAGACTGAGTCGGCTAAAATGTTTCTACGAAATGAAATGTCAATACAAACTTATCAAACTTAATAGGCGTCCCCAATGGACTGAGCACCTAACAGTCCATGTCACAATTTCACAACGAGGAATCCCAACAGTGGAATGGCCTATTTTGTATAAAACCATCGTTATTCTTGATGAAGTCTATTGTTTCCAAAGTGGCAGGGCGAATGGAAAGGATTATTCATTTCTCGGCATCAAAGGCCTCTCTTAAAGTTCCGCAAGTTTTCGTCTGATGACTCTTAATAAATTCACGTTTCAATGGCCACAGTGCTAATGATGGTTTCAGGCTCTTCGAAAATACAAATGGCGTATGTAAAATGGCGGGTGAAACGTAATTTATATTGTCTAAATGGTATGCGAAGAATATCAGCTTTGAAATAAGCTATTTTCTTGTTCAGGTAAATTATTAAAAAAATAAATTTTAGTTTTTACGTTCCGGATCTAATTAAAAGGTCCAGTAGTGATACCTTTCCCTGTGCCAGAAGCCACGTAAAGCCGTTGGTCCAGTAATTGTTATCATAAGATTGTATTAATTTCAATCCACCAACTCGTTTTGAGCATTGGGCCAGCGTGGTAGAAGCCTCCATGTGCCGATGTCCTTATGGGAAAGCCGGAGCTCAGCAGTAAGACATTTATTTAGGCATATTTTAATATATTTAAACAAATTTTCTGTTGATTGGAAGATTGTTGTTGTCTGCATACCCAACTAACTGTTAAGTTACATTCATCATCAGCCTATTAACGTCCCACTGTTGGGCACAGGCCTCCCACTGGACAATAGCACGTGGGGATATTGGGCCATAACCCACCACGCTGGCCCAATGTGGGTTGGTGGGTTTTAACGACTGTCATCTTACGACAACAACCGGGACCAACGGCTTCACGTGCCTTCCGAAGCACGAAGGAGCTCAAGATGTTTTTAACTTGGTCACCAATCCAGCGACCCGGCATTGCGAAAGTGGCTTAGCGAGCAAGACCGCAAGCCGAACGCGCTAGCCGCTGCGCCATCGAGCTCCTCAAAAGTTAAAGTTACATTGATAAAGCCATATTCTAGGTTTGTAGCAAAACGAATATCAAAAAGCGACTGCCCTATATGACACTTGAACCCTACCACATTTTGTATTTCGGGTAACTGAGCTTCCAAATAAGCCACGGTTACATTGGTTTTACCGTGTAATTTTTCAAATGCTCGTTTTTTATGCCTTTTAGCCAGGACTGTTTCTTAGAAGATCGTATTTGATGAAATATGTCTTTCGGATGTTCAATGTGTATTTATTACCTTAGCATTGGATGAGCAATGATGTCTTTAGTCATGAAAAGAGTAAGTTACGGGCGCTTGAAAAAAATCGACCGAAAAAACATTTGTAAGGAGTTTATTCTATTGAAAGAGCAGTCGCGCTTTTCCGAATGCTATTTCATTATTTTAATAAATAAACTCGATTTTCAACTTTCGCTGTTGTGTCGAACTGAAAATCTTGTTGTTATTAGTAGTTATTAATACTAGTTTGTTGATATTCTGTTGTGCTTGCACAAAACTAAAGAAACTCCACAACTGCACTTACGACATAGAACCACCTCCACCTCCACCATACACCTCACAAGCATGAAAAACACACACACAAGCACACAAAACACATAATTATATGCACTCACACACTTGAAATCCTCCTCCTATTTTATTTTGTTCTTGTTTCCCTCCTCACAAGGACACCTTTTCTTAACACCATAAGTCAATCCAAATACGACCTCTCCTCAAAGGGATAGACTAAATATCGGCGCTGAAGCGGGAGGTGTTACTCCGCAGTTTAAGTACCTTCGGCCGGCGCGCCTCCCAGGCAGTCGTATTGGCACTGAAGGTTGCCGCTCGGCTTGCACGCTCCACGTCGCGCGTCGTTCGTACTTAAATATATCCATGAGTGCAAGCCCTACGCTCCTGACGTCAAATCGATATCGAGTCAACGTTGCTTAACGGAATATGAACGCTCGGGTCACACGATAAGTTTCAATTTCGCGTGAAAGTCATTAGACAGTGAACCTTCTGTACGGTAGTACTATTAGTTGTTCTGTGGCTGAACCTAGTTCAGCATTATGATATGTCTGTTACCCATTGCCTACAAAACTAGTTATAAGTTAGTATTACGTTTTAGATTGTAATCATTTTTTATACCTTCTTTGTTATCCATTGAATTGTGACAATAAATCATTTTTATCTTTTATCTTATCTTTTTAAGCCGTTGGCCCCAGTTGTTGTCGTAAGATCGCAGTCGTTAACCCACCAACCTGCATTGAGCCAGTGTGGTGGGTAAGTTATGGCCCTTTCCGTCAGTCGATGTATGGGACGTTGTGATGATGGAGGGTTCCATCGCGATGGTAACAAACGACTGCGTCTCTCTATGTGATGTTAAAATTTACAGTAACTACATTGTGACTAACTTATTATGTAAACCTTACAAGACTTTATCTATACTAATATTATAAAGAGGAAAAGTTCGTTTGTTTGTTTGTTTGTTTGAATTGAATAGGCCCCGACACTACTTGACCGAATTAGAAAATTCTTTGACCATTAGAAAGCCACATTATTCCCTAGTGACATAGGCTATATTTTATCCCAATATCCTAACGGGAACGAGTACCACCCGGGTGAAACCGCGAGGATCCGCTAGTACAATAATAACTACGTAAATGTTGGAGGGAGGATGCCGTGTCTTATCTTTATCGGATCTACACGCGTTTAGTAATGCGCTTACAAACTCTTTAACCATAAGTGAGGATAAGAAATTATGTTCTCTCGATGTGCCGCTGTCCATGTGGGAAGGCCTGTGCCCAACAGTGGGCTTATAGGCTTATAGGCTGATGATAAAGAGACTCCAAATTATGTTTTTAAGAAACTCTCACCACAGGGACTGCTAAACAGATAACGCCTAAAAATATAAAAAAATGCTAAATGTTAATGACATTTCTTAAAGTTTAAAAAGATCTGAAACTCACATTTTCGAGTACTTAGGTATTTACGTTATGAACTACTATCCTACTTACTATCCTAAAGCAGCAGTACTAGGAAATAATGAAATAATAGTACATTATGATACAAGTGCTATGTTGGTCATTACAATCGAGGCGGCTTAATGGAGCCGGGGATTGTAATTACCAATACACACGCGTTTCATACGACGTTTTTCAACACACTTGTGAAGAAAATACTTTTTCTGAAAATTACTGCATGGTTTTGTTGTTTTTCAAGTGTATAAATCCTTGGTAAGCCAACACACAGTGCGACATAAAAGAGTTGAAAATAAATGAGGGCGCTGTTGTCGTTAACATAGCATCCCCGATAGGTCGACCAAATTGGTCTTGATACTTGTTTTTATTTAATATTTTCATATAATTAGAAAAACATCACTTTCACATTGCTCTGATATAAAGGAAGTAGCTAAGGCACTTGTGTTATAGAAATCAGAAACAACGACGGTACCACAACACCAAGATCCAAGACAATATAGAAAAGTTGGTTTTCTACATTAACCCAACCGGGAATCGAACCCGGGACCTCAGAGATGGCGACGCCAAGTCCGGGGTGCTCGCCTCTCGGCTAAGGAGGTCGTTAAAATAATTAATTTGAGTAGTTTGTATGTAGTACTTAATAAAAACAGACATTGTACTTATAACTTATTTTTATTTAGATATAAAACTAATAAATTAAAGTCCAGATACTCTTCAAGTTTCGCAAATGATCGCGGCTTCTATCATAGCCAACAAGTTGCCTTAATTGAGCTATTAATTTGCATATTGTTGGTACTTCTTTTTTTACAGCGTAAAAAAATCATTTTCTGACGGATTGCACACATATCAAAGTCATCGAGTTCCTTTGCAAGTCGACCCTTTCTGTGTTTAGCGGGAGTCGAAAATTTTCCTCCATTTTCGGAGCCTTGTCTAGCTATTCTCTGCACAGTACTTTCAGACACACCTAGAACAATAAAAACATATATGCATAAAAAATAACAAAACCAAAATTGCTCAGTCCTGTGGACTGAGTTATAAACATAATTGGTAAAACTTTTGAATCGAGTCGCCTGTTTCGGGGTGGGGGAGGAGGACCACCCCCCCCCCCATTTACCCCCCCTGCCGCAAACAAGTAGTTTTTAAGTTATGTTAATTTTTGTATTTTGAGGTTATGTATCATGGTAAAACTTTTGAATCGAGTCTCCTTAATTGGTGGGGGAACGGGAGGGGAGGAGAAAGGAGTACCCCCCACTTACCCCTCCTGCCGCAGACAAGTAGTTTTTAAGTTATGTTACTTTTTTTTAAATATGAAAATTTACAAAAACCTCATTTCTGGCGCTTCGCCGGCCGCTCCCGCGGCACGCTCACTTCGCTCGCTCGGCTCGCGCGTTTTTGGTCAACATACTTGCTAACCTAACCTAACCTAATTAACTCTTTACACTTTTTTCATGGCGGGAGGCTTCGCCCCCCGAGCCCCGCTGCCAACCCCTATCTTCCCTTTGGTGTCGTAAAAGGCGACTAACGGACTAAAGACTGCACATACATTCAAAAGCATAGAGCGGCGATGGGCTGATAAAAATAATACTACCAACCCCTCTCTTCTCTTCGTTGTCGCAAAAGGCGACTAACGGACTAAAGACTGCACATACATTCAACAGCATAGAGCGGCGATGGGCTCATCAAAATAATACTACCTATCCCTCTCTTTCCTTGGGTGTCGTAATAGGCGACTAACGGACTAACGACTGCACATACTTCCAACTGCATAGAACAGCGACGGGCTCATCAAAATAATACTACCAACCCCTCTCTTCCCTTGGGTGTCGTAAAAGCGACTAACGGGCTAAAGGCTCACCACCTAAGCACATGTGCAGACTGTGCAGTTGTTGCTTGCTGAAGTGTGAACTGTTTGGGCGTGGTCTGTGTTCTCCATAGATTCAAATAATTACTAATTTTAGCATAAACTTTAAATAAATGTCAGTAATAAGTCGAGTCTTTATTCATGATTATTCTACATAAGACAAAAGACTTTTCGTTTTGGTAGGCTCATTGTCATTTGACAGACAATAATTTAAAAAAAACTTTCATCCCTAGTCAAAGAAATTCTATTATTTCTTCGCTCTGGTCAAGTTTCTATTTTTAAACTACATTACCGCACTAGTGTGTAATAAGCTACATTACGATGCTGAATTCGGTGTAATAAGAGCCACTTTACGAGCGAGTGTGTTGAAAAAAAAACATTTTTTCATTCACCCCCGTGCACCAATGACAGCGCGCCGTGTCGTCGCTTTGACCGCGAGGGTGAGCGCACGCACCCAAACTCTAGCATATAAAAAGCAGGCAAAAAATTGTAGTTCAAAAAGAAAACATTCATTATTTTTACGTCAAACATTTTATTATTACTTACTTTTTTACCCCATATTTACTTTTGTCAGGGGGTCCATAATTAACCCTGCATTGACCTTCCTATCGTTATGAACTGTTGACTTTGCAATTAACATATTATCTGGCTAATAAAAGCTGATCCTCGTAGTTATTTGATTGGCAACACTTTGTCTCTATGTGTGTCTATCTGAGGTGTCATGTCGTATGTCAAATTGAAGTGTAAGTGACCCTGTGTTACCCTGTGTTAGTCATGATTTTTTTGAATTTGTCGCGTTTTTCCTGGTTTAGCTTTCGTTAGCCAGACTTTACCAATCGAGTACTATTCTATTCACACGTTCAAATAAAGTGCTATCTTTGAATTTAAGCCGTTCAAACACAGGTAGATTCGCATCAGTCGTCACTGCCGGCCGGCGATCGTTCCACCGTGCATGTGTAGATTTCAATTTAGATACGAATCACTCACAGCGGGTATCAAACGAAGTCGGTTCACACCATTAAAAGGTGTTCGAGGTAAGTAAAATGGGTTAGCATATTAATTTTATATCGGATAACTTAGTGTATAACCGTATCTATATAAACGTGTCGCATAGTGGTGAAAGAATACTACCACTTTCTACCTTTGGGTGTCATAAAAGGCGACTAACGGAATAAGGACTGGACATACTACCAACAGCATAGAGCGGCGATGGGCTCACCGCTTGTCACGAAGAGCACATGTGCAGTCACTATTTAGTGAAAAGTGGACTATGGTAGGGAACTGCTTTTGCTGTCCTCATTGCCTAGTCTCTGACTAACCCTTCGGGGATAATAGTCGTGCTTATGTATTATATAAGTTTTATGTCGAATAATTTAGTAAGTAGAGACTATAGTATGCCAAATATACTCGTATATTAGTAACGTTTATATTTGGGTTCCCTGTGTGTTTGAAACACTATACTGCGAAAATTGTTACATCGATATTTTTAGGTCGATGTTCCTTTTGGTTATAAAGGTTGTTTCCATCTTTGCTATTAGGTATATTATCCCATTTGCGGGATAATATATATAATATACACCTGTATATTTATATAATAATATAACTTATGTAACGATTTTTTCAGTAATACGATACGTTAGTTTCGAGAATTGTCACTACACTGACAGAACCAATACTTAATGCCTCCCAGAATTCGTAATTGCAGGACAATGTGGATCGAATTGCTGCGTTTCGACGAAGCCAAATGGATACTTTGTAATTTCCTCTACAATTATTCCCAACGTAGTGTGGTTTTACTATGTTCGTTCTATAGTCACAATTATTATTGATGATGATTATTGATGCATTCTTTAACAGTATAGGGTGACGGACCCAATTATGAGCACTTTAAGAGGTCATTAAATTTTAACTCTAAATATTCCATTTATTACAATATTCTATAACTTTTGTGTTGTGTTATTAATGTTGAGAATATAATCACCTGTTTTGTAATGTAAGATTTTTTAAATATTTGTAGTAATTATTGAGTCAAAATTACAATTTATCAAAAAACAAGCCTGTCACCATTTATAAGCACATCATCATCATCATCATCATCAGCCTATACTCGTCCACTGCTGGACATAGGCCTCTCCAAGAACACGCCACTGAGCACGATCCGCGGCCACTCTCATCCAGCTCTTGCCAGCCACCTTGCGAAGATCGTCGCTCCACCTTGTCTGAGGGCGTCCTACGCTACGCTTGCCGATACGCGGTCTCCACTCCAGAACTCGTCTACCCCAACGGTCATCGGTTCTGCGACTGATATGGCCGGCCCACTGCCACTTCAGCTTGCTAATGCGGTGGGCTATGTCGATTACCTTGGTTCTTTGCCGGATCACCTCGTTTCGAATCCGATCCCTCAGAGAAACACCGAGCATAGCCCTTTTCATAGCTCGCTGAGCGACTTTAAACTTGTGAACCAGCCCTACCGTCAGTGTCCACGTTTCGGCTCCGTATGTCATGACGGGTAGGACGCACTGATTGAAGACTTTCGTCTTTAGACATTGCGGAATTGGCGACGTAAAGACCCGACGTGGTTTCCCATATGCAGCCCAGCCCAGCTGTATCCTTCTGTTGGCCTCTTTCTCGAAGTTGTGTCTACCCATCTGTAAAATTTGCCCGAGATAGACGTTTTATAAGCACAGTCATCACCAATTAATATCACCCACTTACCCAATTATTAGCACTGTGAATTGTAATACGTTTTAAGGGCTGAAAAATCAAATATCCTTCAGAAATTAGTATTCCCTTTTATTGTTTATTAATCTTTTAACATTTCTATTAATTATGGCACATCAAAATTTACCGTAGCATATAACTTGTTCAACTTTCAGTCGACTGTAATGGACAGATCTTTGGAATTAAGAACATTACTTTTAAACTAGTTAGATAAATTTTAAAATAATTAATCTAAAATTAAAACCATAAAATTATTTGCTTAAAACTAGGAAAATAAGTAAAATAAACCATAAATTATTTGCTTAAAACTAGGAACCAGTATAGGCAGAGCAATACAAACATTACTTAAAAATAGTTTACTCCTCAGTATACTGTTTTCTTCTCGTAATCTTTTCCTTCTTTTATTAGGGTTTTTTGTTGTTTTTGATGGGTTCATCTTAAGAGATCTGAAACATGTAAAAATAATTTAAACAAATACAAATATATTATCAGCATAGTTTAAAACCAAATATCAGCACCATGATGATAAATAGTAAATGGATTTTCAGCACGGGGCTGAAATTTGGATAACAAGGCTAAATTCACTTTTTACACAACACTCAACCATACTTTTACTTACACACTTGTCCATTTTAAAAGAAAAACATTATTTATGATTATGTCTATTTTATCCAATTATCAGCAGGTGTGCTCATAATTGGACAACTAAAAATGTTTTTTTGTCACCACTCTATATCTATCGTAAGTAAAAAAAAATACCTTAAAATTATTTCAATTTAGGGTGCGAAAAACGTTAAGAATTTGTTTAAATACCAGTTTTTATAAATAGTGCTATAATCGCATTACTAAATGACTAATAAACGTAAGAAAAATCTTACCCTTGATGTGTCAAAATGGCTGAAAATCACTTTTAATCACACAACACTTACTTCTCCTCAAGACTAAAGCGCCATTAAAAATGTCAAACTTTACACAGTGTTGCTAGTACAATAATTTGAAACTATCTGAACGCGTTTTCTACCCTTGCAACTTTAAAATTATAGACATTATCCACAGACGTATACTTATTATACGTCTGTGACATTATCTTATATTTTTAGTTTTTTTACGAGGTGCTGGTGCAGTGCTAGATTTGGGTCAGTCACCCTATATATTTTTTTTATTCTAGTACATATATTGCACTATGCAAGCAATTTGAGAGTTGCTCCAATACTAAATGAAACTACATTAAATGAGGATGGCCTGTTACGAACTTAGATTTCTATTAGCAAACACCCTGTAAGCGGGGTGATTAAATCACTAGGTACTTTTTTTTTACTACGCATCATTAATTGTAGCAGTGACTTGATTCCAATCATGGAGGCCTTTGACCAGTAATAGAACAGTCTTTTAAAAACTTTTAACTTCACTTTGATTTGACTAGCTGATAGACTGGCTTATTCGATAATAACACTATTACTTGTTTACCTATTCATTGAGCACTAGTCAGTCCGCGACCGCATTTGAAAGGTTAAGGCGAGGTATTCCGAGCGCTTCTCTCTCGCTCTCTCGACGGTACGAAGGTACACGGGTGTATCAGCGAAGCGGCGCGAATATACGCGTTTTATTGGTTTTTTTAGGCCTATATAGGAAAAAACAAGTGAAATATAAAATATGTGCTTTTTGCAAATGAAAAGTTTCTCCTATTCGTAAATAAATTAATTCATTTATTTAATGTATCATCTGACTTACAGCTCTTTTAAATGCTGAACAGAGCTATCTTTGAATTTTTTTTATCGAGTGAAGTATTACCAATCATGTTTCACTAGATAATGTTCAACTGTATGTTTTATATTGGTGGCAGTACAATCAATCGAAATTGTTAAAAATGGGAAAAGAGCGCATTAACACTTTTACTTGTTTACCCATTCATTGAGCACTGGAAATAGTAACACCGTGGCACTCAATGACATTATAATAAAAAGATGTAGATAGGTTATGTCAGTACTAATGTGATTTCATTAATGGACCGAAGCGTCGTACGTAGAAAAGCTGAGCATGCGCTATAGGTACACACTAAATATTGCGATTTGCGATGTTATACGGTCGAAGTAACTTGTCACTTCTAGTCGATGATCTCATATGGCCGCATGTGCATTGTGCCGATTTAACTTGACCGTATTCTAAAGTGTGAGCAAGATAACATGACAACTAATAAGAGCGTAAACAAGACAGATACATGTAGAGCTGTGTCTTTGCTAATTACATGTCAATTTGCTGTCGCCCTTTATATTTTTAAGACACAAGTTATTCTGACATTTTGTATTTAATAAATATATGAACAGCATAAATCAATTAAAATTTAAACTCACGCATGCCTCGCATAATTCCATGACTTTTAGTAGTCTTACTTGTGTAGTTCGCATAACACAGGACAGCATATTTATAATTGACTAGCGGCCGCTCGCGGTTGCACCCGCGTGTTTCCCGTTCCCATGGGAATATCGGGATAAAAAGTATCCTATATGTTAATCCAGGTTATAAACTATCAGTATGCTGAATTTAATCCAAATCCATTCAGTAGTTGTTACGTGAAAGAGTAACAAACATTCATCCATACTTACAAACTTTCGCGTTTATAATATTAGTAGGATTTTCGGAAACAAATACACGCAAACTCACACTGTCAAAATATCAACCCTGCTAACGCTTTTGTGAGACTACGCCTAAGGTAAGCCAATTAGCATACATTTATGTTGCCAGTTTGAGACGCATCTGCCTCTCTTTAATATCATTGGTGGCACTGGTCAGTGCGCGGCCGCAGTTAAAATGTTAATGCGGGTTGGTGAGTCTTAACGACTGCTGCGACCAAGCAACGGCTTTACGTGCATACCAAAGCACATAACGATTACCTGTCTAGATGTACACGCAAAATAATCGCGTATGAAACAATACCTACCCACTACCTATACCTATAATGCTGTGCAAAATTTATGAACTCTAATTCTTATGAGAAAATTCCACCGATCAGCAGCGTCATGCTGACAACGTATTCGGGGGACAATGGGGAATTTGGATTTTTTTTTGAGGGCAACCCTCTGGCTTTGGGCAGTGATGCCAGTGATTAATGGATAGTGAGTAGTGAGAAGGATTTTTATGGCGAAGAAATTTTGTAACTACCGGAATTGGGGTCTCAAGTGGAACACAAACACATTAAGTTTGGGACTTTCAATAACCGCCATTTTGTTCTTAGTACGAACTGTACGCGTGAAGTTCATATCGTGAAACTTTTTTCAAAGGTATAAACTATAAACTTTTAGATAACGACGATTATATAATAATGTTTTAAAAGCGAAGTGTGCTTGTTTGACCTTCTTCTTAGTAAAGTCTTACGCCTGAAATTAAAAATCTCTACTAATATGTTGTATTGCCTACTCGAGTAATAAATAGGTAAATAATTTGTATAGAATTGAATAGTCAAAACGACAAACAGATAGTTTCGGCCGCAAATATAGTCTATGACTACATTTCACATGTTGGTCAAAAAACAACTATCGTAGTCTCTCGGAAGTTGTGACATCGATCTTTTTATTTATATTTGACGTTACGTTTGTGTATTTTCGTAATAATCCATTATGTAAACATTGAAATAGAGTCTGATCGAGTTAGGGAAGCCGCTACTTAAAGTAGGTTAGTCGGTTATATATAGTACCAACTGGTTTCCAACGTATCCAAAGGTCCTGAGAAGTTTCCAGCATCATCCAGTTCATTAGTATGATACCGTCATCTGAATCATAGGCCGTAGATCAGAAAGTTGAATCATCTAGCTTCAAACATTAATTAATTATGTCCGTTACCTTACTTACTTATCCAAAATAAAACTAGGTATATAAATATAGTCCACTTTAATCTAATTAACAAACATCTTCATTCACTTTAAACTGGAGAAAGGGGTCAAAGTGATTTTGGCTTAAGAGGCCTATTACATCTCGAATGTTACTTTTGCGTAAAATGCCCATTTTTGCATTTTGTAGTAATTTTGCAGTTGTATTTATCGTTTTTATTGAAATAGGATAATAAATTAGTGCATAATATTACAAATCTCCATTCTGTGAGCATAATTTGAATTCGGACGGCCGGCGCATCACATTTTGTAGTAACTTTGGAGTTGTATTTACCGTTGTTATCGTAATAGGATAATAAATTCATTATAAAATCTTTATTCCTCATGAACTAACAATTAGTCTGGTATAAATTTAGCTCAATAATATTATTGTAGATAAGAGATATTCACAGTTAACTTAAAGCGATGTTCGAAGTTTTTTGGTTTAGAATAAGAGAATAAGATTTTCCTATATAAAATCAATAATATCTAAAAATTCCGAGGCCACTACGCACTATTCGACTATATAAGAGATAACATTATATTTTTTTTGTTTCACTTGTTTAGAACAGTAGTTCAATCGATGAGCTCAAAAAAGTGCCTTCGCGCACTTTTTGAAAATCTTTCTCTGAAATTTTGGGTTTAATTAAAAAGTTAAGCAAAATTTACAAAAAGCGAGGCCGCTACGCACTATTCCAATAGCTATTCTACACTATTCAATAAGTCATAATTGTTAATGTATTTTTGTTTCTCAGATCCATAACGCCAAAATTGGCCATTTTACGCAAAAATCACAGTCGAGATGTAATAGGCCTCTTAAGACTTAAGACGGTTTACGCATTTCGGTTTCCCATACAAACTTCCAAGTCGAAATTTTTAAAAACCAAAAAGCCAATTTTGATGACACTTTGCATGCTAAAGTAAAACACAGGGATCCAAATAGCTTGTTGAAAACATTTTTAAAATACGTTTATTTAGCTGAGTTATTGCGATTTAAAGTCCACTATAGATAGTTTAAAATCGTAATAACTCAATTAAATAAAAATAAATGTTTTAAACAAACTATTTAGATCCCTGTGTTTTACTTTAGCATGCAAAGTTTCATCAAAATTGGCTTTTTGGTTTTTAAAAATTTCGACTTGGAAGTTTGTATGGGAAACCGAAATGCGTAAACCCTCTTAACCAGAACCTGGAACCGCTTCGTTTGACACACCACAAAGGCTTTAAAAAGTTCTATTAAACTGACAGTACGGACCGATCAAACAAAAACAAATAAAATATTAACTTAGAGGAAGTGTTCGTTTCCTACTTGTTAAATTGTTATGTTCTATTAGACATGTCCAATTATAGTGTCTTTGTTATTTTCCAAGTGTTTTTTCTGTTCACCCTCTTGAGTAGCTTTGTTAGATGTATGCTCAATAGCGTATTGAGACCTATTATTATAGATTGTTGGTTTCCTTTGCTTTGTATGTTACAGACGTATTTGTTGATTTGGTTGAGTATGCTTCAGCATGTTTTTTTTCTCTATCGTATTTCTGGGTAAACCTATCAGATCAGATTTGTTCTCAATGCTTAAGAGGCTTATTAGATCTCGACTGTGATTTTTGCGTAAAATGATTTTGAGCGATTTTTACTTATCTAAACAACAGTAGTTCATTGTAGGAGCTCAAAAAAGTGCCTTCGCGCAATTTATGAAAATCTTTCGCTACAATTTTGGGTTTAATTGAAAAGTTAAGCAAAATTTACAAAAAGCGAGGCCTCTACGAACTATGCTAATAGTGTATATATATAATATATTACACTATTCAATAAGTCAAAATTGTTAATGTATTTTGTTTCTGAGGTCAAGAACGTCAAAATTGGCCATTTTACGCAAAATCACAGTCGAGATGTAATAGGGCTCTTAAGGTGTTAAGCGTTTACCAATACCAAGAAGTGATGCAGTGCCCAATAAGGTCAAGACTACGAAAGTTGACCTATCACCAAAAATGGCGGGTTCTCAGATGGATAGATGAATACAAAACTGACAAAAGAGAGATAATTATAATAATAAATTTATTTTTACTCTATATTATTCTCCATTTGTATAACCTAATACTAAAGCCAGCGTAATTTTTTTTTAAAGTCAATAAAATTTGTAACAATATATTTCTTTATAAATCTCTTTTTCTTTTTTGTTCAACATTTTCTTGTCTTATTGCAAACTTATGGCAAAATCTCAGGAACTATGAAAGCCTTTATAAACTTAAAAGTTGGCTGTGGGTAGACATTTCCTAGAAATAAGGAAAAACGGAAAGTAAAAAGATTTTCACGAGCCGGTTGCTATTTCATTTTATAAATATGAATAGAAATTAAATCACGAAATGTAATTTACTATTTTGGGTATCTCTGCTGCATATACAGAATACACAAGTTTAGATGTAAGAGGATTACATTCAAAGAGAGTTTGTCGTATTAATCTAGTTAATTATCTACCGCACTAAATAACTTGTCATTTCTCACTAAAGGTTGTTGAAAATTAACGTTCTGCCAGCACTGCCCATCGGTGGCCACTCAAAAACGGCACTTATTTCAAATGACCAAAAAGTAGGTATTCGTTGAGCAGCGTCAAGTGAACTTTCAACTAAATTTATCAGCGAGTCAAAGCATCGTTACTATAAAGGCACCCTTTCATTTCTCCTTGAACGTTGGAACAATGGTTTTTGCTCAACAATGGTTAACACAACATTGCTTATTGTCCCGTAGTCATCTGGTGAGCTCGTGGACTGTGGAACTTAAGAATTAAAAGTTTATTAACTTAAGCTTAAGTCAAATAATAAATAGTGCTGTTTAATTCCATGTTTAGTTCTGATAGTGGTTGTTTATTAAGTATTATATATTAACTTTTAATTTAACGCTTTAATCTTAGAAAAGTTTCGAAAATGAGGGCATTTGATTGCAAGTATAAAATAATGTTAACTACCTATGTATGGTTTTTTTAGCTTTTTATAAGACTTTTATGCTTGCTGTTGCTCACGGCTTCGCTCGTGTTAATTTTACTTTAATTTTAGACAAAGTAGCCTTTATCTCTTAACTCTCTTTATCTCGCAACTCAACGAAAAAATATTAACATCGGTTTAGCGTTGCGTAAAAACGACTTCGGGTATTTATTGTCAGCATGTCATAATGTACAAGTAGTATAAGTGTAAAAATGTACAAATTGATAAATCATTTTAAAACGTCAAGGTGTTAGAACGAACAAATGAAAGAATGTAGCTAAGTGAGAATTCACAAAAAATTGCATGAGTGACAAAATGCAAAATTGATATAAAATCTCTGCAGACTAAGTAACATTTTCCAACAAGGTATCGATTTCAATGAAAACAAAAAGTGGTAAGCAAGTATTTATTTTATGTTTAAAGATAATTTTTATGTTTAAAATTATATTTACTTTAATGGTTGGACATACCTATCTATTTATTAAAATCAAGATACAATTTACATATCTAAAACAAAATTAGCCCATTTAGTCATGAATACATTCGGACAAATTGACAATTAGCGATTGGTCATTCTGAAACACTCGTTCATTTGGCCATGGCTACATTCTGACGAATGGATATTTTGTCAAGTATCATTTGTATATTTTGACACTCGTGCCATCAGACTACTAATACATTATGACAATGGTGACAATAAATACACGGAGTCACTTTTTTATGAAATAATTCTAACCACCACTGTGGTCTAGTGGCTAAGCCACCGGTTTCAGACCCAGAGGTCCCGGGTTCGATTCCCAGCGGGGGGTACATATTTGTGTGCTCGGTTTGGTTGGTGGTAGGGCTGTTAAGTCCGCCTGGCTAGCTACCACCATCTTATCTATCTCTGCAGAGCAGTGGACCGGCAATCCAAAGGTCGTGGGTTTCCCACTCGAGCTTCCTGAGACTGGTTGATTTTTTTCTAGTAAAACATTTTATCCGTTATCTATATAGCATTGTGAATGCAAAATTTCAATAATAAAGTTATCTAAGTCTGTCGCCATAACAACGATGTGTATATTGTTGTGTTCCGGCAGTTTGAGATAAGATAGCCAGTTCGTCAGTGGTTCAGGATTCCGGGTGAAGCGCGCTTCCACATTCGGCCTTATCGTCACTTACCATCAGGTGAGATGAAGGCCAAGCGCATACCCGTAGCCGAAAAAAAAAAAAAAAATTTCTACAATGTACCTACATTGTAGAAATTATTTTTTTTTTTTTATAGAGACTGCTTGGTAATCATGATAGTACTTACTGATATTGAATAATGGTAGACATGGTGTAAGTGTCACTCATATACATATTGGCTGATCTTTCTAATGATCCAACTGTGTCGCGTTTAGTGAAAGAATACTATCACTCCCTCTCTTCCCTTAGATGTCGTAAAAGGCGAATAACGGGCTAAAGACTGCACATACATCCAATAGTGCGGCTATCGGCTATGGGCTCACCATCTGTTACACTTATCACACGTGCAGTCGCTATTTGGTGAAAAGTGGACTATGGCAGAGGACTGCTTTTGCTGTCCTCATTACCCTGGTCTCTGACTAACCCTTCGGGAATAATAGTTGTGATTATATACTTATAATATGTACCTATGTATGTATTATATGAAGTGTTATGACGTCATATCAAAAACTGAAAATGGCTTTTCTACATGCATTAATGTTTACCACTGTAATATTCACGGGTCGATGATGACATTTCAAAGCTGACATTAATGATTCCATGCCCCATAATATTTAAATGCGGGAATTCACATACCCACAAACACCACGAGTATGTATGGACTCATTTAAATAGCAATCAATCAAAAACAATTAATTAGGCGACAGAGCCAGGGCTGCGCGGTTCGTTGGTACTCGTAGATTAAATTTTACGTTGTGATTTATTTGATTTCGTCGTAAAGTTGCACCGAATTACAATGTGAACTACTTTATATAATTAAAACCAATATTGCTTTATTGCTTTAATTGTTAACAATATTCCAATATGTTTCTACATTTACCTACCAATTAATTAATACTATTGTTGTATTTACTTTTATTTTTCTACTCTCACACAAAGAAGAATGGGCGTTTTTGTATGAAACCCGTCCCACCCCTTGTAAGTTCCTACATGGTAAGTGTCGAAATAAATAGTGTATTTTGTTGTAAGGACAGCAAATATGAACGAGCGAATGAATAAATGGAAAAAAAGAATAAAAATGGAAAATTAAAAAAAAATTAAAAATAGGCCTCATTTTTCATTTTTTTTTTCATTTTATACGACTCATATAAATCAAAGGAATCTGCGAGGGAGGAGTTTAAATTCAAGAAAAAATCTTGACTTCAATTTTATATTATCATTTATTATTTTAATTTTCTTCTTCTCAATAACTTTTTTCTCCAATAGCTGACAGATTTGCTGTCATACAATAAAATGCTTCACTTTTCAAGTGCTTTTATTTGATGCATAGATGTAAGTGTTACAAGTTAAACTTCTTTTGAAACTTTTTTGATTGGTCAGTTCGTATAAACATACTTATTATACAAAGAAAACACCCAGACAAGAAATCAATTTAAAAAAATCAGTTATTTCTAAATTGACCCGACCGGGAATCGAACCCGGGAAATCAGATATGGCGACGCCAGAACCGGCGTGCTAACCACTGGACCACGGTGGTCGTAAAAAAATCGCCGGATCTAAGAATCAAACTCAGGACCTCTGGATGACACGACGACTAAAGAGGCCTTAGATTGTTGTGTTACATACATACATACATGTAATCACGCCTAATATCCCCGAAGGGTTAGTCAAAGACTAGGCAATGAGAACCGCAAAAATAGTCCTTTCCCGTAGTCCACTTTTCACCAAATAGCGACTGCACTGTATGTGCCCAGCGTGGCAGGTGGTGAGCCCATCGCCGCTCTATGCTGTTGAATGTATGTGCTGTCTTTAGTCCGTTAGTCGCCTTTTACGACATCCAAGGGAAGAGAAGGAGAGGGGGTTAGTATTCTTTCACCTCTACGCGACACGGTTACATGTGTATTAATAATTCTTGAATACATTTAAATTACTTTCTTATCTTTTGCACGGCAACGTTGTAATTCAAAATGGTTCAGAATTAACAAGTTGGTTTTTGAATTCACACAAATTATATTTTCCGATTATCTAAAAACAACACATTTCTTTTTTCAAATCTAATTGTATCGTACCCGTAACGTAAGACCAATTAATTTGTTTGTTTTCGCAACATTTTAACAACGTGCAATTATAATTCGTTACCATGTTAGCTGACCCTAGCATTTGACATCGTTTATCGTTAAAAAATGTTATATATCTTCAATTTAATTGAAAGATGATGCGTGCAGCTTAATTGGAAGTACTTACTTAACATATTACATATTTAATTTATGTAGCCGTTTTTATAACAACAGAATTCTTATCACGATTAGGCACTTATTTATTGTGTGTAGCTGTTTTTATAACAACAGACTTTCAGACGATAAATGATAATCTTTAAAATATTAATTAGCTTTATAAGCCTCTGTATTCGAGTGGTAATGCGTAACACCCAATATCTGGAGGTTCTACGTTCAATTCCCAGGTTGGCTATTTGGCCGCACACAATATTTTTTTAACATCTTTTTTGATGCATAGATAATATTATAGATAGAATACAATAGATAGGGTTTGTGATTACCAATCCGCATTTGGCAATCGTCTTGAATAAGGCGTACTCTTATTATAGCCATGAACTGATTGACTTTTTTTATTCTAGGCTTTCATTTCACCTGATGGTAAGTGACGATAAGGCCGAAGGTGGAAGCGCGCTTCACCCGGAATCCTCAACCACCGAGGAACTGGTTATCTTATCTCTAAACTTTCGGAACACAACAATGCCATAAACATCGTTGTTATGGCGCCAGACTTAGATAAGATCGTGGTAGCTAGCCAGGCGGACTTAACAGCACTACCACCAACCAAACCAAGTAAATGTATTTTAAAGAAGAGCGACTCCCTTTGGTTCATGTGCAATAAGCACATATTAGTCGATCACTTGTGTAATATGTAAAATTTTTGGTAACGTTATAAAGGATTTTTAATTTTGATTTTGATTATGAAGTATACAAAGTTGTACTCCCCTCTGGAAATCGAACCTAAGACCTCTGGGTCAGAGACCGGTGGCTTAGCCATTAGACCACAGAGGGGTAGTGGGCCAATTACCATACTTCCACGGGGGTAAATTCTGCTCAGAATCCTGCTGGATAGCGACCACACTATTACCTATTTCTGTCGCTTTGATTAACATATTATGTATGGATAAAATGTTTACTAGAAAAAAAAATCAACCAGTCTCAGGAAGCTCGAGTGGGATTCGAGAGCAGTGGACCGGCAATCCAAAGGTCGTGGGTTCGAATCCCACTCAAGCTTCCTGAGACTGGTTGATTTTTTTCTAGTAAACATTTTATCCTACATCTATATAGTTAGCATTGTGAATGCAAAATTTGAATAATAAAGATATTATGTATGTATCTGCGTTTTAGTTTAATAGCTACTAGATGCTGAGTCCTCGGCAGCCGCTTGCTTTGCCGCCGAGGAGCATACTTTAAGACGAATTTTACCCTTCTTCGACTTAAAATATTATATACGACACGTACAATTTTATTCCTTATTTTAATATTAATGTTTTTTTTAAATATTTAACCGTTTTTATTAACGCTTAAATATACTTAAGTAAATTTTTAAACACTGAAAAAAGATGACAACCTCAGGCGGGAATCGAACCACGCACCTTCCGCATTCTGGGCGGCTGACTTAACTATTTGGCTACCGAGTTCTGGTTTTCACCTGTCGAAATTTGTAAGTGCTTGATGCTTATGTTTTTAAGCCAACATTGCTTTCATCAAATCTTAGAAGTTTTCACCTCTGAGATCCGAAAGAAATATTTTTACAAATATTTGAACATTCGGTGAATATGAAGCTGTGTTATAGATTAATGTTATTTATATATTTTAGCGTTTTTATGAACGCTTAAAAATACTTAAGTAAAATTATATTTTTTTAAAGCATCCGCCCGGATTGCGGAATGTTTTTTTTCAGTGTTTAAAATTTTTACTTTATTTAAATATGTTTTTAGAGCTGTCAATATTTTACGTCTAGCGTAAAGGCTATAAATTAAGATTAATTAAAAATCACAAGCAATGTTCGCCATTTTCTTTTCGTGGCTGAGAAACCATCAGGCCGTATGTTCGTTTGCCGGCGTCATAAAAACAACAACTAACATATATAGGTACTACTGCTAATTACCATTATAAGAATGGGGAGAGGTATTGAAACCAGAACCGCTTAATGATTTGAAAACCAATAAACTTTTAAGTACAATAGTGCAAAATGAGTCAAAAACCCTCTTATGGCTTGCGTTAAAAACCAAAGTGAAACGCGAAAATAATTCCAAAAGAACACAAGAACAATCAAAAGATTTCATTACGGCCCGATGCGAGTGAACTCGCTCTATTTGAGTTGGCGACAGCCTCCAATGCATATTGCCTTGAGTTTTATACACTTTGAATAAGTTTCGATTGTTACGCCCGCGCCGCAATGCGCCGAAGCCGGCACCGGATAATACTTCGGGCAATCAAAATAAAGTACTGGGCTCAAGTTAACGTCGCTTTAAGTTTTATTCAACGAAAGCTTCGTGTTTTTGGCGAGCTGCACACTTATGTTTCCTAACAGATAGCAATGATACAAACATCTTATCTTATCTTAGTGGGGCCTGTAGAGGTCTCCCTCTCGTAGTTGCACGTCGACCCCTTGGGATCTTTTGGGCGACACCGTCCTATCACTCTACCTCCTAGGTAAAAATGAACGCCAAAATCTTGGCAAGAATGATACATACATAGATCACGTCTGTTTTCCGAAGGCGTAGACACAGACCACCACCTTCTATCTGCTACGATCCTGGTACACCTCGGCAGCAATGATAAATACTGTTGGAATCACGACTTTATGCCCATTGGTTTGATTAGGGGCAGTATGCAGCTAATTATATCGCAAAGATTACAATCATTGTCTGCATAGAAATCAGAGGTCAATTATCTAACCTTTTGGGGATAATAAAAGTGAGTGTGCGGGTGTGTGTGCGTGTGTGGATGCGTGTGCGTGTGTGGGGGTGTGTGTGAGTGAGTGTGTGCGTGTGTGTTTGTGTGTGTGTGTGTATGAAAGAAAAATACCATCGTACTCATTTTTTATTTATCTGTGCGGTGACGGAGAAAGAATACCAATCGCCGCCCCTCTCTCCGTCCGGTGGGTGTCGTAAGAAGCGACTAACGGACTCTTTCGAGCGATGATCTGCTCCACTGGTGGTAGGGCTTGACCCGTCTGGTTGGTGACCACCGTACGCATGGTGTAAAACCCGTCAAGTGACTGCTTGTCGGTCGCGTTTCGGGATCAGCCAGCGTATAACCAGAGCTCGAGAGGATGATGCTGCGATGTATTTGGTCTGTGGAGGCTTCCGTCAAACCAGTGCCAGGAGGACTTCGTTAACCTGCCGACCAGGGAGACCCGTAGAAACGGTTGTCCCGCTGGCCGCCCGTGGCACAGTACAGGGGCCCAAGCGAGCCTAACCAGCTCGTGAGGCTGCCTCACCATGCCACGCATAATCTCGTCGTGCCGGTTGGTGACCGGAAGGTGGGGTCCCGGCGGCCATTCCCGGGGGGGTTCGGGGGCCCTTCCGTTCGGCGGGTTGAGAATACTCGTCTGTGGGCAAATTCCTGGGGAAACAGGCCACCACACTTTGACCATTCGCATCGCGGCATCATTTTCTCGATTCACGCCTCTCTCTTTCCACTCCTAAAATGACAGCGCCTAACAACAAGACTGGTTCTACAGCGGTGCACACCCCCCCCACAACCTTACCGTTTGAGGTGGAGTTCGCTAACATCCGCGGACTCCATGCAAACCTCAATGCCGTCCACCACCATCTTGAGACGGCACGGCCAGCAATGTTGTTCCTGACGGAGACGCAAATAATCCGCCCAGCTGACACCACCTACCTGAACTATCCTGGCTTTGTGCTTGAAGAATCCTTCAAAGCCAAAGCCGGAGTTTGCTTATTCGTTCGGGCGGATGTTTGCTGTCGCCGTCTGCGCTGTCTGGAGGACCCTTCCTTCTCCCTCCTAGTAGTACACGTCGACTTAGGCTCTCATTGCCGTGTCTACGTCTGCGTCTACCGATCCCATAACGGCGACATGGAGACAACTCGACTAATTGAACATCTTAGTCGGGTAGCAGATGATGCGCAGGAGCGGTTTCCATCGGCGGAACTGGTGATTTTGGGGGACTTCAACGCCCACCATGAGTTGTGGTTAGGTTCCTCCAAAACAGACCATGCTTGTAGAACTGCCCACGCATTCGCTCTCACGCATGACCTGACGCAACTGGTGAACCAGCCCACCAGGATCCCAGACATAGTTGGCCATGCGCCCTCCTTACTCGACCTTCTGCTGACGAGTCGCCCAGCTGGATACCGGGTGGAGATTCGAGCTCCTTTAGGTTCCTCGGATCACTGCTTGATATCCAGCACAGTGCCCTTGGCATCGCGCCCGCCAACAGCGGTTTCGAAACGCCAGATTTGGCACTACGCGTCGGCAGACTGGGACGGGATGCGGGAGTATTTTGCATCCGTCCCTTGGAGGCAGCGCTGCTTTAGTGGGAAGGACCCGACCGCTAGCGCCACTGCCGTTACTGATGAGATAGTATTAGGAATGGAATACTATATTCCACACTCCTATGTCATCAGCAAAGGCAGACGCAACCGCTGGTTCAATCGCGAGTGTGCCAGCGCTGTTGAGAGCAAACAGACGGCATACCGCGCTTGGATCAGAGGTAAAGCTCATGGGGCTCCCGAAACTCGCTCGCTAAAAGCAGCCTATAATAATGCCACCAAGTCGTGTAAGAGGGCCTACATTAGAGCGGATGCCCAGCGCGTTGCACGAGTAGGCCAAGAACTCCTGACGCATCCTACGGGCAGCCGTAGCTACTGGCGTCTGGCCAAAGCCGTGCAATCCAACTTCTGCCAACCCTCGCTGCCACCACTGAGATGTCTTGACGGAACTTTAGCTCACAAGCCGCAGAAAAAGGTCGATCTCCTGGCCAAACTCTTTGCGGCTAACTCCCGGATCGATGACTGTGATGCACAGCCACCCTCAATTCCTCACTGTGGCCACACAATGTCTGATATTAAAATCAGGCAGTGTGATGTCCGTGCGGAAATGCAGTCAATCGATGTCCGGAAAGCTAACGGTCCTGATGGCATCCCAGCAATAGTCCTGAAAATGTGTGCAGCGGAGTTGTCCCCTGTGTTAACGCGTCTGTACCGTCTCTGGCTCTCTTCGGGTTGTGTGCCGGGATCTTGGAGGGAAGCTAATGTGCAACCGATCCCTAAAAAAGGAGATCGGTCAGATTCGACTAATTACCGCCCTAAAGCCGTAACTTCAGTGTTGTGTAAGATCCTAGAACGAATATTGAACAAACAGCTTATTCGATACCTAGAAGATCACTCCCTAATTCTCGATCGTCAATATGGGTTTCGGCCAAAACGGTCAACGGGTGATCTTCTAGCGTACGTCACACATCTCTGGGGTGAGGCTATTGACAAGCGTGGCGAGTCACTGGCAGTTAGCCTTGATATAGCCAAGGCTTTTGATCGGGTCTGGCACGAAGCTCTTCTCTCCAAGCTCCCGGCATACGGTTTGCCCGCTCAGTTCTGTACCTGGATTGCCAGCTTCCTGCATGAGCGTAAAATCCGTGTCATTTCGGATGGATGCGCTTCGCGGTTCATGTCAGTGAACGCTGGTGTTCCTCAAGGCTCCGTTCTATCCCCCACGCTGTTCTTTCTGCTTATCAATGACATGCTTCCTCTTGGAAACATTCATTGCTATGCTGATGATAGCACAGTGCATGGGGGATATAACGGGCACCCAACGGCTGGGCGGGTAGACACCGAAATGAAGCGAGCAAATCTTGTCATTGAGCTCGATCGGATGTTGGACCTCATTTCTAGATGGGGCTCCGATAATCTGGTGGAGTTCAATGCCAAGAAAACACAGGTGTGCGCGTTCACAGCGAAAAAGTCGCCATTCCTTCCCCTTCCCTCTCTTCAGGGTACATCTCTAGGCCTGCAGAGCAGTATTAACATGCTCGGTATGGATATCCGCTGCGATCTGAACCAAAAGGACTACATCGAAACCGTGATTAAAAATGCCTCACGTAAACTCGGTGTCCTAAACAAGGTGCGGCGATTCTTCACGCCTGATCAGTTGTGTCTATTATACAAGACACAGGTGCGGTCTTGCGTGGAGTATTGCTCTCACCTTTGGGACGGCTCCGCAAAGTACCTTCTCGATGCCTTGGACAGATTGCAGCGCCGCGCTGTGCGCATTATCGGCAATGCAGAGGTCACTAAAACTCTCGAGCCTTTGCAATTGCGTAGAGATATTGCGTCACTCAGCGTCTTTTACCGTTTATACCATGGCGAGTGCTCTGAAGAACTCTTTGACCTCATCCCTCCTTCTCCCTTCCTCCATAGGAGTACGCGTGCTGCTCTGCGGAGTCACCAATTTACAGTCTCTAACATTCCATCTCGCACAAAGAAATTTGGTGACTCGTTTCTTTGCCGCACTTCCAAAAGATGGAATAGTCTACCAGCACACGTATTCCCTCCTACCTATGACATAGGGTCCTTCAAACGAGGCGTGAAGAAGCACTATGTGGGCCGGCAGAGTGAGGATGACTGATGCTACGTCTCTTACGCTGCACCAGTTGTCCTCGCGCCTGGACCTCATTTCCACTTAACATCAGGTGGAGTGGGGTCATTTGCCGGGCTTAGTATAAAAAAAAATAAAAAAAAATTTAATACGTAATTTGGACTGAAGCTAGTAAGCATCATGAATTTAAAATAAAGCAAATCGTGTTTTGCTATGCGAATAATCTCCCTTGATTATTTTATTCACTTTTGTATAAACGAATCGCGATATCAAAAACTTGACACAATTTATTGGCATTCGATTGGTTAACTGCTGTATCGGGCAGAGAATTTATATCCAGATGACGCATGACATAACACGTCCGAAATCTGTTAATTTGTGGAACGCGGCTGATATTTATTATCGCATGGCGACACCCAAAGAATGGTGTATAAAGGTTTTTATTAAACAATACCGTTTGTTGGCAACTAGGTACCATTTTTTTTGAGAGAGAAAATTATTTATTTTATAAAATTATTATTATTTTATGTTGGGGTCAGCGCGCTGGCTCGATACCTGGAGGTCCCGCTTTCAATTCTTAGGCAGGGCAAACAATGTATCGTATATTTTGATTTATAGCCCGGATTGTGATCGATAACCCGCATTTGGCAAGCGTTATAATTAAGTCAATACCCATATTGCATAAAATAGAATAGAATAGAATTTCTATATTAATTAGACTGTGTAATAAGTTCTTTAAAAAAATAGTATCAACAGTTTGCCCATAATCGGGCATGCAATGTACACAAATAAATGTAGCATGCATTGTTGCGATAACTTGGGTTTACTTCCTAGTTTGAGTGAAGTGTGTTTCGGATTTTTCTATGCATAGCTCGTTAGTGCTGCGTAGATCGGGCATGCATATTACACAAATAAATGTAGCGTGCATTGTAGCGATAACTTGGGTTTACTTCCTAGTTTAAGTGAAGTGTGTTTCGGATTTTTCTATGCATAGCTCGTTAGTGCTGCGTAGATCGGGCATGCATAGTACACAAATAAATGTAGCATGCATTGTAGCGATAAACTTGAGTTTACTTCCTAGTTTGAGTGAAGTGTGTATCGGATTTTTCTATGCATAGCTCGTTAGTGCTGCGTAGATCGGGCATGCAATGTACACAAATAAATATAGCATGTATTGTAGCGATAACTTGGATTTACTTCCTACTTTGAGTGAAGTGTGTTTCAGATTTTTCTATGCATTGCTCGTTAGTGCTGCGTAGATCGGGCATGTAATGTACACAAATAAATGTAGCATGCATTGTAGCGATAACTTGGGTTTACTTCCTACTTTGAGTGAAGTGTGTTTCGGATTTTTCTATACATAGCTCGTTAGTACTGCGTACGACTGAATTAAAAAAAAAACTGTCATAGTATAGGCATATACATACATACAATAACGACTATTATCCAGAAGGGTTAGTAAGAGACTGAGGACAGCAAAAGCAGTCCTCTACCATAGTCCACTTTACACCAAATAGCGACCGCTCATGTGCTCAGATGGTGAGCCCATCGCCGCTCTATGCTGTTGGATGAATGCGCAGTGTTTAGTCTGTTAGTCGCCTTTTATTACGACTCCCAAGGGAAGAGAGGGAGTGGTAGTAGTATTTCACCGCTACGCGGCACGGATAAAGAATTACAATAATAATATACGGTTACACTGTCATAGTACTTACAGTAGAAAGTTTTTAACCAATATAGTTTAGGTACCGTTTGCTTAGAGTAATATACCAACGCTCTAAGACCGTTAGTAGTATTTCTAAAAAGTCGTTATCCAAGCACCGGCACGGAATGGAATTTTCCATCAAAAATAGTTTGACATGAACCACGATAGTTGCTCTTCAAATATTGCACTCCTGTATTGGATTTTTTGAAACCACCATTGGACGAAACAGTTTCAAAATAGATATTCCACCTGCATAGCACTGCGTTAGTCAATTGCTCTGTTGAGCTGTCAAATTACACTCAAAATCGTAGAAAATCATACTACAAAAATTTTCCCTAGTTAAATCCATGTTAATGTAGACACGCAATTTTTAAAATGGCGCCACAGTGTAAAAGCAATTGACAGTCAGATGAAACAAACATTCTGCAGCCAAAGAGTTTCATTTTCAAATGTTGTAATTACTTTTTAAATATTGTCTAAGTAAGTGGCCAGTTCCGGAAACTTTTAGAGTGACCTATGTAGTGTAGCAAAATAACAAAATGTTGGACAATATCGGAGTCTATTTAAAAAAGTAGATGTGAATACATACAAACATACATACATATAATCACGACTGTTATCCCCGAAGGGTTAGTCAGACGAGGCGATGTGGACAGCAAAACCAGTCCTCTACCATAGTCCACTTTTCACCAAATAGCTACTGCACATGTGCTCAGCGTGACACAGGTGGTGAGCCCATTGCCGCTCTATGCTGTTGTATGTGCAGTCTTTGTGGGTTGTAGTATTCTTTCACCGCCACGCGACACAGGTAGATAGATACGGGTAGGTAGATGTAAATATGTCATATAATAATATTATGGGAAGAAATAAGTCAAAACTTGTTTAAATTGAAAGCAACTACTTTTCTATTAATAACAGTTAGTACGGTTAACATCTTGAAATCATAAATGTCACATAAAATGTTTTTCCTAATTTGGACACCCATCTAGGGTCCAGGGATAGCGAAAGTTGCTTAGAGGACACGATTGCGAACGCTTCAGCCGCTGCTATCGAGCTCCTCACAACGCGGAACAATCTTCACTTTTGCTAAGTAAAAAATCTTGGTAAATGGTGATGCAAAATGAAAATGGCCTAACGGAGTTCTGGCTAAGGGCCAGCTATGCAAATGCGAATAAAGTGATACTGTCCAAAAACTGTAAGAAAGTTAAACTATTGAGGCAACATGACGTTGGCTGTTTAGCCGGGAGCGGCAAAGAAGTGGGAAAGCGTGAGTTGGGTAGGTAGTGGGAAGGGTCCCGGTTTTACTACCTTGTTAAAATGACGGACCGGCGTTTTTCTACCATGTTGCCGACCCCCGTGGTCGAGCGGTTAGCGCCCGGGATCTCTAAGATCTCGGGTTTAATTCCCCGTCGTGTCAATTTAGAGTAAAAGCTGCTATGTATATGTGAAACCAGTAAAAAATAAGTCTTAAAAATAAACCGTACAAGAGGTATACTTAGCACCTGAAAATCCAACCCGGAATCTCTAGATTTAAAACCGGTGTTCTAAATCTAGAATAATCAGAGTTTAACAAAATGCTCTCGACTCTGTTCCCACTGGATTACAGATTAAACGTTTAGTAGAAAAGAAAATATTTATTAATAAAAAAAATAAGAGTCATACTTAATAGTTTAATTAAGGAAAATATACCTACCAATAACATGAATAATAAGGCCAAGTACGCATTTACTGCTACGTTAGAGTCTTCATAGATGTAAGCAAAAAGAAGATACGGAATGGCAATAGTAGTACGAATAAAAAAAAATTATAAGCTACTTTTTATTTAGTGTAGTATGAAATCTAGTGTCTATCATGCGAGCGAGACAGAACGATGAATTACACGGGTCAGCCAGCTGCACGAAGTTCCACAACGAGGACTACGCTCGACAAATTGACACTCAGCCACGGTATTCGGTACATTGTACTGAATTTGCAAGGAACGGTAAAGTATCTTCCTCTTTTGCTTATATCTCTGGCTGCGGCTTACCAAACCGATGGCACAGCAGCGTTTAATTCGTAGCTGTTTTGTAACATAAATTATCTATATAATCACGACTATTATCCCCGAAGGGTTAGTAAAGAGACTAGGCAATTGAGGACCGCCAAAGCAATCCTGTGCCATAGTCCATTATTCACCAAATAGCGACTGCACATGTACTCAGCGTGACACTTGGTTTAGCGGACACGGACCTTGACATTGAGAAAATTGTTTAACGACTATCGTAAAAGCCTTAACCGTTGCGCAATCAAATCATCGAGCTTCTAATTATACATACATACATACATACATCCATACACATAATCACGACTATTATCCCAGAAGGGTTAGTCAGAGACTAGGCAGAGAGGAGCGCAAAAAGCAGTCCTCTGCTATAGTTCACTTTTCACCAAATAGCGAAAACACATGTGCGCAGCGTGACAGGTGGTGAGCCATTCGCCGCTCTAAGCTGTTGGATGTAGTCCGTTAGTCGTCTTTTACGACACCCAAGGGAAGAGGGGGTGTTAGTATTCTTTCACCGTGTGGCGGCCTTAGTCGCCACATAATTTATTATCATCACGTATCGGTTAAAGAGTTTGTAAGTACATTCCTAAACGCGTGCAGATCCGATAAAGATATGTCACGGCATCCTCCCTCCAACATCTACGTAGTATTACTGTATAAATAGTCTTGTAAGGTTTAGATAATAAGTTAGTCACAATGTAGTCACTGTAAATATACAACATCACATAAAGAGACGCAGTCGTTATTTACCATCGCCATGGAACCTACCATCATCACCAACGCATACCTTTCCCGATGGAACACTGGTGACCCCGCTCAAGCAACAAGCAACCTTCCAACGGAGTACCCCGAAAAAAACACGTGAGTCATATGTAATATCTACACATCAACCATGGCAGCAACATCTATTCAGCGACGGACACAACAAAATCTTCAAGATAAAATCACTACGCCGTGCCACTTCGAGCTGCGACTACGTCATTTAACATCATTCTTATGGCTCCCACAACTTTGGCTTCCTTTCCGGCACATCGTAACAAGAACGTTTCATCGACCAAGGCAAAGAAATAAGGTACCCAGAAAAAACAATGTGAAATAAAATAAACTAACGATTTCATAACTGCACACATTATGTCATAAATTGTGCAGCGCAGCGAACGCGCAAGAATTTCCGACGCAGCACTTTTCGCCGTTTACTCTACGCTTGCGCAAGGTGAAGATCAGAAAGAACACAATATGTTGCTTATTCATCACGATTATGAAAAATGAAACAAAGGAAAATAAGCATATATGTATACAACGAGTATTCACCCGTTTAACCGCCTCACTTTTACCGACTGACAAAGTGGTTTGAGGTATGTTATTTATAATTACGGGAAGAGATATTTAGAAGCATTATTTTACCAGTCGATTGTTTTATGAGATATTATTACACTTCATAATTTACTTAAATGCTACTAGCTACCTCCAGTGCGAATTGATTTTTCCGGTTATCTGACAAAGAGCCAAGGAATACGCCAGTCTGAGGATAATTATTAAGCTATATTAAAGTTGTACTCAAAATGAAGATATTCAACAAGTTTAAATGCTTTGATTGTGCAATAAGAATACAGTAGAATAAATAAGCACAAAAATGAACCATGTTAGGGTAACTAATGTAATAATAAGATTTTAGTCAATTTTAATTATATTTTTAGCTAGGCACTTATTTCCTTATATTCGTATATGTATCTTGAATGCAACATGTCTTATCTCTATTTAATTAATGTTTAATCTTAGTCAATTTGTTTTGTTATTATGTATTTTATTAAGTCTATTAGTTCAATTTATTATTAACATGTAATGCGTAATTTAAAGTTCACTGTAAGAATATGCATAATTTAAAGTTGTACTTGTTTATACCACTTAATTTGTGTGTATAATATAGTCTTGGTATAACGTGATATAGAAATAATATTAGTAACAATATTATGATGTTGAGAGGAATTATAAAAAATATTCGTGTACGTAAATGTAAAACGACCGATCGTTTTTTTTAAAAAGGTATATAAGTATTTTGTACATATATTGAAGAATACAAGGAAACAGCTCTCTAGCAGCATTCAGCCTGCCAGCCTGCCTCAAGGTTCCATCGCAGCAACGTAACGCTTCCTGGATCCTCGGCATCACTCGACGGTCAAAATAAGTACCGTCGCACTCCACACGTCTCGACTCACAGCAGACATGGTAGCACACGCTCGTCTCGAGTCACGTAGACCAGAGAACGCTCGTTTTGTCAATGAAGACTTAAGCACGCTCATCACGACTTAACGTGGATTAGAGCACCACTGGCATCTCCAAGCTGAAGACCTGATGTTTTTTTCATTCCCTTTTTCAAGAGGGGGAGTACTGTGGCGGCCTTAGTCGCCACATAATTTATTATCATCACGTATCGGTTAAAGAGTTTGTAAGCACATTCCTAAACGCGTGCAGATCCGATAAAGATATGTCACGGCATCCTCCCTCCAACATCTACGTAGTATTACTGTATAAATAGTCTTGTAAGGTTTAGATAATAAGTTAAGATAGTAGTCACAATGTAGTCACTGTAAATATACAACATCACCTTAAGAGACGCAGTCGTTATTTACCATCGCCATGGAACTCCATCATCAACATCGCACACTTCGCCCGACGGAACACACCGCTACGCGACAAAGTTAATCCTTTACTGTCCATAACTTAATTATTTTTTAAGAAACAAAAATAAATTTTCTGCGCTTCAGAAGGCCGTTGGTCTCGGTTGTTGTCGTAAGATGACAGTCGTTAAAACCTACTAACTCGCATTGGGCCAGCGTGGTGGGTTATGGCCTAATATCCCCACGTGCTATTGTTCACGTGGAAGGCCTGTGCCCAGCAGTGGGTCGTTTATAGGCTGATGATGATGACTATGATGAAAGAATAATCATTTAAGTAATTAAAAGTTTGCATAAATCAAAAATATGACTGACAAAGTAAATCAAATAAAACTTAAATAAATGCACAATAACATATTTGTAACACCAATCGAAATTCAAGTTATGGAACAACTAGGTACCTATGTAATAGTGTTAGGGTGGAACCCCAAAAACGGCGAAAACGGTCAAAAGTTAGATAAGACAACTTTTGAGAGACACGGCGAACTGTTATGAGAGGCCGTTCGAGTTTTTGTACCGTACCGTATACGTAATTCGCGTTTCTATTCCGAACTCTAGTTAGGCCCGCTTTCGTTGCAATCCCGTTCGGTAAGTTGGAACTAGTTTGTACTGGTTTGAACACATGTTGTTGGTAAGCACCTTATCGGCTTATGAATGGTTTTATGTATATATATTTATTTACTTTACTATAAGCTAACCGCACCGCACACCCATAAAATAAACTTTGTTGCCAGCTTTTGTTTAAGCTAATAAGACATATCGGTTGCGTAAGGTATAAAAAAAGTTACTAAATAATATGATACCTTATTAAATAATTATAATAAGGTATCGCGTAGCGGTGAAAGAATTCCCTTCACTTGGGTGTCGTAAAAGACGACTAACGGACGAAAGACTGCACATACATCCAACGGCTTAGAGCAGCGAAGGGCTCACCAGCAGTCACGCTGAGCACATGTGCAGTCGCTATTTGGTGAAAAGTGAACTATGGCAGAGGACTACTTTTGCACTCCTCTTTGCCTAGTCTCTGACTAACGCTTCGGGGATAATAGTCGAGATTATGTGTATGTATGTATAATTAATAAATAAAATAAATAAATCTTTCCTACAATCACACCAATTATCTAGCCCAAGAGAAGCTTCGAAGAAACTCGTTAAATGGTTACTAGACAACGGATAAACATACTTAAAATACTTAAATACATACTTATTATACATAGAAAACACCCAGACCCGAGACAATTTAGACAAACAATAATTTCTAAATTGACCCGACCGGGGATCGAACCCGGGACCTCAGAGATGGCGACACCATGAAAACCGGTGTACAAACCACTCGGCCAAGGAGGTCGTCAAGCTCGATGATTTGATTGCGCAATGGTTAAGGCTTTTACGATCGTCGTTAAACAATATTCGCAATGTCGGGTTCATAGATGGGTCACCATATAAAAACCCTATAGGGTTTTTATATGGTGACCCATCTATCGATATATCGATCTCCGTGCTTCTATAGCTTCTAGGCCCTCTGGGTGGCAATAAGCAATAACAACAGCGACGATTATAATTGAAAAAAACCATTAGCCACGCCAAAGTATTTTAAATCATGTCTGAACACAGAAACGAAGCACAAAACACACCACCCATAAATCGTTGCGAAACTAATCCGCCAATTTTTTATCATTAAAATCGACGATGCCCTGATTGTTCTCCAACAAAAAAAACGATGAAAACGGTATCCCCCCATTTCAGTAAACCGGGGCGGTCACTCGCCGCACTCTAGGGAAATCTAGAAGCTCTGTTGATTCAATAGAATTTTTTGCCCATCCCATCGGTAAGTTAACAATAAAAATGCCGTATGGAATATTTATGCAGTGGCCGGTAGTGTTACGTGCGCAGCTTCGTTTTCCCACTTAAAAGCCGATAATGGATTGAGAGTGCACTTTAAAGTTGACGATATTGCCCTTGCATTAACTTTTTAAATTTTAATGATACTGAGCCGTGAAACTCTCTCACGTACATCAACTCATTCAAATCGTAAACAAAGAGAGGACTCACAAACATTTTATAGTTACATAATTTATCCTGTAATAATGGAAAATATAACAACAAACCATGATAAACTAAAACTCAATAACTTAAAACCTAAAAATTCTACTAATATTATAACCGCGAAAGTTTGTAAGTATGGATGGATGTTGGTTACTCTTTCACGTTAGAACTACTGAATGGATTTAGATTAAGTTCGGCATACAGATAGTTTATAACCTGGATTAACACATAGGATACTTTTTATCCCGATATTCCCACGGGAACGGGAACCATGCGGTTGGAACCGCAAGCGGCCACTAGTATCTTATACATAAAAAATATCTCTAAGAGAACCGCTGCCGTGCGCAAAGTCCCTAGATGGCTGGCAGCGTTGTTTTTGTATTAATGGTAAATTAATAATTATTAATAATACTCCTGCAATAATTAAGTAAAAACCACTCCGCAGATTAAAAGCGCTACGTGATATAACATCCCAGTTCAGCAGCAGATGGTAAAATTTCAACCTAAATAGCATTAAATATTCCTCATTATATTATATGATAGGATAGGAATAGGACGCCCTCAAACTACCTAGTCTGAGGGCGTCCTATCCTATCCATATAAAGTGACTGCTAGAAACCACAAGAAACGTCAAGGGCTGGTCAGGTCAAGTGTTTTAAACATAACAAAAATGACAAAAAATGGAATTCGTGTTAGGTACAATTAAAAATAACGATTTTTTACAACGAGCGCGTTGTAAACAATCGTTATTTTTAATTGTTTTCATTTTATTTTTCTTATGATATTGCTTTGCAACGAATTATAATATGCTCAAAGACTATCCAATTAAAATTCACAAAATGAATTATTTAATTAAAAATTTAAAAAAGTTAAGTAAGTTTTTTTTGTAATTTTTTCATGTTCAAACACAAACTCAAAATTAATTTCTTCAAAAAACTCAATTAATAAGTACCTACTTTTTTTTTTTCGCAATTTATTTTACGTATATTATAATAAATGCTAATGAATTTAAAATCAACACGCTTTGGACTTAAAAAATAAAAAATGTCCTCCAACTGCGGGCACGAAGGTACGGTCCCGAGAATGCTGGCAACATTACCTCTTTGAATTGCCAGGCTAATACGCTGGCAGAGGTAGCTGCCAGCCTTCTTGTCACCGGAGGCCTCAACAAGACGTGCACTTAAATCTTTAACAAGATGCTTAGCCTCCGGGCCCCACGTACCCATTGTCTCCACCGCAAACTGGTAGTAGTAGTAAGTAGTACCTACTTTGAATCGTCCAAATTTTTAACCTACCACCCATTCAGGACGTCATTTTTGAACTGTGGCAAAGAACAGGCGCAAGAAACCACAGCGCACAAAACAGAAGCAACGAAATTTACAAAAAAAAAGATATGTCGTTACCAGGTCATAAAATACAAAATAATAATTTGAATTTAAAATATACGGCACTATAAATTAATTATAGACAATTAGAAAAAGCTTCTGGAGTACTTGGAGCATTTCAGTTCAGAGCCAAGCTGTATTGTCTTCTGTGTAATCTGACACTTTATAATAAGCTTTTTAATAAAGCTTTTCTTTGATATGGATTTTAAATTTATCAAGATCTAATTTCTGAATATCAATTGGTACTTTGTTGTAAAATCGTACACACAGACCCTTAAAAGAATTATTTATTTTATGAAGCCTAGTAAAAGGTACTGCTAATTTGTTCTTACTTCTAGTATTTAAATTGTGAATATCACTGTTTTTTGAAAACATTTCAATATTTTTATGAACATACATGAGATTTTCATAAATGTATTGTGATGCAAAAGTCATTATACTTATATCCTTAAATCTCTCTCTGAGAGAGTCACCAGCCTTAAGGTTATATATTGCTCGAGCTATTCGAGCATCTTCTGCAGCACAAAGATAGTTTGAATGTCGGCAGCATTTCCCCACAATAAAATGCCGTACGACATTACACTATGAAAGTAACTGAAATAAACTAATCTAGCTGTATCAACGTCAGTTATTTGACGGATCTTCATTACTGCATAAGCCGCAGAGCTAAGTCTATTCGACAATTTAGCTATATGTGGGCCCCACTGAAGCTTGGCATCCAACGCGATGCCTAGAAACACAGTGGTGTCCACAGGATTCACATTCTTATCTTTAATTTGTACACTAGTTATTACCTGCTTAACATTAGGCAATACAAATCTTACACAATTGGTTTTCCCTGGTTCAATTGCAAGTTATTTACACTAAACCAGTAAACAATCTGTGAGACCGCATTATTCACATGTTTAAAACACTTGACCTGACTATCCCTTGAAGTTTCTTGCGGTTTATAGCAGTCACCTAATATAACCACCTTGTCGCTCGCAAGAGCGGTAAGAGCTGGATGAGAATAGCCGCGCGCAGATCGTGCTCAGTGGCGTGTTCGTTCAGAGACCTATGTTCAGTAGTGGACATATATAGGGTGATTGATGCTGATTAGGATTCAACCTTTTTTTTGCAACGACAAACTATAATGCCGCGTCCGCACGCTTGGCTCTTGCCGCATACTCCAAACCTCTACAAACGTTTGGATTGGCCTCTCCAACCTCTACAAGCGCTTGCAAACTTATGCAAACCAAGCCAAACGCTTGAATTTGTGACGGCTTGTTGAGGTTTGCCAAACGTGTGGACGCAGCATTAGAGCATGTAACGTGCTGCCTGCCGACTCTACCTGTTCGTAGGTTTACAACGTTTACAACCATGTTCTGAGAAGATTTTGAGAAGACGTCTAGAAACTCAGCCAGTAGGCCTAGCATGCGCAACAAAAGATATGTCGCGGACGAGAGACGACAAATCTTTTATGTTGCCATGTTAAGGTTGGTAGACAAATATACCACAGTTTATGCAAAAATTACTGTTAAGGGATGATTTTTATTAGAGCGGGACGCGCACGGGGCGTGTCCCGTCCGGGCCGTTCGGGCCCGGACGGGTCACGGATCATGCACGGTGTAATATGAACTGCTTCCTAGAAAATTTATGCATCGTCTCAAATCAGTGGCGCCGCCCCGCGCACGGCCCGCTCTAATATAAATCATCCCTAAGTCTATTTTTGACATATTATGTAGAGTTGTTAGCGCATCCATGTGTCTTTAGTGTCGATAGACATTAGAGATAAATAAATAAAATACGAGAAAACGGGTCGAGAAGAGTTCTCGTGTTGCGCATGCTAGGCCGCCAGGGAGTATCTTTTCTCGCTTTAAAGTAAAGTGTTCTTTTACAGCGCCAAGTTTTAGAAAATGCTTTTCCTATCGCTTAACAGTGTCGCGTAGCGGTGAAAGAATACTACCACCCCCTCTCTTCTCTTGGGTGTCGTAAAAGGCGACTAACGGACTAAAGACTGCACATACATCCAACAGCATAGAGCGGCGATGGGCTCACGACCTGTCACGCTGAGCACACGTGCAGTCGCTATTTGGTGAAAAGTGGGCATTAGTAGAGGACTGCTTTTGCTGTCCTCATTGCCTGGTCCCTGACTAACCCTCCGGGGATAAAAGTCGTGATCATTTGTATGTACGTGTGCTTTTCCTATCATCATCATCACGTCCCACTCTGCTCAAACCTTCCTACATGGACAACAACAAATGGGAAGGTAGACCATCACTCACTACGCTGGCGTTACGGGCATACGGAGGGTTGGTGGGTCTTTCTATTATATCAAAAACACTTTTATTACGATTGGCTCACCACCTGTCACGCTGAGCACATGTGTGGTCGCTTTTTGGTGAAAAGTGGACTATGGCAGAGGACTGATTTTGCTGTTCTCAAAGTCAAAATCAAAGTAAAAGTCAAATTATTTATTAAATGTAAACCTTTACAGGCACTTATTGACGTCAATACTAATAATAATAAAAAACAGGTAACTAACTTGTAGTTAAGACTTAACAACTAATCTAACTAACTATAGTCTGTGCCAGACAAACGCGCATCGCTACCCAAAGTACCACTGCACGCCGAAACAGAATCGCGTCGAACCGAAATATAAGATGTGGCGATAGAATTCTGTGTAGACAAACGTATCCTAGTGTCCCTCCCCTAGCGACACAACGGCTAGAACTTATAGGTAATTTATCGTTTTTTGGGATGAAAGGTGGAGGATGATAAATCATAATGAATTGTTAACTTAAGTTAACACGTCAAGGAATAAATGTGATTTTCAATTATCATATTGATATTGTGGTAGTAGAAATTGGAAATAACTGAGTTTTTGAAGTTAAAATGAAGTACCGGTTGAAATGAGTTTTGGAAAACATTAGTAATAAGGTTGACATACTCGTATTTAGTCATTCAAATATCTTTTTTTTTAAACTAGTAAGTATAAAAAACGTCAAATACTAATAGGTACATTAATTCTCATTGCCTAGTCCACTTTTGCTGTTCTATTTGCCTAGTCTTTGACTAACCCTTCGGAGATAAAAGTCGTGATTTTAAGTATGTATGTATTTCTATTACGAAACCACCTACAAATAGATTTAGAGCCTACAGTAAGCATAAATCCAAGCTCGCATAATTCGTGTTGAATTCTACCATTAATTATATTAAAAGGCGAAGTACTGCCTTAACCTAAATAATGGTGTAAATCTGCGTGTTATCCCCGGAACGCTGACTGAATGAAGTCTGTTGTTTGGTGCCTACACTTGGATCACGTTTTAAGGTGGGACACATGATTCTGAAGCTTGGAAAACTCAGAAACATTATGGGATAAAATTGGAACAAAATTGTTAACTATTTAAGATAAATAAGTATTATTAAATCCGAATATTCACATGAAGGCAAGGTTTTGCACGGTGCGTGTGCTAAGATTCTGCTCAGAATCCGACTGTATGGCGGCGAATACCTATATCTGAAGCAGTTATAAAAGCATTTAATTCATATCCTGTATGTTTCTGTAATTACTTGTCACCTGTAATTGGCCATCTGTTATTATTACCATTTATTATACTGTTTGAACAAGCTGTTGGTCTTTCTAAGATATTTATATCTTAGGAAGACCAACATGTTACTTGTATTATTTATAATAACTCATGCAGATGTAATAAACATGTCGTCATCACATTCTCTAAATTCGACTGTTGTCACAAAGGTCACTCTTGATTGGAAAGTGTGGGTCGAAGTGACCGCTAGCTTACGATCGAGCGTTAAAAAATCACACCCCTGTAACTGTTTATCATTTGGTAGGGCAGTGTGTGTCAATATTTTCCTAAGCCCTTAATTTATACTACAACGCGGAAAATAAGTAAAGATCGCGTGTGTATCTGATATAATACATTATTCACGGGATCTCTTTTAATCACTGCATCGGGCGCGTTAAAGATTTAAGCCGTTTGTCATATAATTAAAAATGTTGGTAGATTATTAAAAATGTAGGTTGGTATTATAAGATTGTAGTTTGAAGTGAAATCTACTCGCTTTTACGCGTCTGCGGTCGAGTGGTAAGCGCTTGGCTCAATATCCGGAGATTTTGGGTTCATTTTCTAGGTCGGGCAAAGAATGTTTCATATACTTGTAGTTCGATGCCTATACGCTTCGATCAACAATACCAACTAGATAGCGCGTCACGTACAAAATCAAAGCTTAATTCTGTCCACGTGAATATATACTTATACAGCTACATTTCTTTGCTAACGAACTGAGACAAAAGTTATAAAACAGTTCTAAGTTCAACCTAATTACAACCATGGCATCCAGTAATACAGTCACAAATCTTCTAAGTATTTCTTTCTCACTTACTCCATGTGTCCACTGCTCTGTTACTGTTACACAAATGTTGGCGCGCGCGTCTATTGGTCAACGTTGGCCAAACATTTGTAGCGTGGGTTGAAATCGGTAATTGTGTTCAAAATTTAATGTTATTTGTTAGTTTAAAGCTTAAAATATAATTTATTCTACATGTACTTACCGAAAGTAAGACAATCCGGCCGTTAAATTTGCTTTCTCGGGCATTATTTATGCAACTTTTAAATACACATTGCGGCGTCGTGAACGTGTTTACATTGGCCGTGTTTCAAGCAAAATAAACCAAATAAACAAGAGCTCACTTCTCGGACATCTAGTTGGTATTTTTGATCGAAGCCTATACGAGTATTCGTAGTAAGAAGGGCTCCGCTCAGACGCGCTTTGGTCACGCGACTAAAACGCCTATAGGTCTGTGAAAGCGGTCTTAGGAAAGGTTATAATCATTAAATAATTGTAATGTCTACATATTTTGAATAGGTAAATAATTAAATATTTTTAATTACAATTATGACAGCCAAGTCTAACAGGTAAATAAAGTACTATCGAATATCATTTATTAAATTGCGAATATTAAAACAACTTACAATAGAGCCCATCGCTATTTCTTATTTTCAATCTGTGTGTCATTAATTTATCGTGCCAAAGAGCTTCTGAGGTGAAATTCGGAATTTAATTACAGTTTAATCATACCTCACGAGAGCACGTAACGGAAATGTCAGTAAAAAATTGTTTAATTAAAAAAACATCAGTATTGTAGGTAATGTTTTAAATTGTACCTACCTAATTGCAAAGTGATTTATAACTTACTAACTGGAAAAAAAAGCTTACCGAGTTCCTTGCAACTTACTAAATGGAAAAAACCGAGTTCCTGGCATTCTCAGTTGAAGGTCAAAATCCGAACTTGTGGTAGATTTGGTAGTTTATATTTAAATAGATCAGCTATTATTTTATTAGTTTTGACGTCAATAAGTGCCTGTGAAAGCTTATATAGAACTAGCGGCCGCTCGCGGTTTCACCCGCGTGGTTCCCGTTCGAGGCGAGTCCGTGGCGACGAATATTGGGATAAAAAGTATCCTATGTGTTATTCCAGGTTATAAACTATCTGTATGCCGAATTTCATCAAAATCGAATCATCATTCATCCAAATAAAGAGTAACAAACATCCATCCATACTTACAAACTTTCGCGTTTATAATATAAGTAGGATAGGATAAACTCGTTATAATATTTGATTATTTGCGTTAAAAAATGCTCACATAAACTAAAAGAAAGCTGTTTTGTCTTCTGTGTAATCTGACATTTTTTATAAGCTTTTTTATAAAGCTTTTCTTTGATTTTGATTTTAAATTTATCAAGATCTAATTTCTGAATATCATTTGATACTTTGTTTTAAAATCTTACACACAAACCCTTAAAGGAATTATTTATTTTATGGAGCCTAGTAAAAGGTTCTACTAATTTTTTCTTACTTGTAGTGCTTACATTGTGAATATCACTGTTTTTTGAAAACATTTCAATATTTTTATGAACATAAATCATAAATGTATTGTGATGCAACTGTCATTATATTTATATCCTTAAATCTCTCTCTGAGAGAGTCACCAGCCTTTAGTTATAGATTGCTCGAATAGCCCTCTTCTGCAGCACAAAGATAGTTTAAATGTCGGCAGCATTTCCCTACAGTAAAATGCCGTACGACATTACACTATGAAAGTAACTGAAATAAACTAATCTAGCTGTATCAACGTCAGTTAACTGACTGATCTTCATTACTGCATAAGCCGTAGAGCTAAGTCTATTCGACAATTTAGCTATATGTGGGCCCCACTGAAGCTTGGCATCCAACGTGATGCCTAGAAACACAGTGGTGGCCACAAGATTCACATTCTTATCTATAATTTGTACACTAGTTGTTATTTGCTTAACAATAGGCAATACAAATCTTACATATTTGGTTATTCCCTCGTTTAATAGTTTATTTACACTAAACCAGTGAACAATCTTTGAGATCGCATTATTTACATCGTCATAATTTGGGTGTCGTCGTTTCACTTTGAATAAAAGTAAAGTATCATCAGCAAAAAATACTATCTCATGCATGACTGTCTTTTACAAAATAAGGTAAGTCGATAATATAAACCAAAAACAAGAATGGACCAAGTATTGAAACCTGCAGAACTCCCATTGTAACCACTGATCCCGGAGATCTTTTACCGTTAATGTCGACTTTCTGAATCCTGTTACTCAAGTATGAGATTAGAAGGCTCAAAGAAGCATCTCTAATTCCATAGTGGTTAAACTTCGTGACCAAAGTTTCATGTAAAACACAATCGAAAGCCTTGGATAAATCACAAAGTAACCCTATGGCATCCTGTGATTCCTCCCAGGTTTCAAATATTTGGATTAAAAGCTCAACACCGGCGTCAGTTGTTGAGCGACCCCTAGTAAAACCATACGGCTTACAATGTAAAAGTTTATTTCTATGAAAATGAATTTGAATTTGGTCTAGCATCAACTTTTAAAAAATTGTACTATATGCACAGAAATATGTCTAAAATTAGAGGGGTTGGGAGTGCTACCTGATTTAAATAATGGAATTATTTTACTATGTTTCATTAGGTCCGGAAAACACCACAGTCAACGCATTCGTTAAATATGTAAGCTAAAACTGGATCTATTGACATAATTACTGATTTAGCGACGTCCATGGAATTACCCCACAGATCAGCAGTTGTCTTTTTATTGAGAGTATTAAATGTTTTTATTAATGTCTAACACAACTTTTTTGAAAACTGAAATTACTTTCACAATCTTTAACATTCTCCTTCAAAATAGATTCAGCTACAGTGGGGGAGGAAATCAAGGCTTTTGTAGTTGAAACTGGAATGTCAGTAAAAAACCTCTCAAATGCTGCAGCAACATCAGCATCAGAAGTCAATGTTTTATTATCACAATTTAAATTGTACTCATTATAACGACTTTTGACCTTTCCTGTTTCACTACCTATTTATTTCTTTCTTAATCTTAGAACTCAGATAGTTTGCCTTGGCTAATCGACATACTCTTCTGAATAACTTTGAATATTTTTTAACATATAATTTGAAATCGTTACTGGTGTTATAGTTTCGTTCACCATAAAGTTCATAAAGGGCGTTTCCTACTTTTGTGAATACCAATTCTAGCCCACTCATTAAAAGTTACAGTACCACTAACTGAGATCTTTTTTTGGAACAAAAGATTTATTAAATTTTGAACAATATGTGTTAAATAAATCATTATTTAAAGACGTTAGGGTTTTTATTGTATTCTAAATAATTTAATTTTGTATCTAGATTGCTTTTAAAGCGTTCCAGCCAACCTGCACTTTTTGGTACAACAGTGATATTCTTTTTCATCACTTGCTTACTCTGGTGTGAAAAACTGACCATTTGGCCACAGTGATCAGAGTCCAGGTTATTAATAATTTGCTTAGCTAGTGGTATTACATTAGTATATGTTATCAATACAGGTAGCCGAAGTGGCAGTTATTCTTTTTGGCTCCAAAAATAAATGATTCAAATTGTATGATACAAATAAGTTTTTAATTTTAGTTGACAATGTGGAGTTTTCTAACAAATTTGTATTAAAATCATCGCAAACAATTATGGTTTTACCTACATTGCGGAGCTTACGTAAATTCTCATCTCATTATGTGTCATCCATAACTTTTTTTCAAAAAAATCATATAATGCTGGAGGAGGTCTGTATACACTTATTACAACAAACTGCTCCAACTCCACACAAGCTATTTCTATTGTTCGTTCAATTGAGAGGTTCACTATGTCTTTGCGTTCCTTTAATTTTAACTTTTTACTAACAATAATTAAGGAGCCACCATGTATTGCATTTCCTCGACTGAACGAACTTCCTACCAAATGGTGACTGATGGTCTCTAAGCCAGTGTTCGGTAATGTAAAGAATATCAATTTTGTAACAGTCAATGAACAATTCAATCTCTAAATCTTTGCCCATCATTCCTTGGATGTTCTGGTGAACAATGTTCATAGTTTTTTATATTTAATGATTGATCGGGGCTTTTGGTAAAGCTATTTTTACATTGATTTAATTTCATTTTATTTACATACATTTTGCAAGAGAGTTCCTCTTTTGTCATATAATTTCATTTAAATAATTGGCGAGAGGTGTCCTCTATTGTCTTATAAGCTAATTTAAATTATTTTTAACATATTCCAAAGTCTGAATTGGTATGACAGTATGTTGCAGCTCAATAGAAGCCCCTGAGCTAGCCATGTTACTGGCTAAATATTTAAAATAAAATGATAGCGAATTTTCTACCTGTCGCTTAAAATAAGTCTTAAGATATTATTTATCTTTTGTCAATATAAAATTCTTATCTAATAATTTATCTGAGTCTATTATTTCCACTTTATTTTGAATCGTTATTCTTTCTTTCGGTCGAATGATACATTACAAACACACGTTTAAAGTCAGTCTGTGTCGCCGTATTGTAACAAGATCGCCTCGAATGATACATTACACCAAAATGTCAGTTTCCACCCTAAGACAACAAACCGTTAAAAAAAATTACTACCTCAGATCGGAATTAACCCACTCCGCATTCCGGGCGGCTGCGTTGACCACTCCGCTACTGAGTTATTGGTTACAACTTACTGTAAAATTTCAAACCTCTTTTACCTATATCCTAAGAGATCTAAATTTCTTTTCAACGTTTCGTTATTTTCGAAATTATTTGAGCGTTATTGCCGCAATAAACAGATATTACGAATATTTTCAGAATATTTGTAACCGATTTCATTGCAATGAATTCTCCAATGATGTTTTATTAAATTTCTGTTTACGTATTTTAAATTGTTTACAGCTAAAGCTCACCCGATTAACTCTCAAAAAGGATCAACGAAAATTGTAATCACATTTTCTGATAATTTTATTGGGCTCATTCACATGAAATTGTATACATTTTAAAAGTTATTTTACCTGTTGTGTGAAGTACTACAGTGTTGTTTTAAATTCAAATATAAATTGATTTCGTTTCCTAGGAAATTGTAATGTAATATTTTTAAATTAATCTCTTTAATACTGATAAAAATCAGTAAAATATCCTACTCGTATTATCTCAGCATTTTCGTGCATCAACACTTTGTTACAGGCGTAATGGTTAAATAATACATATACGAATAAAAATAATATGATTATATCTAAATAAAAATCAAAAGCCACGAATTAATGTTCTCGCATCACTTCAAAACGGCTGCACCGATTTGACTAATTCTTAATATTGTTGGGTTTGTCTGAACAAGATTGGTATGTTTGAAAGAAAATATATAGAAATCCGTAACGAGGTACAGGGTGTCCACGCAGCCGAAGTCGCGGGTCGCTATTTTGTCATAATTCTGAATTGATTACCATACAGAACAGATATCCTCAAAACACCTTTATTGCTATATCCTTCAAATGTTTTTAGTACGGTGACTGCAATAACTCAAACGTTCACTGTCCAAACTCACAAATCTAGATTGTACATCTCTGTTTACTTAAATGTTTGCTCCGAATAAATGGAATAAACTTGTTTTTGTATTGTTCTATCAATTAAGGGAACGTCAAAAACATACGTATTGTTAAGGCTGCCCATTGTATTTTTATTAAATAAATGCTTTATACAGAATAAATGCGGCTGTGTAGAAGCGGCTCACTATACAGTACAACCGCCCCATCTCTTCCCTTGGGTGTCGTAAAAGGCGACTAACGGACTAAAGACTGCACCATACGGCAACGAACTGCTTTCGCAGTCCTCGTTGCGTGGTCTCTGACTAACCCTATTAGGATAATAATAGTTGTAAGCTATAATATGTATGTATTAAATACGGATTACTCGCATAATTACTAACTTCTTACACGCATATTGACTTGCAAGCATTTTGACTTACACGCATATTGACTTGCACGCAATTTGACTTACACGCATATTGACACATAAGATATATTTAAGTATTTAACACTAGTTTCACATTACAAGAATTAATGTTGAAACATTAAATTACATTGACGACCTCCGTGGTCGTTGGTTGGCATTGGCACGCCGGGTCTGGCGTCTGTATTCTGTTAACTAACCGCTTAAAATATATATATTTCAGACGTTCTTTCGTTATTTTACATCTTAATTATTATTGATGGAAAAAATATAAAATGGTTGAAACCGCACTTTCGAAAAATTTATTTATTTTACATAGGCATACACGACATGTTACAATCGTTTTTATCATTAAATATAAATTCCATTAATAAAGATCCCAGATTGTGACCCACAAAGGAGTACGCATTACATTAATTAGTACGTACACCTTTTGATTGCTATGACAAGCATGAAACACACAAAACAAAGTTACACATACTTACAGCAATTTTAAAATCAAAATATACAAACATAATTAATAAAGTGGATAAAAACAATTATATATTACGCAAACAGCACGAAAAATAAAAACACTAAGTATTAACAAATTTAGTAAAATCTTACATTATGGGGGCCAATCAAAGGCGATACTGGGGTAGCTTAGTCGAGAATAGGTTTACTAACATATCTAAAGGTATCGTGCTTATTAACGAATTTAAATAACTCAGTTCGAATAGCAGAAGTCAAGAGTTTGAGTCCCAATTGAAGCTGAAATTTTATCCACGAGCGGGAGTCGAACTACAATAAGTACTAGATTATGATTATGAAAAGATATAATTAAGAGACACAAAAAAAAACACGTTACACCTAAAACTAAAAAATTAAAATTAAATTAAATTAAACTAAAACATTATTGTTCAACTCACACTACTACACACCAAAACATGAGTCTCCATCCAATAATAAATCGCGCAGCGAGCTGAAAGCCCAGAGGGACGATCCAAATAATCACATCTATCCAAAAAGTTTATTTGTCGCCGCAGTAACAATGCAACAAAATACAGTGGCGGCGACCTCCAAAATCCCGGACACAACACGCGCGGCGCCGCCGAGCCAAAATTCATAATCTCATGGGGCTGTTTGTGAATTAATCTTCGGAATTACACTTCGCCCGGGTAAAAAGAGCTATTCCATGCGCCCGCTAGCCAATTATATTTGCCAAATAGCGGCAAATTGGCCATTTGCGGGAGCTATTCCTTCCGTTTGCATAGTTTAATAAGCAACACAGTTCTTGTGTACGATTCTTTGGTGCTAATGTGGACTAAGTTTTTTGTTGGCTTTGCTTTGTTTGTTAATCTTTATAGGTGAAATGCGTCTGTAGTCTTAGAGCTAGCTAGACCGGGCTCCCGGGTTTGAAACTAAGCGGGTTTTCATTATTATACATTTCTCTATTATTACCTATCTTTATTATTGAAATTGTGCATTCACAATGCTATATAGATCTAGGATAAAATGTAGGTAAGTATATTAAAAAGTATTCAGTCTCAGGAAGCTCTAATGGGATTCGAAACCATGACCTTTGGATTTCCGGTCCACTGCTCTTCTATCATTACCTATGTCTAAAGGCGGGTACAGACTTACGCAATTTAACATGCAATGTGACACGCAATTAATGAATTTGCAGTCCACATTATTGCAATGATCATGCAATGTAACTAGTGTGGACGCCTTGCGCGCACGATCCGTGCACACTCCGCGCACGAACAGAGCATTTCAACTGGTACGCGTCGCGATCCGAAATTTGTCGGTTTTTCGCCGAACACAAAGGGGCGCGCAGTGTGCGCAGAGCGCCAGTGTTGCGTCAATTGTATGTACGGCGGAACGCGCGCGAACAATGCAGAAAGACCCCTCACCTGATGAATAAACTCGACGTGCCTACAACTGTCATCCCGACTTTGATGTTAGGCACGAAAAGCCTATTTGGCGGACCCGTATTTTCAAGTCTGTTTTCTACTTTGTTTTGAGTTTTTAGTGTCTGCGGCTTGTATCGGTTGGCAGCACTAGCTGTCTAGTGTGAATAAACGTCAATTTAAACAGACTTACATCGAAAAGATCTATTTTTAAAAAATAAAAATATAAAAAAAAAAAACTCGATGCGAAAATTGTTGTTTTTCTTTACATTTTTCTAAGAAAAGTTGTAAACATTTTTATATATTATTATTACTATGTAGTAAGATGTTACATATAAAGAAGAAAAAGATACCTTTATCACGCTTAATTTTTTTTTATTCCATAGGAAAGTCAGAAGTAATATTCCTTCCTTCACTCGGATATTGTTGGATCATAGTACAATATTTTTTAATCAAACCGCAATAATATTGAAGATAATTTATCTAGGAATCCAACGATATACAATATGTGTGGTGTTTATAAAAAGGAAGGCCAGAAAAACCACTTAACACTACTCAAGTACCCGTATCAAATTACGCCGCGTCATAACCTATCAAATACGGACTTGCGCGCGCGGCAACGTCATCAGGTGAGGGGACGGCAGACTGAGCTATGGTCGCCGCGCGCATGCCGGGAACAGATGCGAATAAATGCTCGGTTCGTGCGCGCGCTGCGTCCACACTTATGAAATACTCTTTCCATGTTACATTGCATGTCACGTTGCGTAAGTCTGTACCCGCCTTAAAACAAGCGCTCGCGCCTCTTCTTCAATACTTTTAAACAGAAACAAAAGTTTCGTCAAACAAGAACTGCACATGTGCTCAGCGTGACAGGTAGTGAGCCCATCGCCGCTCAATGTACGATTAGTCCGCTAGTCGCCTTTTACGACACCCAAGGAAGAGATGGGTTGAAGAATTCTTTTATAAGCCCATATCACATAAAAGAATAATATAGTGAAAAATTTGTTTACAAACATTTTTTACCGAATTTGGCTCTTATAGTTCCACGTCGATATTGAACAAAAAAAACGCCCCCGCTCATCGAGAATAACACTGCTCATTATTCGTTTGCAAAATAAACTGGATCGTTCGAGAGTCATCAGCTAACGTCGTCGGCGTCGTTAATTACGAGAGAAATTCCGTCCCGATTTAATTAATAGACTGCCGATAGCTATTCTCTTTACAGCCAATATTTGTACCTTTCATTTTTATTTTTGTCTGCCGTTGATAAGAAAGTGATAAGTTATTATTCCTTTGTCGTTTGTATTGGTTTTGTTTGTTTTTTGATTGATGTTTTCATTATTGTAAGCTCAAAATACGGAAGTATCTACTAGAAGAGTTGTGAGGTGGTAGGTGATAAAAATACAACTAAAACAGATCCACTCACAATTTCAACATAAAAAAAGAATGTCATATTCACAATTTATTTTATAATCAATTTCAATTGGTTTACATATTATTTTACTCTCCGCTTCACCAGATGCTAAGCGGAAGCGGAGTCCCTTATGCGACGACAAAGTGAAGCAGATAATCTAAGCTGCTGCCGACTTCTTCACACTTCTTTTATAGGGACTAAAAACGGCAACGTTGCTGGAATATCGGATACTCGAAACACGATAACAACACTAGATATGTGTAAGTTCTAATGGTCTGTGTCTACCTCACTATAAACCTTTTTCTATTAAAATTACTTTAAAAAAGGTTGTATAAATTTCAAATTGAGCACGAGTATCAAAGTCATTCTAAAAAAAGGTTCGGTCCTATCTGATGTAGGTAGAGTTTCTTTTAACGTTTCACTATAGTTACAATAAAGTTCTGGGATTAATCACTAATGCTCACAGTATTAGCATAAGGCTGTGCTAATGCTATAAAGTTATGACATCAAATAGTCTTACTATTTATTTCGTTCTTATCATAGGTAATTAAAATAAAGACGCCTCTTAATAATTTAAAGGGATCAACCGTACTTTTTTGTACTTTGACCTTAATTTACGACTAAAACAACCGCAAAAATATTAATGCCATTCAAGCGGTGTTTTGTTAAGAACTCCTCTGTAGGTTTTTGTAAAAAGGACAGTAATTAAACAGGGAAAGGTAAAATAATCACCACAATTTATGGAAGGTACAAATTATTTGTAAGTAGGCTTTACGGCAATTCCATTCTGTTGCTCCAATTTGTGTTCTATAGACGTGAAACAGGCATAACGTTTTAATTTTTTTCTTGATTTTTTATTTTATTTTGGAGAGTTCGATGACGCAGCGACTCATCGATGTTCAATATTTTTCAAATCTTTACCTTAAAGTAAATCTTGGAAATTAGAACTGAAGAAAACAACCAAAAAACCGTTTAAGGGTTAGTCCGAGACTTAGGTAATGACTACCGGAAAAGGAGTGAACTGCCACAGTTATTTGGTAAAACTCTACTTCACTTGGAGCAATTAACGTTTGTATTTTTCCCCGAACTAAAGTAGGCTTCACAAATTGAAATCGCAAAACTGCATACCGGAAGGGACGAAGCCGAAGATGGTAGCGCGTTTCAACCAGCAAACTTCAACTAACGAGAAACTCCGTTAACTCTAAAGCAGCAAGAATTTACGAACTTGGATTGCACTGGAATCTTTAAATTATTTACCAAATCCTGATTAAAACGCTACACACTAAACAAGGCGTCCGTCCCAAGAAATCGTGTCAAGCGGAATCAGTTTCTTGTCGGTTCTTTTCAGTACAAGATCTTACGGCCTATGTATAGACTTATGAACCGATCCGGTGGTGTAGCGACCTTCATAAGTGCTCAATTCTTGAACCCTAAAATTAATAATTTCTGCGATTTTTAATAGCTTTCAAAGTATTTTTTTATAAAAACACTAGTTTGAAAACTTTCTCATTCAAAATAATTCGAAAATACATGCCTCCTTCTACAGGCCTATTCAAAAAAATTGTTAAGCTTTACTTATTAAAGTCGCAATGATCAATAAAGCATTCAATCTAAAGTTTTTCGAAAATTATTGAAAATCACGAAACATAATTGTGGTTCGGGTACCTTTAGAGCTGTTCTTACTCTTCTTCTTGTTTCGGGCTTCCGCTTGACACTATTTCTTAGGACACACTGTATTAACTATTATTATACATAATTGTTATGTTACTATTAAAGTTCGATTAAAGTACTTACGGTACGGACGTAAAGTAAAACCTAATATTTTCTACTAAAACCTTCGATCACTAATAAAAACTTTATCACCGATTAATACATAATCTTTGATCTTTTAAATTAACATATTTTTACAGGTGACATTTTAGGTTGATCGCGTAATATTTTATCAGATGGTATCATTGTATACGAGGACTAAAAAATCAAACCTAAAAGAAGAAATCCTTGAAATCTCGCGCTTGACTTTTGTTGTTTTGGCTTTTGTTACTAATTTTATTCACAATCCAAACTCCTTGTAACACGATATGCGTTAATTTAACCAGGAGCGACACCATTGTAGCTACATCGGCACCGCAGGACGTGTCATGTCGGCGACACGTGGGTAATTTATTAAACGGTATAAGTGTTACACGCTGTTACTGTTACATTAATTCACGAGTGTCGTGTTAATATTGGTTTTATGATACATACATACATACATACATATCACGACTATTATCCCCGAAGGGTTATTTATTTATTTATTTATTTATTTAGAAGATGCACAAAACAGGTTACAACCATACAAATCAATAAAACAAAACGTGTTACAAAACTTACAAACTAGGTTGGAACCCTTAATATGTACATACTAAGAAACATACTACCAAGCAGTGAATATTATGTCATATCTTTCAACTAGGTATTTACTAACAAATAAATTAACTGAATTGATTGTGATAAAACTGAACAAATTAATAAAAATATATCGAATTAAATTAAATTACAATTACGTTATTTAAATTACATTATTCCAAATTCTATAAATAAAATATATCAAATTTCCCAAAACAATATTTAAAATATTGATTCTGCATTAATTAAATAAAAATAAAATTACATTTATACACTATAAAAAAAAAACATTATCACATTATTATAAAGAAATGTTTCCTAATTTCCTTCTTAAATTTTAAAAGGCTACAGTTAAAAATATCAACGTCAGCGCAGTCACCAACGAGCTCATTATACTGGCGACACATTCGAGTTAGAGGATTAAAATAAGATGTATTGTTGAGATAAACCATAAGTGTAAAGAATTTTGGCCTACGGACACGATAATTTGTATTAAAATTTAGCTGAGACAATAAGTACGGTGAATCCATTTTACAATTAACTAATTTATAGAGGAACATTAGATCAAATTGTTTTCGGCGATTAGTTAATGATACCATTTGGAACCTGTTCATTCTATCCTCATAGGAGTGCAGGATGCGATGAAGTCCCATTCTGAAGCTAAGCAGCTTAAGGAATCGCTTTTGAATACGCTCTATTCTCTCCTGATGAACCTGATAATTTGGTGACCAAACTGCTGTATTATATTCCAACAAGCTTCGAACCAATGAGAAGTAAAGAGTATGATGAAATGTTTTTAAAATCTTTTGTCACTCTGTAAATGAAGCCTAACATACGCGACGACCTATCCACAATGTGGTCATAGTGATCGCGAAATGACAACTCACTATCAAAAACGATTCCCAAGTCCCTGATTTTGAACTTACGAAGCAGGTCGTGGTTGCTTAATGAATAGTTGAAGTGGATGGCTTTGATTTTTTTCGTAAAAGTTATAATAAAACATTTGTTGACGTTAAGCGTCATGCCGTTTAATTGACACCAGTCCGATAAAGAGTCTAGGTCTTTTTGAAGCTTTATGGCATCATTAATACAAAGAACAGTATTGTATATTTTTAAGTCATCGGCATATAACAGGCAGGGGCATGACAGGCGATCCACAAGGTCATTAATAAAGAAAATGAAAAGCAAAGGCCCCAGGTGCGATCCTTGCGGGACACCGGATGGAGCTGTAAAAGCAGTTGAAAGATCGCCCTTCAATGCCACTAACTGACTTCTTCGACTCAAGTAAGATTTGACCCAACGCAACAAACTCGTTAGTCAGAGACTAGGCAATGAGGACCGCAAAAGCAGTCCTACGCCACAGTTCACTTTTCACCACAAAGCAACTGCACATGTGCCCAGCGTGACATATGGTGAGCCCATCGCCGGTCTATGCTGTTGGATGTATGTGCAGTTTTTATTCCGTTAGTGGCCTTTTACGACACCCAAGGGAAGAGAGGTGGTGGTAGTATTCTTTCACGGCTTCGCGCCACGGTTCTATGATGTTTAACCAAAATACTGTTGACAAAGCTTTTACTTAACAACCAACGTTTCATAAACGATTATTAAATACGTGTGGAGGCCCATCTTCATAGTTCCTACTCAATTCCAAAAGTTTCTACTTACTTCTTTCTCCGACAACGAATATGCTATTTTTCCGGTTTTGCTGGTATTGTTGGCTCCTATTCACCTTTAAGAAATACCTGAAACAACCGAAATCAATGGAAAAACTTACCATCCACACGGTATGTCGAACGCGTGTCTGCCGCTAAAGCCCTCCATATTATTTAAGTAGAATTTAATTTTTATTAAATAGCTCCACAAGACACCTTAAATCTCCCGAAGATAAAGCGCAATAGCCGGGAATTAAGCATTTAAGCACATTATTAATACGATCGGTACCAAATTGAGGTATTGATCCCTCAGTCCAGTTAATCCCGGCTAAGACGTTCTTTAGTAGCTGGTGATTAGAACGAATTAATTATACATTCTTAATGACTGTCGCAGTATTGAGCAATGTTGCTGTTACTTTTTAACAAAATTTTAAGAGGCTTTGCCAAATTAAATGTTAAAGATTAGGTGCCTAATCGATTTTCTTTATAAAGTTTTGTACTTCACTGAAATTTCTTTTCAACTTATACTTTTTAACACAGAACAGTTAATTTTTACCGTACTTTGAGAATGTTAAAGTCTGTTTAAAATAGTATGCGAATAATAATGGAATTCTCTCGCTATTAATTCTGTGCAAAATAATAGAGGTTTTTCACACAACACTTTTGTCTCTGCTCTTTCAATCGGGTGCGCATTTTCTCACATGACTTTTTAAGTCCTATTATCCGAAGTCCGAAAATAATTCTAATACCATTTTACATCATAATGATCACTCTTCATAAAAATATTTAATACTAACGATGAAACCCATATTCATCAGAATTCATAATACTTTTAAACATACACCTTGTTTTTACTATTTTTTTTCATATATTTTCTTATACTAACGATCGAAACTCCTAATCATTCTAATACTTAACACCAATATGTATAAATTGGTTTCATCCTAATATTGGTTTTCATATTTTTCTTGATCATAAATGTTTATATGAGCCACCCGCTATAAAGAAAAAGTTAAGTATGCAAAACTATAGTGCCGTTGGTTACGTTAGGTTAGACTTGTGATAAATAACTTCGTAAACTGTGTTTGAATGCATGTTGCATGTTTTTTTTGGAATACTGCATGCTTGTATTCATGCCTGGATGCATGGCTAGCTTGCATGACCCCCTGCTGGAGGGGGGGGGGGGGTCGGGGGGCTTGAGGTTCCCCGCTATAAACAAAAAGTTAAGTTAAGTATGTAGTTTTGTCGGTTAGGTTAGACTTTTGACAAATAAGGGGCCACGGGCCCCCGACCCCCCCCCCCCCTTATTTTTTATTCATAAGTGTATGTATTACAAACAATATTATGATATTAAATATTTTCTTTGTAATGACATTAATAAAAAGAAAATTTATGATAATTTGTCTGCTAAAAAGGAAACAATTAAGCAAATTTAAGCTTGTTCTTAGTAATGACAGTATTAATAAAAAATATATGATAATTGTCTGTTATGAGTTCTGATAGTAGTAATAAAAATGTATGAAAAAAAAAGTATGAGGATAAAAATTAGGAAGAGTGATTATTTGAACACAAATGGGTAGTAAAACGAAAAATAGGAATAATAGTTTTATGTGAGCCAATAGGACCCCTTTCAATCTAAAAATTTTGACAAACATTTAATGTAAATTACGTCGGTCAAAAGTGTGTACGAAATTTAAGGTTATAAATGCTACTAAAAACTTTTAAGCACTTAATATTTAAATAATGGACTTAAATGACATGTCGAAACTACAAACTTAATACCATTTGCAAAAAAATAGTCTCAGAAGGTGGGTCGAGTACACGAGTAGGTACCACTTTCAGCTTTGATTACAACTCCTTTTTGATTCAGTCTCACTAAAAGCACCTTCCAACTAATAAAATCAATTAAACAAACTATTAATGACAATTTACTGTAACAAACCTGAAGTTCGGGCGGATAATCTCTCGCGTCTTTGTACGCCCACCGAAATGAGATAAAACAAAAAACTTTTCCACCACCCAACATGTCCGTTGAAATTGTGGCAACTTATATTGCCTTTATTCCACTATCGAAGTTTTCTGTTTCGCAGATCTATTGGGCTTAACATCAATTGGGCGAGTTGAATTGTGTACAGTAAATAGCTTGTTTTACGGAAACATTGAATTTCCTTTTGGTATTTTATTGGATTTCTTCTTATAACAACTTGCTAAAGTATTTTTTTGCTTTCTTGGGTTGCGTTGGATGCTTGGGAAAACGGCAAGCAATTGTTTTGGGTTTCAGCTTATCATCACAGGCCTTCAAACAGCAAGGGTTGCGAGCGATTTGATTTTGAGGTTTGGCATCTTCTTAAGGTGGCTTCTAAAGTTGACCTTTAGCGATAGAATGGGAGCGATAACAACGGCCAAATAAACGTGTATGAATGGTTATGTTGGAGGAAGTTCATCGCGAGCATTATTAATTACATACATATATACACTCACGACTATTTCCCCTAAGGAAAGAAAAAAAAAAAGAAAGAAAGAAAAAAAATTAAAATATTTTTTACAAAAAAAAAAATAATTAAATATTTTTTACAAAACAGTTCAGTTAATACAGACAGAAATAAAAAAAACACACAGAGAATGCCCCAAAACGGATTCCGACTGGGCAAAATGCTTTGCGGTCAGCGCTGATCTTCCGTCGGAACCGGTTTAGTGATGCTGCGATGGGCAACGTGTACAGGAAAAAAAACAATTACAAAAATAGAAACAAATAAGGGTTAGTCAGAGACTAAGCAATGAGGACCGCAAAATAGTCCACTGCTATAGTCAACGTTTTAGCCCATCGCCGCTCAATGCTGTTGGATGTATGGGCAAGTGTTTAATCCTAAGAATTTGTTATTAACCACTCCTTGCGTTCAAAATAGTGCAACATCCTGTCCATCATTATTTTGAGAGTTTTTTTTTTTCAGATTCCAGTAAGAATAACATTTCATATTTTCATGTAATACCTAGGTTTTTTAAAAAATATATTTTTTCTAACATGTTTTTTGTTGTTATATATATCAAGCACCAGTCTCTCACAAGGGATACTTATGTTCTATATTAATGATAATGTGCCATTCTCTCTGTACAACCTAAACCTTGTGATGAGAAAGTAAATTAAATTGAATTAAATTTAAATTGTTATAAACACACTTGTTGTGCACACGAGTAAAACTAACCTAACGAGCTTACCATCAAGCAAGAAGAGCCACCCCCTGACTGAAACACGCGATGACTTTCCGTTCCACGTTATGCATTTTAAGCATGAATTTTTACTTCTTAAAACGGTAATCCAATTTATCTCAGCAGCTTATCTTCTCAAAATATACTTTTGTTATTAAGGCACTCCTCATTTCATCTTCCAATTTATTACTCGTTGATTTATTCTGACAGAACCCTTCTTAGAGGGAGTCAATAATGTGAAGGCGAAATTTTTAGGTACGTCCCGTCCTAAGGAGGCGGGGAACTTCCAAAATCGGTATAATGAAAACCATCCCTTAATTTGAGTTGGATAAAATTAAGGCTTTGTTGGAAGACACAAAGGATTCTCTCAAAAAATAAATTGTAAATAAGACATTTTATTTACATTGATTTAGAGACTTTACATTATAGATTTAGGAAGGCTACGCGATTTTTCGTCGAAAAACTTTTACCAGTTAATTACTGTGACAAACAAAGCATCAATTCAAGTTCTTTTGATAATAAACAAATAAATAAATAAATTTTCCTACATTCACTCCAATTATCTAGCCCAAGAGAAGCTTCGTTATGAAACTCGTTAAATGGTTACTAGACAACGGATAGACATGCAGTAGAACTCCAATTATCCAATATTAATAATAAACCTATGTCGTTCGTCTCGGCTATATATTATTATTTTTTTACTTAAATGAAGTTGTATTCTATACAAAGGTACCCTTAATCGACGAGCATGTATGAAGAATGTTATGAGAGTAAGTGAAGCAAAGGATGTGTGTCATGGTCATAGCAAATGGAAATCTGTGGTCTCTGCCTACCCCTCGGGGAAACGCCGTGACGTATGTGTAATTATAGTTGCGTTTTAGATCAGTTGCTAGTTAGACCAGTTGCGTTTAAGACCAGTTGCTACTTAGACCAGTTGCGTTGCAGTTGCTATTTAGACCAGTTGCGTTTTAGACCAGTTGCGTTTTAGATCAGTTGCTCCTTAGACCAGTTGCGTTTTAGACCAGTTGCTACTTAGACCAGTTGCGTTTTAGACCAACTGATCAACTGCCAACTGTTAACTATCTGACAGTTATAACAATAATATATGAAATATGTCGGTTTTGGTAGTTTATAATTTAACAATAATTATCAAATTGTTTTTTTATTAAGATAATTTGTAAATAAGTTAGTTTTACAAAGTAAATTTTCTATTTTTTTATCTGTGCTTCGTGTGATGTCACATTTCACAAAATAAACCAAAACTATCTGTCAGATTTCAAAATAAAATTTGTTTGTTTATTGAAGTGTGACATCACAGGGCAAAATGTCACGTGACCAACCGTTTTAGCGCAAAATTTGAAATTTGAAGAAAAACATGTTTTTTTTTCTATTAAATAAACCTTTTTTAAGAAAAAAAAATGTTGTAATAGTAAGCGTTTGTAATTTTTTAAATTTTTTAAATTTCCGATAACTGTCAAGTAGCCAGTTGTTATTTGGCGAAATGTGGACTCTCAGCGCACTGCTTTTACGGAGCTCCTTGCCCAGTCTCTGATTATCCATTTGGGGTTAACCCTAATAGTCGTGAGTGTATGTAGTAGGTTTTATAAAACCTTATTTTATATATAAATATCACTGCAGTTCTTAAACCATAAAAACTCAACCCACAACAATTTAATTTATCTTCTTTCTTCCATTCTCTTCCTCTTATGTTCCCCTTCTTTTCTTCCCCTCTAATAGTGCCCCGCAATTAATTTTAATTTAGTCCAGACCTTAAGTCTGTAGCAAATAAAAGTAGATTCATTTTAATTTCGTCATCCCTAAATTCCCTAAACAACCTAAATCTCCCAAAATAGCCCCCATCCAACTATTCCCTTTAAATTATTCCTTCGACCTAATTCCCCCCCTTTCTCCCTAGTAGCCTGCGCTTACGCGAGGAAATACCCAGACTAAATAAAATACCATAAGGATAAAATTGCCCAAAACAACATAAAGTAAAGCCAAATAAAAAAAAACGGTTTTAAAAAGTGCCAATAAAGAGACAAAAACAGAAGAAAAAAAATTGTTTTTTAATGTGAGCTGTGGGGAACAGAAACACGACTTCTCGCGTTCAACCCGAGCATCTATCCGCTGGACTACCGACGCCTCAAAATATTCTTTTGTAAAATAATAATATTTGGATCGATGATTCTGATTAATTAATCTTTTAAGTTCAGTTAACAGGATTGTCAACTGTCTTTCAGTCAATTTGTCCGAGAATGAATAATAACGTTCATTAATTTTAATAAAATAGCGTTCGCTAAACTTTATATTGGTCCTGAAATGGAACCTTTACCTTAGCTTTGCAAAAATACACATAAATATGTTTTGACATGTTTGTCAGCCTTATCTTTATTTTTTATTGTGACAATATAGAAAACTTCATACTCAGAGAACAAACGTGCTAGACTGGTGTTCCGACAGTTAGATATAAGATAGCCAATTTCTTATTAGTGGGTGAAATGCGCTTCCACATCGGTATAATACAGGCTGCATAAAAAGAAATATAATATATTGTACATACATACATATAATCACGACTATTATCCCCGAAGGGTTAGTCAGAGACTAGGCAATGAGGACAGCAAAAGCAGTCCTCTACCATAATCCACTTTTCACCAAATAGCGACTGCACATGTGCTTTGCGTGACAGGTGGTGAGCCCATCGCCACTCTATGCTGGTAGGAGTATGTGCAATCTTTAGTCCGTTAGTCGCCTTTTACGACAACCAAGGGAAGAGAGGGGGTGGTAGTGTTCTTTCACCGCTACGCGACACGGTTAAATATTTATTAAATGTTTAACTAGCGGCCGCTCGCGGTTTTACCCGCGTAATTCCCGTTTCCGTAGTAATATCGGGATAAAAAGTATCCTAGGTGTTAATCCAGGTTATAAACTATCTGTATGCCGAATTTCATCCAAATCCATGCAGTAGTTTTTACGTGAAAGAGTAACAAACATCAATCAATACTTACAAACTTTCGCGTTTATAATATTTGTAGGATTGTATGTATGTTTAACTTGCGGCCGCTTGCGGTTTCAACAGCGTGGTTCCAGTTCCCGTAGGAATATCGGGATAAAAAGTATTCGTGTTAATCCAGGTTATAAACTACCTGTATGCCGAATTTCATCCAAATCCATTTAGTAGTTTTTACGTGAAAGAGTAACAAACTTTCGCCTTTATAATATTAGTATGATGTGATAATATTAGTAGGATAGGAAGTAGGAAGTAGGATATAATTATTTTGCCATTACATCAATGTTACTAGGATCGATGTGTTTCGACAGTTAAATAGTTAACGACCTTCGTGGTAGAGTGGTTAGCACACCGGCTCTGGCTACATCGTCACCATCAGCCTATAAGCGTCCCACTACTGGGCACAGGCCTCCCACGTGGACAATAACACATGTGGTATTGGGCCATAACCCACCACGCTGCCCCAATGCAGGTTGGTGGGTGGGTTGGCTCTGGCTACGCCAGTGTTCAAATAGGGTCTATTTAGAAATAACAATTTTTCTAAATTGATTTCGAGTCTAGGGGTTTTCTAGGTATAATAAGTATGTTTTCTGTAATCTAGCGTAACCAAGAAATAAATTTCAGGACAAGCCTAACTTGGTCTAGATAATTATAGTGAGAGTGGGGCAAGTTATTATTATTACCGTCACCTAACAACGTTTAAATTATTTTTATATTTAACGTATTTCCGTTTTCAAGTCAAAAAAAAGAACTTACAACGGCTTTCTAGGAAATGCAAAGCGATTTTCTCATATTCACAAACTACTTGTTCTGTTTGTTGACAAGCACTATACCTTATTCCAAATCGTCCGTGTACTTCTGACATCTCCTAACTAACATATTTTAACAAAACTGTGTTTAAACGCCATCTCTTAAAAAAAGCTAGAACTAATAGAATGCAATAACCTCCTAAAGTAAATAGTCACTAGTTTTGGTGATATTCGTTCGGAGAAATATCTTTTATAATTGGTCGCCTTAAATTTGGCGGTAATTTCTTCTAACTGACAATTTGCCGAAGCGTGTGTACTGTGTACGCGGCAATGTGCTAATTAAGCGTTTGGCGACAAAAAGTAAGTTTTTAAAGTTTTACTACCAATACTGTGTTCTTTAAACTAGTGTAATTAAATCCTAAAATGGTTTTGTTGCTTTTGTTGCTTAAAATGTTAAAAATAAATGTATCTATACTACATTTAAAGTATTTTTTTAGCAGATAGGAGTAATGGCTTTGAACACTTTTATCGTAAATATCAAACTTTTTGTATTACGTTTAAAGCAGATAAAATAAATTTCTTTTGGTTAATTTATTTGTTTTTGCTTAAATTACTTAAACTACAACTACAACTACCTTGAAAATAAAAATAGTTTTTGTAACAGTTAAATTAATTGCTTTTTATTTCATTTTTTTCAATTATGGCGTCGAAAGATAGGGCGCATGCACTAGTCAATATAATTTTTTACCCGACTGAAACACAGCATCCCGCACTCACTGAAACACAGCATCACGCACCCACTGAAACACAGCATCTTGCACCCGCATCTTCCACCCTTAATACTTATTTTGGAATAGTCTGATCTAACTACTTTTACAGAACCACATTGAAACAAAAGGCCTGAACTTCAGGCAGAGGAAAGCATGTTTATGTAGTCAATTCACAGAGAGAATAACCTAGATCTCATTCAATTTAGAAGACCTTATAGCAGCTGATTCACCGTCTTTACTATCTGCAACACCAACGACATCAAGGCCAACATCTCCACCACCTCCTAGACGAGATTCAACTGATACATTTTGTAACGACTTTTATATCCATTTTATACTGAAGAGACAATGGAAACTGTTGAGTTCACTATAGAGACATGACAGAGAGCCGGCGAAGACAAAGAGAAGCTCAACTTGAAAGATGGAAAAAAAATATACTAAGCGAATGCGAATGCAGGGAAAAGAGTATGTAGGGTACGGACGGCCAAAGGTTGAAAAACTGCAGCCTCAAATTCGAAACCCAAGAGTTCTTGGACCGAGATGCAGTTCAGATTTTTGCAGAAAGTGTAAGATCAGATAACGGATAATATGTTTACTAGAAAAAAATCAACCAGTCTCAGGAAGCTCGAGTGGGATTCGAACCCACGACCTTTGGATTGCCGGTCCACTGCTCTAACCGCTGAGCTACCGAGACCCCAGAAGACTCGTTGAATTCTTCCTAGTAGTTTGATTACGCTGCAAGCCAGCGGTATTACGTCACTGTGAAGTCTACCCTCACATTCGAAAGAAATACTATTGCAAGTATTTAACAATACGACGATAGACGTAATTGCTTATAAATATCTTTATTATTGAAATTTTGCATTAACAATGCTATATAGATAACGGATAAAATGTTTACTAGAAAAAAGATCAGATGTTGTGATGAAGTAAGAGATAACGATAGGAATAGGATATTCCAGCAATTCTGGAGTGACATGGACTGGCATCAATGAAAAGTGTAAGTAGCGAACAACGTAACATGGAAAAAGCAGACTTACTGTACCTATCTGAAAATTCAAGAAGGGCAGGTACTTTTATTTATTATCTTCCAGTTACTAATACTGTTGATGGCACCACAACCAAAAAGCGAGTGTGTCGTGAAATGTTTCTTCAGTCTGTAACTTCCCCACCCCCTCTATACCTAAATCTAAGCCTTTCACACCTATATGCCTAGCTACCTTATAATACATACCCACATCCTCGCCGCTTTTACCTTAACTTAACTTATTATCTAATTCTTAAAACTAATTAACCTAATTTATCTACAATCTAATGGTTGTGTCTGGAGTTTTTGTTTAGTGCGTATTGTTTGTATGATGATGAAACCTTAGCATAGCTTAATTCTATTTGCAGTGAATTTCAGTCAAGCAATGTAATATTATAATAACTACTATTTTGGCCAGATCGTCTAGTGAACCCTCCGTTGTTAACCGCATTTAAGTAACTCAAGTTCTTTCGTGAAAGTTTAGTAATTGGCTTATCCCTGTGTTAAATTATTTTCTCCTGACCTAATTACCTACCAGTCTATAGATCATAACATAGATATGTGTAGCCTAGCAATGACTCTATCTGAACTGTGACCTAAATCCTTCACTGCAGCTGCGGGGAAGATTTGTAACCACTCAAAGGTAATCAGATGATAGCTTAGCTTGCAGGTATTATTATTTATTATCAGTAGCATGATACATAAGAAGCCTGGTGCAATTTATATAAAGGTTTTGTGGAATCATATAAGTCTTGTGGAAGTATAGGAGCTCCATCCTCGCCCCCTATCGTGCCATTCAACGCATTCGTCCTTCAGGCCCCGCCACTTCGACCTTAACTTATAAAGAGTCATCACAACTTATGACTTATTTTTCTCTCATATTAGGAAATATGTGTTAGCATTTTAATTATCTTTATTCCTCATAAATCAATAGTGTTTACCTCAAAGCTGGCTATCATCCAAATATCCTTCTCACATTAAGAACTTAATTGTTTAATGTAATAACTATGTCTTATGAAATCACTTATTGAACAGATGTGAGATACCAACATCCTACCGACACTTATTCCTCTGATTATTGTGTCTATCACAATATAACAATATTAGCTTACTGTCCTCTTGTCTTATTAGAAAGTTAATATTCAGTTCTATAAGGGTGGATAATTTATTCAAACGCCACTTCAGGCGGCGGCTAAAATAGAATGCTATTAATACAGGTAAAATTACCTTTATTTACTCTTAGTATTTATTATACTGATCTTATAAAGTATAAATACATCTCAAGTTTATTAAAGGATGTTTAATTTATTCAATATCCTTGACCTTTAGGAAGTGAACTTAAGTTAATTACTTTTCCACCACCATATTAACTTCCACCCCTGTCTCTCAGACTGAGTGGTTAATCTGATAGACTACTAAATCATAGTTAGTATGCTTTTAGTAGGTAGTAAATTAGGTAGTTAATTATCCCTGTTAATCATTGAATCAATTACATTTAAAAGTTATCTTTTACTCACTTTAATAGATATAAATTAGACGGTACTAGGTATTAGTCTTATTGATTTAGATTGTTCCCATCAAATATTTCTATGTTTCAGATTATTAGAGTTAAGTACTTACATGTCTTAAGAGGTCTCTGACCATTAAGGTGAATTCAAATGGTATTAGTGGATCATTATCAGGCTAATTAGCAGGTTGTTATCAATCAATTATTTCTATGGTTCAGATTATTAGAAGCTCATAGCTGACAATGTCTTCTTTCAACGACTTATCCTAGGTTCTAAACTGGTTTTAGTTGCTTAGTTTGTATCAGCTTATTTTTACTAATAGGTATCGGATGTAAACTTTCCATACCTTGAAGAGTGTAGCAATATGGGATCGTATCGCATCCTAGGGAAAGCTAAAAAAATGCCTGTTTGGTCATTTCAGTATTAGAAATCAAACATCACAGTACGGCTAAGCTAATTTGCTATAACTTTTAGTATTTTTCTTGTAATAGGAAACCAGTCTAGACTTTTAGGTATTCCAAGTAATGATGGTACAATATTATCATACTTCTGTTAATTATTTAAAATGAATAATTAATTGGTAAAAACTTTAGGAAAACAATTAGAATTTTATCGCCCTGCGGTAACAGATTACTTGCCTAGCTAGGACCCACATCACTTCATCATAATTTTATTTAGCGCCGTAACTTAATTATCCCTACCTTATTAGTCTGAATTAATCCGGCCTGGCCTCGCGGCTCAAGCACCCATCCTATGTACGCACTGCGTGCAAATACCTTGCCCTCCCATAACTAACCATATATATATCCGCCTACCTATAGATTCCTACAACTTTCCTCACTTGAAAATGCCTATATTTTGTCGAACTAACAGTCCCTTTTTGTGTACCTTGCAATCTAGGCCCAAGCCACATTTAACTTAAATTCGTGATGTGTGGTGAGAGTCGCATTGCCCCTGAAAGCAACTAACTCCTAAATGTTCTATCAGTCGAGCCAGTATACTCAGTGTGTTATTTTCCTATCACTACACTGTATGTACGGAGGTAGACTCGAAATTGGACTGGGTCATACGGGTCTACCTCCAGCTAAATGGTGTCTGACCTATCTTCAACTTTCACTAGGGAGACAACTGTCTCTCCCCCATTACTCCGTCGAAGATAGTGTATTGTTTAGCGTAATGATATAAAACGCCGATCTTATTAAATACAATCAAAGATCATCCAGACCGAAGTCTGTTGAAAGGTACATAGGTTTTCGTTGCCACCGTTACGCGTTTCCGCCGATGTACCCCGGAATACTTCATTCCGTTAACGGATTCGAGTTGCGACCGCAATAGTTTTACTTTATTAATCACTTTCAATTTCACAAATCTTAATTAATATCGCAGCTCGAATATCACTTAGCGCACTATCAAAGCTCGGACACTATTTTTCCCGTATGAGTAGTACCGCACTCTTAAATTGAACCGCACCGCCGACGTCCCAAAATTGAATGCCCGCTAATTTTCCGCCCTTTTCCCAAGCATCTTAACTTTCGCGCCATGCGCCCTCAACATTTTTCCGCGCGAGTCCGCTTTTCTTCCCTTCAACCAATCGCTAGCTGTTTCCCGACGCGCCTCGCCTTCGCGTCGCTCATTATTTGTTATACGCGAACTTCGCGTTGTGCCTCGTGGAGATATCATCCGACCTCTCTTTCTATCTTTTTCTCAACCTCTCGCTCGCTCATTGCCGCCTTCGCCGCGCAATTCTAAAATTTTTCCATAATCTAGCCAAATCTCGTCCGACAGCCAATATTTCATCTTTGAATATCTAAATGTAGCCTTCTATTAACAATTCCCTCTCAATAATCCTCCACTTAAGCCAATAATCCTATATTTTGGGAAATTATCAAAAAGTTCCGTATTCCGACCATAGATGGCGTCCGCCCGTAGGTGAACCACTTTCCCGACCCCAGAGCAGTCCCCGCGAAATTCAAAATAAAAATAAGGTCCTAGCCAAGCTCACAACCTTATGACTTCCGCTAGACGCCGCCTACGTCGCAAGGGACGCGCAGAGCAGTCCCCGCGAAATTCAAAATAAAGAAGTCAAACTAGCAACCTTAGGCGAAGCTCAAGTAAATAACTCACGCTAGATGGCGCCTATGTCGCAAGGAGCACACAGAGCAGTCCCCGCGAAGTTCAAACTAAAGATAAAGCGTTAGACCACGGACCATTATTCTGAACTAGTTTATTATTCCCTTTTTCATGCTTATTATATTAATGGTGCTACGCATTAATATTTATGTTAGTGCTACTCCCACACATTCCTTACTAACGGACGGATACCATTCATTCTGTACCGTTACAGCCGCCCCCGATAGAATTTAAGCAGATAAAGTACCACTCTTATCTGCGGCGAATTATATCTTAACCCTGTACTTAATTAAGTACAAAATAGCACGTCCTTCCTTGCCAACCTCATTGTCATCCTAGCCCTCAAAGATATTCCTACTATTTATAGTTCCTCCCCAAATCCCTAATGACTCCTTCCTCCATAAGCTTTCTTATTGCAAAATAGCCCACACCCTCATCTATACCAATACTCCCCGATCTTCCCTTTATTCCCTCTTATTATTATTATTATTATTATTATTTTTTTATTATTATTACTAAACTCATGTGATGGCTGTGTGGACTAGATTCCCTATTTCAACTCTATGTGTCATAGAGCACAGAACTTCTCTCATGGCCTCATCTGATTGTCTATGACACGGCACCCATTTTCATAGCCACCCCTTCCTCAACTTAAATTTTACCAAATTTTCAAGTTATTCTCTACATTGAACAAGAGGTTCAACTCGTAAGTATTTTAATCTACTCTTACTTCCCCAATTTAGACTTGTAGTCTTCCCAGTGGCGTTAACGTCGGTTACCTCAGACCGCCTTAGCCACGTGTGGAGCCTTGTTAGATCGCTACCAACCCTATATCACACAGTATTTCCCTAACTGAATCGCCGTTAATAGCAGTTTTGTGGTACGCGAAGGCCCTACCCTTTTTTTTTCTCTGCAGTATTTTTTCTATTACTATTTTTTTTTTTTTTGACAATAATTTCCCCCTTTCTAACCTCGGGTAGTACTACTAATTCTCCGCCCACCTTTTCCTCTTGATTCCTTATATGCGAGACATTCTACCACTTGCCTCTGCTAATATTGACCAAGGCCCTTTTCCTTCCCCCTACGGTATCATCTTCTAAAACCTACAGTGTCTGTCTGTTCCGTGAGCATGGCAGCCTAATCAGGTAACTTTTATACCTATTATTTTGTAGCCATAGAATCATTCAAGCATGCCTTTCTACCTCCCTGGAATCATACTATTTGCCTTTATTATATGTCTATTTATTTTTTAAATAGGTCAAAACCATGTTTAATGAGTCACTCAAGATTCTATCCAGCGCTTTTACTATTTACTTCTTTCCCTCTTTATGGTTATATTTACAGAATTTCAATATGTGTGACCTTCTAGTGCTGGTTCATTACGCCTTTAGCAGATTTTAGTTTTGCATTGGCACAAGGCACATTATTAGTATTATAACCTCCCGAACGTTCGTAACTCTAATTGGTTACTCCCTAACTATTCTACTCTACTTTCAGCCTTCCGACCAGATGGGAAAATTCTCCAGCAACGCAAGATCCCTTGACTACGCCAAAATGAAATGCCATCAAAAGCCTCTGTTTCTGCAGCCGAAGACATTATCTCTCTATAGGTCAGTCAAGTATAATTGTCCTGATTTAGCCTTCATCAGACGCCCCCAAAGGAACCGCCCTACAACAAAACTTTCACATCCTTCAGAAAGGCTAATTTAGGAGGTGTAGCGCGGATGGTAGTCACTTAATTTTATTGTGTGTAAAGCGACCCCATCCCTGTGGCACACTTCCGAAATTCCGATTCATTATTATTTTTTTCAATTTAAATCAACCTGCTCATTATCTAAATTGTGTCTTGTGCCCCGTGTAATTGAATAATATTCAAACTCCCTAATTAAACTACTATTACTACTTTAACAGTGCCAACTAAGAGTGCTCCTTGCGCCTCCTATAAGTTTATTTAATGGTAGGTTCCTTTTTTTTTTTATTGTGTATATAGGCGACCAAGGACCTCGCTTGCAGCTCGCCTTCCTCGCTGGCCCCGTTTATTTAAATATTCTACCCAAAACTTAGCGAGTTACAATCGGAAATGACAAAGTTCGAACCTTATGCAATTGGGAGTTCTCTAACATAGTTAACAGACCTCATCTTACCATTAAGTCAGACATATCGCAATTCCAGTATCTATCTTGATTCGTAATAGCTAACATTATATATAAAAAAAATATTCTCTGTTTACAGATCCCGGCTATTTCTAATACGCAATGGCGGTGAAGTTAATGGTTTAATGAATAAAGCATTTGAGGTCATTTTTGCTAGCACAAGGAAATACCCTACTAGAGTGATCTATCATAACGCCGACTGTATGAGGTAAGTTTCCCTCCACCCTTTTCCTTTAGTCGACATAGACGACATTAACCTACAATTAACCTTTAATTTCTTTTATTCTCAGAATGACCTTAAGTTAATACCCGTCTCTAATTTACTAGAATAAACAGAATAAGATTACTAGGGCTAGACAAAATCAGAATAAAGCAACTTGACCTAACATAACTAGACTTATGTATTCACACTTGCAAACAAGATATCTTTATCTTTCCGTGTTGATTGATCTTGCTAACACCATTTCATCAACTCAATGTCCCGGCCTACATATTTGAAAACTGCCAATTAATTAGTTTGTATAAAACAATTTTGATGCAACATGTAGTTCACATTAACTAACAATTTTAAGGTTGTGTCTTAATTCCGACAATAACCTTCATTAGCACTAATTTTAATCATCTACAATTACGTCACGTACATATTAGATGCCAATAATCCAGATTATTTAAGAATTCTAACAATTCATAATAATAAATAACCAAACAAGATAATCCCGCTTGTGACAGGCGGCGCTGACCTTGCCACAAGTTAAAACGCGTTTCGTTCGTCCTATCATTCCTAACTTTTAACCAATTCATTGAGTTATTATTTACTAATCAACTGTTAATCAAACCTATTTAATTTCATAATAACAATTTTAATATAGCAGTATTAGAATATTATTGTAAGTTCCAAACATCAACATTACTGGTTAAGTATTTGAATGGCCTAGTGCGAACTAGGTTTCAGGTCTCACATCGGGAAAATAAATTTCCTATCGACTCTAAAATCTATTACTAATAAATTTATTATTTTCTTCTGACATGTAAGATAGACCATGACTCTAGGTCGGGTTTTGTAAACTTAAACTATGCCTACCTCCATGATAATCTCGGTTAAATATATATATAACGAAATATGTCCAATTCGGCTGATTTTATTAAATTTAAGTTATGCTACTAAACAGTACGTGTCCTAAGAACGTCACACATCCGAAACCCATTTTAGTTCTAATTTCTTTACTCAACTAAATTAGAACATGTATATGTTGACGCGAGACAACATCCAAATAATTACTTTGTATGATGTGAACTGTGATAGCTGATTTTGTATTTTAATCTCTATAACGCAATATCAGGGAATTACTTGTTAATATCCTTTACACTAAGAGATTTATTCTCAGCTCGCAATGTCAGTTGCTTTATTTCCGGCATGAATGGTTCTGCAGACTATGCGTTTAAATTTATCCTATAACTTAAAATAGTGGTATATAAAATCGTTCACTGTTTTATAAGTAGCTTGTGTTAACTTTTAGAATGTTAAAATGATGGTTTAACTAACTATTATTATGTGACATCCGTCCGCAACTCGCCTTTATAATCGATGTGGTAACATATGCTATTGATCCCCATAGCATAACAGTGCTATAGTTCATTAAATTTTCTGCTATATCCCCCCTCCCCCTCTCTCTCTCAGCCAATCTATTTTTTTTTTTTTATTATTATTTTTTTTTTTTTGACATCAACACGCGCCCCCAAGAGTCCACATGACCTATTTAATTTGCTTTTGGCCTCGGAAGCTACCAACCTTATTAGTCACCAGTCCAGTAATAATGTTTTAATATATTATCCAATATGTATTAATATTTTAAAGTATACATTTTTTTTTTCAGTACAATCCCAGTAATTACAACAATCTACCACCAGTGCCTACTCTCCTTCCACTACATCTGTACGAGCCCGAAGCAGCTTCAAGATGCTGTTACCCCGGCCCGGAATATGGACCTGCCTCAAGCCCTACTACCAGAACCCACCATTACGCTAGTTTCATTATTCTATAGCTATGTTATTTGCGCCTCTGATCACTCGCCCCTTGTCTCCTCCCTCTCTCTCTGGTCCATTCCCTTTACCCTAATAGTAGTTGTCCTTGCCATCTAACTATCGTTCCTTCGACATTACTATTTTTTTATAGAAAAGGCCGCCAACACACCCCTACGTCAATATTCATTTACAAGTCTCAACCACTAAGATCTAATTTTACTACTTTAGTATCTTTAAAATAACTGTTACCCAGAGGGATTTGTTAAGACCAGCATAATGTATATTAACGTGCCTTTTCCCGACCCGACTGAATCTATATAATGCAAAGTAATGTCTTTTATTATTAAAATCGAACTTATCTACTAAACAGGGTACCTGAGGTTCTTCTCTTTTAATAAACATTTTTCAAAGTACATAAATCTTCTTATTAAAATTAAACTTAGCCACTAGGGTAACATTGACTACATCACATAGCTTAGACTCCTTATTTACTTAATTACAATATTAAATCTTTAATAATAAAATAGCGGGAACAATAATTATGTCTTATTCCTCGACCAAAGATAACCAAGCTTGAATAATTCGATAATCCTTGTCTAATAGACCGAGAGTAACAACCCAACTAAGGTACTTATAATTATATCATCACATTACACATTAATCTAATTTAATCTACAATCCTTTCCTCATCTGGCTCAACCTATTTCCCCTCCCCTGTCAAAGGTAATTACAGCTAACTACTTTTCCCGGCTCAGCCTCAACCCAGGGCGGTGTCCAAAGTTATTGATAATAGCGAGATAGATGAATTGTGTTGAACTTCCCCCTAACTTTGTCGGTATTTGGATCCACTAGGACATAGACATTCTGGTAGGGTCTAGCAGCGACAACAAAAGGTCCCTCGTACAGAGAGGTAAATTTCTTTGTAATCTTCTGACTGGCATCTGACTTATTTAGCTTCCTTATCTTTACTGTATCCCCAATCTGATATTGTATTATTCGATATCTTTGGTTAAATTTATACTGTCGATTTTCCCCTGCTCTTTCTAAATTAACCCTGGCTGTTTCTCGTATCTGTGTAACCGTACCCCTAGCAACCGGTCTCCGAAGTACCCTATCAAAGGTCATTTTAGTGGTTTCCCCATAATTTCACAAGGAGTAAAACCTATACTTTCATGAAAGGTGTTATTATAGAGTATCTCTAGCTTGGGCAACACCGAAACCCAACTTCTATGATTGCTCCTACAGTAAGTTCTAAACAGTCGTCCTAACTCTTTATTTACCCTTTCTGTTGTATTAGGCCTAGGATTCCGAACAGTTGTATGCACTATTCTTACCCCAGCCCTCTCCATCTCAATATTCCATACCTTACTTACGAATTGGGACCCATTATCTGACAATATAACTTTAGGCTTAATTATTTTAAAGAATTTCTTCATTCCCCCTACCACCGACCTAGAAGTAGCTTTTCGCAAAGGGTAGAATTTGACAAACTTACTGAAGGAATCTTGGATCACTAAAATATAACTCATCCCAAAAAGTCCCGTTGGCAAAGGCCCATATAAATCAACCATCACCAATTCGCCTATGTCTTTAGTGATTATCGACCGGCACGGCCCGACATACTTTATAGTATTGCTTTTAGTAATTTGACAGTCATGACAAGCCCTTACGAATTGTTTTATATATCTAGTAATTCCTCTCCAATAAAATCGATCCCTTACATACTTAATAACTTTGTAAGCACCTTGGTGTCCCATTTCCAGATGTACTTGTTTAACTAAATCTTCCCGTAGCCGTTCGGGCAAATAGACCACCTTCCCTAAATCCTCCCTGGGAGTAAAATATAAAATATCGTTTTCTAACTCACATCTCCCTATTATCCTACCTAACTTACTCCCTTTTCTTTTTTGCGATAAACTTTCCACTATTTCCCTCAGCTCAGGGTCCTCTCGCTGTAATTTAGAAAGGTTCCTAAGGTTCTCATTTAACTCCTCATTCACTTGCGTTTCTGTATATAATATCTCGGGACACCTAACCTTTTCCTCCTGCAATAATTCCCCCTCTGGCAGATATCGCGATAATATATCCGCTGCTACATTTTCGGTGCCCTTGACATGCTGTAATTCATATTGAAATTGCTCTAAATAATTAATCCACCTAGTAACCCTAGCATTGTACAGTTTCCAACTCCTAGCAAATATCAAGGCTTTATGATCAGTACGAATAATAACCTTCGTCCCCCTCAGATATGTTTCAAACTTAGCTAGGCAACAAATGACAGAATTGAATTCTTGTTCGGTGACCGTCCAATTTAATTGGGCTCCTTTAAGTATTTTACTATAAAACCCTAGCACCCTGGGTTCCCCCTCTTCATCTAGTTGGTACAAAATTCCGGCTATCCCTATTCCTGAACTATCTGTTTGCAAATAATAAGGCTTACTGAAATCAGGATGCTGTAGTTGTACCGTGGCCACGAATAATGCCTTAATATTGTCAAAAGCTGTCTGTTCAATTTCTCCCCAATGCCATTTCACTTCTTTCCTTAGTAACTCACATAACGGTTTACTATGGAAGCTATACCGCGGTATAAACTTACGATAAAAATTGCACAACCCTAAGAATCCGCGCAAATGCTTTATCTTCCTAGGCCGTGGATAGCTCTGAATGCCCTTGACCTTCTCAGGATCTGTACTGATCCCTGTTGTTGAGATAATGTACCCTAACATTTTGACCTCTTTACTTAAGAACCGGCATTTCTCTTTGTTGCAAGTCAGTCCAGCCCTTTCTAACTTTCCTAGAATTATGTCGAGGTGTTCTAGATGTTGTACCAAGTTGCCTCTAGTTATGACGGCCAAATCGTCCAAATAATTAACGCAAAACTCCCGTACCTCCGGTCCTAATATTATATCCATGGCCCTACTAAAACTACCCACCGCCGTCTTTAGTCCCTGTGGTAATACATTATAAACATAGGATTTCCCATTAAAGGTGAACCCCGTATACTTTTTACTTTCTAACGATATAGGGAATTGGAAATACGCACTATTCATATCTATGGTGGTAATGTAATTAGCCCCATGGAAGGAATTAATCACATCTAATTGTAACGTAGGTTTCTCAGTTTCTGCTACCATATACTGATTTATACCGCGAGCGTCTAGCAGTACGCGTATTGTCCCATCTCCCTTACGTGTGAATGTTAACGGACTACAATAAGGCGTGGAGGCCCTACTAATTATACCCTGGTCTTCCATTTCTTTCAGCTTTGTTTCCATTTTTTCTCTATAAGCGTAAGGTACCGGATATGACCTCTGTACTACAGGAGCATGGTTTTCCATTTCGATCACATGTTCATAGCAATTGGCCCTCCCTAGCTTAGACGAAAACAACTTTGAATATTTCCCTAAGAGGCTTTCCAACTTCCTTAAACCTTCCGAGTCCAATTCTATCCCTACCTGTACCCCAGACGGAACCTTTTCCCCCTTGTCACACACTAACGACTCAACTTCTACATTAACCAGCTCATTCTGTGTAACAAATTTGATAATATGGTCGCCCCCCTTTGTGCTGATACTAATTCCCACTCCTCTCCGGTTTAAGTCGATTTTAATCTCATTTTCCTTCATCCAGTCAAACCCTATTATTAACGACCTAGATAGCCCGGGCACTATCAAAAACCTTGTATCTACTTGCAACGACCCTAGCCGTAGCGGCAGAAGTACTAACTGTCGTATTTCCGCACTCTTCTGTCCAACCGCTGATTTAACTTGAAAAGGTCTCACGGGCATGAACGATATCCCCGGTTCCCTACTTTTTAATTCACCCCAAAACTCGTCAGAAATACAGGTTAAATCGCTCCCGGTGTCGAATAATCCTAGGACCTTAAAGTCGTATATCTGTACCTCAACTTCGGATTTATAATTCGATAGTAGTTCCCCCCTATCCTTTTCTTCCTCAAATACTGAAGCTACAACCCTAACTAGATTACCCTTCATTTGACCCTGTTCAACCTTTAACCTTAACGTCTCTACCAACCTCTGCTCGACATGCATTTCAACGGGGTACGCCTCGCAGTGTCCTACTCCCTCTGTTTTTCCTCTAACCAAAAGTTTCCTTATCAGGGGAATTGCTAGTCCTCTACCATTTAATCCTAACGTTTGTCCTGGTTTCCAATTCATCCTACTCATCATCTGCCAACCTTTGCTCCCTAAGGTTGAGGCTGATCCGGGAACAACATTCTCAGCCTCCTTTAGTTTAATCCTGTACCTTGTTGATCAGCTGTAATTCCTACTTCCTCCTCTTCTACCGCATTGATTATTTCCCTTGGACGCACTACTGGGTTTTGCATTGCCGCCGGCTTCCTCCAAGCGGGATAAGTTTTCTTAGTATTTCCCCACCTTCTCTCTGCCCCCCTAGTGCCTTCAGGTATGGAGTAATTATGAGCCTTTTGTTTCCCTATGCTTTCCATGTCCCTTAAAAATTCAGCGGTGCCAATTATGGTGTTTATCCCACTAGTCGCCCAAACTTGTTGTACATTTTTAGGATAGTGTCTTATAACGTCCGAAACTATCTGTTTTTCCGACATGGGATAGCTTAACATTTGCGCCTTTCCTACTATTTGAAGAAAATGGTTTAACATGGACGGATTCTTTTGCCTATCCCACCATCCTTGTACCATCTCCCTTCTCAACTCGCTCTGAACATTTTCGCCCCAATAAGTGGCTAGAAAATCCACCTTAAACTCCTCTACCCCTATCCATCTTTCCTTATAAATTCTAGCCCAATCTCGAACCTCTCCTACCAGGCATTCTTGTATCTGATCCAGCTCCCTTCCAACTCCTATTCCTCTCTTTAGGTACCCCTCTAAATCTTCCAAAAAGGTGATAGGGTGTTCAGTAGATTTATTTCCGAATTTAGGTTTTTCCGTGTTTACATTTTTTATATTATACACTATGTGCCCCGCAGTCCCAATAGTAAGCTTCCCTTCCTCTCGCGCCTTCCGCGTCCCCACATCGTTTTCAGTAGTCTCCTTCCTCAAACTCTCTTCCCTCTCTTTTAACGTGCTAGATCCCTCTTCTCCTATTGTCATTTCTTCATTATTAATTAGTTGTCTTTCCCCTCGCACTAGGGTACCTACTCCCTCAACTTCCGCGCTCAGCCTAGCGACCTTTTCCGTAAGCACTCCTATTGTTCTTTCATCATTTTGTATATTAATCCTATCCCGTCCTGCTTCTCAGTTGTCTTTCGGTCTAAGACCCGCGCTCGCTTAGCTGCCTGGTTCCTTATCCTCATTGACCCTCATCCGTTTGGTTACCCTCCTAGTCACTCCCATCTCCCTTCCGTTCTTGAGGTTTCTCTCCATCGACTCAGTTGGCTCTCCAGATGTGGCTACGTCCTCATACCTCTCCGGCTGCCTATGGGTCCTTTGAGATTTCCGGGTAGCCATTTTCTCTAGTTATCTAAGTAAGTTGTAACTCTTATGTGTACCAATTCGGAGTTGAAGGAAAGGAAGATAGCGGCGAAGCTCTTCCTTTCACTCGTCTCCTCCCATTAGTTTATTTAGAAAAACGTCACGAACGATGTGTTGTTCTCTCTTTCTTTTTTTTATTAATATTATTAAACATTTTCTATTCTAAATTTTTTTCTACTACTATTATTATATTTTTCTTTCGACCCCTATTTTGTTCCGAAGCTCAATTAATATCCACCTTCCACAATTATCCATCATCCGTTTAGGTATCCTCGAGAAGCATTTCTTTTTTTTTTTCTACTAATTCGCCTATCGTATTCCTACTAACATCTCTTCAGCATATATAATTTCTACCGTTCCTCAATTAAATATAATTAAAGCCGGCTCTAAGATAATTATAAATATAATATTTTAGTGTTGTGTGTGTATAGAATCAAACTTCGACTAGTCAATGATCCCTAGTAAGTCGGCATGGTTGCCCTAGAAGAACCACCAACTAATCAAAGCTAGCGTCTGGGATACACGTCAGAATATTCTCCTTCGGCACTACCCGATTAGTTAATACCAGCCTCTTGTACAAGTGCCTCTTTCGAGTTACCCACAAGCAAAGCTGCTGGCTTATGTAGACGCGGTCAAGCATCCGATTCAATGTTTTTGTCTGTAAAATGGGTGATTATGTTTTGCTTTGAGTACTGTAATTGAGTATTGTAACAAGTACTGATTGGATATGATTTATAAAATATATATAATATTTTGTCGTAGAATAAACTCACTACACCCTATCCTGTGCAATGCTACCACTAGTATACTTCCTACACTTTCTCACCCACAAGAGTATCTCCGCCCAAATATATTTATATAAAACCAATAATTAAATATAACCAAGTGCAGGTTCTAATGTACTTATAAATATAATAGATTAGTGTCATGTATGTATAGAATCAAACTTCGACTAGTCAATGATCCCTAGTAAGTCGGCATGGTTGCCCTAGAAGAACCACCAACTAATCAAAGCTAGCGTCTGGGATACACGTCAGAATATTCTCCTTCGGCACTACCCGATTAGTTAATACCAGCCTCTTGTACAAGTGCCTCTTTCGAGTTACCCACAAGCAAAGCTGCTGGCTTATGTAGACGCGGTCAAGCATCTGATTCAATGTTTTTGTCTGTAAAATGGGTGATTATGTTTTGCTTTGAGTACTGTAATTGAGTATTGTAACAAGTACTGATTGGATATGATTTATAAAATATATATAATATTTTGTCGTTGAATATATTCACTACACCCTATCCTGTGCAATGCTACCACTAGTATACTTCCTACACTTTCTCACACAACACTTAACTTAGTAATATCATTTTTTTTTTCAACATCTTAATCGTTCAACGGAGATAGACAATTGTGCAAGGTACCCTTCTTAATAGGCTAATCCAACCCAGTGAATTTAATGATTTATCTATCTCTACCTATCCTAACTAATTAGTCATGTAGTAAGGTCTTTTCTTTTCTCCGCTCTCCCGACTTAGATATCTCTAGGTAACTCACAACTGATAATATTAGGTAAGTAGGTATAGTTAGCTGTGCCCAGCGAGCTTTACCTCTGCGTACGTTAACCTCATCTTAAGCTAATAATAATCCTTTATAAATCTTCATAATTAACTATTTATCACGATTTCAACTATACGGTAAGAAGCAATGATTACCGGTAACGACTACTTACAACGCTGCAAGAGTATTTCAATTATACATATTATTATTAGACAGCTCCCTTTTACCATCATCCAAAATAAAATCTTTTACTGGTAACCCAACGCCATCTAGCCTCGCTAATAGGTAACCTCCCCACAATAGAGTAGATATTAGATAGTTGTTTCCAGACGGTAACGACTTTTATCGCCTACTAGACGTATTTATCCGTTTACATTTTGCATCCCAAACTACGTTGCTTTTAAACCAAAATTCCTACTAGCAATGAATAGTCATATGATTCTATCCCCCACATGACATCCCTGCTACTTGTTATTACTTATAATCGAGATTCCTCATCAACGCGTGTATTTTGAACCGTAATACTATTTTATGTTACTTTTCCTAGGATTTTAGCGAACTAACAAAATGAAGCGGCATTTCCCTTGTGCAGAGCAATTGTCCCCATCTACATGTCACATAATAATAATTTCACCACCATGTCATTGCATCCTAATCTACTACATAAAAATCGCAGGTATTAAAATAACAGGTATGGAAAATAACAGGTGATTCCGCTTGCTATAACAAAATCATATGATTACGCGATAAGAAAGTTTCCTCTCCGATTGGTTTTATAACTTCATGTTTTATAATCATTCCTAATTCTAGATTGTTTATGGTCTAGCTAAATCATATGTCTATGGTCCAACCATAGACAAATGATTTAATAGTCTCTGACTAGCCTAAAACTACTCTATGGATTTCAGACGTGAGACTCAAGTACATTATTATATTTTTTCTCTAACATAACTAACAAAATAAATTATAATACGTAGAATAGCACATCAACTAAAAACCGCAATCGCTCAACGATTATTAGTCAAAATATAATTATTATTAGTTTTATATTATGCTGTTAGCGTCATAACTTTATAATATTGTACAGCATATCGCCGTCCTATAATATAAATTGAATCCAGCAATAATTAAGTTGGTTAATTCTGTCCAATCTCGCCCCCTTGCCTTCCCATCCGACAGCAATAATAATTAAACCGCCCCCTATTCTACAAATCTTTCTAAATCAATAAATGTTGAACTATGTCACCCTATCGACCTTTTACGATCCTAAAAATAACTCAACACAAGGCTGTATGAACCAGTTGCCTATGCCTACATGAAATCTCTCACCAGGAATAAGACAAACCTAATATTACATTATCGTCAACAATTAACTCCGCGTCCTATCAAAAATTGGATACCTCTAAAGGTTTCAGTATTTACAGATAACTCAACAGTTTTAAAATTTAATACTCCAGACCCCCGGTTATTAACTATATCTATGTACTTCGCGCACTTATGATACTTTGGGAAAACAACAACGCCAACAGCCGCACGGTACCTGATGCTGGCGAAATCCGCCATTAAATAAAGAAGAAAAAGATAATAACTGAAAGGTATTGTATTTCAAATAATACTCATTACATTATTGTTTTGTAGTTTTATCTCCTTTGACCTTTAACCTAACCTGAGAATCTATTTGTTACAGATTTCTTACAACAAGGTTTAACCTACAGCCCACAGCAAGCATTACAAGGATTAATCTTCATTTACTATCAAGAGCCCGTAATACAAAGTGTATGAATCAACTTTAGAAGATAACAACGTTTATTGTGAAAAGTGTCAAATTATAATTCTTCAATATCTCTGAATTAATTAATCTTCATTGAATTATTCCCTACTAAGCCAATTTTAAACTCACGCATCACTACACGATAACAATTTGTGGGAAAAAATCCCACATCTAAATTAAAGTATTACCGCTTGACTGAAATCCAATACAACTATATTAATGATAAATTATAACTTAACTTTCTGATCCTGGTAACGGCTTACCAAATTGTAACTTCCCCACCCCCTCTATACCTAAATCTAAGCCTTTCACACCTATATGCCTAGCTACCTTATAATACATACCCACATCCTCGCCGCTTTTACCTTAACTTAACTTATTATCTAATTCTTAAAACTAATTAACCTAATTTATCTACAATCTAATGGTTGTGTCTGGAGTTTTTGTTTAGTGCGTATTGTTTGTATGATGATGAAACCTTAGCATAGCTTAATTCTATTTGCAGTGAATTTCAGTCAAGCAATGTAATATTATAATAACTACTATTTTGGCCAGATCGTCTAGTGAACCCTCCGTTGTTAACCGCATTTAAGTAACTCAAGTTCTTTCGTGAAAGTTTAGTAATTGGCTTATCCCTGTGTTAAATTATTTTCTCCTGACCTAATTACCTACCAGTCTATAGATCATAACATAGATATGTGTAGCCTAGCAATGACTCTATCTGAACTGTGACCTAAATCCTTCACTGCAGCTGCGGGGAAGATTTGTAACCACTCAAAGGTAATCAGATGATAGCTTAGCTTGCAGGTATTATTATTTATTATCAGTAGCATGATACATAAGAAGCCTGGTGCAATTTATATAAAGGTTTTGTGGAATCATATAAGTCTTGTGGAAGTATAGGAGCTCCATCCTCGCCCCCTATCGTGCCATTCAACGCATTCGTCCTTCAGGCCCCGCCACTTCGACCTTAACTTATAAAGAGTCATCACAACTTATGACTTATTTTTCTCTCATATTAGGAAATATGTGTTAGCATTTTAATTATCTTTATTCCTCATAAATCAATAGTGTTTACCTCAAAGCTGGCTATCATCCAAATATCCTTCTCACATTAAGAACTTAATTGTTTAATGTAATAACTATGTCTTATGAAATCACTTATTGAACAGATGTGAGATACCAACATCCTACCGACACTTATTCCTCTGATTATTGTGTCTATCACAATATAACAATATTAGCTTACTGTCCTCTTGTCTTATTAGAAAGTTAATACACTCGGCGTCAAAAAAATCGCACCTTTTAAAAATCATCTTTAAAAATTCTTAAACCTTATGTAGAGGATAGTGTTGGGTATCATTAGAAAGGTAACAAAAAGGAGTATCAAAAAACAATTAAATTTAACTTTCTGTTTAATTATAATTATACAAACAACATTAAAATTAATAAAATAATAAAAATCCTTAATTAAGTCCTTATTAACAACAGATAATTTACAAAGAAAAATGTACAAAAAGTGTCTTAAAATTAACTTAAAATCTAGTGTTACCTTCCCTTGCCCTGATCACGGCTTCCATACGGTCCCTCATGGACCTCACCAACTTCAGGAGCTCTTCTTGAGGGATAAGCCCCCATTCTTCAATCACCGCGTCTTGGAGCTCCTGTAGAGTCGAAGGAGCTGGATCCCGAGATCGAACCTTACGTTTAAGATGGTCCCAGAGGTGCTCTATAGGATTCAGATCCGGACTTCGCGCTGGCCACTGCATCACAGAGATTTGGGACCTCTGCAAGAAGTCGCTCACGATGCCTGCAGTGTGAGCGCGAGCGTTGTCGTGCATTAATGTGAACCCCTCGCCAAAAGATTCGGCAAAGGGGACCACATGCACTTCCAGGACCTCAGTGACATAGCGGCGAGCAGTCAGCGACCCTTGTCCGCGAGCACCTCCAGTCCGGGAGACGCAGACAAGGTCGGTTTTGCCGGCAGCAGACATACCGCCCCAGAACATGCAGGATCCGCCACCATATTCCACCGTCTCCTGGATGCAGGCTTGGGCGAAACGTTCACCCTGCCTCCGGTATACTCTTCTCCGTCGGTCGTTGCAGAAAAGACACACTCGCGTCTCGTCTGAGAAGAGAACAGCTCTCCACTGCTCAAGGGTCCAATCGACGTGGTCACGAGCAAACTGCAAGCGGGCTCGCCGATGCGCTGCAGTCAATTTTGGACCCGTAGCAGCTCTGTGGGCCGCTATCTTCTTCTCCTTCAATCTTCTTCTAACCGTAGATACGCTAACGGTGCGTCTGCGAACTGCCTGGAGCTGCTGTTGCAACTCAACAGCGTTGGAGAAACGATTTCTCAAAGAGTTCGACACAACGAACCGGTCGTCTCTTTCCGAAGTGCAGCGACGTCTACCCGAACCGTGTCTGCGGATATAGCCACCGGTCTCTATGAAGCGCTGGTACACTCTTCGAACGGAATAACGGCTCAGGTTCAGTTGCCGGGCGACATCACACTGCCGCACCCCTGATTGCAGTAGTGCAACCACTTGAGCGGCTTTATCAGCTGTGGTATCCATCAAAATCTGTGCGTGTGTCCTCTTCAACGGTTGAATAGCGAATGACCCACATTGAACCCGTGTTGACCGTTTTATACCCACAAAGGAAGCGCAACTAGCAACTCTCACGGGTAGCAAAATTTGCATCGAATTTTTGTGACACTTTATTTGTTGCATTAGGTTTTATTTGATAATGAAAAGTAATGTTTTTTATTAAGTTAATTAAGTAACCTTGTAAATAAAATCATAATTAATGCGACTGCATGTGCATATCAAGAGTAAATGACATTTGAAAGTGATTTTCTAAGAGGTGCGATTTTTTTGACGCCGAGTATTCAGTTCTATAAGGGTGGATAATTTATTCAAACGCCACTTCAGGCGGCGGTTAAAATAGAATGCTATTAATACAGTTAAAATTACCTTTATTTACTCTTAGTATTTATTATACTGATCTTATAAAGTATAAATACATCTCAAGTTTATTAAAGGATGTTTAATTTATTCAATATCCTTGACCTTTAGGAAGTGAACTTAAGTTAATTACTTTTCCACCACCATATTAACTTCCACCCCTGTCTCTCAGACTGAGTGGTTAATCTGATAGACTACTAAATCATAGTTAGTATGCTTTTAGTAGGTAGTAAATTAGGTAGTTAATTATCCCTGTTAATCATTGAATCAATTACATTTAAAAGTTATCTTTTACTCACTTTAATAGATATAAATTAGACGGTACTAGGTATTAGTCTTATTGATTTAGATTGTTCCCATCAAATATTTCTATGTTTCAGATTATTAGAGTTAAGTACTTACATGTCTTAAGAGGTCTCTGACCATTAAGGTGAATTCAAATGGTATTAGTGGATCATTATCAGGCTAATTAGCAGGTTGTTATCAATCAATTATTTCTATGGTTCAGATTATTAGAAGCTCATAGCTGACAATGTCTTCTTTCAACGACTTATCCTAGGTTCTAAACTGGTTTTAGTTGCTTAGTTTGTATCAGCTTATTTTTACTAATAGGTATCGGATGTAAACTTTCCATACCTTGAAGAGTGTAGCAATATGGGATCGTATCGCATCCCAGGGAAAGCTAAAAAAATGCCTGTTTGGTCATTTCAGTATTAGAAATCAAACATCACAGTACGGCTAAGCTAATTTGCTATAACTTTTAGTATTTTTCTTGTAATAGGAAACCAGTCTAGACTTTTAGGTATTCCAAGTAATGATGGTACAATATTATCATACTTCTGTTAATTATTTAAAATGAATAATTAATTGGTAAAAACTTTAGGAAAACAATTAGAATTTTATCGCCCTGCGGTAACAGATTACTTGCCTAGCTAGGACCCACATCACTTCATCATAATTTTATTTAGCGCCGTAACTTAATTATCCCTACCTTATTAGTCTGAATTAATCCGGCCTGGCCTCGCGGCTCAAGCACCCATCCTATGTACGCACTGCGTGCAAATACCTTGCCCTCCCATAACTAACCATATATATATTCGCCTACCTATAGATTCCTACAACTTTCCTCACTTGAAAATGCCTATATTTTGTCGAACTAACAGTCCCTTTTTGTGTACCTTGCAATCTAGGCCCAAGCCACATTTAACTTAAATTCGTGATGTGTGGTGAGAGTCGCATTGCCCCTGAAAGCAACTAACTCCTAAATGTTCTATCAGTCGAGCCAGTATACTCAGTGTGTTATTTTCCTATCACTACACTGTATGTACGGAGGTAGACTCGAAATTGGACTGGGTCATACGGGTCTACCTCCAGCTAAATGGTGTCTGACCTATCTTCAACTTTCACTAGGGAGACAACTGTCTCTCCCCCATTACTCCGTCGAAGATAGTGTATTGTTTAGCGTAATGATATAAAACGCCGATCTTATTAAATACAATCAAAGATCATCCAGACCGAAGTCTGTTGAAAGGTACATAGGTTTTCGTTGCCACCGTTACGCGTTTCCGCCGATGTACCCCGGAATACTTCATTCCGTTAACGGATTCGAGTTGCGACCGCAATAGTTTTACTTTATTAATCACTTTCAATTTCACAAATCTTAATTAATATCGCAGCTCGAATATCACTTAGCGCACTATCAAAGCTCGGACACTATTTTTCCCGTATGAGTAGTACCGCACTCTTAAATTGGACCGCACCGCCGACGTCCCAAAATTGAATGCCCGCTAATTTTCCGCCCTTTTCCCAAGCATCTTAACTTTCGCGCCATGCGCCCTCAACATTTTTCCGCGCGAGTCCGCTTTTCTTCCCTTCAACCAATCGCTAGCTGTTTCCCGACGCGCCTCGCCTTCGCGTCGCTCATTATTTGTTATACGCGAACTTCGCGTTGTGCCTCGTGGAGATATCATCCGACCTCTCTTTCTATCTTTTTCTCAACCTCTCGCTCGCTCATTGCCGCCTTCGCCGCGCAATTCTAAAATTTTTCCATAATCTAACCAAATCTCGTCCGACAGCCAATATTTCATGTTTGAATATCTAAATGTAGCCTTCTATTAACAATTCCCTCTCAATAATCCTCCACTTAAGCCAATAATCCTATATTTTGGGAAATTATCAAAAAGTTCCGTATTCCGACCATAGATGGCGTCCGCCCGTAGGTGAACCACTTTCCCGACCCCAGAGCAGTCCCCGCGAAATTCAAAATAAAAATAAGGTCCTAGTCAAGCTCACAACCTTATGACTTCCGCTAGACGCCGCCTACGTCGCAAGGGACGCGCAGAGCAGTCCCCGCGAAATTCAAAATAAAGAAGTCAAACTAGCAACCTTAGGCGAAGCTCAAGTAAATAACTCACGCTAGATGGCGCCTATGTCGCAAGGAGCACACAGAGCAGTCCCCGCGAAGTTCAAACTAAAGATAAAGCGTTAGACCACGGACCATTATTCTGAACTAGTTTATTATTCCCTTTTTCATGCTTATTATATTAATGGTGCTACGCATTAATATTTATGTTAGTGCTACTCCCACACATTCTATACTAACGGACGGATACCATTCATTCTGTACCGTTACAAGTCTCTCTGTCTTGGATTATTTTCAGTACAAAGTTGGGCGAAAAAGGGCAATGTGGCATGCATTTATCTGAAGAAAATATCTCCTATCTGCACTTTGTTTAAAATTCAAAAACCTAAAACTCCTAACTACCATAAAACAAGTAAAATTTAAGATATTGGTTAATTTGCATTATTAATAGTAAAATGACATCAAAATAGATAAAGTGTTTTTTTTTATTTTTTCAATACTCTTCACGGTAAGAAAATAAATCACTATAATGTTTCTCCTGTAAAATTTGTCCATAGGCAGGATCTCAGAAGTTCACGGACGAAATGCTGCCTTGAAAAACCTAATAGAGTGTTGGAAAATAATATTCACTTTAATTGTGTAATATTAATATATCTTTTTAAGTTTCGTACGGAAGAAAATGGATCCTACAAATAATATACCGATAATATTACGTTACCTTTTTTCAACTAATTATAATGCTGATGACACCCAAAGGAACTTGCCGCATATTGCCGATACCATAGAATACATAATAGTACAAGTCCGATACTATCATTTTAATACAGAAATACTAGATGTCAAATAATAATTACTTTGAAAAAACATACATACATAGAATCAAGAAGAATCAAGAATAAATAAAATAATCAATAATATAATATATATATAATTTATTCAGTTTAGGCTGCAGCATTTGCTATGACGTATTATTTTGTTTAGCTTACTCTCTTATTATCTTTATTATTGAAATTTTGCATTCATAATGCTGCAGTATATAATCTATAATCTATAATAGATATAGGATAAAATGTACAATAGAAAAAAAATCAACCTGTCTCAGTCTTACCGCTGGCTTGCAGCGTAAATCAAACTACTAGGAAAAACTCAGCGAGTCTTCTAGGGTCTCGGTAGCTCAAGGGTTAGAGCAGTGGACCGGCAATCCAAACGTCGTAGGTTCGAATCCCAAGACTGGTTGATTTTTTTCTAGTAAACATTTTATTCTTACTCTCATATTGTTCTTCACAGACACTTGTCTGTTATATAATAGTTAAGTAATAATATAAACTGATAACTAAATAAAGTTAAGCAATTTAACATACGCCTTTTCAAATTAAAACAAACAAGCGGCACAAGAAAATATTACGTACGACATTCTCTCAAACCTAAAAATTCAGTCTGGGGTGCATTGACGCATTATTTATTAACGCTACGAGGATGACTCCATTAATTAAAAACGCGACGGTTCAGTTGAGTCCTCAATAAAATATTGTGAATATTAAAACTTTCAGCACTATTTTATTTTACAGATCGAAACACCAAACATGCCTATCTTGTTAAAGCGACTGGTCGATGGCTGGTTGGACGTCCCCGTTACCGTTGGAGGAACGTGGTGGAGGCCGACCTAGGCCAGTAGGTATACTGTCACCTCTTAAATCAGTATTAAGTACTTTAGTTTAGTATGGGAATTTGCATAGTAAGATTAAAGTAATAATGCTATAAGAGTTCATGGTTGCCTTACCAGGGGCCTCACCAGGGAAACTGGCGAAGAACCGCATAAAACCGAGGTAATTGACGAGCTTTCTTCTAGGAGGCCAAGACACACTTTGGGTCAAGGTAAAGCATTATACTGTTCCACTGCAAGGCAAAGGCCTCCGTCATTAAAATGCATGTCATCGCAACTTTTTATTTTAGTATTTATTTATTTAAATAGAAGATACTTAGGGATAGATATAGAGAAGAACCGCATAAGACCAAGGTAGATGACGAGCTCTCTTCTAGTAGGCCAAGACACACTTTGGGTTGCTGAGCCATCGGAGTAAAGCATTATATTTTAAACTATCGCGTTGCATGGCATTATAACTATTTTAAAGGGACATTACGCAGTAGATATGTACTTACTTACAAAATGAATCGTGTAATGTCCCGTTAAAATAGTTTTAAATCATTATACTGTCCCACTGCAAGGCAAAGGCCTCCATCATTAAAATGCATGTCATTGCAACTATTTATTTATTTAAATAGAAGATAGATAGGGATAGATATAGAGAAGAACCGCATAAGACCAAGGTAGATGACGAGCTCTCTTCTAGGAGGCCAAGACACACTTTGGGTCTCTGAGCCATCGGAGTAAAACATTATACTTTAAATTATCGCGTTGCATGGCATTATAACTATTTCAATGGGACATAACACAGTAGATATATACTTACTTACAAAATGAATCGTGTTATGTCCCGTTAAAATAGTTTTAAAGCATTATACTGTCCCACTGCAAGGCAAAGCCTCCATCATTAAAATGTATGTCATCGCAACTATTTATTTATTTCACTAGAAGATAGATAGGGATAGATATAGAGAAGAACCACATAAGATCAAGGTAGATGACGAGCTCTCTTCTAGGAGGCCAAGACACACTTTGGGTCGCTGAGCCATCGGAGTAAAGCATTATACTTTAAATTATCGCGTTGCATTGCATTATAACTATTTTAATGGGACATAACACAGTAGATATGTACTTACTTACAAAATGAATCGTGTTATGTCCCGTTAATATAGTTTTAAAGCATTATAATGCGTATGCATTATACTGTCCCACTGCAAGGCAAAGGCCTCCATCATTGAAATGCATGTCATCGCAACTATTTATTTAAGTATTTATTTATTTATTTATTTAAATAGAGATAGATAGAGATAGAAAAGAACCGCATAAGACCGAGGTAGATGACGAGCTCTCTTCTAGAAGGCCAAGACCCACTTTGGGTCGCTGAGCCTTCGGAGTAAAAAAGCATTATACTGTCCCACTGCAAGGCAAAGGCCTCCATCATTAAAATGCATGTCATCGCAACTATTTATTTATTTAAATAGAAGATAGACATAGATAAGAGATAGATAAAAATCGCATCAGACCGAGGTAGATGATGAGCTCTCTTCTAGAAGGCCAAGTCACACTTTGAGTCACTAAGGGTAATTAAGAGTAAAGAATGTATACTGTCCCACTGCAAGGCAAAGGCCTCCATCATTAAAATGCAATATTGGCTTAATCACCACGATTGGCAAATGCGGGTTGGTGATCTCAATCCCGGGATTTGCATGTGAATGGGCATGTGAATTGGAAAACTTGGAAAAAATGGAAAACACACGTCGCCCTACCTAGGAATTAAACCATTTGGACTTCGAACCGAGCGCTGGACCACTCGGCCACCGAGGCGTTAGTAAAATTAAATTAACTTTGTTTACGCTCACACCACTTTTGAAACTCGTTAATATAGTAAGATAACGGATAAAAATATACTTAAATATAGAAAAAACACTAAGACCCAAAATCAATTTAGAAAAATAGTTTTTTTTCTAAATTGACCCGACCGAGAATTGAACCCGGGACCTCAGAGATGGCGTGACGCCAGACCCGGCGTGCTTACCACTCGACTATGCGGAGGTCGTAAAATATTACTCACATCGGAGTAAGTAATATTTAATATTACATGAAATATTTACTGTTAAAAACATAGAATTTGCAAGCTCTGTTGTACGAGTGTAGGTAGGTAGGTACTTAGTGTAAACAAAATAGGTAGGTAATAGTTTAGTTGCAATTAAAATGAAAGCCTTTTCAAATTATTGGCCAAACGTGAATATAAATTTTCAATAATTTGGTATGTGCCAGAGGCAGCATGCAAACATGATGTGACTAATGGCGTAATGAAGGATTAGCTGTTTTAATGTAAATATAATATTATTCGTTTGATGTAAAACTAAGGAAAATAAAGACGTACTTACATTTTAAAAATCATAGTGTTTTTAATTATTAATTTCCCCAACATTAATTACCATAATTAATATTATAAAAAGTTTTATATTTACTAATTGCGAATTTGTTTTTAAAAAGCATTACAACAAGTCAAAACTAATACCTACATAAACATTAGAGCAAATGTTGTCATACTAAATGTTTGTCATGTTATAATTATGTAATACTAATTATACAAAATCACTTAATTATTAGGACATTTAAAAAAATACTGTCATGTATACGTTATCTATATGAAATAATATTACCCGTTGATAAATCATACATACACATTACCCCACCATGCACCCTTATCAAAATATATGTCATACGACAAAAGAACACGAAAAAAAACCTACTTTGAACTTGGCCTGCACCTTACCTACTGCAAAATATCATTTCCATATTTCAGTTAATCAATGTAAATATAATATATGCACTAGGTTATTAGGTTCAAAACTATGTTTGTTTTAGAAATGTATTGAGTAAGTGGCATTATCACTAAGTACTCTGTTTCTTTAGTTTGTTTAATCAGCTAATTAACTGTACGGAACATCCATTGTCCGCCGTTATGTGCATTAATTACCTACCAACATGGGTTGTATTAGTAATCAATAGATAATCTAATCAATTAATTATGAAATCAATCACTTAACCGTGTTGCGAAACGGTGAAAAAATACTACCACCCCCTCTTCCCTTGGGTGTCGTGAAAGGCGACTAAGGGACTAAAGACTACACATACATCTAATAGCATAGAGCGGCCATGGGCTCACCACGCTGAGCACATGTGCAGTCGATATTTGGTGAAAAGTGGACTATGGTAGAGGACTGCTTTTGCTGTGCTCATTGCCTTGTCTCCGACTAATCCTTCGGAGATAATAGTCGTGATTATGTTATGTATGTATGAGTATGTATCAATTACTTAGCGGGCAATGAAAAGTCCTTAGCCGTAGTTTAACTTTAAGTTTTTAGACTCAGTGTACGGCCCATCAGGCAGTACCTACATAAAATCAAAAAAATCAAAATCAATATCTCTTTATTCAGTAAACTTAGAATAAGCATTTTAAATCGTCAAAAGTTAAAGGATGGACGGGCACCCGCCCACCCACCCCGCCCATTCAGGAAGTCTTTTAACTGTGGAGAAGAACGGGCGCAAGAAACTCCACAGGTTTATAATAATATAGAAGTAACGACATTTACAAAACAATATGTCGTTACCAAATCATACAACATACAATTAAACAAATTATGAGCGTCAATACAAGTTGGAACATGCCCTCCCTGTCATAGAAGGACATTTTCCATTACAACAAAAAAAAAACATTTGATACGATTACAAAAAACAGGTATTGCTCGATTATAAATAAAACGAACAACGTCTTACAGTATCTTTGAAATAAAAAGAAAAACTATTAAATATTACCAATAAAAAAAATTAGATTGCAAGAGCAGACCAGCCTCCACAGGCGGCACCCGTTCACGAGTATGACATGTGAATCAGCCATCGCTTCGCTCAACCATGTTTTAGGGAACGTAACGACCCGACGCACATGCCACCACCGCAGAGACACTTTAAGAGAGCATGACACACTCGAGCAACTCCAACGAAAGCAAGAGAACAATAAGACAACTTTAAACGCAACATAAATTTTGAGTGGGTACCTTTGTCTGTAAGACACTGCTGTTAAAGGCTATCATACCAGCGTAAAATTAATTATTAAAAAAAAATATATTGCTAAGAAAATAAAATGTGAAAATATTATTATAACCAGGCTGTTTTGTCTTCTAAATATTCTTTGACTGTATAATAACCTTTCTTATGTAAACAAGATTTTACATGATTCTTAAACTTATCTAAAGGTAAATCTTGTACAGTACTTGGTATTTTATTATAATAGTGTATACCTTGCCCCAAGAAAGAGCCAAGAACCTTTTGTAACCTAAACAGTGGCATTACTAGTTTTGACTTACTTCTAGTATTGAAATTGTGTACATCACCGTGTTTAGAAAAAGAGTTAATATTGCACCGCACAAAAACTATACAATTATAAATATATTGCGATGCAACAGTAAGAACACCAACTTCCTTAAAAATATTTCTCAGAGAAGTTTGTGATCCCAGTCTATAAATGGTTCTTATTGCTCGTTTCTGTAAAATAAATATAGTTTTAATATCAGCCGCTGTTCTCCACAAAAGGACGCTATACGACATGACACTGTGAAAATAACTAAAGTAAACAGTCCTAGCAGTTTCAACATCTGTTAATTGTCTAATTTTTCTAATGGCGTAAGCTGCTGAACTGAGTTTGCCGGCCAAATTCGATATATGCGGATTCCATTGGAGTTTTGAGTCCAGGGTTATCCCTAGGAAAACTGTCGAATCCACCAAATCTAATTTATCACCATTCATTCTAACATCGGTTTGTTCGGTCTTGACATTTCGTAGTGTAAATTTAATACATTTCGTTTTTTTAGCGTTTAGCTGTAAATTGTTAGCAGTAAACCAACTAAGTACCTCTGAGAGAGCATTGTTTACATCGTCAAAATTATTCTTATTCCTAGTCACATTAAAAATGAGTGAAGTATCATCTGCAAACAATACAATATCACAGAAGTTTTCTACAAAGAATGGCAAGTCATTGATATATATCAAAAATAAGAAAGGGCCAAGAATTGACCCTTGTGGAACTCCCATTTTTACATGAGAACCGGATGACTTAGTTCCATTAACATCGACAGTTTGTGTTCTAGAACTAAGATAAGACTGTATCAATTTAAGCGCAAAACCTTTGAGACCATAATAATTTAACTTCATCGCCAGTGTTCGGTGCTCAACGCAATCGAAAGCCTTGGACAGGTCGCAGAAAACTCCAAGAGCGTTCTGAGACCCCTCCCAGGCATCAAATATATGTTTTATTAGAGCAACACCTGCATCAGTAGTGGAACGACCCTTTGTAAAACCAAATTGCTTACTATGTAAAAGATTATTTAAGTTAAAGTATTCTACTAACTGTTCGAGAATAATTTTTTCATAAATCTTACTAAGTGCTGGTAGTATTGAAATTGGTCGATAGTTACTGGGGTCTTCTTTATTTCCCGATTTAAATAAAGGTATAACCTTACTAAACTTCATAAGATCAGGAAAGATTCCCTTATCAATACAGTTATTAAATATGTCAGCAAGATAGGGTGCAATAGAATATATAATATTCTTAATTATCTTTATAGACATGCCCCACAAATCACCTGTGTTTATCATTTTTAGTGATTTGAAACTTTTAATAATATTATTAGAGTTAATATATTGAAAATTAAAAGAAATATTACATTTGGGTACATGTTCTTCGAGAAAAGATTGTGCCGCCACTGGTGATGAATTTAAATTAGAGGTTGTTACCACAGGTATATTTATGAAGAAATCATCAAAAATATTAGCAATTTGTGCATCCGAATTGACAAGGTTGTCATTAACTTTTAGAGTAAAAGTGTTGTCCAGTAATTTACCAGTTTCACGGTTGATGATATCCCAAGTGGCTTTTATTTTATTATTAGACTTTTTAATTTTATCTTTAATGAAATTTGATTTTGCTAGTATGCACACTTTCTTAAACAATTTAGAGTATTTTTTTACATATTCTGTAAAATTTAAATTATGGTTATATTGTCTTAGATTATATAGCTCAAACAGTTTATTTCTACTTTTATAAATACCAGGCGTGGCCCAGTCACAGAACTTAAGTTTTTGTGAAAACTTTATTGTTTTAGAGGTAAACACCTGGTTGTATTCTGTCTTTATTAAATCAAAGAGATTACTATATAGTTCATCCGGATCATCTTGTACAAAGAGCAAAGTATCAATTTTACAAGCTACATTGTTTTTAAAATACTCCATTCGCTTTTTTGTAACTGGTTTACATGTTACAGTTTTAGGCTCCTCCTTAACATCAATATCATAGCTCACCTTCAAACCGCAATGGTCAGATGTAAGACTACTAATAACTGACTTAGATACAGGGTCATAGTCTGTAAAAATATTATCGAGACAAGTGGCCGAATGTGAAGTTATTCTAGTGGGTTCAAGAAATAGATTTTTTAAATTAAAACATTTAAATAAAGCTAGAAGACTAACACTCACTGAAGTGTTTTCTAAAATATTTACATTAAAATCCCCACATACTTAAACAAATTTATTTTTTAATTTTATTTTATTAAGTACATCTTCCATTACCGATTCAAAAACATCGAAACTGCCCGAGGGGGGTCGGTATACACACACTATTATAAACCTATTTAACTCTACGCATGATAGCTCAATATTACGCTCCTTTGAAAGACATACAATATCATTTCGCTCTTTGTATTTAATATTATTACTAACAAGTATTAAAGAACCGCCGTGAATAGCTGTGCTTCGTACGTACGCACTTGCTAGTTGGAAATTATTTACATGGAAAGACGTGTCATGTGTTTTTAGCCAATGCTCAGTTATACAAAATATATGAATAGCCTGACTTTTTGCAATTAATTCTAATTCTAAGTCCTTGCCAGCCAAACCCTGAATGTTTTGATTTATAATATTAATGGATGTGGACTTGGCTTTTGTCTTAGACCTCAGTTTAAACTAGAGGTAGTCACCTTACTACTAGTTATAAAAGATGCATTAGTAGAACTACTAATGATGACATTATTATCAATAGACTTTGTTATACCAGGTATAACTGGGTCTTGTATATTATAAGCTAATAAATTAGCTATCTGGGTCTTATATTTCTTTGGCAAATACATAGTATCTGAAGTCAAAATAAAATTATTAATAAATTTATTAATGTCAAAAAATAAAATATTGTCACTATGACGCCATAATAAATTATATAATAATAAATTTAAGTCAAAAATACGTTTGTTTTGTTCCCAGGTTAAGTTTTTACAGTAGGGAAAAGCACTAACAATTAACCTGCAATTTGTATTCGCTTGAAATTGTAACAAATAAGTTATGTTTTCTATTATGTCACGTTTCTTAATTTGTGAACTGTCACCACATAAAATAATTACATTAGTGGAACTGCTCAATGACTGCTGAGATATGCTACGTACTATAGCATTCATTGATAAACCTGGGGCACAGACATTCGTTACTTGTTGATTTAAAATTCCATTCAAAAGCAACCCCAACCCCTGACCCAGTCTATCAGAGAACATAACTGTTTTTCTTTTTAATTCATTAGCATTGTTTATGATCAAGCTATTTAAATAATAAGTAGGTATAATTTCTGTACAGGCCGTTAACGAACTGGGATCCATGACAGACAAGTTAGTCGACTGAATACTTGAGTTTGATAATAAAGGACTTTCACATCTGTTTATCTCATTATTAACTAAAGAGTCGTACCGATCAGCATTGTATTTGCATAAATCAATCAACTCTGTAGCTGATTGAATATGCTCTTCGATTTCCTTTTGTGCAGTTGAATATTTATTGTTTACACTATCAAGTGTCTCATGCAACCGCTGAATATCTGATTGTAATTGCTGAGTGTCCCGGTCATACATTTCCCTACTTTTAATTAATTTATTATTATAAATCTCTAAAGAATCTAAAAGGCTCATACGTTCTTTCCTAAGAGCAATATTTTTGTAAAAACAGTTGTTCTTTTTGATTAATTTTTCAGTTTTCCTTATAAATCTATGGATTTTAACATATTTCTTAATTTTATTGTTGCTTAACTTATTAGTGTTGTGGTTGTTAAGTGGAAGTCGTTCTGCTGAGATTCCACCAGGTGATGCCATAAGCTCCTCGAACAAAGATTGAGTATGTTCCACTTCATGCTGCTGCTGCTTCTCAACGAATTGAGAAATCTGATGGTTGGCTGCACTGAGGTGCCTTTCCAGCTCTGTGATGCGGTCCAAAGCCCTTTCATAAGTGCTGTATTGCTCCTCGAAGTTGGAGACCACCCCTTGTAGATGGTTATGCTGGTGAAGCACATCCTGATGTTGAATGTGCAGTTGGCTTAATTCATTCTTAAGCTGTGAGTTTTTGTCAATAATGGACTTTATTTCCATCTCACTCTCTTCTCTCTCTCGTAGCAGCTGATTGAAGGAATCCTTGGATACTTTCAACTCCTGAAGTGTCTGTCTGAGCTTGAGTTCAGTACTTTGTGTAACTGCCTTACGGGTAAGCATTTTGAGTTTTTATTTGTACTCACCTGAAAGTATTAAAACAAGATTAAGATCTTATTTATTGTAATACCACTATGTATATTTATCTTTTATGAATAGCTATATACTAGAAAGATTATTGGATAACAATATACTAATATAGCTACTGGGGGGTAGATGTGTCTCACATAAAAAGGTGCATAAAAGAAGCTATTATATTATAATAACTATATTAGGTACTGATCTAGATTAAATTGAATTGAATAATTCGATGTACTTATTTAGTATAGAATTAATTTTAACAAAAAAAATAAAAAAATAAAAATGACAAACTACAAGTAAAACCAAATTATGTAGGCAACTGTAGTTTCTAAATTGTACAAAGTTACAATATCTTTTAACATGTGCCTCTAAAATCTAGTGATATAATTGAAACAGCTAAGAAGTACCACTATTTGAGGTGTTGTTATTATGTAAAAAACAAATAACCAGCTTAGTACATTGGCACTTGCAAATCAAATATAAGTAAGTACATATAGTGTTTTGGGATTGTTAAAAAATAGCTATTATAGGTACCTACGTCTTATTAGTTAAAGATATAATGAAAACAATACTCCCCCGGTTTATGTTGCTGCAATCCACGGCAAAAGTTGTAATTTTCACAACTTTGAGTCTAAAAATGTTATCACAGTCAGCTGGCGATGACAGTTGGAATTTTATTATTGCAAATAATTTAAAAACTAAACAAATGTTTGCAGAGATAACACTTGTAGGCGTTTTTCGTCACTTTTTTTATTAATTAATTGAAAAATTAACTAGCTATTATGCTTTATACAAATAATATCAAAATTAAATACGGAGCTAATTATTTTGACAACTCAACCACACAGTGTTGCCAGTGTCCAACCATAGTGTCTTATTCAAGTGTGCACCACTTTGTCTTTATGTGAAAAGAAAACAACCGAGTCCCTGCTCGACCCCACTGGGTCACCTGATTCAAAGTATTCACCGCGCTGCCCATGGACATCAATTACTTAGCGGGCAATAAAATGTCCTTAGCCGTAGTTTCACTTTAAGTTTTTAGACTCAATGTACAGCCCATCAGGCAGTACCTACATAGTGTCTTATTCAAGTGTGTTCAACTTTGTCTTTATGTGAAAAGAAGACAAACGAGCCCCTGCTCGACCTCCCTGGGTCACCCGATTCAAAGTATTCACCGCGCTGCCCATGGACACCCGCAAAACCAGCGGAGTCGTAGATGCGTGGCCGGACTTGAGGAAGGAGTAGGAATTGTGAGGGGGGTGGGGGGAGAGATAGGCCTCCGGTAATTTCACTCACCGGAAGAAACAACAGCAACAAGTGCTATTGTTTCATTCTGATATTCCTTGAGGTATTACGCCGTGCGAGCTGACCCAATGGGGAAGAAAACGCAAAGCTAATTGCAGATGTCGCTGCGGTCGCTTGACTCATAACAAACATCTGTCATTTTTTTATCACTTATGATCTCCATTTTGTGAGAAATTGCGATCGTTCTTTTTGCGATTATTTTTATAACAAAATCATTGTGTTGTTTGACAATTTAATAAACTTTTCGACATCAATTTCATGACTCCTCACATAACCTATAATTTTTTTTTACAAAATGTACGTGATATGTAATGAATTTATTTGAATTTACAAATCTGTAGCAGAACTGTCGCCTTCATAATCAGATTCAGTAAAATGTTCCGAACATAACCTCAAATTGTCTGTAGCCTTAAAGTTACGTATCCTTAAAGCTTTCTCCCAAAGTTTTACTTTGCGAATTCTTTGGAAAAGAATGGTTGCCATTATTATTGCACCCAATTGCAGCACAACGAGGCATTTTTGCAATAAAATAATAATTACAAGTTAATTTAAAAATGTTGTATGCTATTTGACGTTTGTTATGAGTCAAGTGATATCAGCGCCACTAGCGGCCAAACTTGGCAGTTTTCTTGCCAATTCGTAAGGACGCAACTGACTTTAACCCCCCAAAAAATTATCTATCTAGTACAGATGGAGTGTTAGATCACCAGACTGATGTCTCTGTGGTTGATGATTCAGGGTTTTAGTACTTAAGGTTTCCGATTGTTAACCCGTGAGAAGGCGCGCTATGAGCATTTTGCTCACGCAAAATTTAAAAGTGATATTTTTTTGTGATACTGACACCGTTGTATCTCTAGCGTGTAGGTACCTTCCCAACTATTCAACCCCTCTCCTCTGACGCTACTTATACGCCGCTCGGTGCTGCAGCGGTCGCTTAGGGAAGTTGTTCTGAAGACCGTGTACCATCTCACGGCATTTTGCTCATCACGCGCCCATCCGCGTAAGTATTTTTTTCCTTAACAAAATAATATAGATGTATTTTTCTTATTTATTCTCTTTTTTCTTTGTATGTAAATCCAAAGACAAACTCATCAGGATCTCATTAAAGAATAATTTTTTCGATTTCTTTTTATTCTTATTTTTATATTGTTTTTTTTTCAAAGCCTCCAAAAAGCTAAGGGCTAAAGTTAAGATATTTTTTTACTTGCGATGAAAGTTACAGTGCATGCCAAAACTGTTATTTTCATACTAATATATGTTCTTTTGTTTATATCAATAGTTTAATAATTAAATCATGTTATAATAAACTAAATAGAACCATTTAAAATGTTGTGAGCAATTTACTCGCGCGCGCCAAACCGTGATACAAAAAAGGCGCGCCTTCTCACGGGTTAATGGTTTAGGATTACAGATGTAGTACCTAAATCTTCGAACCTCTATCATCACTTACCATCATGTGTGACGGTTATAGTATGTGAAGGTTACAGCAAAATAATACGTACGTGCGTGTATGTCTATTCAAAGATTTCCAAGTCTACGCGTAAGATTTCAAAAATATTTACTCTGCCGCCAGCGAAATGAGGGGTCATCTAAGGAGAATGGAACATAAAATTGCTTCATGTCAGTTTAGCCGGTCCACCCGCAAACATTAACTGAGGTCCTAATCCAATAAGATTGTATGCTTAGAAGGGACGGGCGACGTTGTACAGTAAATCTGGAATGAGTTTCATGACGACACGTGTGCGTTAACGGTAAAGTAAACCGTTTTCAAAGAAAATATTTTGTTCACCGCTTTAAATACTGTAGTATATACAACTTGTATATCCTTCTCGTTCCATTAGAAGTAAAATATTTAGATGGGGATTGACGCTAACTACTTAGTAAAGGCATCATAATCATACCTTTTTATACCCGACGACGACGTTTCGACCGAGTTGCACCGGTCGTGATCACAGACTGCTGTCGCGATGTTACGCTTCCGTTTGCGCGGCAGAGTCTTTATTCCACCGTCACATGTTTTATCCAGCTACTAGGTGTGGTATCACCTAATCGTCTAAGTATGCTGTCACTAATAACCGTTGGATCAAACAAGAGTTTAAATCCGTAATGTTTTGTAAATGATTAAGGAGGCTCTGGTGACTAGAAGGCTGTCAGCGTACCTACTAGCCTGGAAATACAAAAGTTAATCTTGCTACCGTCTATCCTTGGGACCGTTTCCATGTGCCCCATGTGTGTGTTGAAAGCACATAATAAAATAAAAGAAGTACGTCTTCTAATGATTAGCTCTATTGACTTTATTTGTTTTTTTAAAATATTGTGTGTATTGGATAAGTAACACATCTTTTAAATATTTTGCCGTGTCAGCCAAAATATGATACCTACATTGGCGGCAAGATCACAAATAAAGTGTTATGGTATTGTATCTATTATTCTTTCTGTTCTATTGTTTGTAATTGCTTTTTATTATTGTTTTACTTTAACGTAGCATAATTGGTAGTACTCAGATGATGCTGTGTATATAATTTATGGATTACAGTCTAGTCTTACAATATTGTTAAATTCTCATGGCTGTGTAATTGACTGTTATCTGTCTGCGTTCCTTATTTAAATAAATATCAAATGAATAAATTAATACGCACGACGAAGCTTTTTTTTTTTTTTTTGGTTTTATTTTATTTTAATGGTTATTTGGTCGAATTTTATTTTAATGGTTAGCTCACAACACAGCAAATGTATGTACGAGTATATACCTTCAATAGTGACTAATACTAGTATGTCGAAGTAGTACGGTATATAAGTTGCATCCCGACAGTTTAGCGACCCACATGCAAACATTAGCTGAGGCCGGATCCAAGGTTGTATGCTTAGAAGGGACTGTGAGACGGTGATATAGGGAACTACTGGAAAGGCTTTATTTATATTATAGTTATAGCAAATCTTAATTTACATGCATGTGAAGAAGACCAAACTAACTTATTATTTAAAGAACACGAAAATTTCATTTCGCATTTCGGAAGGTTATTTATATTCGTAAAATTTGATTATTTGCGTTAAAAAAAAACGCTTACATAAACTCATTACAAATCTATAAAGCAGTCTTATCTTAACTGAATGTTTAAAATATTGTAAAATATTTTCAATGAGATCTCTAAGAATGTACTTACTTAAATTCTAATTAAGATACTGTTGCTATAAAAACATAAAGTCAAAAGCGTTAAAAATTTCGTTAGTCTAACAATATCTCGGTGGCGGAGTGGTCAACGCAGCCGCCCGGATTGCGGAGGACGTGGGTTCGATTCCCGCCTGAGGCAGACATTTTTTCAACGTTTCGTTATCCTTGAGTTCAAATATATTTTTAGCAACGTAATTTTGACGCAGTGTCACACTTCTGTCTAACCACAAATCCTGAATTGTGCTGTTGTCTTAGATTAAAACAAAACGTTTTTTTATTTGCTGTTGTGCAAATAAAAACGAACTTAAAACATACAATGATTGGTCAACAATGAATTCTAGCTGTTAGAGTACTTACATTGTTGTTTCATTCCATAATATCATATCAAATCAAATGACCTTAATATAAACGTTCTACTGCTGGGCAAATATGATTAATTAAGCTAAATATAGACTAAGCATTGATTTTTGACAGCTGCCAAAGACGCTTAACAGAGGTTGTTGTTACCCTTGATATTCTGTCGTTTAGCCACTTACGTCAGGACGGTGAAAGCGTGTTCCAGCCGGGTTGAAGTAATTTTCAATGATTAAATTTTGTAGTGCTAAATGCTAATTTCTTTTAATTAAATAGTGTTTTGCGGTGAGACATATTGAAGAAACATCATGGATATTTCTGTGTGTCTTACACCATAATATACCACTTATAATTTTGTGACATTCAGCGAATGTGTAGGCCCGTGCATATTGCTCTGTATTCTCTGTATTCTGTGGTCTGGTCGCTGGTTTTTTTCGTCTCTGCTTGACGCTGGACGATTTGAAATAACAGTTGGAGTATTTTTTCTGACTGTCTTCAGTTTATATAAAAGGCCGACTCTCCTGAGAACATCCCCTCTCCTAATTTCACTAAGTTTATTTGTACTGGCACCTCGAGACCAACCGTTAGGTTATGCAAGAAGTGCCAGACGTCCCTGCGCCAGTAGAACACTCGCGCAGGAGACCACCAACGTTAGGTCTTGACGCCAAATTAGTGCCCGCCGCAGCGCGCTCTTCATTCGGTACTCATAAGACTAGTGTCTCAGGAGAGTATCCCCGTGAACACGTGTAGTTCACTGCCTATTGTCCAGATAGGTAACCGGAGCTGTCAAGCTCGCTCACTTCTCGTTGCACGAAGGGCACAACTCGCAGTTGCCACTGCTAGGGTCGTCGACTCTAAAGTCGACTCCCAAGTGTCCACCTTGGTAGCGGAGTAGTAAGCACACTCACTTCTCGGAACCCATCCGGGCGCCTAACCAGTTCCCACGTCCTACGCGGCTGGCTGGACCGGAGACTTACGGCATCTAGGAGGCCGCCTCTACTAGTTCTCCAGACTAGTACCGGAGATGTCAACACCAATGTCCAATGAAAACCACCGGACAAAGCTGCCAACTATAAGGGAAACTCACGTTCCCCGCAGGACTTTTCGCTTCTGGCCCCTCAGAGACTGCTACTAGGCCCCGCTCGCTGTGCACGAGTTTGGAAGTCCTGGCACACAATACCAGGACAAACGAACATTCCCAAGCTCTACAGCTAACCACACGCCACTACGAGTCCAACCCATGTCCGGATCCCGCCGGAGGCGCCTGGTTAAAGGCACGACCAGCGGGGGGCTAGAACCGGAACCCCGTAGTAACTCTGAAAACACAACCGGACCCGTAGTTCCAGTTGCGATACCCTATCTATTGAGGTCGGTAGATAGGGACTCTCCTGAGAACAGTCTCTTTGCTGTTCCGGGTCTACCTATTCACATCTTGTTGCTGAAATTCTACTCGGAATAATATAACCCCGAATTCTAGGGTGAGCTGTCTATCATATCTTTCAACTTGAATTATTTTGTTAAACTGCTGTGTTTTAATTTTACAGATATTACTAGTGTTTTAAAGTGTTTGGTAATTGCATAGATTGTTAGTGTTTAACGTGAATCCTAAATTAATATAATTCGTTTAAAGTCATGTTACCTTCAAGTTGAATATTTGCAATTTCTTCCTTGCTATGATTACTATCCAGGAAGTGTAATGGTATTGAAGTGACGCGAGGTCCCCTATGATCCCGTGGACGAAATACTATTCCCAGTTAATTTAATAATTACTCATTATTACTTTTTCAGTACAACATTCAATTACAATGTTGGTATATACCCGCTTGTTGTAAATTCTCTTGTTGAAATTGTCTAACAGTTTTGCAATCACAATTTTACTTAAGGTGGATTCGACCAAACTGGAATAAGGTCCTCTTCCTAGATTAAGCGCCGAATTTGTATAGACTAATCTCGGAGTAAGTCTTATTCCAGTTTGGTCGAATCCACCCTTAGTAAGTGAGCCAGGTTCAATTGTAGCTTTACTACACCGGACCCCACAGAGGCCGGGACTCAGTGAACGTAAGTTTATTCCTTTTTCTTTGTGTATTGCAGGGTTCCTGCACCAGAGTACACCCCTGGGCCTGTACGCTGCCTTGCTGCCTGCTAGAGCCTGTGCGTGACCAGCTGCTGGCGTACACAACGCTGCTTTCGTCCTTGCGCGCAGTCTGATCCCGCCGGTTCCAGGTTCCGGGTAGTTGCAGTCTACGAAGAAGATTAAGCCTAGAACTAAGTCTTTTAAGTCCTACTCAAGCGGGCAGAGTGAGCGATCCGTGTACCCTCCCTGAGTTTTGTAAATTCTTTGCAAAAAGAATAGAAGGAATAAACTTTGTTAACCTATTCGCTGTTTCATTCCTATTCTAAACCGCTACATACTAATTGTAGGAGGTTTAGCCCCCTAAACCGCTTCAGCAGTTCTAGTGTTCAAGTTTGACTAAGTAAGGAAATATTAATAATAATAATTGTCTAAATTTTGTGACTAAGAAATTTGCGATGTGTACGAAGTGAGAAACTGGTAATTTAGAATTTAGACATTTTGGGACTAAGACAATTTGCGATGTGTACGAAGTTACTATTTGCTACGATCCTGACTAACATTGTGAAGATATAAAACGAACCAATACAAGTGTGCCAGAATCGTTGTGCCTTTAAATATCAAAGTAGAAAACGTGCCACATCCATAGGATTTATGGCAGAGGCAACCTGGTCATATTTGATTGGAACTAACTCATACAAAATTACCCGCGCGGGCATGTAATCTCCCCAGATAACAGTTCATATGTACCCCTAGCTCCGACCGCTATTAAGTCAGGCTCCTCTGCCTGTGCATACGTTCTGCTATTTTAAAATCTCTTCTGTCGTGTCTCCGAGATTCTACTTTGACATTAAGATTTTCTCATAAATCTCAAAGTAAATCTGCCGAAACAAGAAGACCTATTTTGACATTTAGACTTCGAGAAAAGGACGAAAAAGAGCTGCTGAAACACGATTGAAGACGTTTTAAGAAAGCTGAATAGAATTAATTACATGGCTTAGTTACCACGCGTGCGAAATGATGATGATGACCACATTAAAAACAAGGACATAGGCAACAGTAATCTTAGTATTCTCCCCAAGAAACATTATAAAATTCCTCCTACTAACCATGTAGGACGTCTTTTAGCTGTGCAGGAAGAGTGGACACAAAGAATTACACAACTAAGTATAGAAATTGATATTAATTAGGCAGTACCAACAAATACACTAGTGTAATTCCTTGAAGAGCCAGTACAAGCCCCTCGCATCGCAGCGCCGAGTTTCAGTGAAGTTAATAGGATATTGTGATAAGGCCCCATCAGTATCGGGTACGGCGAATGTCAAGGTTTTCTGCACCCTTTTGTTCTAAGCGACATTGTTCGAGATTCGGCTGCGCGGATTTTTCAAAGGCTTTGTCGCCAAATTAATGAGATTGAAGAACTTTTGAATTGGGAATTTTACTCACCTAAGTGGTTTCAATAAGTATTCCAAAGGGGTTTCGTACTCTTTGGAATGACAACCAAATTGTTTTTCATGGGGTTTTAAACATTTTTTGTTCGGGAATTTGTAATCGCGGTTTTTTTGTTCCATTTGAAGTAATACTGTGAACAAGCTCTAAAACTGTAGCTCATTTCGTTTGTTGTATTTTATCAAGTTTGTTTGTCATGTACCTTAATACGTTCACCAGAATAAGTTCACATATAGTTTTAACTTAAAAAATTACACACAAATTTTCATTTTATCCTTAAATATATTATTTTTGATACTGGCTATGATGTGGAAACCTTTTAACCCAAGCATGCATCTAAAGACATCCGTGATTCGGAAGGCACGTGAAGCCGTTGGTCCCGATTGCTCCCGCATTGGGCGAGCGTGGTAGCTCCATATGCTATGTAGTCTTCGTGGGAAGACTTGTGCCCAGCAGTGGGACGTTTATAGGCTGATGATGATGATGCATCGAAAATACTTTGCCCTACCTAGAACTGGACCCGATAACTGAAAGTCCTCTCGGGTTATCGGCCAACGTACGACGATGTCAAATCAAATGAAATCGGTAAAAAAAAAACATTAATTACCTTACAACTTACAACCTTACAATGTACTCTGATCTCAACCAAAACCAATATTAACTTTTTTTTTGTGGTTGCGTAAAAACAATTGAAACATATTGGTTGGTTAATTAACTTCGAAAAGCTCCTAATAGGAGTTCATACATTCTTATATGTATGATAACAGATGGAAAGCTGTGTTCTGTCTATTATATAACTTAGTTACTTAATTAATGGCTTTGCGTTTATCATTAAGCCAATTTCAAAAGATATATATTCTTAAACTACATTTAGTATTATACGGTAGATTAAATTGAAGTGGAGTCTCACAAAACGTGTTGTTGCTAAAAGAACACAGAAGAAACTCCGTGTTCTGTGGTTTCTTACGCCCGTTCTTTGTTACAGTTAAAAAATGACGTCCTGAATGGGTGGTAGCTTAAAAAGATTTAAACGATTCAAAGTGCTTATTAATTGAGTTAATTATATAAAAACATATTTTGATTTTGACCCCTTCGGGACAAACCCTCCACCAGCCCATGGTCCTGCCTACCTTGCGGCATAAGGACCGAATCTCGGGAGAGCGCGTGGGTACTACATAGGCTCTTTTCCCCAGCGGCGCTTTTCACTTCGCTCCCTACAAATCTTATTCCGTCCCTTCTGTTACCACCTCTCCCCCTTCTGGGGCGTGAACACCATAGTACGTGACTTCGCGTCGGGCTTCTCACGTTGTATACCTAAACCTCTTATTCGAATGTTCGTCGAATCGTGTGCCAGGAGTGCGCGAACTCGCGCAGTGCTTCCCAATTGCTTCGGCTACTGATGAGGTCCTGGTGGTAGACTAGACCGAAATCCTGTCTGCGTAACCTATCCAACAACCTGACCCTAATCTCGGAGTATAAGCTACACTCCCATAGTGCGTGATCTCGACTCTCACTAGACTCGCCGCGGGGACACGTGGCAGACTCGCACAGCGCAAGTTTGTGTAGGCACTGTCTGAAACAACCGTGCCCCGTGAGCAACTGAGAGACAACGTAATCGGGCTCAACCCAGTCATGGGAGAGTCCCACAGCAACGTCTGGTAAGAAGCTAAATAACTCGCGGCCATCGTCGCTGGACTTCCATCGTTCTTGCCAAATGGCGACGATCTCCTCTCTGAGTTTACGCCTCAACCCCTTCGGGATTCAAGTGTTTTTATACAATTGATTCCCATTAAAGTGTCAATATCACGCCCATTATGATCCCGCTCTAATATAAGTCACTACGCCATATCGGTTTGTTAGGGACTTAAAAAGTTAACAAATTAGATTTTTGTAGTGGAAAGTAAAAGTTGAACAAACAGGCCAATGTACAACGTCTGTTCTCAACCAAAACGCTCTCGCTATAAATGATAAAGTTGCTACATTGGGGACGCAGATAACAGAAGGTAGGAGCCAACAAAGACATCACGAAGCCATCGAGGGGCATAAATCCATCAAGCGCCATGAATGTGACATATCACGTCCGAGTCGACGCCCATTGTGATCCCGCTACCAGCTTTACGACAGACCTTGGTTCGTAAAACTTACGACGGCGGCGTAAGTCGTGAGAGACGTGAGGGCAAGAACAAAGTCGTGAGGGTTTTTGTTTTGTGTTTTATATCGTTGTTTTGTTCTAAGCGTTACGCGAACACTACACATTGCAACTAAACATTCAGAACTCTCGTTTCCTTCGTATTTTAAGCTCTCGTCTGTGAGAATTTCGATATCGGTTACTAACAATTGAATTATATTGTGTTTATAGTCTATAAATTTCACAACTTCTACTTCACTATACAGCCCCAAACTAAGCATAGTTTTGGCGACTCAATAAACATCCATGACCAGATCACATTTTACTAGTGCTCATTACACAAACATTTGTTCGAAAACACGTCACACTTGCGTTTATAATCTACATAATAGTATTATTAAGACTTCATTTTATTTTGACGTTTTGAACCCTTTTGAAACAGGGTCAATAGTCGCAGAGAGAGAGTAAGAAATGTTAGTTATGTCTTAGTTTGTTTTTTATTCATAAACAAGTAAGCAAGTTCTTAACCGTAAGGCCTTCATCTAGAAGACCTGTGCCCGTTTCCAGATGCAAGACGTTATAGGCTGATGATAATAAATTTAACCGCCTCTGTGGTCTAGGTCTAGTGGCTAAGCCACCGGTTTCAAACCCAGAGGTCCCGGGTTCGATTCCCAGCGGGGGGTGCATCTTTGTGTGCTCGGTTTGGTTGGTTGTAAGGCCGGTAAGTCCGCCTGGCTAGCTACCACCATTTTATCTAAGTCTGTCGCCATAACAACGATGTTTATAGCATTGTTGTGTTTCGACAGTTTGAGATAAGATAGCCAGTTCCTCAGTGGTTGAGGATTCCGGGTGAAGCGCGCTTCCACCTTCGGCCTTATCGTCACTTACTATCAGGTGAGATGAAGGCCAAGCGCTCACCCATAGTAGAATAAAATAAAAAATAAAAAATAATTAAAAATTACGAGCTGTGCGGTGACGGTTCATTAATACTACCGACCTATCTCTTCCCTTGGGTGTCGTAAAAGACGACTAACGGACCGAAGACTGCACATACATGTGACAGCTTAGAGCGGCGATGGTGTGTCACCTCATTGCCTGGTCTCTGACTAACCCTTTAGGAACGGACCTACGTTCTACGTTCCTTGAGCTATTTATTGGGTGACTGTAGTCACCATTGACAGGAAGAGCTTTGAATTCTGGGTGACTAAAGTCACCTTGGACGTATCGAAGTAATTTTTTCTAGGTGACTAAAGTCACCGTATAATAGTCGTGAATATATGTAAGGATAATCAAGGAAGTTTTCGGTCGACCATTTTCAGCGATATTAGCTTGCGCTACATTTCGACCGCGCGTACGTACAGTAGCGTGCGCGTAGATAATGTGTAAGCGAATATCGCCAGAAAGTGGTCGTCTAGGAACTTCCTCGACTGTACGTATGTAGTAAACAAACAGCAGACTGTTTGCTGCTCGCTCCTGCCTTAAGCCAAAATCTTTAATGCCTTCAACGAGGCGTGTCGAGGGACCGCAGCAACTCATGTCTGACGTATGTTTGTGCGACTCTTGAAATATCTCGGTAACGACCGCTGTGTCTTAGCGAAGAATTACGGAGACTATGAGGGACTGGAAGGCTAAACAGTTTAAGGGAAATGTGTGTAGAAACTCAGGTGTTTTACAATAGTAAATTATGCTTGTAGACATTTTTATGCTGATTACATCATGATGTACGTTATGAACTATGAATGAAAAATTAATATATGAACTTAGATATTTTATTATGGGGTTTGTGTTATACATATAGTAGTGACTTGAATTATAAGAATGGTTTTCAAGTCCTGCACGTGAAAAAATGATTTAACATTTTCCAAACTATACAAAACTGTTTGTTTAAATTCGCTAGTCAATTTTTACATTGAAACTGGTGGGTGTTGAGTCCAAAATATATTGCTGAATTTTGACGTTTTGGAGTAGTCAGCTGTGCTGTCTGTAAAAGAATAACAACTTTAAAACAAACGTGAAGCATCTCTTTGACTTGCCGTGTGTTATTAATTTTTCTTTCCGTTCAATTCCGTTCGTACTGAAAAAAAAACTTAATAAAGTTTTCTTCTTTCATAAAAGTCCTAAAAAATAGGTATATTGTGCTGTTTTTTCAGAAAGTTTTTTTTAATTTTGTTACGGAAATTTACTAAGTTCGAAAAAAAAACAAATTGGTGATGGTTTGTTTTTAAAAAATTGAAAATTCGTCATGGGATACGGTGTGTTTAAAGGCTAGTTTTTTTTAAAATTACATACGTCTTAAGTATTTTTTAAAATTACATACGGTAATTAAAATTCGTCTGTTTTAGACGGTTTATTTATTTATTTAAATTTCTTGTAGCTTACAGATTTCCATCCAAAACGCTTCCAAGGTTAGATTACATTACTTACATAAATAAGACACAATATTACTATTAAACTCAAGCAACTTGTACAAAATAATGATTAAAACACAACACTTACAATTTTACATGCATGCCAAGATAAGCTTATTGTCAGATGCGATACAATGTCAATAAGGTATTAAACACTTTCAATTATCACAGATTAGGCAGAAATATTGGTAAGTAATTACATTCGTCAGATACAGTAGTAGTAGGCACACAAAAATAATTATGATGTTATTATGATAAAGTGTCAATAAGAATAAAAAAATATAAAACTACAATTTAAAATTTAATTAAAATCTAATTTAATGTTAATAAGATGTCAATATAATAGATTCAAATGATAACTAATTTTTAAATTACACTACCGCACTAGTGTGAAACTTATTACATTACGATGCTGAAATCGGTGTAATAAGAGCTAGTTTACGAGCAAATGTGTTATAAAAATATTAACAACAACATTTTCTGAAACAACAAGCCATACAACGCTGCCCTTTACAAACACATTTCCAAGAAAAAAATGTATTGTGATGATGATGATTGTTTCAGACGGTTTATGCAGTATACTGAGACCTATTGAGCTTTAAAGCTCAATGTTGAAAGCACTATTTGCATGCCAATACGCGAACGACAAAGTCTTCCGCATTTTTGGCACCTATGGGTTGGAGTAAATCGTGAGTGTATGGTTGTACCTATAAATTTCTTAAGAGGGTTTACACCTATCGGTTTCCAATACAAACATCCAAGTTAAAAATTTTAAAAAGTAATGAACCAATTTAAATGAAACTTTCCGTGCTTAAGTGAAATATAGAGATCTAAATAGTTTGTTGAAAAAAAACCGTATATTTAGCTGAGTTATTGCGATATAAAGTCCACTATAGAATGTTTAAAATCGCAATAACTCAGCTAAATAAACGTTTTCTAAAAATGTTTTAACAAACTATTAAGATCCCCGTATTTTACTTTAGCACGCAAAGTTTTATTTAAATTGGCTCATTGGTTTTAAAAAATTTGGACTTGGAAATGCGTAAAACCGGAATGCCTTGTCGGCTCTTGCGAAGTGAACAGTACTTGTTGCTACTCAATAAAGGACAATATCCAGTATGGGTCTACTCCCCTGAACAATCATTTTGTAAATGAAGTGATTTGTAACTAGTTTTGTAAAAATATTTATTGATTATCGATCACTATTTGGGAGTATCGAAATAAATTATAATAAAAATGAATTTTACGCAATATAAAATTGACTTCCGTTAAAAGGCGCGGTCATCTATGACTTAACTGTGTTGCCTGGTGAATTAATAATTGAGCCAAGTTGTGAAAAGCGATTGGAAATATAAAAAATCCTGGTTTTAAAATAATAGTTAGACTATTTACTACTTGTTAGATTATTTACTTTTATTACTTTTTACGTCTTTATTTCCTAAGAGCTTAAACGTATTAATAAAAAATAATAAATAGTAGTGTCTTGAAATAAGTTATTTGTATACTCTAGCAACGCTATTATGTAAAATCTGTCATCCTGCTGCCCAATGTCATTCACCGCCGCTCGTATCGTTTGTACTGTTTGTGTTCCTGGATTTTTAACCTATGTTGTTTTATTTAACCATCCTGATACAAAACTTCATCTATTTATGTTTTCTACGTAATATAAGCTACTCAAAACAACCAATAACATTAAAATATTAAACTGTCCATATGTAGGCCCAAAGACCTATATAAAGGGGATGGTGTCCTTTATTATGACCACATACATGGGTTAACGACTAATGTTCCCAAAGGGTTAATCAGAAACTAGGCAATGAGAGGCAATAACAGTATAGAGCGCCAATGGACTCACCACCTACACGCTGAGCACATGTGCAGTTGCAATTTGGTGAAACGTGGACTACGGCAGTGGACTCCTTCTGCGGTCCCTGACTAGTCCCTCTGGAGGTAATAGTCGTCAACAGATTTTGTTTTGAATATGTAAAGCTGGGTCTCCTGCGACACTATTTTGTGTTTTCTAACATCTAACATCAAACATCTAACAAAAATGTCAAAATTTGTACGTAGGCCACGCCCATATTTGTTAGATTTTTGATGTTAGGTGTTAGAAAACACAAAACAGTGTCGCAGTGTTACAAAATATGTCAAAATTTGTACGTAGGCCACGCCCATATTTGTTAGATGTTTGATGTTAGGTGTTAGAAAACACAAAACAGTGTCGCAGGAGACCCGCCTTAAGTGTTGTTTCAATTCCGGCAAGTTACACTAACTAATCCTAGGTCCACTACGAAGCAAATAAGTATTCTGCAAAATAGAGCGTAAAGCCTATAGCATAGAAAAAAACACATAGCACATAGACAAGCGTGAATCGGGCACAGTACGTTGGTAATCGTCGGAAGCCGTAAATAGTGGAATGAACAATGTACCAGTACCTGCCTTATTTTTAGTTCGTATCGGGAGCCAATAGAACGAAACGGTAACTGCGTTAAACAAGGGGACTGTACAAACCATAGTGCAGATTACAGTGACAGTAGGTATAGTCTTTTCGAAAAGAACTGTTTACAAAGTTTTGGGATTATAATCTCGAAACACCTGTATAGGTACACTTATTATCATATCTATCTTAGGTATAATATAGGGTCTACCAATATCAATAAGCGAACGTTTTAGGGATCTATATATCACACTGAGCATGTTCACCAAATTTGGTCCAAAACTACAGGCTCGTTACCGAGATAATCAACAAAACATTATCACAATTCACCAAAATTACACCCTTTCCAAACCCGTACAGCAGTGCGATTCTCAAAGTTAAAGCCTTGGTAGCAGCGACTGCCGCAGCGCTGCGAATTGGCTCTGTCTCTTTCATATTCATAGAATTATAAAAAGACAGCAGATCATAGCCATACGCGCAGCGTCTATGTGTCGCTTAGTGAATCGCATAGCAGCTGTACTACACGCACACTAAAATTAAAGCACACTGAGCTATCTTTTTACTGACGCTTGCGTGCGTGTTAGTAAAGATACAGCATGTTTCATGATGTGCATTATTTTAATTGATTTAGTTTGTACATAACTTTGAAAAATCACTATAAAACTGGAGCCCATTTTTTGTCATCGTATTCAGAATAATGTATAGATACGACCCTCAAACGTGCGCTTATTGATTTTGTTAGACCCCATATACTAGTTAGGTATTATTAACCGTGTTGCGTAACGGTGAAAGAATACTACCACCCCTTCTCTTCCTTTGGGTGTCATAAAAGGCGACTAACGGACTGCACATACTTCCAACATCATAGAGCGGCGATGGGCTCACCACCTGTCACGCTGAGCACACGTGCCGGCGCTATTTGGTGAAAATGCTGTATGCTGTTGAATGTATGTGCAGTCTTTAGTCCGTTAGTCGCCTTTCACGAAAGCCAAGGAAAGAGATGGTCCGGTAGTGTTGTACTAATGAACCTCTACCACACAGCTCTATAAACACTGATACACTATATAAAAATCGTAAAAGTTATCATACTGCGCGTTGTTTCGAGTTGTCAATCTAGGGGGCGACTGCAAACATTTCCTAGCGAATTAACGGAGAATTGATCAGATTTCCGAATTTAACAGAGCGTGGGGTCTGTCGCAATGCCAATCAGGGTCTAGCGCCCACCCATAGCAATTTGTTGGCCATATGCTTGCGTTTCAATTATTTTTCGGATGGCAATATGATTACGGAGACCAGTTGAAGTGGAAATAGGATATTTTTGTAAGTGCTTTAATTGCGACAGTAAAATAAAATCTCTTTTCGTCCACATTCAATCTATGACGATTATGTTTAGCCATTTTCAAAGTACGAGTAGCATGCAAATCACAATGCCATAGATTTACAATATTAAACTGAGCCACAAAACTAACAATTATACATTCACATAGTTACATAATTTTATCTTATTCGTTAAAATTATTAAATATTGAAGAAAAAAATTAAAAATAAGATACTTTTTTTATAATACTATGTCAAATAAGCTACGCTAATTAAAAAACTCCATATCACTATAAAAATGGTGATTTTTAAGCCATTTCAACAATTTCTTTCGGAATTACCCATATTTGAACATTAATATTATATTACAAGCATGTAGGACCTACTAGTGCCTATATACTGGTAAGAGTAAGTGGAGGTGTTACTTACGTTTTCTGACCTGAAATTTCTTTATTTTTTCATTTCCATTTTGGTTTGTTGGTCAAATCCAAATAATAATTTGATTCTTTTCGTACCCTTGCAGGGCAAAAGCCTCACTTATTCTTTGAATGTGCTTATGACTGCCCCTATCCAATTGTAAAAAAACGACTGCCTCAGGTGGAACGAAAGAGATGACTATCTGAAATGAAAATACCTTAGCCTGCCTATTCAAATGCCTATATAGATTATGACCTAGTTTACATTTTGTTCTCAGAATCTGCTATTAATAATAATTTATCATTTCCAAGTTTTCACCAGTTTTTAATGAGCTGAGGATTCCCACTAAAGAGACGCACTTATCGCCACTTTCCATCATTGATCAATAATATAGTTTATTTTTGCTACATAAATAGAACCGATCGAAGCGAACGTTCTGTGAATTCAATAAAACTTCTAAGTAAAATTCTCAAGTGTACGCGTCAATAAAAATTGTGATGAAACACATTAAGATCACACTTTGCTAAAAACTGAACCAAGAAGACAAAAAGCTAATTTGTGACCCAGTGTTACCATGTAACAGCATCACAGGTCACCACCATTAAAAAGGTATGATCATTATTCTTAGCGGCGAGCAATTATATTTCTCTCGCGCAACACAAAATTGCGGCGCAACTAAAGTAGTGTAGTATTCTTGCGAGAGACGTTTTACAATGGCGGCCACATAAACTATACACCAGTTCTCCCAAGGTGGTGTTCGGGCGGGCGCTAAGCGGTTTTTGATGTCGTTCGCGCGGACGCGTCGTAAACGCCTCTACTCCGACTTTCGACCTTTGGCGAAAATGTTTTTGCAGCTTCATTGGGACTCTGAGGCAACCCTTAACTAATATAAGTGTGCTTATGTCGTAAATAAAGCCGTAACGGGCGCCGTGGACGTTGTTATATAAGTTTGTGTGAGTTGGACATAATAAAGGATTATGTTCGAAAAGGAAAATGACATTTGCGTTGTTAATATTTTTATGGGCACAGTTTTTTATTTTCCATTGTTTGTTTTTACTTTATGTCACAAACATTTCAGTTCTGTTTTTGTTTTTATTTTTTCTTTAAAATATAGGTAATTCGTTTGCGTATTGCCAATACACACATTAATCTACTCTTTTTTTTACTATGAATGAGTTTGCTTTTGATCCCAATCAAGCCCAGGGGCTAAAACAGGATCCACTATGGAGCTAGCTAACCCAGGAAGTGTCTAGTCACTCTTGTTTTGAAGATGGACGGGTTATAAGTACTCAGAAACACAGACGCAGGGAGAGAGTTCCACTCCTTTGCTATGCGCAGTATAAAAGAAGTTGATTAGCGCTTTGTGCGACATTTAATTTGTGCGATATCCACCATGAAATGGTGATAGCCCGTAGTGCGTCTGGATGTCCGATGGAAGAAGGGGGATGGCGATACCGCTTATGCAGCTCCAGAGCACACTCTCTGAAGAACTCTCTGTAAATGACCAACAGACAGGCAACTTTGCGGCGGTGAGCTAGGGTGTCAACTTGCTCTTTACCAGTTCTTTGTCGCCAATCAGCCGCTCAGCTCTGCGTTGAATCGTGTCCAGTGATAGTTGGAATTTCGCTGAACCGTCCCATAGGTGACTGCAATATTCCATGCAAGATCGGACTTGAGCTTTATAGAGAGTTGAAAGCTGTCCCGGCGTGGAATATCGCTTGACCTTATTTAGGACGCTCAGCTTTTTGGCTGCAGTTTGAGCCTTGGGCTCGATATTGGTACTAAAATTGAGGTCTGAAGACAACTCCAGGCCAAGAAGGACGAGACTGTCGGTAACAGGCACAGATGTATCCCGGAAAGTAGGAGTCAGGTTAGGTCAGGTTACTCCTTTTAGGGTAAATAACACGCTTGCGTTTTGGTGGCGCTGAAATTTACCAGGTTACTCTCACCCCACTGGCAGACGTGGCTTAACGTCTGGTTCGTTCGCTCAACCATGACTTCTCTCATCAACATCACGTCATCACCGCTGGCTTCTGCATCCGAAAGGTATCTTCCTACGACAGTACGTATGTATGTTATCTGCATACCAAACAACTCCTGGTATCAACAGGTCATTAATGTGCAACAGGAAAAGCGTCGCAGAGAGAACAGACTCCTGTGGAACTCCGACATCAATAGCCACTGAGTTAGAGGAGCAGCTATCTTTGATCGACCGTTCCGTCAGGAAATTAGCTATCCAACTACAGAAGTCAGCGGGGGTACCATACGCAGGAAGCTTGCGCAGCAGACTTGCGCCAGAAAGCCTTTGAGATGATTGTACGGCAAGTGCTTCACCGTGCATCTCGAGGGCCTCACCCCATAGTGCGTCACATAAACTAGAAGAACCCTAGTCGATCGTCTTCGGCGAAAGCCATATTGACGGTCACTGAGGAGGTCATTAACTTCTTGACCTATGAGAGCAACTTACTGTTTAGACCTCTTTTTATGACCTTATAGAGTATGGAAGTGATGGCGATCGGTCGGTAGTTGCATGGGTTGGCATGACTTCCCTTTTTGACTACTGGCTGCACATTCGCAAGTTTTCAGCATTTTGATACGGGTTTTGTCTCGAAAGAGAGGCGATACAAGCGTGTTAGCACAGGAGACAACTCAGGCGCACAATACCTCAGTACCCTTGCTAGTATGCCATCAGGACCACTGGCCTTGTTAGCGTCCAAAGTAAGTAAAGCTCTACGGACCTCTTTATTGTGGATTGTGACGGCATCGAAGAATCACAGCGAGGTAAGTTTGATGGTTGTTGAGAGCTGGTGTCTAGACGCGAGTTGCTCGCAAACAAAGAGTCAAATAAACTTGCTTTCTCAGATACATAATGAGCCAGCGACCCGTCATGTTTCTGCATGGGTGTTAACATAGGACGGCAGAAACTCGCCTCGGCTGACTTCGAAAGGAACCAGAACTGTTTACTACCGCTCGGGTATGATGATAGTTTCGTCCCTATTCGGCTGATGTGGTCGAATTTCGCCTTTCGAATAACCCTTTTGCACGACTTGGCGGCCGCATTAAAGGCTCTCTTCTTTGCTCGGACTCTCCGTGAACAGACTTTGCGACCCCGCACTTGCACCCATCATGGTAAGAAGACTGTTTTCGGACCTCAGCACAGTCCGCATTATACCAAGGGCGGGACTTATAACCGAGCAGGATGTCGGAGAATGGATTTATGCGATCGATTACACAAACAAAATTATAAAAAAAAAACGCGATTCTTCTTATTCGTGCTTCCCATAAGCATGTTTGCCGCCAGGGATAAGATGCAAAGAAATACGCATCTCACCCCAATCTGCTGACTCATATCGCTCATATCCGGAGGAGAGCGATCGATACGGATTTCACCACACAATGGTCGGACGTTCCCAGCGGGGCTGAGACCGATATCAAATGTTTGTGTGGATCGGTTGTCAGCAGTAAGTCAAGAAAATTGGGTGTCTGGTACCAAACCAAATAGCGGAGAACCCAATTTTTTAAAAGCAACGGAGATGCCTTCATCAAGTGACATCGTGGTCGTACACCTGTGCAGTTTTTAAACTTATGCTCAATTGAGAAGCCAGGTTAGTTGACGTACGCCACGTCCGACGGGGTTGCTATTTGCGTCTCCGTCAAGAAGAATAGGTGTGGTTTCTCAGTATCAAGGTGGTGATGGACCGGATCGAGATTTAAGTGCAGTTCTCTGATATTCGCGAGGTGCACTTTTGAGGGGAGGAAGTGCAGCCGTTGTTTACAAACTTTCTTCTTGCTTTGCTTTGTCATGTTTTGTGATAAGTGTTGGGGGGAAGAATTCTCAGTCGAGGCGCTACTTAGTCGACCATCGAGGTTGCCTTGGGCAAAGTCAACCAAAGGGAAACTCACCTGGAGACCAGGGACGCCCTAACCTCCTCGAAATATCCAGTCGCCAACTGGCACATGGCTGTGGCTAGCATGCTAGTTGGGCCCCCTACTAACTGCGGTCGGCCAACGCCTAAAACCGTGCTTCGTAACCGCTACCCTCCAGAATGAGTTACCCGGTACAGCAATGCTAAGGCTTCAAGACCGGTCCTAATCTGCGCAACTGACTTCTAACCAACCTTATTGGCACTGGCACTTCCGCACGCCGACGGAACGCAGCGGATTGCTTGGCGCCGGATTTCGGCAGGATGGTGGTCGCGAGCCAGGTGGCCCCTTGCGGAGCCTAACACCGCCACTGAGATCTTCAGCCGTCACCACGGGCCACGTTGGTCCGTGATGCCGTTGCCCGGGGTGGACTGCTAGGAGGTAGATCCTAACCACTCCCACGATTATTATCCCGTAATGGTTAGTCAGAGCGTCCAGGCAATGAGGACCGCAAAACTAGTCCACTGCCATAGTCCACTCTTCACCAAAAAAAAACAACTACACATGTTCTCATAGAGACGGGTGGTGGTTAGCCCATCACTGCTCTATGCTGTTGAATGTATTTGCAGTCTTTAGTCCGTTAGTCGCCTTTACGATACCCGAGGGAAGAGATGGGTTGCTAGTATTCTTTTAATAACTCGCCACTCACATTGCTCATTGCCGCGTCGTAATTTTTTTTTTATGTATTTTGTGCTTTTGTTTTATATATATAGATTTAGTGCTAGCTTTATGCTACGAGATAAAAAAAGGAATAAGTGTACAACAAAAATTACACAAACAAATACATTCATTACATCCTTGTGTTTTGGATAGGGCTGCCCAGTCTCTCGTCAATTATTGCAGAGTTCTGTAGAGTTATTTTTTATCTTGTGTTTTGTAATACAGTTTATTATGCAAACAAATTATTTCTCCATGGCCCGGTCTTCACGTCAGGTTAATCCAGGACCTACAAAAACACCGTAAAAAATGATGGGACAGTATATATTACGCTAATTACTCATTCATTACATGCAAACATACATATATATACAATACTAAATATAATCCCCAAATGGTTAGTCAGAGACTGAGGACAGCAAAAGCAGCCCTCTACCATAGTCCACTTTTCACCAAATAGCGTCTGCACAAGTGCTCAGCGTGGCAGGTGATGAGCCCATCGCCGCTCTATGCTGTTGGATGTTATGTGCAGTCTTCAGTGCGTTAGTCGCCTTTTACGACACCCAAGGAAAGAGAGGGGGTGGTAGTATTCTTTCACCGCTACGCGACACGGTAACTTATTAATTACTATATTTTTCCTGTCTTTCAAACTAATTAAACAACATTATAATAAATCGAACCGTTTATAAGAATAATCAGCAGCACAACAATTTAACAGCGGCGCGTAACAACATCTTCTTTAGCGCGTTTATTAAAAAAGTAATCAGACCGACGTAAATTTCAACTTGATATTGCGTCGTAAACAGCGGTCGTAACGTCACTAATCTCAAACGAGCTAATGGAAAAGTCGTTCAGTGATCTAACCGCCTCACTTCCAGCATTGAAGCGAACATAACATTACCCGCTGTTTCGTACGGGATAGCGTATTTCGAAAAATATATACGCTACGCCGTAGCATACATCATCCTAAAGATTAAATACATTTGAATATTGAAAGCAAATATTTGGGCGCAGCGTATTTATTACCTATAGGTAGGTACATTTTTTTTGTCCGCATGTGTAACAAATATTTACGACGAATATGCAAATCGGAACGTCGATTAAGGCTATGTTGGTTCAATCCTGAGCGGTGTGTACACTCGTGTATAAATACAAACTTAATTTCGCTCAAAGCTTACTAACTCGCTGGTTTTTAAAAAAATAAAACGGTGCTAGCTGAAAATTAAAATGTTGAGTTACACTCAGTGTGCTTACACTTAAATAAATGTGCGATCGAGTTGTGTTAATACGCTCGAAATATATGAACTTTATACGGATTCACTCGTATCTGTTTTACATTACTATTTATCAAAACTTTTTTCACAGAGTTTGTACAACTGATAATAAAAGCGATTCATCACAATACACACATTTACGATAATATGCATAACAGTAGGTATAACCGCGTATCGTGTCGCTTAGCGGTGAAAGGATACCCCCCCCCCCCCCCCCGTGCCTTGGGTGTCGTAAAAGGCGACTAACAGACTAAAGACTTCACTTACATCAAACAGCACAGAGCGGCGATTCTCTCGCCACCTGCCACGCTGAGCACAATCATGTGCAGTCGCTTTTGATGAAAAATGGACTATGGCAGAGAACTGCTTTTGTTGTCCTCATTATCTAATCTCTGACTAAACCTTTAGTCTTAAATTTATGTGTGTTTGTAAATGTAGCTAATAATTTCATAGAAATGTTTGCATAAATATGTAAACTTTTATTGATAAACCAGACTAATCGGTAAAAAACAATCGCCAATTACAGAATCGAGTTAAATCGTTTAAATTGGCAACTCCGACTGAACATACTTTACGAAGATTTGCAAACCACATTGAAAGTTGTATGACAAAGCAATTAATTCAAGTCAATGAATATTTGAATTTTTATTAAATGGCCACCAATCTCGTTAGGGCCAAAAGAACGGGGCAATTCGATTATTCAAATTGGATCGTCAGAGACGTCAAATTAAAACATTGATTTAATTTGTCCACCTTACTCGGAGGAAGCTGATTTGCTTATTTCTAAGAGAATCTTTTCGGGGGAAATGAGTGCCTTTTCTGCGTTTGGTTAGTTATTTTCTTTTAGAACTTTAAATGTACCTTTCTAATGAAACGGTTGTAACCTAATTTCGCTTTGTGAATAGCGATTAAATTACTGTAATGCGGCAAGACTATAAAACTCTATTTCTCTTCAGTTAGGTATTTAACCGCCTCTGTGGTCTAGTGGCTATGCCACCGGTCTCAGACTCAGTCCCGGGTTCGATTCCCAGCGGGGGGTTCATCTTTGTGTGCTCGATTTGGTTGATGGTAGGGCTGTTAAGTCCGCCTGGCTAGCTATCACCATCTTATATCTAAGTCTGTCGCCATAACAACGATGTTTATAGCATTGTTGTGTTCCAACAGTTAGAGATAAGATAGCCAGTTTCTCAGTGGTTGAGGATTCCAGGTGAAGCGCGCTTTCACCTTCGGTCATGTCGTCGCTTACCATCAGGTGAGATGAAGGCCAATGTATGGAGTGTACAAAATGTGACGAACTTTCTTTGTGGCCAAGGTACAATAACCCATTGAAATCAAGTCTTCGCTATAATTGCGGGTTTGGCTAATTCACCAGTCAGAGACAAGGCAATGAAGACAATGGGTCATTTTCATAGGACAGATTCCCATAAGGACAGATTCTCAAAATGTCAGATTCTCAACAGGACAGATTCTCAAAAGAACAGCCCCCTTACTCTCGAAACCGATCGCTATTGGATCGGATTGGTATTGTGAATTTTCGTATTTTTAAGTTACGACACCAGCGCTAATTTGGTTTCATATTGGGTGAACTAAATGGCATTGAGTTTTGTATTTTTTTCACTCAATATCCACGCAATATGAATCCATATTAGCTCTGGAGTAAGAGGGCAGGAGTAGGTACACGTAAGCACATAAGAGAAAAATTAATATTATTATTATTTTCAGAAAAAAATGAGAGGTTTAAATTATTTAGAAAAAATTTATTAAATAATAATAATTTCATTACCTACTTTTTTTTTGTTAAACCTATTCATGTATTTTATCAGTTATCGATAGTAGGTACAAGCTGGTAGGTTAGTTTAAGAAAAATACTACCTTTTATAATGTGGAAACGTGTGCGAGATATTTCCTTCTATTAATTTGTGTGTGCACCTGTACCATTTTCGGTTTTTTTATCATTCTCTCCTTTTCTCTGAAATCTGTCTTTTTGAGAATCTGTCCTTATGAGAATGACCCCGCAAAAGCAGTCCTCTGCCATAGTCCTCTTTTCACCAAAAATCGACTGCACATGTCGGCTGTCCCAAAAATAAACACAGTAAGGGACAATTACTCAAAATCAAGATTTCGACACCATGCTACTAACACAGTAATTCCCTACAATATGCAAAGATCCTTGTTCAAAAGGAGGCCGTAGTTTCGGAATTACAAAACCACAAAACACAGTAAGGGCACGGACTGACACAGTTAGGGACAGCTACCAATATGAAACACAGTAAGTCGCATGACTTACTGTGTTTTTTGTTGGTAATTGACACTTGCTGGGTTTTTTATTTAGGGATTATAATTGACAAAAGAACATTACAACCACGTTTTTCAAGGCACGGCACACGCGCATCGTCATTCAACATGAGTTTTTGTGTTTCGTATTTGGCGGGAAACTGCAGAGTGCGCGCCGTTTATTGGAGAAGGATGCGGGGCATCGAGGGACGAAGATAGCAAGCGTCTGCCGGTCATCACATCGGCGTAAGAGCGCGTTGAAACCTGTGGTGTGAACCGAATATAATTGTGAAGCGGTCTCGCAGATTGTTTTTTATCTATTATAATATTATAAGTCGAAGTAGAAAGATTTTAGAAGCTGCCTTGGGTGTAGGTGTTAACCGAAATGCAGATAATGGAGATGTTTTTAAAGATTACACACCTATAATTATTTTTATTTCTTCTTTGGGTTATTTGTTACACGTTAACCAATTCATAGTAAAATTAGATTTTAAACTTTCGTTTCTATTATACATAATATATTGTTAATAACGAGACTCAAACGCGATATTTGCTCACCCGAAGTAAGACATAAGTACTTACTTCGGGCGGGGTTGAAGACATAATTCTTCTGCCACCCTCAAATTGTCCCTTTTTTATTATGTACTACATAATAAATACCTATAGCTTTTGATTTTCGTTATTCTAAGTGTTATCTTAATTGACCTGTTTGGCGGATTGGTTGGGATACTAATTGTCTTCTGCGCAGAGATCTCGGGTTCGATTCCCGTAAAAGACAAATTAATATTTGATTGCATGAACGTGTCTATTTGTCTTGGTCTGAGTGTAAGTTTGCTGTGTTAATTAGGTATACTTAGGTATTTAAAAAAAGGATTTTTAAGCATGTTTATCCGTTATTTAGTACCCATAACACAAGTTAGTAAGGTATCTTGCTGTCTTTTTATTTGGTATGGTGGTTTTTATTAGGTCAAAATAACCTTTTGAAATTTAGTAAGTTGCATAAAACATGCACACGTACATTAAATTGAATTCTTTATACTCATAAACATAGACAATAATCTTCACTATAACATACAATAGTTACTTTGGTGCAATATTATGTAATAACGTACGGCTGGCCAAAAATATGTTTTTTGGCTCTACTGTAAAAAAGATGTTTTGTCTCTTACTGTGTTAATTTTTGGGACAGCCGATGTGCTCAGCGTGACAGGTAGTGAGCTCATCGCCGCTCTATGCTGTTAGATGTATGTGGTCTTTATTCCGTTAGTCGCCTTTTACGACACCCAAGGGAAGAGAGGGGGTGGTAGTATTCTTTCACCGCTACGCGACATGGTTAAAATACTTAAAAGCGTCTATTAAGATACAAAGCGCGGTTAGTTTAAGGTTACACTCTGACCAAGATTGATGGAGTCACTGAATCGACTGCTCTTGGGAAATTTACATTATGAAAACTGGAATTATGTCTGCTGCCAATGTAATGGCAGCGCGAAGCGTGTTTCGATCCTGCGGTTGTTTCAAGGCAATTTAATCATTTTCTAGAGTTTATAGAAGTGTTTAAAAGTTTAATTTTAATGCAAACTCCTTTGTATGTCTGCTTTCGTATCTTTATTATGTTCCACAGACGTAAAATAAGAAGTTATGCTCATACATTTTTTTATTTACTCTTTGACACAAAAAATCACAGGTCAATTGATCAACACAATTGCTTATTTACTTTACAATAACAAACAGTGACGCATTCTCATTCCGTAAACACGTCACTGATAAACAAATTAAAAATGATTCATTTTTTATTACAAAATTAACAAGATCGAAAGCAATAGCGTCGCTAGAAACTGTCCAAATCAAGTATTTAAACATTTTCTCAATATATTAATGTTAAATAAATTATTTATGAGTCCCGTCTAATGCGTCTTTATTACTTTTTCTTGAAAAGTTAAACGAAAGCGAGCAGACTGGACTCTCCCGCCTTCGTTAAGCAACGCTTACGTTTTGTAAAATTACATGCTATTTTACAAGTAAATTAAAATTGAAACTGCTGAAGGAAAAAATGATGAGAAGTCTTTTTCTTCTAATTAAAACGTTAACTTGATACGCGGCGACTTGGTACAATTTACTAATGGATCGAGTGGATGTTTGTTTGGTTAGATAAGTTTATTGTAAGTCTAAATATTCACACTGTTCAATATATAGGCTCATACATACACTGACGTATATTCCTAAAGGTTTGGTCAGAGACTACGCAAAGAACCCTTTTTGTTTTAATCTAAGGCAATGAGGAACGCACACTGTCAACAAATTACCTATTTCGTTGGAGAATTCTTTTTTTTTAATTCGTTTCGTTTACCGCGGCCGCGCCGATAAATCACATGAACTAATTTTTATATTTATTTATTTAAATATATTTTAATATTATATATTTTAATAAACGAACGTGTCGCGCAGCGGTGAAAGAATACTACCACCCCGTATCTTTCCTTGGGTGTCGTAGAAGGCGACTAATGGACTAAAGATTTCACATATACCAACAGCATAGAGCGCCGATGGGCTCACCACCTGTCACGCTGAGCACATGTGCAATCGCTATTTGGGGAAAATTAGACTATGGTAGAGGATTATGCTTTTGTTGTCCTCATTGCTTAGTCCTGACTAACCCTTCGGGGATAATAATCGTGATTTTATGTATTTATGTATAAATAAATAAATAGGCGGTTTTCACTGTAGGAAACATTAATATTTTGAAGAAAACGGCTGAAGTATGACGGTTTGTCTAAACTAGCATGGACAAAGGCGCGTTCGGAACGATGCACTGGTAATAACATTACGAATAATACCCCTCCGGAAAGCTGAAGTTGTTTTCCGAACCAGAGCTGAGCGATGTAGCTAAGCGAGCGAAGCGCGAGAAAAATATTCATCAATAGAATCGCTTGCCTCGGTAAGGCGGTATAGATAAAATCATTCTATTATTAGATTTATGCTCGCGTGCTTTTACAACAGTAAAAGCAGCCTTAAATTTGTGTTACGTCAGTGGATGCGAAAATGGGCATTTTACGCAAAAATCACAGTCGAGATGTAATAGGGCCCATAAGGCTTATTCTGTATAAATAAACACTACTTAAAGTCACATTAAAAAGCATTTTTATTACTGACTGTAGTATCTCCTTACATTACACGTATTTTGGGATTATGAGTGGTATTCGTTCGAAATAGAAAATTAATTACGATTACAAACAAATACCATTTAGACGACCTCCTTGGTCGAGTGGTTTGTACACCGGTTTTCATGGTGTCGCGCCATCTCTGAGGTCCCGGGTTCGATCCCCGGTCGGGTCAATTTAGAAATTATTGTTTTTCTAAATTGTCTCGGGTCTGGGTGTTTTCTATGGATAATAAGTATGTATTTAAATATTTTAAGTATGTTTATCCGTTGTCTAGTAACCATTTAACGAGTTTCTTCGAAGCTTCTCTTGGGCTAGATAATTGGTGTGAGTGTAGGAAAGTTTATTATTATTATTATTATTATATAGTATTAGTATTTGGTATTAGAAAGAAGTAAATCGATTAAAATATGTTTTCTCGCTTTCAACCCGATCATTTGTTACTACCACTTGGGCCGATTCTATTGGTGGATTTATGCTCGCGTGCTTTTACAACATTATAGTAGCCTAACGCTTGTATTACGTCAGTGGTATGGGGATTTAAATATTTTTTTAATTTTTTTATTTTTTTATTTATTTATCAACAAAAATATAATTACAATATTGGTTAGTAGTATCTTAAAGCCTATGTTAGGTTTGTCTAGATACTAAGTTCTCAATATAATATTAAATTTGTTTACGCTATATATATTAAGTAAATAATAAGTAACTGATTTAGAAATATAACAATAATATGAAGGTAACAGAACGTGTGTGTACAGAAACAACTTACGTGTACGTGCCAACGCGCACAGGATGCTCCGTTAAAACTGGCGCTTCAAACTTTTAACTATGCTACAATGTTGTAACATAGTGGTTTTTGATAAGTTTTTTAATATTTTGTTCGTTTATTTTATCTTTAATATCATTAGGCAATTTATTAATAAGGTGGGGTATTAAATATTTTGATGTTCTTTTACCATATTCGTTATGAAATTTTGGAGTTAATAGTTTTTTATTAGTAATGCTTCTAGTGGTTTTTATATGTTTTACTGGAATTTTAATGTCCTCGTTATATGTTTTCTCGCTTGCAACCCAATCATATTTTGTTTCCTACCACTTCGGCTGGCGTGGTGGAAATGGTCCAACATCACCATTATGCTCTACATATGAGTATATAGTCTTGTGCTCAACAGTGGAACGCTTATATTCTGATGATGATGATGATGATAAATGGGCATAAGTACCCAGATTATGTCGATGACATTTAATTAATGTCCCATGCAACCAACAAATCAATCTATTCACCTTGGAATTCAAAGTGGAAAATCACTTTAGCCGTACAAAGTTCATGATTTATCGGCACGGCGCGGCGGTAAACAAAACGAATTTAAAAAAAAAGAGAAAGAAGTCTCCAACGCAAGAGGTTAATTTGTTACCGCAACAAGTTAACTGAGATTTATTAACCGTGACGATCCCGCAAAATGGCTTATAAATCACAGACACGTCCAACTGTACACTTCGTAAGGTGGAAAAGAAATATTTAAAGCGGCCAAAAATGTATTTCGGAGATTGTGGATTCGAACCCCAAGGACCGTGTCACATTAATGTGCGCGACGGAAGCTCTTAAATATAATTGACGAGGTTCATTCATATACCAGAGTCGCGTCTCGTATCGGCACATTAGAAGGATACTACCACCACTCTCTTTCCTTAGGTGTCGTAAAAGGCGACTAACGGACTAAAGACTGCACATATATCCAACAGCATACAGCGGTGATGGGCTCACCACCTGTCACACTGAGCACATGTGCAGTTGCTATTTGGTGAAAAATGGACTATTTTAGAGAACTTGTTTTGCGGTCCTCATTGCCTACTCTCTGACTAACGCTTAGGGATAAGGAAACGCTAACGGGGATAATATTTTGATCTTTATCTTTATAAAGATAAAGATAAAGACAAAGATAAAGATAAAGACAAAGATAAAGACAAAGATAAAGACAAAGATAAAGATATATTTATTTGCAAATATGGGTACAAGATTGGTGTTGGGAATAAACTGGCCACTTACGGCTGGCAACTTTTTGTAGTTTTTAATTTGTAATGACAGACGGCTGTCAGTGTGACACACACCTTTTTTGGGGTTCTCATGAGAGAACAGACATCGCGAGGTCGTGTAAAAAGTATTGTACTTTGTATTTGTAATTTGATATGTAGGGCACATAATCAGTCAAATCGGTGGACCGTGATAATTAAGTACAGTTGTACAAAGTGTTAATAAATTAGTACCAGGGCGGGCTAGTTAAAATCAGTGATTTGATTGGTTGACACGGACACGTGGCGTGCTAAGTGGTATTGTGCAGATCGGTATGTATTTGTCTTGGGTTAAGAGCTCTGGGGGTGGTCAAAGGGAAGTCTAGGGACGTCTAGGGCCACCAGCTCCAGAAGATGCGCCGGAGCGCGGTCTACCACCACCACAGCAGCGGCCTGGGGAGGCCGGCTGAGCGGCGAGTCACCATACCACCTGGAAGTGGTATCGGCGTGTCTCAAAGAAAACTAGTATGTAAGTCGTTTTAGATTAATTATAGTATTAAGTTAGCATAGGCTGTAGGGTTTAGAGGTTCCTCGAGTGAGCCATCTGGACCATACATTGTTGGCTAGAAATAGCCTGGTAGCAGAGTTGCTGTAGGGAAGTCAGTCGATGACCCAGAGCACGGTGAGTTGAATGACCTCTCTAAAGCATACAATTGGTGGCACAAAAAAATTAAATTGATTCAGCCATATTTTACTTTTTACGCTAGGCAAGCAAAAATATGTTAAACATAATTAAATTATTATAAATTCTAATTTATTATATTAATAAATAAGATAACTAATCAATTATTAATTGTTTCTCATTCAGGAATTCACTTACACTATAATATGCTCTATCTGCTATAAAAATTCGAAGTTTTGCTTAAATTTCAATAGAGGCAATTCCTTCCAGCACTTGGGTATTTTATTATAAATATCTGGAGCCATGCAATAGACACTTTTGCGCATAAGTGCAGTCTTAGTTAGAGGTCGGCATAGTAGACTATTGTCGCGCCTATTCCGTGGGACTATGTCGGCTAGTCGTGATTATATGTATGTATGACTTAAAGAATTTTTTGACATTAGAGAATAAAATGACATTAGTGTTGTATCAAAATGGGGAAATTAGTACTTACTACCTACATTATGAATATGAATGTGAATATTTCGCATGCTTATTAATTTGGCTAAACATGTTTAGTGCTTATTATTAATTGTTACATCATTTATACCATGTTTAATTGCAAATAAAGATTATGATTATTATTCTCTTTATTTAAAATATATATTAAGTAATTTTTTACAATATTTTATATAAAAACATATTCACAATATAAAATATTATTACCTAGTTTGCCACCGGCAGCGGGTATAAACCCAAGCTATCGGTGGTTAGGACTGCAGAGTGAGGAACCTCCTGACAATATATGCCGTGTCAAGGAGTACTGCCTTCTGTATCTGACCTTTGACCCAACCTTTTAGCGAGAGCCTCTCTAGATGTTGGTCGAGGCTCTTAGCTATAAGGCCCTGTGCCGAAACGACTATCGGTACACTAATGGTTGAATTATTAATATTATTATGTTCATATAGGTACCAATGAGTGAGGTCTTTGTATCACAAGCGCAGGGATGACTGCGTTTCATAAGGCAAGCCGTGTGCTTGTTTGCTGGCTCAATTACATGTCAAACTTTTTGAATATTCACAAATCCGTTTAGATATGAAACAGTTTAATAATATATAATACAGCCACGACTATTATTCTCAAAGGGGTAGTCAGAGACTAGGCCATGAGGACTACGAAAGCAGTCCACTGTAACAGTCCACTTATCACAAAATAACTACTGCACATGTGCTCAGCCTGACAGGTGGTGAGCCCATCGCCGCTTAATGCTGTTGGATGTATGTGCAGTCTTTAGTCCGTTAGTCGCCTTTCAGATGGGTTGGTAGTATTCTGTCAATAATGAGCGGCCACCGGTTTCATATTCACACAGTTTCATAAAACCTATCAAAGATTCATTGCTACTCAAAAGTATATAATATACTCACATAGTGATGGCAAAAAACGTAAAATTTTCGCTACAACCCTCCAAACAAACGAGTAATAAAAAGAGCGGAACAAAATATGATTATGTTTATAACACATCAATTTCCCTTGAAAACTTCAACAAAGCGTCAAGCCAATTCCAGTCGGCTTCGGCATGTAGATGGATCGCAGCGCAGTGTAAGCGAAATAGTAGGTCGTCTGGCCCCAAGACAAGTGTAGTGACAACGTATCTGTAAACTTGTGGTACAAGTATACAGATACGTTGTCACGTTGTACAAGTCTTGTACATACATACATATTATCACGACTATTATCCCCGAAGGGTTAGTCAGAGACTATGCATGAGAACAGCAAAAACAGTCCTCTACCATAGTCCACTTTTCAACAAATAGTGACTGCACATGTGCTCAGCGTGACTAGTGGAGTCCATCACCACTCTATGCTGTTGGATGTATGGTCTTTAGTCCGTTAGTCGCCTTTTGTGGAAGAGAGTGGGTGGTAGTATTCTTTGACCGCTACGCGACACAGTTGCGAACGCACTGAGAATCAGCCTACTTACGCTGATTTTCGAGATTCAATATCTTTTATTTTTTTTTCTATAATATAGGTATTATAGAAAAAAAGAAAAGATTTTGAATTTCAAAATAGAGCTAGTCAAGAAAATTTTCTCCTTAAAACTATGTCAAAAGTATATATAAATTCTAAAACATCGTCAAGAAAAGAAAATTATGATAATAAAATTCAAATCAGTGACAGTAAGCCACTGGTTTTTTAACTGCAGGACTGATTTAGACATATTAATGGCGGTACAGCTACGTATTTCTACGGCGGCGCGTGAATTTAACCTCTCACTGTCCTGTTAAGATTGATATACTGTTAGGGTTAGTTACGTTTTAAATTTAATTATATGCCAACATTTTGATTTTTAATACAGCAACATTTAATTTTTAAAATGGCAACTCCTTTTAATATCTGGTAATGTTAACCAATCAGAACGCTTAGAGTTTGCCGCCAAATTGTAAGAAAGGCGTTGATTGGCCAACGTTCAGGACAATGTTGACCAATCAAAACGCTGGGATTTCCCGGTAAAAATGGTGAAGGGCAAAACGTGAGGGTTGACCATTTTCGCGGCATTCTTTTCGATGGCGCCAAATGAGTCAGACGTAAAATTTATATGCAGTGTATATGTACAATTATTTAAAAGTGTGTTGTAATACATTATTATAATCCTACCGAGTTACAAATTAGTATTCCTTCCTCCTCGCAAGTCATCGGTCGTTTTTATAATACACTAGAGCATTTTCTCGAGAATATCTATGTAGGTAATTGTAATGTAACGTTCTTACAAATGGTACAATACAGGTAAAAGCTAAGTTTATAAGCATTTCTAAGGAGTTTAATTCGTAAAAGGGTAATACACTAGAACATATCGTAGAGCGGCTCGTTGCTCCGTTACATGCTATAGTCAATAGTCAATAGTCAATAGTCAAAATATATTTATTCAATAAACTCAATTAATAAGTACTTTGAAACGTCCAAATATTTTTTAACCTACCACCCATTCAGGACATCATTTTTAAACTGTGGCAAAGAACGGGCGCAAGAAACTACAGCGCACAGAAGCAACGACAATTACAAAAAATATATATATATTATATGTCGTTACCAGGTCACAAAATACAAAATATGAATTTGAATGTAAATAGTTTAATTAAATATTAAATATCTCTATATAAATTAATTATAGGCAATTAGAAATAGCTGTTGGAGTAGGTACTTGGAGCATTTCAGACCCAAGCTGTTTTGTCTTCTGTATAATCTGACACTTTATAATAAGCTTTTTTATAAAGCTTTTCTTTGATTTTGATTTTAAATTTATCAAGATCTAATTTCAGAATATCATTTGGTACTTTGTTGTATAATCGTACACACAGATCCTTAAAAGAATTATTTATTTTGTGGAGCCTAGTATAAGGCACTGCTAATTTGTTCTTACTTCTAGTATTTAATTTGTGAATATCACAGTTTCTTGAAAACATTTCAATATTTTTATGAACATACACAAGATTTTCATAAATATATTGTGATGCAACTGTCATTATACTTATATCCTTAAATCTCTCTCTGAGAGAGTCACCAGCCTGTAGGTAGCTATTGCTCGAATAGCCCTCTTCTGCAGCACAAAGATAGTTTGAATGTCGGCAGCATTTCCCCACAGTAAAATGGCGTACGACATTACACTACGAAAGTAACTGAAATAAACTAATCTAGCTGTATCAACGTCAGTTAACTGACGGATCTTCATTACTGCATAAGCCGCAGAGCTAAGTCTATTCGACAATTTAGCTATATGTGGGCCCCACTGAAGCTTGGCATCCAACGTGATGCCTAGAAACAGAGTGGTGTCCACAGGATTCACATTCTTATCTTTAATTTGTACACTAGTTATTACCTGCTTAACATAAGGCAATACAAATCTTACACATTTGATTTTTCCCTCGTTTAATAGAAAGTTATTAACACTAAACCAGTGAACAATCTTTGAGACCGCATTATTCACATCGTCATAATTTAAGTGTCGTCGTTTCACTTTGAATAAAAGTAAAGTATCATCAGCAAACAATACTATCTTATGACTGTCTTTTACAAAATAAGGTAAGTCATTAAAATAAACCAAAAACAAGAATGGACCAAGTATTGAACCCTGCGGAACTCCCATTTTAACCACTGATCCCGGAAATCTTTTACCGTTAATGTCGACCTTTTGAATCCTATTACTCAAGTATGAGATTAGAAGGCTCAAAGAAGCATCCCTAATTCCATAGTGGTTAAGATTCCTGACCAAACTTTCATGTAAAACACAATCAAAAGCCTTAGATAAATCACAAAATACCCCTAGGGCATCCTGTGATTCCTCCCAGGTATCAAATATTCGGATTAAAAGCTACCCCTAGTAAAACCATATTGTTAACAATGTAAAAGTTTATTTTTATAAAAATGAATTTGCATTTGGTCTAGCATTAACTTTTAAAAATTTTACTAAATGTGGGTAGCACAGAAATAGGTCTAAAATTAGAGGGGTCAGAAGTGCTACCTGATTTAAATAATGGAATTATTTTACTATATTTCATGAGGTCAGGAAAAACACCACAGTCAATGCATTCATTAAATATGCAAGCTAAAACTGGAGCTATTGTCATAATTACAGATTTAGCGACGTCCACGGAATTACCCCACAGATCAGCACTTTTCTTTTTATTGAGAGTGTTAAATGTTTTTATTATATCTATAACACAATTTTTTTGAAAACTGAAATTACTTTCACATTCTTTAACATTCTCCTTCAAAACAGATTCAGCTACAGTGGGGGAGGAAATCAAGGCTTTTGTAGTTGAAACTGGAATGTCAGTAAAAAACCTCTCAAATGCTGCAGCAACATCAGCATCAGAAGTCAATGTTTTATTATCACAATTTAAATTGTACTCATTATTACGACTTTTGACCTTTCCTGTTTCACTATTTATAATATTCCATGTCATTTTTATTTTGTCATTACTATTCCTAATCTTAGAACTCAAATAGTTTGCCTTGGCTAATCGACATACTCTTTTGAATAACTTAGAATAATTTTTAACATATAATTTGAAGTCATCGCTGGTGTTGTAGTTGCGTTCACCATAAAGTTCATAAAGGCGTTTCCACTTCTGTGAATACCAATTGTAGCCCATTCATTAAAAATTACAGTACCACTAACTGAGATCTTTTTTGGAATAAAAGTTTTATTAAATTCTGAACAATAAATGTTAAAAAAATTATTATAAAAGACATTAGGATTGTCATTGTGTTCTAAATAATTTAATTTTGTATCTAGATTGCTTTTAAAGCGTTCCAGCCGACCTGCAGTTTTTGGTACAACAGTGATATTCTTTTTCGTCACTTGTTTACGCTGGTGTGGAAAGCTGACCATTTGGCCACAATGATCAGAGTCCAGGTTATTAATAATTTGCTTAGCCAGTGGTTTTACATTTGTATATATGTTGTCAATACAGGTGGCCGAAGTGGCAGTTATTCTTGTCGGCTCCAAAAATAAATGATTTAAGTTGTATGATAGAAATAGGTTTTTAATTTTAGTTGACATTGTGGAATTTTTTAACAAATTAATATTAAAATCCCCGCAAACAATTATTGTTTTACCTACATTACGGACTTTATGTAATGCCTCATCCATAACTTTTTCGAAAAAATCATATGATGCTGAAGGAGGTCTGTACACACTTAATACAACAAACTGCTCCAACTCCACACAAGCTATTTCTATTGTTCGCTCAACCGAGAGGCTCACTATGTCTTTGCGTTCCTTTAAATTAAACTTTTTACCAATAATTAGGGAGCCACCATGTATTGCATTTCCTCGACTGAACGAACTTCCTACCAAATGATTCTTAAAATTGAACATGAACTGATGGTCTTTAAGCCAGTGTTCTGTTATGCAAAGAATATCAATTTTATTACAGTTCATGAACAATTCAATCTCCAAATCTTTGCCCATCATTCCTTGGATGTTCTGGTGGACAATGTTTAAAGATAGTACATTTTTTAAATTTAATGATTGACATGGGCTTTTGCTGAAGCTATTTTTACATTAATTTAATTTCATTTTATTAACAAACATTTCGCAAGAGTTTTCCTGTTTTGTCATATAATTTAATGTAAATAATTAATTGGATTGTCAGTAGAAACACTACTGACGTCTATGTCAAATATACATTGTTCAATTGAAGCAACTTGTTTAGCCAAGTTTTTGGCTGACGTTTGAATACAATAGGATAGCGATAAAGCTATTTGTCGCTTAAAATAATTTGGCAGATAATAACTACCTCTTGTCAAATAAAAATTACTAACATAATTGTTAGTGTCAATTAAATGCATTATGTCATTTTTGCAAAATAAATGTAATGTCAGGTTAATCTTATGTCTAATAGAATTTTCCTCCTGTGGCAAACTACTACAATAGGGTAATGTAAACAATATAATTTTCTTTACAATTAACTTATTCAAACATTCTAAACATTTTATAAGGCTTGTTTTGTTCAGATTACCTCTATTACCAACAAATAATAATAAGGTGCTATTGGGGTTATATTTATGTTCTACAGCTTTTTTCAAAATATGTTGATAAGAAGCACCCGGTATACAATAATTGATAACTGAATGTCCCAAGTCAAATAACAACCGACCCATGTTTTTACCAAATTCATCACTAAATATTACTACCAAGTCACTATTACAATCTGTCTTACATGGAATCTGGTTGGTTGGTATAAGTTGTGGTACATTTTTAATTGTGCACTGAGTAAGGGAACTTTTGGAAGAAACATCAATCAATTCGACAGAGGAAGAATCACATGGGATTGATGAAAGGCTTGGTAACTGTTTACATTTGCAATTACTTGTGAGTGAATCAATCCCTTCATTGTTACCATTACACAGGACTACCAGTTCATCAATGGCCAACATGTGTTCTTTTATTTGACCTTGTGAAAGATCATATTGCTTAGTAATAGATATAAGCGAGTCCTCTAGGTGTGCAATTTTAGTTTGTAGAATTTGTGTATCATTTTTATATTTTAAATTTTTATTGTGTAGTTGTGACGAGTATATATCTAATTTGTCAATTAAGTACAATCTTTCTCTATTTAATTTTACATTTTTAATAAAAAATTTGTGCTTCTTAACTAATTTTTGAGTTTTCTTAATGTACTTATTTATCTTAATATATTTTTTTAGTTTATTTTTGCTACAGCCAGCAATCTTCACTGAGTGGATGCTATTTTTATTTTCCTCACATGTAAGATCTATAGTGACAGTGGGCTGACTGCTAGCTGTCGCAGAAACCATGGAGGGGGCACAGACTACCAATTACTCATCGAACAAGCTTTGATTTAATGAGGCAGTCATATTAAGTTTAGATGTTTCCAATAAAGTAATTTTATTATTGGCCTCATGCAATTGTTTTTTCAACTCATCTATGCAGTTCAGAGCCTGGTCATACTCTGAACTACATTGGTCGAACCTGTCCACAATGTTTTGGAGCCTGTCCCGGGCATCAATAGCATCAATATAACGGTCATTTAACTGTACCAACTAATTTTTTAACTTTTGATGCCTGTCTAATGATTCCAAAAGTTCCCTTTCGTTGTCATCTCGCTCTCTGTTTAGTTGATCACACAACTCTTTCGCAGCAACACTGCTCTAGTCTATACTCGCCTTTAAGTTACCATTTCAGTTATGCTATGATCGCGGTAAACGATTTTCGATTATATGCGGGCCCTATCTCACATACGTCTCGTGGAGGAAGATAGATGGCGGAGACATTGCTTATCTGACGGTTTTACGCTATATCGGACCCTTTAAAAATGCGCGCGTGTGGTATAGGCCGTTTTGCGGTGACTTATTTTTAGGCATCAAGTTTTGCAGAATCTAAAAATTTAACCATGTCGTGTAGCGCTGAAAGAATACCATCTCTCTTCTCTTGGATGTTGTAAAAGGCGACAAACGGACTAAAGACTGCACATATATCCAACAGCATAGAGCGGTGATGAGCTCACCATCTGTCACGCTGAGCACATGTGCAGTCGCTATTTGGTGAAAAGTGGGCTATGGTAGAGGACTGCTTTGCTGTCCTCATCGCCCGGTCTCTGAATGACCTTTCGGGGATAACAGACGTTTGGACATAACAAATGTATGTAAAAATATTAGTGTTGTGTTTATTATAAAACTAGCGGCATGCCCGCGATTTCATCCGCATGAACAGCCCGAATCCCGTGACGAAATAAAAAAAAATCATACAAACCTTTTCCTTACTATTTATGTAAGTGAGTATTAGGAGTTACTCCCGTGTTCTTTTAGCAACAACATGTGTTGTGAGACTCCATTTTATTTCTATCTACCGTACAATAATAAATAAACTTAAAAAAAAATTAAACTCTTGAAACTGGCGTAATGCTACACGCGATAGCCATTAATTAAGATATAATAATAAAGTTAGTATTACAAACACAACAAAAAAAGTATTAGCCCAATAGGTGCAGCCGTTCTGAAGTGATGCGCTAACATAACATTCGTGGCAATTGATTTTTATTTATATACTTAGATAATAACGATTGTGATGCGTTGCAAGAAGCAGTGGCAACTGTAAAAATACGAAAAAAATTTAATTAAATGCATACTTGATTGGTTTTGGAAATTTTACATAATCTAACTAAAATTTATACCATTTTTCGAGTAGCCAACACAACAGATTTAAATTTTTATCAAATTTCAATATGGTTTATTCAATTTAGGCCCCATTAATTGAGCACTTATGAATGTCGCTATGCCATCAGATCGTAAGTCCTAACTATGGGGCGGGAGACTTGTACTGAGAAGAACCGGCAAGAAACTCAGCAAGGGCATTTCTTTTCTCCCTTTATTTCACAGCGTTAATACAAATTGTAAAATTTCCCTCCCTATCATAGAAGGACATTTTCCATTACAACAAAAAAACATATTGTTAATACGATTACAAGACAACACAACACATACAAAAGAATATCCAATAAAAAACAGGTATTGCTCAATTTAAAATAAAATGAACAACGTCCTAAAGTATCGATGAAACAAGAAAAAGAAAGACTATTAAATACTACCAATAAAAAATAAGAATTTGATTATAGATTTAGATCATAAGTAGATTAACGAAAAGCCTGTCTGGTTTTGGTTCTAAAGATAAATGAATAAGTAAAGAAAAAGAAACTATAAAAAGGGGCCGTGATGATTATATGTGATATCCCTAACACGTCTTCAGGGAAGATAGATTGCTTAGTCGCGGCTTATCTGATGGTTCACGCAATACAGGGCTTTAAAAAACTGGCCAAGTGTGTGTTGGTATCGCAACTAACTTATGCATTAGGATTTGTACAAGTTCTACACCTATGAAGTGAACTGTGTAGTGGAGTACTATTAGTTATTCTGTGGTAGTGGCGGCCCATTAATAGAATACTACATAAATACATATATATACATACATAGGTACCTATATTTCTGCTTAATCTGTAATAATTGAAAGTGTTTAATAATACCTTTAATATTGACATTGTATCGTATCTGGCAATAAGCTTATCTTCGCATGCATGTAAAATTATAAATGATGTGTTTTTATCATAATTTTGTACAAGTTGCTTGAGTTTAATAGTAGTATTGTGTCTTATTTATGTAATCAATGTAATTTAATCTTGTAAGCGTTTTGGATGGAAATCTGTAAGCAACAAGAAATTTAAATAAATACTTAAATAAATAAATAAATAAAAATATACATACTCGTGCATACACATTTTTTATGTGCATAACTTTAAATATTTTTTTTGTTTGTAATCAACTAGTGTAATTGGACAATGCTGTACTAATTAAATAAATTAAATAAATAAATAAATATACCTTCATATAATCACGACTATTATCCCCGAAGGGTTAGTCAGAGACTAGGGAATAAGGATAGCAAAAGCAGTCCTCTGCCATAGTCCACTTTTTACCAAATAGCAACTGCACTTGTGCTCAGTGTGACAGGTGGTGAGCCCGTCGCCGCTCTATGCTGTTGATAGTATGTGTAGTCTTTAGTCCGTTAGTCGCTTTTTACGACACCCAAGGGAAGAGAGGGGTGCATGATAGCTACGCGACGCGGTTAGAATACTACGACCAATCTATTCCCTTGCTGTTTTATTAAATTGATTTCGGGTCTGGGTGTTTTCTAGGTTATCTAGTTAAACATTTAAACATTTATTATTGAAATTTTGCATTCACAATGCTATATAGATAACGGATAAAATGTTTACTACAAAAAAAATAACCAGTCTCAGGAAGCTCTTTTTCTAGTAAACATTTTATCCGTTATCTATATAGCATTGTGAATGCAAAATTTCAATAATAAAGATATTTATAAGCAATTACCTACGTCTTTATCGATTGTTAAAATTAAATACTTGCAATAGTATTTCTTTCGAATGTGAGAGTAGCTTCACAGTGACGTAATCCGCTGGCTTGCAGCGTAATCAAACTACTAGGAAAAGTTCAACGAGTCTTCTGGGGTCTCGGTAGCTCAGCGGTTAGAGCAGTGGACCGGCAATTCAAAGGTCGTGGGTTCGAATCCCACTCGAGCTTCCTGAGACTGGTTGATTTTTTTTCTAGTAAACATTTTATCCATTTAAACATTTTTTTAAAAAGAAGCTTAACTTGGGCTAGATGATTGGTTTGGGACGCTTACGCGTAGAAAGTTATTTTTTTTATTTATACACAGGCTCATACATACAAAACTGAATACACATAGGTACTGTCAGCCGCCTACACAAACAGTCAGCCCGATACACATACAATTTATTTTTAAACGTACTGTAAGTGATGTATGCATAATTTGTCAGACATAATGAGATTCGTTGCCAAGAAAAAAATCTAAGAAGGAATTCTCTGCACCTACTGCGGGTGGCTAAGACAGAATACTAAATGAGCTCGCACACTATAGACAATCAGTGTGCGTTTTTTTGTCGGAGAGAGTGCAACATTTATTATTCAAAATTCAATATCATTTATTCAATTTAGGCTACAATAACATCATATTTTTTATATTGAACGTTGCTACGCCATCGGTTCGTAAGTCTGAAGGGTAAGAGACTTTGTAAGGCCATTTTTTTTCGCCTTTTCATTACAGCGTCAAAAAAATGTTTATTTATAAATAATTTGCGAGATAGTTGTGAAATTTTATTTATTTATTATTTATCATTGCCCAATCTCACATTTATGTGTTTTTCTCCATATGGGGATAAGGTGATAATGATGATAAAACCCGCGGGTTTCGGTGACTCACGTCACATCTAAAATCAAACATTCGCTGGATACATTTCGAGTCAGTCGAAAAGCCGGAAAGAAAGTATTACTCCAACTATTAATTATCTATGTAAGAATAAACCGATGACGATGAGAAAAAGTCGATGTCTGAATCACGTCTGATCGAAAAGTCGAAAAAAAAAGTATTACACCAACAATCGGTGCTACAAAATGACGTTCACGTGCAAATTAATGGAGGTTGTCGGCACAGGGATAATGTCGACGAACTCGCAGACGTTTACGGTGCGACGCCCTTATGAAATGGATGGGACAGAAGTCTCTATTGCAGTTGCAAACACAACTGCAGTTGAACCTTCATTGAGAGAAATTAGTTGAGTCAGCGGTAGCAGCGCAATAAAGCGTAATAGGTAAATACGTATAATTACGACTATTATCCCCGAAGGGTTAGTCAGAGACTAGGCAATGAGGACAGCAAAAAAGTCCTCTACCATAGTCCACTTTTCACCAAATAGCGACGGCACATGGGCTCAGCGTGACAGGTGGTGAGCCCATCGCCACTCTAAGCTGTTGGAAGTATGTGCAGTCTTTAGTCCGTTAGTCGCCTTTTACGACATCCTAGGGAAGAGAAGAGAGTAGGAGGGAACAGGTGGTGGTAGTATTCTTTCACCGCTACGCGACACAGTTATATATACTACTTTACAAAAAAAACTGCCTCCGTGGTCCAGTGGTTAAGGCGTTTGTCTTATGACCCGGAGGTCGCAGGTTCGAACCCCGCGGGAAGCATACTTTGTTTAGTTGTTTCCAGTTTGGTCAGGATATTGCAGGCTTGAATCACCTGATTATCCGAAAAGAAAGATTATTCCGTGCTTCGGAAGGCACGAAAAACTGTGGGTCCCGGTCGCCATCTGGTGGCCGTTATATAAACCACGTCAGAGGCCGTGAGGCGGTTTACTCAGAAACTCTGACACTAGGTTGTGCAAGGTCGATTGACCTTGTAAGCCACTTGATAAGAAGAAGAAGAAGAAGACAAAAAAAAATGTGCTTTATCGAATATTAGTTTGAAATAATGATGGAATATTAACTGTTAAATTTTCATGAACGTGCGAATTGCTAGCAAATTGAATAAAACAGTGCAACATCACTTTTCAAATTCTCTCAAAAAAATCGTTTAACACTTTTTTTAACGCTTTACTAAAATAGTATTTGCTAAAACTCAAAGTTATTGGGGAAAACACCATTTACTTTACTTTGACGATAATTTCGTAAGTGTATTTAGGTATAAAAACATTATACACACTAACGGCATTGGTCATTCGACTAACGTTGTAACAAATTCGGTTGAAACAAAGAATATTATCGGATTAGAATCTATATACTCGTGCCCGTTCGTTACGCTCTTGGTAACATTTTATTTTGCAAACAATTAGTGTAATGAGAACGCCGAAAAGGTTGCTACGGCGGGACCGAGCCGGCAACCGGCAATAAAGGTTTTATTTAAAACAAAACACAATAAGATAACAGTGAGTCTGCCTGAAAAAGTTAATGTTACTTTTTATTAGTCTGTATTATTTTTGACGTTATCTTGCAAATAGGTTTTGCTGTACCGTCATTACAAGGAAACTAATTTTTATATTGATTTCTAATTTACGCGAACAATACACATTGAAAAGAAACACTTTTTACGGATGTAACTCACGTATAACTAGTACATTTTAAGGTTTTGTTTTAGTTCTTCCTTGGTTACAGGGAGACCTTGCAAAGGGTTCGAAACGTCAGGACTAAAACAAAACCCTATAGTGAACTAAATAATGGCGAGTTTTATCCGTAAAAAGTTTTTCATTTCACAAATTTTTATGAAATAACTCTTTGGTAAAAGCGTAGTTTATTAGTACTAACCTAAATTATTATCGAACATAAAACAAAACTGCACACTTATTTTCTTTTTCTGAACTATCGTACACATTCATGTAAAGATACAAACATACATGACTCGCATTCCATACACATCCATTTATAAAAGTCCATAACGGAACGTCAGAATCGTGCTACCGATATTAGACGAACGTCAACAAAATAAGAGGAAACATCACAACTGCTGACAACGGTACTCCGCTGGGGCAGAAACTCAGAATTTCGTAAAACAACAAATGGACGAGTACATTTGCTATGGGAGTTATGATAATGGCACAGAGACAATGTTCTTGTGGACGGCATGGAAATATTCACCAAATATCTTTATACCAAGAAGGTTCCTTTACATGTCATCAACAGTAAATTATTGGTAAGACTCTGAATAGAATGAGCACATCCACCGAAAATTGTCACAAGACTAGTTCCACGTCAAGAGTTGAGTATCTAACGGCCGAAAAAAAGAGTTAGCAACTAGACAAAAAATTTGACAAATATTTATTTGTATGAAGTTTATACTACAGTGGCCTGCAAAAATAAGTATCACACTTTTAAAATTGCAATAACTTAACAAAAAAGACTCACTTACACCGGATTCGGTTACAAATTCGTGTCCAAATTTTGGTTCCAAAAATGATTTGCTAGAGTCAGACTTTGCAAATGAGGAACTAGAAAGTTGCTTAAAAAAGAAAGGCACTGCACCTGGATGTGACAGTATCACATACAGCATGATTTATAACCTTCCCAGTGATGGTAAACTATTTATGTATTGAAGCTATATAACCTTGTATTTAGATCTGGAATAGTCCCAATGCAATGGCGTAATGTTGTGGTCTTGCCTATACCAAAACAGAGTGTTGCTTCTTCCTCCGATCTTAAGTTAAGACCAATATCTCTGATGTCTTGTTTATGTAAAATATTCCACACTATGCTTCTTAAACGACTGGAGTGGTTCACTGAGAGGAACCGTATATTTTCGCCTTTTACTGTTGGTTTTAGAAAGTCCCAATCTTGTCTTGATTGTTTGTCTCGATTGGTTACGTATATCCAAATAGGGTTTACACAAAATAAACCAACTTTAGTGTGCTGCTTAGATATGTCTAATGAATGCTTATAATGAATGCTTATAACAATGTCTCAATAGAAAGTGCACTGAAAATTTTGGATGAGCTACAGGTTGGCAGTAGATATTGTAAATATCTATGGTCGTTTCTAAGTGAAAGACATCTACAAATAAAACCTGAGAGAGGAGATACAATTATAACAAGAGTTACAAACAGAGGGTTAGCACAAGGAGACCCAGTCTCACCGTTTCTGTTCAATGTAGCGACTCATAAGATTTGTTCTTTACTGGCAACTCATGATATGTGTATATCTCAATACGCCGATGATTTTGTGATGTATATAGGAGACAAAGATTTAAAAGTGTGCGAGTCACGAATGCAAAACATACTCAATCTTATTACAGAAATTTTGGGTGATCTGGGTCTGGAAGTGTCAGCGACTAAGACTAACTTTTGTGTCTTCAGTCGTGGGCACAGAAGGATTCTGCCTAATTTGTCTATTAATGGGTCTCCATTACTTCCTTCAGATTGTGTTAAGTATTTGGGTCTGTGGTTGGACAAGAGACTTCTGTGGCGTAAACAGATTAACGAGATTACCCAAAAATGCACCAAATTCTTGGATTTACTTAGGGTTCTGTCTGGTTCATCTTGGTTAGTACATCCTAAACACATTCGTCGGTTATATATTTCATTAATACGCAGTAGAATGGATTACGGTAGTTTTTTGTTTGATAATAGCGCTAAAGTTCATTTATATAAATTAGATAAAATACAAAACCAGGCACTAAGGATTATAGGGGGCTTTATCAAAAGTTCTCCAATACATGTAATGGAAAGCGAGCTCAGTGTTCCTCCATTGTCCATAAGAAGATTATATTTAGCTTATAAATATATTTTGAAGGCTCGATCGTGGTCGAATAATGTCACAGTTAAATTGTTAGAACGACTCACATCTCTATGTGATACAAGATACTGGGTGAATAAGAAAAAACCGCTACTTGTGAGGTCTTTTGAAAAAACGAAAGACATTGTGATTCATACTTCTTGTTTTCCTAATTTGTACACTTTAGACATCTGGACATCCCGTATTGCAATAAAAAGTATAGCGTTAAGTGAATTAGACTCTGTTAAAAATTCCAAACATTTGTATGAAAAGGAGGTTCTCAGATATGAAGTTATTAAAGAACTTCAACAAAAATACCATGAATGGCATATTATCTTTACGGATGGATCCAAGAGCGATGAGGGGCAAGGAGCGGCATTTTTTGATCCTTCACGAGCCAATCTGAATGTTTTAAAATTAAAAATAATGTTTGTATAATGACCCTGGAATGTATTGCAGTTTCAGAAGCCTTAACTTATGTGGCAAAATATAATTTAAATAAAGCTGTAATATGTTCTGATAGCAAGAGTACAATTCAACACCTTTTTTTTTTCTTTGTTTTAGTCGGAGAAAATGCTTCTCTGCACTGGCATGAGGCCTCGAGAGGAGCGTGAGACACCCCATGCACTGTCCGGGGCTGGAACCCATATGTCCCCACCCGCCCCCCCGTGGGGGAAACGGGTGAGTAAGGACATACGGTCCCGACCCGGTAAAAGAACCGACATCTGCCGCCTGGAGCGTATAGTGGCGCCGCGGTACCGTGGTCCTACGCCCCGCGGACGACAATTCAACACCTGGCTCGATGCACCTCTGGATACAGAGGCGTACCGATAGCCTTTACTGTACTCGCCCAGCTGCACGAGTTAAGCTTGCGTGACATCACGGTGAGATTGCAGTGGGTTCCAGCTCATATTGGCATAACGGGTAACGAAGAGGCTGACAGGTTAGCTAAAGTTGCAGGCATTAGCGGTAGAAACTATAATATTAGTCCATGTCATTCGGAAGTTGTGCCAAGATTTAAAAAGATGTGCCAAATTCAATGGAAAGAATATTTCGATGAACGCTCAATAACTAAAGGTATTTGGTATAAAACGATCCAAAGTCAGCCTCTTCGAATACCTTGGTTTGTAAACACAAAATTAAATAGAAGTGACATTAAGTTACTTCTTAGAATTAGATCTGGTCACTATCCATCGAAGAAGTTTGCACACTTAATGAAAAAGGAAAGCTCGCCCAATTGTAATACGTGTGGGAAATGCGAAGACATACAACATCTTTTGATGGAGTGTGACAGGAATCGAAGGGAGAGGGAGTCATTCATTAACAAATTTAGGGTAAGGTGGTGTAAGAGTGCGCGGTCGATAAGAGTGCGAATCAAACGTCACGCCGACTCTGTGCGAGGTCTGCGGTTAACTTCAGTGTGTTTTAGTTCATTAGTGATAAGGGTTGCGCTGCCGAAAAAAAATCGAAATTGGTTAAAAAACGGAGATACTATGTAAGTCAATAGATTTTTACTCATTTTGATCTAATTTTCTTGCGTTTTGCAAAGATATCTGTTCCGAAACTGTTGGTTTTACAAAAATATTCATTGATTATTCAAATAACGTATTTACTTGGCTAACCGATTCGTTCGAAAAACTTTGCTCATATTTCAATAGATGGCGCCAATGGCTGAATATGTTTGTGAAGGGTGAGGTGTACAAGAGTGCGCACGGTATGCGCGTATAAGATTGCGCGCGCACTCTTAAACTACATTTATTTTTCCCTAATGTAGTGTTTAAGATAAAGTCTAATTTTACAAACTAAGTATTTTTTGTGCACTTACATCATATCTCTCGAAGAAAAAGAACTACGCAGCGACAAAATTGTTCGCTAGAGCTCGAAAGCTAATCGAAAAAGGACAGTCGTAGTGTTCTGTAGCTGAATCTTTTGGAATCGCGGAGTCTACTTTGAGAAAGCGGTTGAAAAATTCTACCCCTTCCATTAAATTAGGCCGTTTAGAAACTACATTTTCCCGTGAAGTTGAACAAGAAATCAGAAACCATTTCACATCATATAGAGGTGTGGTAGGTGTCAAGAAATATACAAAGAGCATATTACTGAAGACTGGATCGAATGTTCGGTGTGTCAACAATGGTGGCATGAAAACTGCATTTCCTATTTAGGTCAAGGACTATGTAAATGCCACTTGTGCACTGAGAATTAATGCGCGCACTCTTGTACAACTCGCCGCGCACTCTTGTACACCCGGACGTATAAAAGTGCGCAATTTTAGTTTTTTACATTTATTCAGTTCATACATTAATTAATGACATTAGTGTAATTCGTTGTTCCATAATTTATTAACAAATATATAGAGACTATAAATAAATAATGTTGATTTTTCTAAATATGATACTTTATTTTTTATGGGGCCTCAAAGTTAAAATGCGCACACTTACAGCACCTTACCCTAATATTAACTGTTTCGATGTAGGCATTATTCAAGGCATTTTACACAACCCAAATTCGGATGTTGCTTTAACTATGTGTAATTTAGTGAAGTTTTGTGGTGAGTGACTCTTTCCTCCCTAGAATTATAATAGGTTTAAGATTATAGTGTAGTTTTAATGGGATTGACATGTCAAAAGACAAAAATCCCCAAAAATAATAAAAAATTAAAAAAATATAAAAAAAAAAAAAAAAAAAGACTAGGAAAAGAGTTAGTTAGTTACTACAGTTTCAAAGAAGGCTGTTAAAAATTGCTATAAAACGTTTTTTTATTTTAAAACTCTAACTACTATAGATTAATGTTTTATAGTTTAGCGTTTTATTAACGCTTAAATATACTTAAGTAAAATTTTAAACACTGAAAAAAGACGACAACCTCAGGCGGGAATCGAACCACGCACCTTCCGCATTCCGGGCGGCTGCCTTAACCACTTTTATAAAACATTAATCTATAAACGCAGCTTCATCTTAACCGAATGTACAAATATTTGTAAATATATTTCTTTCGGATCTCAGAGGCGAAAACTTCTAAGATTTGATGAAGCAATGTTGACTTAAAACATAAGCATCAAGCACTGACAAATTTCGACGGTTGAAAGCCAGACCTCGGTAGCCGCCCGGAATGCGGAAGGTGCGTGGTTCGATTCCCGCCTGAGGTTGTCGTCTTTTTTCAGTGTTTAAAATCTAACTTCTATAGTTTAGAAAAAAATAAATTTTAAAAGTGTGATACTTATTTTTAGAGGCCAGTGTAATTTTTCTCAAAATTTGATTGATTTGTTTAATTACTACTAGACTGTTACAGCCTAGGGAAGAGATGGGGTGGTAGTATTCTTACACCGACACGCGACACGGTTAATCTCTATTAAAGATTATAACCAACGTAAAAGGCGGTCATATTTTAAGACATACCTAGGTAATAGAGAGCCAATTTTCTCAAAAAGTTACTTCATCATCATCAGCCGAAGGACGTCCACTGTTGGACAAAGTTGTTTAACCGTTACGACTTAAGGGCCCCACACACGATCAGTTCGCCGGCAGGTATCAGCCTGTCAGTTAGTACTAGCAGCCGCCGCCGCCGCCGCCGTGCGTTGTACTACTAACTGACAGGCCGATATCTGCCGGCGAACTGATCGTGTGTGGGGCCCTTTTGGGTTCTTCAAAAAATGAGCGTATTCTTTTTTTATACGAAGCCCGGCAAATGACTCCTCTCCACCAGATGCTAAGTGGAAGTGAAGTCCAGGCGCGAGGACAACTGGTGCAGCGTAAGAGACGTAGCGTCAGTCACCCTCACTCTGCCGGCCCACAAAGTGAATCTTCACGCCTCGTTTGAAGGACCCTATGTCATAGGTAGGAGGGAATACGTGTGCTGGTAGTTTATTCCATATTTCCTTTCTTAACCCGCGAGGACTCGCATCTCATTTTCTATCGAGGACGGTCGCACGTGGGTCTAAAAGACCCAGATTTTAAATCTCTTAATTAATGTGAACCCAATTACTTTTAAGCATTTTTTTATAACAGAATGGATAAGTGTTAACAAAAAAACATTTTAACATTTTTTGTACATTTATTATTAAATAACATATTAATAAAAACTACTTTCAAGCTAAGATTAAAAAGTTTCTTAATTTTTGGCAGTAGGTACAAAAAGAATAGAAATTTTCTGTTTTTTCTTAACAAATATGTAAAATAACTTTTAAGTATCAATAAACAAAATATTATATTCTAAATAAACGAAATAACAATCCACTTTTACAGAACAAATTTTTAAATAGAGACAAAAAAAATTACATTCTTTTTATAAGGCACTATAACGCAACTATGGCTAATCTGACTACTTCCTGTGATATTCGTCACACCTTTTACACAAAAAGCTGGTGTGTTCACGACATATAGACCCTCTGCAATATTCACTACATGTTTTTGTCTTTCTGTCCTTCTTTGTGGGGCATATACATCCCGCGAATGGCAAGTGCGGGGCCTTCTACTGGCTGACTAGTGCTTTCTTCACCACCGAGTATTACAGATATCCGGGTACGAATGTGCTTAGGTAGGTTAGGAACAACAGTTCAGTAACAATCTTCTCGAAAAAGCTGTCAGGTAACACCAGATTCCAAGAACCCATGGGTGCCTCCGAATATCTAGCTTCACGCACGCTTCTGTAACAATACTGTGTCGCCTTGTCCTTACAGCTCTCGGTGGTTCATAGATATGCCACTGTGTGATCTTGTCCTTGCCATGAATGTATATAACCTTGGCGAATATATAAAAGTGGAACGTCACTAAAATCAGGTCTCTGCACCAAGTCAACCGACGTAAACCGTAGGTGTTTCAGATTACTCTGAAACATATCTTCTACACTTTGTCAATAATCTGAATTATCGGAGTCCATTTCTAGGTTATCTTTTTCATCCTGAGTAGTCACCTTCTGAAATATCTTCTTACACCAAAATGTTCTCGATAACTAAAAGAGTCGGCTACGCGTTTTCGCGACATTCTGTTTTTAAAAATACCAATATTAAAAAACACCACTTTGAAATTAACACTTACGTAAACCATCGCATGTGGGTCGAATCGACCCAAACTTACTTTACGCGTCCTTCCTGCGCAAACGCCTAACGAAAACGGACCAGTGCGGGGCCTGGTGGTAGCTTATAATGTAGTTTGAAGATACCTAGAACGGCGCCGCGAAATAACAAATATTTAAAGAATTGCGACTGTATTGACACAGCTCTGGGTCTTTTAGACCCAGCGCGAGTCCTCGCGGGTTAAAGGCCGGCAACGCGTCTGCAATTCCTCTGGTTTTGCGGGTGTCTGGGGGCGGCGGTGATTGCTTTCCATCAGATGATACGCCTGCTCATTTGCCTCTTTCTAATAAAAACATACTCGTACATACATATAATCACGAATATTATCCCTGAAGGGTTAGTCAGAGACTAGGCAATGAGGATAGCAAAGCAGTCCTCTAACATAGTCCACTTTTCACCAAATAGCGACTGCACAATCATGTGCTCAGCGTGACAGATAGTGAGCCCATCGTCGCTCAATGCTGTTGTATGTATGTGCAGTCTTTAGTCCGTTAGTCGCCTTTTACGACACCCAAGGGAAGAGAGGGGGTGGTTGTATTCTTTCACAGTTACGCAAAACGGTTAATAAAAAATAATGTTGTTTGACTGGCAAGTTAAAGCGCTCCTCATTTAACTAGTAATTCATAATAATAATGTGAAAGATAGGCGACGCAAATTGCCGTACAAAATTAACTAAATTAGATGAAGTGGTTTCAAAAGAGCTCTCATTACACTACACAAGTAATTACTAAACTTTTGTTCAAACAAATAGCCTGCGTTTGGAATAAATTTCAATTTGGTATGGAGAGTAAACCGCACTCTTGGGCAATATTAAGTTAAGTGAGTTTAAGCTCTTAATGTTCTGTAATGAAAAAAAAAGGTATTTACCAGATGATTTAATTAAAGTTCGGCACTAAATTGAAGGTTTGATAGTACTAAAATTTTCTACTTTTTCATCTGAATACTTTCAAATGCTTTTGATGTCGATTTATTCATTTTTATTCGAAATGTTATATTATGCCCTTAGCACCTACGCAATTTGTATTGTAGTGTGTGTACAGTATGGCTGACACGCACACTTCTCCTACCACTATATAACCAGGTGGTATTATTGAAATAAAATGAAATTAATTTATTATGGCCAAGTAGACTAATAAACCGTGTCGCGTAGCGGTGAAAGAATACTACCACCCCCTCTCTTCCCATGGGTGTCGTAAAAGGCGACTAACAGACTAAAGACTGCACATACATACAACAGATTAGAGTGGCGATGGGCTCACCACCTCTCACGCTGAGTACATATTGTGCAGTCGCTATTTGGTGAAAAGTGGACTATGGCAGAGGACTACTTTTGCGGTCCTCATTGCCTAGTCTCTGACTAACCCTTCGGGGATAATAGTCGTGATTATATGTATGTATGTTGTGCAAGACAGAAGAAAAGCTTTTTGTCGGCAAAGCACGCGTACCCAATTCTAGTAACACAGTGTCTCTCATTGTCTTAATCATAGAATAAACAATATTAGAATCATAGACACTGAAATATTATATTAGAACTCTAAGGAGTTTTTATACTTTTTATATTTGTGTTGGTATCCAACATATGTAGGAATGTATGTTGCACGTTATTGAAATAAAATAAAATTAAACTAGTTTATTATAGACAAGTAAACCAATTACAGTAGGTATCCCTTGTCTTTCACGAACACTTCTAGAGGTAGGTAACAAGTGAATTTCTATTGTGTTTGATATTACTGAGCTCTTATCTACACTAACCAGGTGGTTCAAAGGCACCCTGTACCCTTGAACCACCTGGTGGTTCCGAAGAATTTATTGATTATTCTTTTGTATGTGTTTGGTTGTCTTGTAATCGTATTATGTTTTTTTTTGTTGTAATTGAAAATGTCCTTTTATGACAGGGAGGGCATTTTCCAATTTGTATTGACGCTCACAATTTTTTGTTTTTTGTATGTTGTATGATTTGGTAACGACATATTGTTTTGTAAATGTCGTTACTTCTATATTATTATAAATCTGTGGAGTTTCTTGCGCCCGTTCTTCTACGCAGCTAAAAGACTTCCTGAATGAACGAGGTGGGTGGGCGAGTGCCCATCCATCCATTAACTTTTGACGATTCAAAATGCTTATTTTAAGTTTACTGAATAAAGAGACTTTGATTTGCTTTTGATTTTTGAAAATAACAAAATAAAAAAGCAGCCATTTCTAAATTATTAAGCTTAGATTTTTTTATGCATACTTAATGTTTTATTATGTTATTTGTGTGTAGAATCCACCCCTAAAGTTTGTGCAGTGCATGCCAATACATATTGTATAAAATTATGTCGTAATAGCCTGTGAAATTAGGTACTTCATATTCCGATCATTGTTTACTACTTTTACAAAGTAACGAGTTCCAAACCTTTAAGTCGCATTTAAAACTTCAACAATATTTACCTACTGTCGTCGCTGAGAATGTCAATATTATTCGTTTTACTTTAACGTGATCAAGTTAGGTAAATATGTTTTACGGAGTACTACCCACGTATTTAAAGTGGAGAAATAATATTGCAGAATGCAGACGGGATGACTTGCAATAATATCTTTTTTAAATTTATTGGTAAAAAGTAGTGTGTGTGTGGCAAGCAGGTAAAAGTAAGTTAAAGTAAAGTTAATGTTCTCTCCATAGAATTTTTTTTACTACACTCACCAATTATCTAGCCCAAGAGAAGCTTCGAAGAAACTCGTTAAATGGTTACTAGACAACGGATAAACATACTTAAAATACTTAAATACATTCTTATTATACATAGAAAACACCCAGACCCGAGACAATTTAGAAAAACGATAATTTCTAAATTGACCGGACCGGGGATCGAACCCGGGACCACAGAGATGAAAACCGGTGTACAAACCACTCGACCAAGGAGGTCGTCAGGAGGAGAATTAAAAAAAAACTGTTACATACATTTAGAAGAGCTCGATGGCGCAGTGGCTATTGCGTTCGGCTTGTGATCTAGCTCGCTAAGCAACGTTCGTGATGCCGGGTCGCTGGATGGGTGACCAAATTAAAAACATATCGAGCTTCTCCGTGCTTCGGAAGGCACGTTTTTTTTTTTTTTTTTTTTTATAGCAGAAGGAGGCAAACGAGCAAGCGGGTCACCTGATGGAAAGTAATCACCGCCGCCCATGGACACCCGCAAAACCAGAGGAATCGCAGGCGCGTTGCCGGCCTTTAAGGAAGGAATAGGCTCGTTTCTTGAAGATCCCTAAGTCGTAACGGTCCGGAAATACCGCCGCCGAGAGCTGGTTCCACAACACTGTAGTTCGAGGCAAGAAATTTCTTGAAAAACGCACAGTAGTAGACCGCCATCCATCAAGGCGATGTGGATGGAATGACAGTCGATTGCGTGTAGTGCGGTGAAGGAAATTAGCGGCAGGGATCAAGCCGAACAATTCCTCAGAACACTCCCCATGATATATACGGTACAATATACAGAGAGACGCAACGTCTCTCCGAAGAGCCAGTGGATCGAGCCGACCTGAAATAACCACGTCGCCGACAATTCGAGCAGCTCTGCGTTGAATGCGGTCAAATGGAAGGAGTTGGTATTGGGGTGCTCCAGCCCAGAGATGGGAGCAGTATTCCATATGCGGCCTGACCTGTGCTTTATACAGTTGTAAACGGTGGGCCGGCGTGAAATACTGACCCGCTCTATTAAGCACACCCAGCTTTTTCGAAGCTAATTTAGCTTTACCTTCCAAATGACCACGAAACTGAACGTCACTCGAAATATCGACGCCAAGGATTCCAATAATCGGATTGGTATCAAGGGGAGCTCCCTCAAAGTTCAGAGGTACGACGAAGGGATGTTTTTTCGCGGTAAATGCGCAAACTTGTGTTTTGGAGGGGTTAAAGCGGACTAGGTTATGTCGGCCCCAATCCGAGACATGACTTAACATGTTCTCGGTGTCAGTCACAAGTTTATTCCGGCTCTCGATGACGCTTTCCAGAGAAATATTAGCTCGCCCGGTGTAGAGCGTATCCCCAGTACTGTCATCCGCATAGCAATGAATGCTGTTGTTATGCAGCATGTCATTGATATGCAGAAGAAACAAAGTAGGGGACAACACACACCCCTGCGGGACTCCAGCATTCACGGGCTTCATGTCGGAGCACGAACCGTCGACTGCGACTCTGATGCTACGCCCAGTAAGAAAGCTGGCAACCCATGAACACAATTTCTCAGGAAGCCCGTATGATGGAAGTTTAGAGAAAAGAGCCCTGTGCCATACCCTGTCAAAAGCTTTCGCTACGTCCAAGCTAACTGCCAGTGCCTCCCCTTTACTCTCGACTGCCTCCGCCCATCGGTGAGTAAGGTACACTAAAAGATCACCAGCCGATCGACCGCGACGAAAACCATACTGGCGATCACTTAGTAGCTGGTTCTCTTCTAGGTACCTTAAGAGCTGGCGGTTTATAATGGACTCCATTACTTTGGAGAGTAAAGAGGTAATAGCTATTGGCCTGTAGTTAGACGGATCTGAGCGATCGCCTTTTTTTGGAATCGGGTGCACAAGGGCTGTCTTCCAAGAGCTCGGGACGACGCCAGTGGTGTAAGAGAGCTGGAAAAGGCGCGTTAGAACTGGTGCCAATTCAGGAGCACACGTCCGAAGCACAATGGGTGGAACTGCATCTGGCCCACTCGCCTTATGGATATCAAGGGAAAAAAGAGCCTTACGAACTGACCTTTGCAGGAACTGAACGTTTGGCATTGTACAAGCGCAATGCGGTATGGTTGGTGGAGAGTTTTCCCCATCGTCCAAGGTCGAGTTTGATGCGAAAAGAGAGCCCAAGAGATCGGCTTTCTCCTTTGCAATATAGGCCAGGCAGTCATCGGTCTTGTGCAATGGTGGTAGGGACGGCTGACAAAAATTCCCTAAGATAGCTTTGGCGAGAGACCAGAACGCACGCGTCCCCGAAGGAAGACGCACTAGCCTCTCGCCAATTCTACCTATGAATGATGACTTCGCCTTGGCGATGTCCTTCTTAAAGGATCTGGCGGCAAAGTTGTACTTCTTTCTGAGCGCACTGGTGTTTGGATCCTTTGATGACACCGCATTAGCCCAGGCTTGGTAATGCTGTCGCTTTTGGCAAGACGCCATTTTGCAGCAACGACCAAACCATGGTTGGGACTTGCCGCCAATGGGAACCACAGAGTTTGGAATGAAAAGTTCCATTCCCTGCAGTATCACATCAATGACAGAGTCAGCGGCGACATCAGGATCATCCAGCGAGAAGCAAACTCGCCACCACGGGTAGGACGCAAAGAAGCTTCGCATCCCATCCCAGTCCGCCGACCTATAATGCCAGACTCGACGGCTAGCCGCTGGTTGCGGTTTTGAAGTTTCTGTGAGAGGCACAGTGCTGCGAATCAGACAGTGGTCTGATGAGCCTAGTGGTGCATCAACAGAAACTTGATAGCCGTCTGGGTGCGAGGTCAGCAGAAGGTCCAATAAAGAAGGTGCATGGCCCTCCACATCTGGAACCCGTGTTGGCTCGGTTACCAATTGGGACAGACTGTAGGCCAAAGCGAAGTCATGAACGGCTCTACCCGCGTGGTCAGTTGTGCGTGAACCAAGCCATTCGACGTGGTGGGCATTGAAGTCTCCCAATACCACAATCTCGGCCGAGGGGATCCGTTGGAGAAAGGAGTCTGTCGCTGTTTGGACGGTCTCGATGAGTTGGTCAGTTCCGATGTTACCGCTGTGGGACCTATACAGGCACGCGTAGACGCGAGGATGACGTCCGCAGTCGACGTGCAGCCATAAGATGGAGAGGTCCCTATCTTCAAGATTGCCAAGGCGACGAACGCACATATCCTCCCTGACATAGGCACAAACACCGGCTCGTGGCACAAATGCATGTTCCAGGTTGTATCCCGGGTAGCGCAAGTACGAGATGTCAGGAGGGGGGGATATCTGCGTCTCGGTGAGGAAGAGCAAGGCCGGTTTCGCCGTCTCGAGGTGGTAATGGACGGCGCTCAAATTAGAGTGGATTCCCCTGATATTGCAGAAGTCCACGCGAAGCGTAGGAGGGGGTGCCAATTGTCCCGCCTTTCTCCTGCCTGCAGCATGCCTTGGCACGGGCGAACTTTTGCCCTCCCCAGAATACGTAGGGCAGCCTGAGCGAGAACGCTCAGGGGGGGATTCTCCGACACTGGATGTGTCGGTACCCCCCTGGGGTAAATCTAGATTACAGTTCGCTGCCATATCAATTGTGAGGGGGGGGGGGAGGGGTCTCCGGAACCCTCACTCGCCGGACGAAACACAACAGCACAGAGTGCCATTGTTTCACGCCGAAAATTCGTGAACACACACGTTAAGCCGTTGGTCCCAGCTGTTGTGTGGTAGTGTCGGCTGGTGTTGTTAAACCCACCAACCCGCATTGGGCCAGCGTGGTGGGTTATGGCCCAATATCCCCACGTGCTATTATCTACGTGGGAGGCCTGTGCCCAGCAGTGGGACATTTATAGGCTGAAGATGAAGTTGAACATACATTTAGATAGCATTGTATTTGTAGTTTTGTATGAAACTGCTGATTATTTTTCGCACTTTCAGAGTTGTTCGTATACAAATAGCTGTTCTTTACATTTAATAGTAAGGCCCAAGTTGCTTGATATTTTTTTAAATAAATGAATAATTAAATTTTTTCACACTCACACAAATTATCTAGCCCAACATTACCTTCCTTTGAAAGTCGTTAATACGGTCAACTAGATAACGGTAACGATAAATATACATAAACATAGAAAAAACCCCTAGACCCGAAATCAATTTAGAAAAACAATTGACCCGACCGGCAATTGAACTCGGGACCTCTGAGATGGCGCGCTAACCACTCGACCAAGGAGGTTGTCGCTCGCCGCAATTACATACCTATTACCAAACATCCTGTATAAATATTTTTTCTTTTGAATGTGCCATTGCAACAACTTCTAATCTGTGGCCAGCGGAGGCGTAAGTCCAACACAAAAAAAATCTCATTCAGAACGCGAAGCAGGATATGAAACATGCATATTTGTTTTTCTTTCCCAACATCCCATCCTTGTGCTTGGATAAACGGCATACAGACAACTTTGCTGGCATGAGAAAACAAAAATAACCACCAACTTTTTCTCAAAGACTTTTTCGCAAAGTTTCTACTCCGTCGGGCAGCGCTGCCGTTTACACGGCATTCTACTCGTATGTACTTTACTGACGACAATCTTTTGTTTATATTAAATGCCTAAAATTAATGACTCTATAAACAACTGTAGATAATAAATTATCACGAAAAAGTCATTTTCTGAAACGTCGTTCGCCATTTGACTGGTGGTTATGTCTTCAGATTGTGTCGCTCGTTGGCCGAGTGGCCGGGTAACCCGAGTTTGTGATCCGCAACCCGCGTTGGCAAGCGTGGCGATTGAGCAAAAACCCATAAATTGTATCAAAGACTTCAATCAATCAATCAATCAATATCAATCATACAATCATGGAGGCCTGCCATGCAGTAGGACAGTATGTGGGCTCTTTAGTGCCTTACAGATAAACAAAGAATAGTAGCTACGAATAGTTATTCCGTGTTTTGTTCCTGTCATGTAAACGTAATTTCAAATAAGAGTAAAAAAGACAAAACACGGAATAACTATTCCAACTATAATAATTATTCTCTGTTTATTTGTAAGGCACTAAGATTCTGCTCAAAATCTTTGCCATCAAACAGCATTGTTTTGCATTGCACTGTTTTGAACGACCTCAATATATCCTATGAATATACTTTGCATAAAATCCGATCGACTGATAAAAGACCAACCAAGGATTCAGGGTCAGTAATACATTGGTGTTGCATGTCTATGGGCTGCAGTCTTTGATAAACAGTTTACTGAAGGCTTGATAGCCATTTTTAATAAAAAAAAGGCCGTATACTCATGTGTGTACCTGAAACAGAATATAATAAGAACATATATAATTAAAGTTATTGAGGCACGATTTATGTTGTTTTAAAAGATTGTAAAATCTCAACAATTCTTAATATTTCGCGAATCGGTAGTTACCATCTTCTCATTGATATTTATCCACAATGAATGCTTTAAATTTTAAGCAAAAACTGAGTTCAACAAGAACAAAGCCACACAAGACAATAGTGAAGCCCAGTGAAAAATGACCACTTAGTGACTATAGGGGTTGTTCGGAAAGGGGTAATAAAATTCCCGATGGAGGATGTTCCGATCCATGAATGAAAGAAAATGTTTATAACTTTAAAATCACGGTTAACAATCATTTGTTTCTTATAAAATTAAATAGCTTGGAAGAGTTAATAGTTAACTAAAAAATATTTTTATTGAAATTATTAAAATAGGTACATAGTTATAATACAAATAGTTCTATTATCACGACTATTATGCCCGAAGGGTTAGTCGGAGGCTAGGCAATGAGGACAGCAAAAGCAGTCCTCTACCATAGTCCACTTTTTAACAATTAATAGCGACTGCACATGTGCTCAGCGTGATTGGCGGTGAGCCCATCGCCGCTCTATGCCGTTTGATGTATGTGCAGTCTTTTACGACACCCAAGGGAAGAGAAGCCGTGGTAGTATTCTTTCACCGCAACGCGACACGGTTGCACTACTCACAAAACAAAACATAGTCGTACATTTAACTGATAAGCATTATTTTATACACGTACTAGCGGCCGCTCGCGGTTTTACCCGCGTGGTTCTCGTGGGAATATCTGGATAAAAAGTATGCTATGTGTTAATCCAGGTTATATAGTATCTGTATGCCGATTTTCATCTAAATCCATTCAGTAGTTTTTACGTGAAAGAGTAACAAACATCCACCCATACTTACAAACTTTCGCGTTTATAATGTTAGTAGGATTACGATAGTAACTGAACTAAAATAAGGGATTCAGATCAGCAAATGTAAAGCTGTGGTCTCTGCCAACCCCTCTGGGAAACAGGCATGATGTGTGTTTGTGTATGAATTTATGTATGTATTTGTATATGTATATTATGACTGTAACCGTTTATGTACTTGGCCATTGTTACGCTCAACCTGTTCCCTGTCTCATAAATCACATGCGATTTATAACAATTGATGTTCCATTGTTATTATTTTAACCTGTCAAAACTATTTATTTTCCCAACAACCTGTATAGTTTGCTGCAGCACTTATCCAGCACCTAATAGTCCACCACTCAAGCTGTTGTTGCAAAGCATTAATCATTTACAAAATGGAAGGACGCCTGCCAAATGATACTAGCTATTCGCGCGGGTGCGAATGAAGCTTTATAAATTAAGCCCTTGAAGTTTCGTATACAATATTGTCACTTTGAATGATTAGTGCTGTTGGGACGAAGATCGGCGCACCTGTTGTGTGGTAATAATTAGTTGCTGTCAAACATTTGACGCGGGATATGGTAAGTAATTAATCTTTGGTGGGCACAAAAAACGTATCTACATAAGCCAAAAGACGTCCAGTATTGGACAAACGGAGGTGTGCCTGTGAAGGCTTACATTGAATAAAATATTTGAGTTTCGACTCTTGACTTTTGCTAAAAGCGGTCTTACACGTCGAATACCTACAGCCGGGTAAAGGTACCGGGTTAAGTCACTTATCACAGGTAAGTTGAAGGCCATGCGGTTCCTCGGTGTGGAATAAACAGCATCTTTAGACCAAACTAAACGTCAAGCTAATTCTCTGATGTAGTAGTTCCATAATTTACTTTTACACTAAAAGCAATCCATTAAAGTTCTGTCGCACTTAGCAAGTATGTTGTTACTAGGTAATTTCGAAAGTGTAATAAGTTAAAAGCTTCCTTTAAATAAAGTTCGCCGGCTTTTATAATAGTAGTGGGAGCGTGAGCAACCATGCACTTTTTAATATTGTATCTTTTCTAAGAGTCGGGCTCATATTTTCTTTTCGTATCAATGTCATTGTTGTTTGCCCGTTTGCATTTCATAAATATCTATGCTATGACCTGACAAATGGAAATTGTTGGTACTGAAAATTGTAAGGAGTATTGTAACTCAAATTGTAACTTAACTTTTTTAACTACTATGGCCACTTAAAATCGTTAGAGTTAATGAAGACCACATTGTATGTTTAGGAAATAGTGAAGAGAAACTGAATTCGAATTTGCACCTTGCTGACATTCTGGTACAGGTGTGCACTACCAACTATGTTGTAGTGGCTCTGTCTGACACCATCTACACTTACTATAAAAGTCCACGGCGCCTTTATTTAGTGTCAACAACTTCGAAATCAAATTTTTCGAATAGTAAATTGCTTGTTACATTTTTTTTGTTAGATAGAGCTGATCGCTGGAAAAACCTGGATGCGATCGTCTCAAAACAAGAGAAATTGGCCTAAGCTCAGTAGTGGGTGGATACGGTCTGACATGATGATGATGATTTTTTGTTGTTTTTGAGCATCCGATTATTCGACAAAATTGCAAGCGCCATCTCCACATGCTGTTGTCTATGCTAATGGCTTGTGCCCAGCAGTGGGACGTTTAAAGTCTGGTGATGAATGCATGATATTATTCGATGTTCTTTTTCTTCCGTCAATGAAATTGCGTAAATGTAGCAAATCGTACGTGAAAACTACAAGACGAGCCGTTGGTGTAATACACCCTTAAATTATAACTGAGAAAAAGAAAAAAGTGTTAGTACATGCTCTATTCCTGCTTAAAATCTTTCTCGCAGAGTGTTGATAAGAAAGATTACTATCATACTGGCTAAGTTTTGACATGACCCCGCACCGGATGTCCGGGTGGGAAGTGACAGCGCGGAAGCCTTCACGCGCCTTCCGGCGGCCGGTCGCAATTAATAAATAATCAGCGGAGCGATTAGTATGACGACCGACGACGAGGATTTTTTAATAATAGACGAGCACTTGTATAGTTGCTTGAGTTCTAAGCGTTTATGCGTAATATCACGTTTACAGGCTAGGTCATCTTGAACACATACGACTAATAATTGCAATTTTTTTACTTATTTTTTATTTCTTTGCAACAAATTGGCGTATAGTTTGTATACGATCATATTTATCTATTAGAGTAGCCGTCATTACAGTTGCACAATATTGAAGAATATGTCACATTGTATCACAGTATGGATGAGAAACAAAAATCACTGGAAAAATTATAAATTTTTTTCGTTTACACGTTCACTAGCATGACAAGCATTACCAGTCTTCGGTTGACTTAAGCATATTTAAATGAACATAACAATTCAACGCGAATGTAAACAAATTGAGAAACAACTGTTAAACGCCTCAAAGAAAATATATTTCAAAGAAGTTTGTTCTCTACCATAGAAATGGTTCTTGTAATTTCTTCAGTTCGTGTAAATTTATTTCCGTAAAATAAATATACTCGTAGTTTCAACATCAGCTGCTGCTCCCAACAATTGGATGCCTTACGACATGGCGCATGGAAATAACTACAGTAAATTGTTAGAGCGCTTTCGACATTTGTTAGCTTTAACACACCATGTTTCAAAGTAAAAATAACGAATACTTACATAAATGAACGCAATGAATTTTAAATTTAATACAGTACCCTATCTCTTCTTTTATTGAGTTAGTTTTCTAGAAACTCTAATATACTTACATATAACATTTTGATATTTATATCACATCAAGGTTTTAATTCTGGTAGCAACATTGTAATGGTTTTTAGGTAGATATGATTCGGTAACATTTACCATTTAAAGGTCATAATAAAACTCATTATCATCTACAATTTTTTTAATCAGCCTCATTTATTATGTCTTAACAAAAACTTCCCTCAAATCCTCCCATGCTATTAGACTCCCTTACAATTAAAGTGAGAAAATATTTACTATTATATCTCATACTCTTGACACTAGCAAAATGTGCAACAGCACCAAGTCACAGAGAAAAAAGAAACGAAAATAAAAAAACTGTTTCATTACATCATGATTGTAGTGTTCGCGTAAAGTTTATGAAACAGAACATGAGATATTACGCTGTGTTTCAGCCAATGCAGAGAAGGCACTTTTCCGACCGACAAATTGGGTCGTGCTACGCAATCAACATTTTTCTTTGACGTGTACGCTTGTAATTATTACGAGGCGGCACACGAAAAATAATAAACAGCCGCGGAAATGCAGCGGGTCTTCTTCATTTATATTTATCATACATTTTCAACTTTATTTATTCCTCTGTAAGTAGGTAGTGGTTGCGTATTACACGGAACAGTTAAGGGGAGGTATTTTGAATTCTCTCTCGCTCTCTCGACAATACGATGGTAAGGGACGGGTTTTAAACAGCGAAGCGGCGCAAATAATCGCGATTTATATTTAAAAAAATTGATAGATCTAATAAAAAAAACGATCGGTTATAATCCCATAAGTTATCTATGAACTTTATTTTGGTAAATGACTCATAATATGAAATCACTTATTTTAAGAATAAAACCTAGAAAAAAGATAAAATGACACAAAAATATGTAACTTTGTGAATTTATTCTATCAAGCCAACTATATAAAATCGTGTTTCCATCGGGTGTATACCACAGAATATAGCCTCAAAAACATTTCATAATTTTTACAGATTAAAATTTTACTGTTTACTACTTCAAAAATTAATTTTTAAAACGTGTTTTTTAAATTTTTCACTAACACCTAGCCTTAAAGAAGGTTTATCTATTCCGTGGCGTATTACGTTCCCACAGAACACAAGAAAGACCTCTTTCTTCTGTTCTGTGTACGTTCCTAACTACATCTGGATTATTAATGTAATAGTCTTAAATAAATAAAAAGTTTTACTTACTTTTACACTTTACTCCCATAACGTTCTTCATACAATACCTATGTTCGTTGGTTAAGAAGACTTTTCTTATCTTATCTTAGTGGGATCTTTTGAGCAAAAAGGGATCTCCTCTATTGAACTGGCCTCTCTTGATCCGATCTCTGATTTGTTTATTGGTGTTTTTTTAGAAGTTAAATTCAAAAGTCTAACGAAATGAAATAATTGGTGAAAGTTGCACTAATTTTGAGAACGGAGGCAACGATAATCATCTGTTTCGAACACCAATTTATTTGTGAACTTTGTTTTATGAACTAATTAATGACTTGTCTTGTTAAAGTTCTTGGGATTTCTCGCTTTTAATAAACATCGAAAAATGTTAATATTTCCAATATTCTTTAGTTAACTAAATGGCAATATGATATCCAAAGTGCTCCCTTTGGATGTGAAGGTGATTTTGGAATCTAATTGCTTATAACAGCTACTTAATGGTACTAAAATACGACTTAACTACTTTTCAGGCCGACCGTACCTCGTTTTCTGATTTTTAAAACACGAGTGTTGACTGTTCCAGTTTCTCAAGTTTATAAATAACAACGAACTATCTTAAATCAATACTCTTACGTAGCCATACAGATATTAATTCCAGTGTATGCCTTTATCTCGTTTTCAGTAGCGCGAACACAAAACTATTTTAAAGTTAGATTGAGTTGGCCGAACTGACTTTCAAGTGTTTTGGCCGGTTTTTGTAGGGACACCATGCAATATTTGTTTTGTGGTGCCCTAGAATAGGGGTGTAATAGGTAATAAAATCTATAAGTGGGTTCCGTGGAGAAGTTAGCAGGGTTCCGTGGTATCTAGTTTTAAAGGGTCGATAGTTTTAGGCTAGTTTGAGTATGGGCACCACGGAATATTTATAGGTAGATATGATTCGGAATATTTATTTTGGGACGTCCTAGCCTATTCTAATCCCTAGATTTATTAGGTCAGGAATACCTGATGTGGGTTCCTTACAAGTCAGCTGAGTTCCGAGGAACCCAGATTTGTTGGTGGGAAGCATTTTGGATAGTTTTATACCGGCACAGCGGAAAATGTTTTTATGAAGGTTTCATAATCATAGCAGCCTTTAGGGGTCCACGAGCTATTTTTACATTTATTATACCTTTTTCTTCCTTGATTTGTTATTGTTGTGGGATTCGATAAATATAAAAGAGATTTGTAAGTATTCTGCAGCCTGAAAAGTTTATTAACGGCTGGATAATAATTTCACAAACGAGACCGATCATGTCTAATAAAGGTTTATACAATTTTTTTTATTTACTAAAATAAAAAATATTAGCTCAAATTGAAAAGCTCTTGCTGTTCCTTGCCGGTTCTTTTCAGTACAATATCTCCCTTTCCGACTTACGATACTGATGGCGTATAGCGACAATTCATGTTAGAAAAGTGCTCTTAATTTATAATTAAACTATACTTTTTCTGTTAACAACAAGTTAACAAAACTATTTGCAACTGTTCTAACTTAAGCAAACTGCTAGCTATTAGTTACATACAAAACAAACCTACGATAAACATTAAGATAATCCAATTTTGCTTCATCATTGGATTCTAAGAGGAATAGTCCCAGTGATTCTGCATTTAACAAAACAACGAAATGACGTATTTCGTGTACCATATTAGGTCCCAAACTTGGTATGTGGACGGGATTAGGAATGTCTGACGCTATTAAAACTAATGGTATTGTCATGGTAAACATGTTGACGAAATAAATGTAAGCGAACCCCGAAAGTCCGGCTCTAGTTTTGTTGGGTGACAATAATGGCTGTTAATTGAATTTAGTTAGTACATAACTACATACATACATTCACACATTTTCCGAAGGATTACCTATGCAAAGCTCACAGCATTCTCTTTTACTTTAAAGCGCTTTTTCTTTCTCCCAGTCACACGAAAATCTGTTAGTCGAATTGTTTTAAACCGCTTTCATAAGTTGTGTCCTAAACACTATACCAGGGTATATTTTTATTATACTATGACTATACTCGTATACTATTACGGTTCGAGTCGAGGGGCCGCCGCGAGTGTTCATACATAATGCTCGTTGCAACTATTTAGGAGAAGCGTACAACTGCTGAGGGCGCATTTGAAATTCATTTTGTGTTTCACGGTCTTTATTGTTTCTTAATGCAAGTCCGTTCCGCTCGGACACGCCATCCCTGAATTATTGAGATGGTACCAGAACGAAATGACGTAACCGTATGAATGTGCGGTCTTCAGATACAATGTAGTATAAATATGTACCAGCTGTGCGTGTAGCTCACTAGAAGTGTACTAGCAATCCTCCCCTCTCTTCGCTTGGGTGCCGTAAAGGGCGACTAACGGAATAAAGCCTACACCCAACAGAATAGAGAGGCGACGGACTCACCACCTATAATGTAGTTGTAATGGACGTGGACTATATAGCAGTGGACTGCTTCTGAGTCTTCATTGCTTAGTCCCTTTATGGATAATAGTAGTGAATTTGAATTTAAGAATGTATATAATAATATATATACCAACTAGCGGCCGCTCGCGGTTTCACCCGCGTGGTTCCCGTTCCCGTGGGAATATCGGGATAAAAGTATTCTATATGTTAATCCAGGTTATAAACTATCTGTATGCCGAATTTCATCCAAATCCATTCAGTAGTTTTTACGTGAAAGAGTAACAAACGACCATCCATACTTACAAACTTTCGCGTTTATAATATTAGTAGGATAGCAACTCGTGATGGTAACATAGAGAAATCATCATCATCAAAATCGGCCTAAAATGTCCCACTGCTCGGCACAGGAATTAACATGTGTTAATTCCAGGTCTATGCAGACAAATATTTCAACACACCCACCACAAAAATATTTGTAACCGTGTCGCATAGCGGTGAAAGAATACCACCACCCCCTCTCTTCCCTTGGGTGTCGTAAATAGCGACTAACGGACTAAAGACTGCACATACATCCAACAGCATTCAGCGGCGATGGGCTCACCACCTGTCACGCAGAGCACATGTGCAGTTGTAATTTAGTGAAAAGTGGACTTTATCAGAGGACTGCTTTTGCTGTTCCCATTGCCTAGTCTCTGACTAACCCTTCGGGGATAATAGTCGTGATTATATGTATGTATATACCTTTTCTTTGTTTTAGTCGGAGAAAATGCTTCTTTGCACTGGCAGGAGGCCTCGAGAGGAACGTGAGACATGCACTGTCCAGGGCTGGAACCCATATGTCCCCACCCGCCCCCCCGTGGGGGAAACGGGTGAGTAAGGACGTACGGGCCCGACCTGGTAAAAGAACCGACACCTTCCTTCAGAAGCGCGACGCGGCGCCCCGGTACCGTGCTAATACGCCCCGGGAACGCCGCCCGCTACGGACCCAGCTTTACCTGGGTCCCAGAGGAGCAGTCTGGTAGGTTCAGGCTGTTCCCAAACGGGAGGAGGGCTGGTGCAATGCAGCCTAGTGCTCCTCAACACTAGGCTGCGGCCCTCCTAGGGGGGGAGAAGGATTCCCTCGACCCCCCCCCCCCTTCCGTTCTTTTAAACATGACAAAAAAGAAATTCGTGTTTTTGTTTAATATTTTTGGGAATTTTAATTCGATAGTCTTTAGTATCAAAAAAAACACTTAATAATAACAATTATTTTGTGGGCCGGCAGAGTGAGGATGACTGATGCTACGTCTCTTACGCTGCACCAGTTGTCCTCGCGCCTGGACCTCATTTCCACTTAACATCAGGTGGAGCGGGGTCATTTGCCAGGCTTAGTATAAAAAAAAATATATATATATATATATATATATATATGTACAACGAGAGGGCAATGGCCGGCCGGCTGACCTACGTTGACCCATTCACGTCAGCTGGGCGATAAGTACCTACGTTACTCTGCAATGAGACCCCATTTGTCATTTTTGTCATGTTTAAAACCGTTGACCTGACGAGCCCTTGAAGTTTCTTGCGGTTTCTAGCAGTCACCCTATATATATTTCAACACATGAGGAGATTGGATGAAATCCTAGCACGATTTCTCAATGTAGGTTGGTGGTTGGGTTGTAACGACTGCCATCTTACGCCAATAACCAGGAGCAACGGCTCTACGTGCCTTCCCTAGTACGTAGAAGTTTTGCAGTGTTTACCCATCTACTGACATGGCATTGTGAAAGTTGCTTGACTGGTTAAATCGCAAACCAAACGCCTAAGCCGTCCGCCGCTGGAGTTCTCATTGAATGCAGGGTTCATTTTGGACCCCCCGCCAATTTTTTTACGTTACGTGATCGTATAACAGCAGTACAACCAAATAATGAAATAAAAAAACATATTTTTTTGTCTCAACTTTCCTTTAGAGGGTTTAAGCATTTCGGTTTCCCATACAAACGTCCGAATCGAAATTTTTAAAAACCAATTAGCCAATTTTGATGAAAGTTTGCATTCTAAACTAAAATACAGGGATCAAAATAGTTTGTTGAAAACATTTTTAAAAAACGTTTATTTAACTGAGTTACTGCGATTTTAAACTTTATATGGTGGACTTTAAATCGTAATAACTCTGTTAAATAAATGTTTTTAAAAAATGTTTTCAACAAACTATTTTGATCCCTGTATTTTAGTTTAGAATGCAAACTTTCATCAAAATTGGCTAATTGGTTTTTAAAAATTTCGATTCGGACGTTTGTATGGGAAACCGAAATTCTTAAACCCTCTTAACCCCTCAAGCCCCAAGCGGTCATATTTGGCCGCCCTGGCCGCGCTCTCCACTTGACTTTGTACCGTGTTACGATACACTTAGAGACTACTTTAGTATGAACAAGGTCGATTGTTTCGGTTCTGTGGTACATTTTATGCATCGTGAATGCAAAATTTAACAAGAACTGCGTTCGATTTTTTTTATCATTTCCGCAAATTTAAATTCCCGCCAAATCGCACCTGCTGTATAAAAATTTTGACATTTCGTTGTCAAGACTGAGAGGTAAGAAAATTAAAATTATTGTCACCTAGCGCGCGGTCTATCGCGGTTATCAAAGCGCATGCGCGCGACCGCTATAATTCACCCCGTGCACCATAATGACAGCTCGCCGTCGCTTTAACCGCGAGGGTGAGCCACGCACCTAGAGCTATTAGGATATAAATAGCAGGCAAAAAAATTGTAATTGAAAAAAGAAAACATTTATTATTTTTGCGTCAATTATTTTATTATTACTTCTTTATCCCATACTTACTTTTGGCGGGGGGTCCAATATTAACCCTGTATACACGCACGTTTATTATCCCCGAAGGGTTAGTCAGGGACTAGGCAATAACAAAACGCAAAAGCGATCCTCTGTCACTTTCTTCTTTTCACCAAATAGTGATTGCACATGTGCTCAGGGTGACAGGTGGTGAGCCTGTCACCCTGCCACCCGCCAGGAAGTTAGTATTAGTATTTGTTAACAAGAAAGTCTTTCCTGTTCCAGCGCCCCACGCTTTTACAATCAAAAATTATAATTAAAAGCACGTAGTTTACACTGCAGCCCAGAAATAGAGACAACTTGAACGATCCAATTTATTTTTTGTTTTTTTCGTGCATTTATAAAAGCGTGTATTTCTAGTGTTTTTTAAATTTTTATTATATTCCGTACTAGCGGCCCACCCGCGTCTTCGTCCACGCTAACTTAGAAAGATCGTAATAGTTCAGCCATTTAAAAATATATATCTTCAAATATAAACAAAAACCATCCTCAGTTAGCGCTCTATCTTTTAGTAAAAACCGCAAAATCCATTGCGTGGTTTAGGAGAATGGAGAAGGAAAAAATGCGGCCACTTGCGGTGCCACAGACAGAGGAAAACTTCGACTTTACTTTATAATATGTAATGATTGCACAGAAATACAGTAACAACAGTGACAAAAGAGACATTCCGCGCTGTGCTGTTGGATGTATTTGCAGCTCCGTTGGTTCCACGCAGAAGGCAAAATATGCAAGCTGCGTTGAGTAGACCCAAGCTTTGGGTCTACTCAACGCTCTGTGGCCCAATTCACGTATTTCGTAATAGTCAAAATTTCGCTCATGTTTAGAAGACGTCCTATTGAAAAACAGTCATTTCACCAGTCATTTCGATAGAACGATAACTCGATAGGATCGCAATTCAGCGATTTGTCAACTATTTAAACTTAATGTTGCCATTACAATTCTACCAAACAAATTCAAACATGCCGAAATATTTATTCTTTTTTTTCCAACTACTTGGAAATTGTCTAATTTGACGTGTAATCGCTGACATCCGATCAAACCAAACGTCAAAATAATAGATGAATACCGCGGAGGCAACGATCGAACTTCGATTACTGCACGTGAATACGCTTAAACAAAACCGACTTCAACAAAATCGTGCGATTGATACGTGAATACGATAAGTGACTTCAGCGATCAAATCGCTTGCATGTCGTTGAAGTTTTGTTACGTGAATTAGGCTACAGATCGTTCAGCAACCGGATGTTGATGTAGAATACATCAAGTACCTATATCTAGATTTGTTTATAGTGTTGTACGTTTTTTAGAAAATATGTAGCTATATGTACACAATTATATACAAAATGTAATTGGCCTACTGCACGCTTTGGTTTTATTGTAAGTGTAGTGGACAAATGAAATTTAAATAAATAAATAAATGTGCAGTCTTTAGTCCGTTAGTCACCTTTTACGACACCCAAGGGAAGAGATGGGATGGTAATATTCTTTTACCGCTACGCGACATGGTTATTAGAGTATAAATGCCGCGTTAAACTAGTCAGAATTCTAAAAAGAGTAATGTCGAAGTTTCAGTTTTGCCACAAAGTAATTTAATATAACGATCATATTTACCAATAAAATTCGGTTAGCTTGTTTATTTTTCTTTTGCACAACTCGTTGTATCGTTACCGAGAATTCCTGTTTACTTAATAATAATGTTGAATAGAAATACCAGACTCCGTATTATTGGTTCATTAAAGTAAATTGAGAATAAAAATAAAGAAATCTGTTAGAATATCGAATTGAAAGATAGTCAAGAGCTATATTATGATATTGGGAAACCTTAAGGCGTTATGAAGCATGCAGGGAACATAGGACTTTCAGAGAAGTATGACATATACACTTTATATATCAAAGTTTATTATTAACTATTGTTTCATGAAATCTTTAGCAATAGTAGTTTATTTACAATTATAATATGAATTGTAATATTGCAATTAAGTAATACTATCTGTAACTTATGGGATCACTAATGTTTAACCAAAACATTGTTCACAAATTTTTACTTTAAAACCAACGTCTCCTAGACTTAACATTTTATTATCAACTTGTTCCGCAAATGTTTCATTTAACAAACAATTACTTGACAAACGTACGTTTAGCAAATCTTTCTCTATACAAATGTTTTGGATTATATTTAATAACTTATACATTTTTGATTTTATTCTTAGGATATTTTTTTAATTAGTTTATTTAGATCGACAAGTTTTCCATCCTTTATCACTTTAGTATGCCCAGGTGGAAGTCGGGGGGCCTACGGCCCCCCTGCGTTATTTGTTAAAAGTCTAACTAACCTAACCTAACCGACAGAACTATAGTTTTGCATTCTTAACTTTTTTTAAGAAAACATGCAGCATGAACCTGAAATTTTATGAAAACCCCCGACGTGAACGAAAAAACGTGCACCTTGAATTCAACTTCCATGCAAGCACATGAAGTTTTATGAAAATAAATACAATATAGCTAAAAAACAATACTTTGACATCCAAAATTAAAATAAATATTTTATTCAAATTATGCTAAAATGAAAGTTGGTCAGGTATTTTTTTAAAGTCAGTTGTTTGTCAAATAATACGTTGTGAGATGAAAGTTAGTCAAGTTATAATTTTTACAACTCAATAGTTTCCATTGACCAAGAAGTGTGTAGAAGTGTGTAACGTATATATCGCTGATAGTTTCATAAACGTTTCGTTGTCCAATGATGAAATGACAAGTCATGTTTTTGTCAATGGTTGGTTATAAAAAGAAAATTTGTCATATAATTTTTGGTGAAATGGAGGGACCCCGTAACTTATATGTTACTTTAATGGACAAAAAATAGCCTCCTCCGCATCTTGCCAGCTCTTCTCAGTTGAAGGCTCTCCCAAAATCCGAACTGATGGTAAATTCAGTAATTAAGATTAAACTAAATTTTAATTTGCTGTTATTTTATTAGTTTTGATGTCAATAAGTGCCTGTGAAGGTTTTTAATGAATTAACTATTTGACTTTGACTTTGAAACATAGAGACATTGATACTTAGCTATGTTGCAAAGACTAAATTAGCATACATTAAAGGGAAAACAAAATTTTGGATTTATAAAACGTACTGTTATTGTAAATTTTTACGAGTAAGTAGGAAATTACTAAGTGAGCTTATTCCTCTTACTTACTTTATAATTTCGATGCAGGAAAAAGTTCTAGGATATGATATAATGGGTACATAAATAAGACATTAAGCCCCTTCGTACACAAGGCTACGCAAATCTTCGATACTCGGCGATTTTAGTCTCCAAGCGACTACCGCCATACAAATACATTGAGGTTCGTACACGAGTCGCGTCGCCGACATTTGTCTCGCGACTCGCGTCGTGCCAGTCGCGCGCTACCTGCCAGTCGAGATCTTCGCTGCTTATGTCGCGGCGATTTCCAAGATGGCAGAGCAATCATTAAATATTAAATTTGTTTCTTAGTTGGAGAAATATCCTTGCCTATATATACAACATCGGAGATTTGCGTAGCCTTGTGTACGAAGGGCCTTAAAGTTACATAATGCCCAGTTTTCCGGTTTTACGCCACAGCTTCCTATTTGCTGACCTTGACACACTTCTTTCGTTTTTTGTCAAAAAATACGAATAATACTAACAAGACAAAGTTTCAAGGCAATTCGTTTCCAATTCCTAACTAGGAAATTCGATTTCCGAATGCGCTTAGCCCGCCGCCGCCGCCCTCGCCTTTAGCGTATCTTTGAGCGGAAAACAAAAAGTTCAATATTTTTAAAAGCACTCCGCAAAATGGTGATGGCTGTGCTCGTGAAATTTCATAGTTTTTTAAAAATGCTCATAAAATGCGTTCCGAAAGGCGGCCAAGTTTGAAAGCCATTCGTTTCAACGCTCCGACCAAAGTTTTGAGGGCTCCTCAAATAAGCCGGGCTGTGTACACTAACTCCAATGGAAACAAAAGGCGCGCAGCTAACTCTGGTCAAGGGTGAGTAGGTTGAGGTTTTATGGGTTCTTTATAGTTTTAAAGTTTCGCGTTCCATTATTCAAACTATAAACTACACAGAGGTATCGTACGCAACCTTTTACCCGCCGTTTCGAGCTACTTGCACCGGCCGTGGTCACGAGCTGACTGCTGTCGCGGTGTATAGCCCGGGCTTATCGGTTCTATTTTGACACAATGATTATTTGATGCAAAAAGTAACCCACCAACGCGCATAGGCCCAAAGAGGTCCCGACCTCATTGGACTAACCTAACCTAATCGCCATGTGCTTTCATGTGAAAAGGCCTGTGTTCTGAAGGCGTTTGACGAGGTGATTTGAATCATCATCATCAGCTTTTTAACGTCCACTAGACGCAGGTTTTCTCACAGCACATAAAGAAAATTAAGTCATAGCCCACCACGCTGGCCCTATGCAGGTTGGTAGTACCTAGGTATATTTATAATTGTAAAAAAATAGAACTTGAAAAAAAGACGACTACTTAGTCATTTCTAATAAGACTCTTAGAAATTGGTATCATAATGTTTGTTTTAATTTTCTTATATTTTTTATTTTTAATATCTTATGTTTATGTATTAATATAATATTCTTACTTATTTTTTAAGGGACCTTGTTACTAACTCTCTATGGTCTAGCTTTTGTCTGAAATAAATTTATTTTTAAATATTTAAAAAAGTAATACCAATTGTTTATATTAACTTATCGTCATCATCATCAATGGAACTTATATTCCATTTAGTTTTCATTTTATTAAAACCAAAAAAAAATGGTAGTATTATGAATCATCCCAATATGATCTTACATAATGTGTGCCAGGATCATATCAAATAGAAATCTGTGGTCTACGAGTAACCCTCTGGAAAGCGGCCGTGATGTATGTATGTATGTATGTATGTATGTATGTATGTATATATGTATGTATGTATGTATGTAGGTATGTATGTAGGTAGGTATGTGTGATCTACATCTCATTAGCTTTATATTCTTTTATTCTAGGCGAAGAAAACGTCGTAAAGAAAACATTCAAAGGGAACCGCATAAATAATAAAGACCTGCTATCTAAACCAAAATAGCTTCCTATTTGTGGTATGATTATAAATACATTTCCATGTCTTCAATATTTATACTTCTTACAACTCGACGTTCTCGGAAGGTACTTTATCACGAAAACACTTTTGCGTTGACACCCACGTAAAATCTTTTGTGATTCCCATTTACATGAATATACGATTATTTTGAGCTGTGTGGCGGCTCATTAATTGAATACTAGCAACCCATCTCTTTCCTTAGGTGTCGTTAAAAGCGACTAACGGACTAAAGACTGCACATTACCAGGGGGTATCACTCCGCAGTTTAGGTACGGTCGGCCGGCGCGCCTCCCAGGCAGGCGTGTGCCTTACGCCGCCGTTAAAGGTTGCCGCTCGGCTCGCACGCTCCACGTAATCATAATCGTTTTTAAATATATCCATGAGTGGAAACCCTACGCTAGCGCGCGCTCCTGTCGTCAAATCGATATCGAGACAGCGTTGCTTAACGGAATATGAACGCTCGTGTCACACGGTAAGTTTCAATTTCGTGTGAAAGTCGTTAGAGAGTGAACCTTCTGTACGGTAGTACTATTAGGTATTCTGTGACATTACATCCAAGACATTAGAGTGGCGATGTCACGCTGAGCACATGTGCAGTTGTCATTTGTTAAAACGTGGACTTTGGCAGTGGACTGCGGCAAAACGTCCCCCCCCCCCTTTAAATCTATGCATCAAATAAAAGTACTTGAAATGTGAAGCATTTTATTGTATGACAGCAAATCTGTCAGGTACTGGGGAAAAAAAGTTATTGAGAAGAAGAAAATTAAAATAATAAAGAATAATAGATAGATAATACTTTTATTGTAACAAATTAACACAAACATTAATAACGATAATATAAAATTGAAATCAAGATTTTTTTATGAATTAAATACACACCCTCGTTTTTCATTTTTTTTATTTTCCCTTTTTATTCTCTTTCTTTTCATTCATTCATTCGCTCGTTCATATTTGCTGTCCTTACAACAAAATACACTATTTATTTCGAAACTTACCATGTGGGAACTTACAAGGGGTGGGACGGGTTTCATACGAAAGCGCCCATTCTTCTATAATTACCCGAGTAGGTACTTAGATTATATGCTGAATAAAAATAAAGATAGGTATTAGATAACTTGTTATCTATGCTTGCATAGGGTTTAAATACGGAACACCCACCGCCTAAGGAATGAATAGTGATACATGAATGTGTGTTAGCAGAATAAAAGTGCGAGAGGAATAAATCCGAGAATGGAATGAAAAAGAGACTTAGTAATAATAAGGTCTTCGGCAAGCATATTCGGAAGTAGAATTAAAAAAAACCTATCGTGGATAAATAGTCTTCACTATACATACAATATATGTGTGTATGTACGATTATTTGTGAGTCCCATATGCGTTCCTTATAATTCACTCAATTGCGATGAGGTACGCGCCCGCGAAGGGTTCTGAGTTAAAAATAGTTTTATTTACGAATGAGTGGACTGCTAATAGTAAATAAAAAATTATATATAGTCTTCGTAATTCTTGCACATATATTCAAACGGGATTGAACTCAAAACTGCTCAGCAAAGACATCCTACGCATATTTTTATACCCAAAATTTCGACCGAGTTGCACCGGCCGTGGTTACGGGCTGACCATGGTCGGCGTTAAAACCCATTTAAATGTGTGTGATAAATGGAACGCGAAATTAAAAAGAGAATCGTAAACCCTATCTAAGGACATATGGCACAAAATAGAAGCTGCAAGAATCTCAGCAAATGTTATGTACCTATACGCAGATTTAGAAAGGAACATGCTTGCTTACTGCCCTTAACCGGACCAATTTATATCGGCGATTGAATTTATCGCTCCCATAAGGTTGTACGGAACCCAAAAAACAGATTAAACTCCAATCAGGGGTTCGTTTGAACATTTTTTACGATGAAAATCCGAATTTATGCGTCGATTAACGTTGCCTTAATGAAGTTGAATTGTGAATCAATTATTGGCTTTTCCGAATTATGAGAGAGGCCGTTGAAAATTAATTTAGGTCTATAAAATTTAATACATAGGATTAATCGAGATCCGATTACGATTGCGATTATACCGATGGAACATCGAGATCCCCCTCAGGTTGTAATTGTAACTAAGTTTTACGTTGCGATTTTACAATCAACAATCGCACATTAATTTGAACGCGCAAACAAAGCACACGATGAGATTAAGTCATTAAAAAGGACGACTGTCGGCTTGAAGATGTTTAATTTAAATAATATCATAATAATTGTAGGTACGTATGTGTATATTTAATATTATAAAAATTGTTTTATATTTTTTTTAATTAAAAAAAAAAAATCTTTGTAAAAAATACAAAGATTTTTTTCTTTTTAATCTTTTTCTCACCCACATCTCACCTCAATAATAAGTGACGGTATTAATATGATATTGATTTTGATGAACGACGTCAATAAAAGGTGCAAAGCCAAAATATTTTTATTTAAGAAAACTTAATAGATTTGACGGTCTCCGTGGTCGAGTGGTTAGCACGCCGGGTCTGGCATCGCGCCATCTCAGAGGTCCCGCATGCCCGGTCAGGTCAATTTAGAGAAAAACCGTTTTTTTTTTTTAATTTTATTCGGGTCTGGGTGTTTTTTCTATGTTTAAGTATATTTATCCGTCATCTTACCATATCAACGAGTTTCAAAAGAATACTCATCTTTGTCTAGATAATAATTGGTGTGAGCGGAAACAAATATAATTTCATTTCATGTAGGTAATAGGTCAAGGATCATAAGACCGCCGGCGGTCGCGAAACAATTGATTTTCAATTGTGTCTGGTTTTACGGTGCTCAAGGGACTTAGATAAGAACTTAGAGCTGTCCTCAATGATTTTTTATCCTACCTGCTACTCATTATTTAGGACGTCTTTTCTTAGCTGTGGAATGTGGAAAAGTGGGCCCAAGAAACTACACAGCTTTGTCAAGGAATAACGGTGAAAGTGCACTTTTACTATCTTCAAGTACGTACTAAGAAACTGGCTATGTAGGTAATTATCCGTCTGATAAAGTATAACACTATCTTTTCATATCAAACTAAAATGTCACCTGTAAAGAAAGAAAAGACATGATATAACAATACATTTTCAAAATGCTTGCAAGTGTAATGCATTAGCAGACAGATAAGTTTTATCTGACAATTGAAATATCGGCCCTAAAACAAGAATAATCTGTATTGTTATGGTGACCGTCAACTCAACTATAAAAAGAAGTGAGTCGGACTTCAATCAAGCCCTCTGCCACAAATAAAAAACCAAACACAAAAAATATATCACGCGCTGAAAATTTAACCTGCGACTTGTGGGTCTGAGAATGGTAGACCAACTAGACCACATAGGCCGGTTATAAAAAGCTGTAGATCTGTTAGCTGGTTTTTATCCCACTCGCAAAAGGAATTGATCACCACCTTTTTGGCACTAAAGCATTGGAGAGCATTTCCCGAGCTCGTGACACACTATGCGATGTTTTTCAGGCGTATTAATAGGTTTTTTATATACAACGTAGTTCCTAGTACAGGTTACGTATAGTACATACAGTTGTGGTCATAGAATTAAGAACGGCTCGTAACGAAAACAATGTAAGAATTCTATTTAAATTATATATTATATACACTTTTAAACTTTTGCGTTCCATTATGCACACATATTTAGACGGGATTTAACGCAAAACTACTTTAGTAAAGGCATTCTACGCATAGGTACCTTTTTATACCCGACGTTTCGATCGAGTTGCACCGGCCGTCAGTACGCCCGTGACCACGCGTCTAAATATTTTATACTAGCAGCCGCTCGCGGTTTCACCCGTTCCCGTGGGAATATCGAGATGAAAAGTATCCTATGTGTTAATCCAGGTTATAAACTATCTGTATGCCGAATTTCATCCAAATCCATTCAGTAGTTTTTACGTGAAAGAGTAACAAACATCCATCCATACGCTCCCGTGGGTATATCGGGATAAAAAGTATCCTATGTGTTAATCCAGGTTATAAACTATCTGTATGCCGAATTCCATCCAAATCCATTCAGTAGATTTTACGTGAAAGAGTAACAAATATCCATTCATACTTACAAACTTTCGCGTTTATAATATTAGTAGGATAATATTTTTGAATATTTTTAATGCTATCAACTACTCACTACTACAAAAAAAATGGCGCCAAAACACTCCCGTATCAAAAAAAAATATTTTTTAAATTTTGAATTTAGTACCATTTTAAAACGAAATGATATTACTTTCCTAATTATTTGTCCAGCGGCCAGTATATTGCAAAAACATGTCTTGTTTGTTTATTGTCTTCGAGACACATGTTAACAGTATCAATTTGATTTGTATACAATATTCTTAGTTGGAATTTTAGTCATGATAATACATATTTACGTGGTTAAAATTAATTGATAATAAATCAGTGCAATGTTTTTTGAACTAGTAACTGTTTCTTGTGTATGTGCTTATTTATCTATCTATCTAAATTCTCGTGCCAACGTGTGTCTTAAACGGCACCAGTGTAACAGCGCCACGTTATAGTCTGCGTAATACGTGCCTCGTTTTCAAATGGCACAAAGAGCCCTTGCCATTTTCACGTCTCTTACCCAATGTAGACTTTCTTCATACCTTGATGCGATCCATTAAGCTCGCTATGTTTTGTATTCGACAAAACGACGTGCTCGAGATAGCATGCGCCATTTGCCTCGTGCTAAGGTTCCGAAGGGGAAAAGTGTACCTAATGAATATTTTGTGAACAAATATGGAAATATAATATTTTAAACCCGCTTGGGGCCAGGTGGGTAATGGCCTTATATCCCCTATGTGGGAAGACCCATGCGTGCGACGATTAAGATCGATGATAATACATAAAAATTTATATACATACATAATATAATCACGACTATTATCCCCGAAGGGTTCGTCAGAGACTATGCAACGAGGACAGCAAAAGCAGTCCTCTCGTAGTCTACTTTTTACCTAATAACGAATGCACATGTGCTCAGCGTGACAGGTGAAGAGCCCATCGCTGCTCTATGTTGTTGGTAGTATGTGCAGTCTTTAGTCCGTTAGTCGCATTTTACGACACCCAAGGGAAGAGAGGGGGTGGTAGTATTCTGTCACCGCTACGCGACATGTTTACACCATGATGATGATGGAAATTATTAAGTTATTTTAATAAAAATGTATATGCAAATGTGTGAATAATTACGAGTATGAAGTTTTATTCGCCTCTATGGTCTAGTGGCTAAACCACCGGTCTAAAACTTAGATGTTCCGTGTTCGATTCCATTGAATCGATCAGTAAGAAGATATCGTAGCTTATTGGACGTTTGCAAAAGCAGAAATATTACTCAATCTTTACCACTACCTTTCCCTCTCCCATTATTAAATTTATCATCTTTCTCTTATTTTATGAAATGGTGGACTTTAAAGGTTGCTTTACACATATCAGTGAAGTCACAGTTCCGACACAGTACCGGGACAGTCCATTTCATACGTTCTTCATGAACGCATCCCCACTTGTCAGTTTTAGTGCTCTCAGTGTCAGTGCCGCCACCTGCAAATCGCGGACGTATTCGTTTTGACAACGTTCATAGAGAATGTATGAAAGAATATTTCGCACTGTGCCGGTACTGTGTCGGAACTGTGACTTTACTGATATGTGTGAAGCAACCTTAAATCGCATACATTTAAGAGGACTATAAAATGATTTGAAAAACAATATAATCTGATATTCGTATGTCACACCGTGTCATGTAAACCATCCCCAGTCTTCATTAGTCATTACCAGCGCATTCTTAAGCCAATCGATGTCGTTCCGAACATCAGTTTGCGCGCCAATATCAATCGCGTTACACAAATGGGGGGTGGGAGGGAGGGGTTACGGGACCCTTCTCACTTGTCTATTGATATCTCTGTCACATTCCCACGTGATGATATCGTAAAAATGATATTTGATATTCCTTTACATACGTACGAACATCGGCCGTGAGCCGTGAGCAACTGTGAATTTAATATTGTTTGATTAAGAACCTTTGGCGTTTGTTGCTCTTCACTATGCATATAGCCATGGTAAATGTATGTATTTGGAATAAAAAAGGAACTCTATAAAATGATTAACGAAGTTTAACGCAAATAAATAAATAAATAAATCTTTCCTACAATCACACCATTTATCTAGCCCAAGAGAAGCTCGAAGAAACTCGTTAAATGGTTACTAGACAACGGATAAACATACTTAAAATACATAAATACATACTTATTATACATAGAAAACACCCAGACCCGAGATAATTTAGAAAAACAATAATTTCTAAATTGACCCGACCGGGGATAGAACCCGGGACCTCAGAGATGGCGACACCATGAAAACCGGTGTACAAGCCACTCGACCAAGGAGGTCGTCAAATTATTTATTATCTAAAAGTATCGCTAGGCATGCATTCTTTAAATAGTCAATGCGTACAAACCTTTTATTAATTTATGTTAACTGTAATGTAGGTATGTACACTGTAATTATGTTGTAATGTCAATAAATAACTATAAAAACCAATATTTATCACTTTGTTGACTTATCGTTTATTATTTAAAAAAATAATTTAACTAAGAGCTACATTGAGGCTCATTAAAAAGTTATTTTTTAAACACATCTTACAGGAAAGCACGGCGTCAGGCTTTTGATATATATCGTACTGTGTGAAAGCATTTTCAATGTAACGACGATTTTGGCGTTGCTCGTTAAGGGGCCTTATGCGGTGGAAACGGAATAATTGGCCGTTTTCTATTAGCTATTATTCAAAATATATTAGATATTTCGCACTGAAATTTTCAATGTGTATTACAGAGCGTATGTGTGAGGGGATAAACGAAGCCAAAGTACAATTGGAAACATTTTATTCAATAGGAAAAAAATCCTGAAGCTACCTATAAAATTTCATATAAATGCACATTACGACAGTGTTTTACAATAATAATTCCTATAAAATCATAGACACATAGTTTTCGATTTTTTTACTGATTTGGATTTTTAAAACACATTTTACACATTTTACATTTTTATTAACTTTTTGATAAAAATGTGAATGGCGCTTACGTATTACCGCTAGGGCATCGAACCCGGGTTTACCCGACCCGAAAAACCCGGGTTTCTCGGGTTTTCTGGGTCGCAAGAAAACCCGGGTTTGGAAAATCAAAAACCGGGTTTTCGGGTTTTTCGAGCTTTTTACAATCGTTTTCTTGTCGGTAATTATTGGTATCATAAGTATATTAACGCCTTTTCGGAATGATCTCTTTGATTGAACACGGTCAAAATGTACTAACTCCATTGTATCTCACTACATACAAACCTTTGTATGTAATCAAAGATATAAACAAGTTAGTGAAGTTTACTTCTCTCTTAACTTTTTTTGCACTAGGCACTAATAATTTCTGCTTGACCTTATTAACTACAGTTGGTTTTTTGTGCGAAAAAGATTAAATTAATAAAGCAAGTTGCACGTTATTCGTGCGTTTGACTCCGATCAGAAATGACATAAACGGAATAAAAGATGGAGGCAAGATGCGTCGTCGCATTGTTGACACGCAACGGGAGCGGTGAGCTGCGAGTGACTCTCGCCATTTTGTTTCGTCAGTCCTCCTCCCTCTCTTCAGAACTCTCCTTTACCCATTTCAGTGGACCTCAGCATTCATGGCATGGACATCGGCCAAGAACTGAATCCAAAATGCAACATCGAGAGTGTTATTGTAACTGCCTCCCGTAAGTTGGGTACTCTCAATAAGATGAGGCGGTTTTTCACTCCCGAGCAGCGCAGTTGGCTGTACAAGACTCAGGTGCGATGGAGTATGGAGTATTGTTCCCATCTATGGGACGGCCCTGCTAAATGCACTTGATAGACTGCAAAGGCGAACGGTACGCATTATTGGAGATGCTGAGGTAACAGCCTCTTTTAAGGACCTCCAGCTGCGTAGAGACATTACTTCTCTCAGTGTCTTCTACCGAAATTACTACGGAGAGTATTCTGAAGAACTTTTTGATCTAATCCCGCCCTCTCCTTTCCTGTCCCGGACTACACGTGATGGTTTAAGGAACCACCATCATACTGTGCAGACTATCAGCACTCGTACCAAACAAAATGGCAAGTCGTTCCTCTGTAAGACCATTCGGTTAGACACATGTGTTTCCCAGCTCCTATAGGCCCGGGTATTTTAAGCGGGGCGTGAAACAGCATTTATGCAGGCCGTCATCATGAATGGGTGCGCTTGAAACCGTGCTTATTCCACGGTGAGGAGCGCTCCGTTATTTTGGACTGCATCGGCTGCTTACCATCAGGCAGGATGCAGTCACTATGACATTTCACATTAAAAAAAAATCTGCCTTCTTACGCGTTAGTCAGCCACTAGACGAATTTAATGTTAAATTTAAGAAAAAAAGTTTAATTTAAGTTAAAATAAGTTTTATAATAGTCTTTAGCAGATTTCTAGTTAAGAGAAAACTGATTATTACTGAAAGACTTAAATTAAATTTTTTATTCTGATTCCAATCTGACTTCATACGAGTAAGTTAGCTACTACAACGAATTTATTGTTAATGTTATTAAAAGAGTTTAATAATTTAAAAATATTTCTATAAGTATAGGTATCAAAAATAGTCTTCAGCATATTATAATTATTAGCAGTATATGAACTGACTATTACCAAAAGACTAAATTAATATAAATGATTTGTTCTGCGTGAGTCTGTGGTCAATAATAATTACTAGCTAGATAAATACTAGATATTTCTCTTTTTTATATATGTTTTGAACAAATACTCGTTGCCTAAAAGACTTTTTAATACCTATTAAAAATATTTTTGTGATTTTGAAAGTACTGTTTAATTGAAATGAATCCTTCTCTTGTTTTATATAGGTAGTTACCTACTCGAATTGACTTCGCAAATCCATACTAAAATACAGTTTCCTCATATTTAAAAAAAATATCAAAAAACCCGAAAAAGCACGAAAAACCCGGGTACCCGGGTTTTGACTACAAGAAAACCCGAAACCCGGGTTTTTAAAAAGTGGACCGGGTTCCGATGCCCTAATTACCGTGGACCCCGCCCTGCTCAACACCCGCGAGGCCCCGCGCAAAATCCAAATTTTTGCATGACCGCCTAACCCTTAATAGAAAATTTACGAACTATTATTTTTGGGAACCAGCTTCCTAATATGAACTCGATAATAGAGATATAATATATGAACAATTTATTTATTTTTAAGATCGAGTATAATAAATAACCGTGTCGCGTAGCAGTGAAAGAACACCTCCACCCCTTCTCTTCCCTTGGGTGTCGTAAAAGGCGACTATCGGACTAAAGACTGCATATGGGGGGCCCTTCCGTCCGGCCGGCGCACCGTCAAGCGTTACAACCACTGTGGTTGCCAATGCTGTGCAAACCAATGCTGAAGCAGAAGACTCTCGCTTTGTTAATTTCTTTGCAATAGCAATGGCTCCTTGTTCACGTCCCTTCCTTCCCTTTTTCCAATGACAGTGCCTAAAAAGAATACAGGTAATACAGTGGCTTCCTCCTCTCCCACCACCAATTCGCTGTTTAAGGTGGAGTTCAACGCCGTCCACCTACACCTCGAGACGGCGCAGCCTGCATGGCTTTTTCTGACGGAGACTCAAATTCGTCGCCCTGCTGACACGTCTTACTTAAGGTGCTCCGGCTATCAGCTTGAGGAGCAATTCCTCGCAAAAACCGGATGTCGCGCAAGAGCGATTGCCAAAGACGAGGTGGTGGTTTTGGGGGAATTCAACGCCCACCATGAAACATGGTTGGGCTCCTCCAAAACTGATCACGCCGGTAGAGTCGCACATGCCTTCGCTCTGACGCAAGACCTGACGCAACTGATAGACCAGCCCACCAGGATACCAGATATCGTAGGTCACGCGCCCTCCTTGTTATACTTAATGATGACGAGTCGCCCTGCAGGGTATAAAGTGTCGGCTTGCACTTCTAGGCTCATCAGACCACTGCTTGGTCATTGCCACAGCACCGCATAGCGCTGCTTTAGAGATTTTCTATGTCTGTATGTTTGATTTTTTTTAATTAGCCACTTTTTGTTTCTGAAGACGCCTTAAAACGGAGACTGAGAGCTAATTTTTGAAGGCTTCTTGTTATTAAAAATGACTTAATGCAAAAAAATCAAACATACGGACATAGGAAATCTCATTCTTTAACCGATGCTGTAAAAGTAATAAAAATTGGTCCAGTTCTGAAGGAGGAAAAAGGGGACAACGAAACATCGTTTTTCTGTGTTTTGTATGAGAATTTTGCATGCCACTTCCACGTAGTGTTTCCTCCTATTAAACCTTCATTCAACTGATAAACAAACTGCGGTCTCTGTCTACTGTTACTTAAAGCAAGCGTGATGTGTGTGTAGATGTAAATATGTATTTTGATTGAATTTGTAATCAACATAAAATCATTGAAAGCATCCAAATTCAAATTCAATTCAATTCAAGTACATACACGTTTCCGAACGAAATCAACCTATTTATATTCAACCGTTTGCTTTTAATCCTGCAGTATTTAAAGGCTCACATCACACAGAAAATAAATAAAACATAGAAAGAAGAGACGCGACACAAATTTCATTGGGAGTGGCTCATCGAAAATTCGAAGCACGGTAATGCTACCATAGGAATTTTAATTGATTACCGTCACTTCGAGGGCCAATTAAACATATTTGTTGAGAACTTTTCGTTATAACAACACTTTCTTTAAAGTTATTTCAACAATACACCATTTATACACTACTTCTAAACTTAATACATTAGCACTTTTAAATCGTCAAAAAAAGTTGTTTATCCTGCTACCTTAAACACTTGCGTTTTTCCGACTAGGGTTTACAGGGTCAGTGGTTAAAACAACGAACGATAATAGAGAAAAAAGATGTAATGATGGGGTTGCACAAAATATGAAGGGTCGAAGAGTCATTGAGAGAAAGAAAACCACAGCCCATAAAGATTATTTATTTATTTATTTTGACATCATTATCCAAATTACATAATTATTAATAGTAAAGTGTACAAATAGTATAGTTAGTATATAATAGTAGTTAACTACTTATTCAGAAGCAAATACGTATTTTGTTAAAAAAAACCTTGGGGTAGTCCACCAATACGTTAATAAAATCACAAGGAGTGTGTTAAGTAAGAGTTAGTCTTGCCAGCTTCTTCTTAGACGAAGGCTCTCCCAAAATCCGAACTGGCGGTAGACTGGTTAGGTAGGTAGATTAGGTAGGTAGGTAGTTAAGTTACTTAGTTCATAAGATTTAACTACTGTTAGTTAACTTTTTTATTTACATATTATAATGTTTTGATGTCAATGAGTACCTGTAAAGGTTTATATTGAATAAAGCATTTGACTTTGAAGATAAGTAGTAACCTTTAAAAAAAAGCAGTACTGCTAGGCTAAAGCCCTGGCCATTGCAATTAAGTAGGTAGCTACACTTGATGGCTATTGGCTAAATCACCGCGCTTCCCAAATGGGGTTTTGTGATCACAATCCCGAGCATCAAAAGAACTGAACTTATAAAGATAAAAATGAAAAAAAAAAATGATTTAAACATTAAAAAAAGTTGTCCTCAGGTGGGAATTAACTTTTTAGTCATCAACTTGTGATAGTCAACATTTTTCAACGTCTCAATATCTTAAAGTGTATTTGAGTATTATTAACGTATGAAATATCAAAATTTACGAACAAGATAAAAAATAACAACTTCAAAACGAGAATAGAAAACCCTATGCAAATAACGTTTTACCGACAAAGCTGAGGAAAGCAAAAGCGCGCATGATCCGTGCCACTATCGCGGCGAGCCCCGCCGCCGCGCCCGGACCATATTATTCCAAACCTCAAACAGTACGTACAAAATTACAATGTCACAGCTAAAAACCAAGCAACTTTTATATCACTGGGAGCCGGCTAATTGTCCATTTGCGGGCAGTCGCGCGTCCCGCTGAAAATAGAGGAACGCACTCCCGGCCATTTTTAATTCAATTCTTCGGAACAAAGCTGCCGCGGCATTTTGCGCTGTACCCCCGTTTTGTTGTTGAAAAGAGCCGGGCGAATATAAAATACAACAAAAACGCATCTTAATTTCCTATCCTTTTAGCGTTGGTAACTACTATGCGTTCGTTTTGAAACACATTTAGTTTTTCTAATTTTCTTTTATCCATTCAAGAGGCCTATTACATCTCGACTGTGATTTTTGCGTAAAATGGCCAATTTTGGCGTTATAGATCTCAGAAAAAAAAAACATTTACAATATTGACTTTTTGAATAGTGTAGAATAGCTATTGGAATAGTGCATAGCGGCCTCGCTTTTTGTAAATTTTGCTTAACTTTTTTATTGCAGAGAAAGCTTTTCATAAAATGCGCGAACAAAACGAACGAAGGCCCCACTAGATAAGATAAGATAGGATAAGACCTCCGTTTACTGAACCGAGCGCTTCACCACTCAGCCAACAAAACGTTAATCTTCATAAGTAATAATTTAAATTTATTTAAAATTATTAATAGGCTTAGCCTAGATAATATTTTTTCTTGCAGAAGTAGACCATAACTAGTAATATAATTTTAAATAAATAATTAATTTTTCACTACTAAAATTTACGGTAACAATAAAAGGTAAATAATATAAATAATGTAAATACAGCAGCCTTTAATATTGTTTATTATAATTAAAACCTTAATTAAAGACGTGGATCGCAATGTGTCATTCTGTATTAATATTGCTAGAGTGACTCAAATTAGTTACCCTCTGAACTTGAAAAAGGCACCTTTATGTGACATTCGATTAGTTAGAATCTCTGCGAAAATAACAACATCGATTTCTAATCAAAATAAAGATGAACAAACTCTGGCTATTCTTCGAAAGGTTAATTTCGATAATGCAACACTAGATTTGCTTTTGTTTTCTCTCGAATGGAAAATGTATTTTGGATCGCAAATTTCGAAACACAGACTTTTAAAGTTACTTTAAGAGGGATGTAAGAGATAGCGCCTGAGTGGATTAGGATAATAAGCCAGGTATTTTCTGCATAAGGAATCTAATTGTATAATATTAAAATAAATTTTCCCTTTTTCCTATGATACGGGATCTTTCAAACGAGGCGTGAAGAGTCGCATTGTGGGCCAGCAGAGGTGAAGATGACTGATGCTAGGTCTTTAGTAAAGTTGTCTTCACGCCTAAACTCTATTTCCTCTTAGTTGGAGTGGAGTAATATTCCATACTAAATTTAAATATAAAAATATCTTTAACACCAACTTTGATTAGTATTTTACTCGTTTGATTAGCCTCTCTCATAAACTTCCAGAGGCACAGTTTGATAAAAGTAATCATCTTCATTCTATATTCGGCCACTGTTGAAATTAAGCCTGAGCGTTTTACCACTCGGACACTAAAGCGGGGTCTTACCAACACAAAGAAATATCTTATTTGACATTTTATTTATTTATCAACAAAACAGTTTATGAAACTCACCTTAACGCCCCGCGCGTCGTAATCAATAAGTGATTCCCCGAAAAATCACCGCATCGTACCAATTCAAAAACTTTCGAAGATTCCCTTCAATCTTACCAAGCACTTGAAGGATTCAACGCAGCCGCGCGGCCGTATCTGTTCTACCGATATTAATTAAAGATGGGGGGGCAAACTTTCAGCGTTCCTCACACGATTTGGCTCCGCCAGTTTGTACAGATGTAATTGGAATTGTTCCGGCTTAGAACGCGGCCAATCTTAGATGGCGGGACAGTTTTCACTCGAATCCGGAATGGGGGGAACTTCGATGACGTGAGCAATTTGGAGCGCTTTAGCCGTCACCGCTGCGGCTTCTCTATATAAATCAAGTTTTTAAAGCTTCTGCTCCGTTAAAAAACCATCATCGTACGTAAAAGCAATAAGACCGCGTGTTTTGTACTCTGTCTATATGTATATTTTTCTATTAATGTTCCTGTGTGCAACAAAAGTATATAAGTAATATTATTATTAGCTTTAGGCATTATTCACAGAACAGCAGTTTCTTCTGTGGCATCACCACTTTAAGCTTTACCTCAACTACTCTTTCGATACCGCTGGACGCGCAAAATTCGAAAATTGCTACGTGTTTTTATACATTTGTTTATTCCTTAGCTTTTGCTGCTGCTATGCCTTGGCCTTAGCCATAGCCATTGCCTTAGCCACTGCTGATCAAAGCCGTCCCACTGTTTATTCACTGTCTCTCGTTTCCTCACAACCTCATGCCAGTCGGTCTAATAGATCATCGTGCGTATCAATTCGCCAATTCTTTCTGTGTCGACCTAGGCGGCGTCGTCCATCTTCAATAGCATATTGTATAATGTAACATGTAAATATATAAGTAGTGGCTGTGCCAAGAAAAACAAATTAGTACTCATAATTTAATCGACGAACGAACAACAGCACATCAGACTACACTGCTATGACAAACCTAAAAATAAAAGTACCTCTTCAAAAGAGCTTTAAACATTTTTAAAATAACTAAACTACACAATAGAGCTTCAGGCTTTAACTGTCAAAATTCTACAATCGATTTTGAACTCAACACCTAACAGCTATAGATTTCAGAGTAGGTTTACAGTTCCAATGATTACACCGTACGTACAAAGAATTTTTTTATAATATAAAAACAGGTATCTAAATCCTAAATCAACAATATCAATTAGAAAATGCGTCACGTCACGTGAATAAATACTTTTAGAAAGCACTCCTGTCACTTAAAAAATAAAAAACGTCAATAACATTTAGTGGTGAAATCAACCTGAAGGGGCAACAAATAAAGTATTTTTTCCTGTTATGCCTTGCGAGAAAATAAAAGCTCACTTCTCAAGTGCGCTCTTATTTACCGAGACACATTTTTAGCGCCGACCTGACATCTAGTTGTATTGTTGATCGAAGATATACATACATAATATTCACGACTATTATCGCCAGAGGGATAATTATAGACTACGCAATGAGGACCGCAGAAGCAGTTCACTGCCATTGTCCACGTTTCACCAAACTACAACTGCACATGTGCTCAGCGTTAAACGAGGTGAGCCAACCGCCGCCCTATGCTGTTGGATATATGTGCAGTCTGTCTACGCATCTACCACCGGCTACCAATATTTGCGCGTGACGTCACAGATGGCACGGGAGAGAGATGGAGGGGTCGGCGCGGCGGCATGACATTGGCAATTCGCACGCGTCACAGCACGTACACGTTATTTGTATTTTAAAATCGTTGTATTAAAAATTCGTAAAATAAAGGAGCTATACGAAGAAGCAGGTTAAATTATTTACAAACATTCATCATCAACACAGTCTTTAGTCCGTTAGTCGCCTTTTACGACACCCAAGGGAAGACAGGGGGTGGTGGTATTTGTAGCCTACTCACATTAATTTAGTAATTTATCATTACAAATTACACAAGCTTAAACTATTAGAATATACCTACACTAATATTTATACCTATGTTAATACCTAATCTAATACCTAACATAAATTAACTACTATCTAAATATAAAACAGAATAATACTAAGTAAAGTAATTAATAATCACACATACTTACTATGTTACCATTATTATATTAATAAACACTATAGTATATATACAAAACATATTTACAACTATTTATAATATAAAATTTAAACAACATAACATTTATATCGCGTAGCATTAATTATTCATAGCGTGAAGTCGCGCGAGTATCGCACCGCGCTGTAGTAGCTGCTCAAGACGTTGCTATTGTTTAGATTTCGCAACATTATTGACTGCAGCTATCAAAATTTTTTTGCCAGGCTAATATCTGTTACGACGCGGAACGCATGTCGCTCGCTCTCATACGCACGCTTACGTATTTGCTATCGCATTGACACTTAAAATCAAATCTGTCTTTTGTTTCCATCCGTCACACCTTCTGCACTTAACTTCAGTGGAAATTAACATCTTTCCACCAATCAGGTGATTACATACACCACCTAACATCCAAATATTCTTTCACCGCTACACGACACGGATAACAACAGGTGATATTCCCAAATATACTTCCTGGGTTCTGAACGATTAGTAATACACTTCCTCGTTTGCCATAAGACGATCAGTTATACATGATCGCTTCAAACAATAAATTATGATAATCACTACACGCATGGTGATACAGGGATAAGATTTATGATCCGTGACCAGACTAAATTAATTTAAGCCTCGGACCGTGTCTGTCTAATGCATATTAGTTCCTCATTAGACCTCTATAGCGACAGACGTATCCTATCTATCTGTCGTCATGTATCTGGTATGTAACCAATCAATAATTTTTGCCGACCTTTTTGGTCGAGCGGCGCCGCGCCATGTCTGAGGTCCCGGGTTAATTCCCAATCAGGTCAATTTAAAAAAAAACATTACATACAATAATATATTACATGTAATCACGACTATTATATATCCTCGAAGGGTTAGCAGAGACTATGCAATGGAGACTGCAAAATCAGTCCTCTGCCATAGTCCACTTTTCATCAAATAGCAACGGCACATGTGCTCAGCGTGACAGGTCTCAGCGTGAGCCCTTCGCCGCCCTATGCTGTTGGATGTATGTGCAGTTTTTAGTTATATTTTACTTTAGTTTACTTTAATTTAAAAAAAAACTGTTGTATAAATTGATTACTGGCCTGGCAGTTTTCTATGTTTATGTACTCGTAGGTATGTTTATCCGTTATCTATAATTAACCATTAAACAATTTTCTAAACAGCCGTGAGTGCAGAAACCTTAGAGTTGTCTGTTTGCTATTTAATATTTTACGTGATTCACGCGTTCCCCCGGATACCTGAAATATAGGTTTCAGTTTCTGGGAGCATCTCAACCGGGCAGCGTGACCTTCGCTCCAGTAGCAACCTTACTCTCCAAACTCCCGCATGTAATACTGGCTTCGTCTCCAGCTCTTTCACTCTATACGCTATCCGTGCTCTACCAATGCATATCCGTCGTGCTCAGAGCAATGTAGTGTCGTGAGCACTATTTAAACCCCGTTTAGAAGTCACACTACCTAATTTTTATTTGTTTCTTTTTTATTTATGTACTCGTATAATTAGTATTTGTATTTTCATTAATAATTGGGGAAATAAAATAAGAAATCAAAAACATTACACGTTTGATTTATCTCGCTAAGGATAACTTGGAATTTTTACACCCTAGTATACCTTTACAAATTAGCAGCCTATTAAATTTTATAGTGTTAAAAATGTAATATTATTTCGTATCAGTAATTTGTTCGTAAATATTTCAATAAGGTAGATGCATCTTTTATATAACCTCTCAGCCCCCCAGCGGTTGCATGAGACCGCACTGACAGTTCGCGCCATTACGTCAAACCCCAAGCGGTCGCATGAGACCGCTCTCTCCCACTTGACTTTGTACCGTGTTTTCATAGACTTACAGACTACTTTAGTATGAACAAGTTTGATTATTTCGATTCTGTGGTACATTTTATGCATTGTGATCGCAAAATATCGCATAGTCTGTGCTCGATTCTATCAAATTCGACGTTGAAAGTTGCGCCAATTTCTGTGTCGGAGTGAATAAGTCGCTGAGTTTTGTGTGCTATTTTTATTGGATTTATCTAATGTAAGTACTGTTTCTTATTAGAAAATGATTATTGAGCATATAATGATCGTATTTTGATAATAGGTTGTAAGAAATACATCGTTATTACTACTAGATAAAGCGTGTAAAGTCCGTTGGTATGTTACCGATTTCCGAGTGATTTCTAAAGAAATACTATAAGACAAACAAACTGTTGCAATCATCACTTTATTTTGATACCTGATGGATAGAAAACATAGCAGTTAGTATATTGTTGTTTACAGAACGACAAAATATGGTTTGATTTTAGAGTAACATTTTTTTTTTGCAAAAGGCGGGAATTGTGACGTCATCCGCAAATTTAAAAAAAATATGGCGCACGTAGCAGGTGCGCCATATTTTTTTTTCATTATTTTTGACATTGAAATTCCAAGACTGAGTGGATAACTAATTGCATTATTTATTTTCGATTTTGTATTTTTGCGAACACATCGTTAAATTTAATGTGCTGCCAATTAATAATAAAAATTGGACTGAAATAATTCCAGACATTTTTTGTCGATAGTAAAACCTTAACTTAGAAAAGCCTTTGTGTGAGCAAGAAATACATGGTAGAGTCCATGTAGAGGCGAAATTGGTTCGGTTTTTACGATTGTCTTTTTCTGTCCGTTACTTTGTCTAAGCAATACGCTTGTAATTAGTAGTGACCATTGTGCCGATGAAAAAATATTGACTGTCAATCTAAATAAGAGCGATTCATACAATCACGACTATTATCACAGAATAACTAATAGTACTAGGTACAGAAGGTTCACTCTCTAACTAAAGTCAAGTTTAGGTAAAAAAAATCCTTTTTTTTTTAAGATTTGATGAAGCAATGTTGTCTAAAAACATAAGAATCAAGCACTGATAAATTTCGAAGGGTGAGAACCAGACCTCGGTAGCCAAGTGTTTAAGGCAGCCGCCCGGAATGCGGAAGGTGCGTGGATCGATTCCCGCCTGAGGTTGTCGTCTTTTTTCAGTGTTTTAAATTATACATAATATATTAAACATAAATCAAGTTTAGGTATAAAAAATTACCTACAGTCACAGACGAAGGGTTTACGCGCGCGCAAGGATTACGAGTTAAGCGACGACGCGCGACGACGGCGACGTGGAACGTGCGTCGGCTCGCGGCAACCTTTACTGCCCTACTACCTACATAGACTTACAGACTACTTTAGTATGAACAAGTTTGATTATTTCGATTCTGTGGTACATTTTATGCATTGTGATCGCAAAATATCGCATAGTCTGTGCTCGATTCTGTCAAATTCGACGTTGAAAGTTGCGCCAATTTCTGTGTCGGAGTGAATAAGTCGCTGAGTTTTGTGTGCTATTTTTATTGGATTTATCTAATGTAAGTACCGTTTCTTATTAGAAAATGATTATTGAGCATATAATGATCGTATTTTGATAATAGGTTGTAAGAAATACATCGTTATTACTACTAGATAAAGCGTGTAAAGTCCGTTGGTATGTTACAGGTACAGTCACAGACGAAGGGTTTACGCGCGCGCAAGGATTACGAGTTAAGCGACGACGCGCGACGACGGCGACGTGGAGCGTGCGTCGGCTCGCGGCAACCTTTACTGCCCTACGCCTAGGCGGCCTGCCTGGGAGGCGCGCCAAACGAACGTACCTAAACTGCGGAGCGACACCCCCCTGCTATTATCCCCGAAGGGTTAGTCAGAGACTAGACAAAGAAGACAGCAAAAGCAGTCCTCTACCGTAGTCCACTTTACACCAAATAGTGACAGCTCATCGCCGCTCTACGCAGTTGGATGTATGTATAGTCTTTAGTCCGTTAGTTCTTTCACCGCTACGCGACACGGTATTACATTCATGTGAATTATAATCTGAATTAAGTATATGTATGTATGTTAATGTATGTTTGGACTCGTCATCAATCAATTTCATTATGGGTTACCTGTTACATAAAACAAGAAGGGACACCACCTAATGACATTTCTGAAAAGAAATCATGAATAAATTTAGTTAACACCGAAGAAAACACAAGTGGTGTATTATAAATAATTCCGGGAATGCTTCTGGCAACCTATTTATTTGGGAAATTGAATGAACGGGAGAGGGGGGGGGAGGGAAGGGGGCGTGCCCGCAAAATAATTTATCAACAAAATGTGTTACGTTACATTGCCCGTGTAAAAAATTGCACATTTTCGGTTATGGCTTTTCTGTTTTTACATTCGGCTTACGCCATTAGTGCGGGCTTTGCGTCGGTAAGACGCGGTAACGCCTCTGAGATCTGTTGCTAAAACACAAAAGAAAAAGGGAAGGAGAGCTTGTGATAAACATAACAGAAAACTAATTTAAATAAATAAACTGTTTCGTATTTTGTCACTTAACAAAATTGCTGTCTGAAAAATAGTTGCTCATCGCCAGATGTGTCACTTCATCATATGTTTAGTGAGAGAGAACTGACAAAGATGGTGTCTTATCCTAGTCTGTCGTAGACAGAGATTATCTGTCTACGTTCATAGCATTATTGATATTGCTACACGAACTGCGAACCAGTAAAACCAACTAAATATTTATTTATTTATTCATAAACAATTTACATTGTTTTGAAGTACCTATACATAGACAATAAAAACAAAATAAAATTCAGATAATTCAATTACTTAAATAAAATAATAAAATAAAACATCATGCATAATAAGATTACAATAATAATTAAAATTCGTTAACATGTCACCTATTAATTGACAAATGAGTTCGAATACACTATTACATTATTAAATATAAAAACAATAATACAATATGTGACAAAAAAAACAACTTAACAACAAACGCAAACACTAATTACACAAGAAATAAGGATCATGCTTGTACTAGTTAGTATAATCGTAATCAGTAATCACTTTTTCGCTGCAGTTCCTCCACTGAATAGTAGCACTTTTCCAATAAAAACGCTTTCAATTAGACTTTGAATTGTGTGTGATACAATAATTCTTTTAATTCGAGTGGCAGTCTGTTGAACAATTTAGTGGACTGAAAGTATGAACAATGACTTGCCACATTAAGTCTGGGAGTCATTTTCGATTCAAAATCTTAATACCAATCGAATTGAATATGTACCCCCACTGGGAATCTTAACCGTCACTTTAGGGTTTCAGACCGTTCTAACAGACCACACATACATACATATAATCACCACTATTATCTCCGAAGGGATGAGGACAGCAAAAGCAGTGCTGTTCCATAGTCCACTTTTCACTAAATAGCGACTGCACATGTGCCCATCGCCGCTCTATGCTGTTGGATGTATGTGCAGTCTATAGTCCGTCGCCTTTTACGACACCCAAGGAAAGAGAGGGGGTGGTAGTATTCTTTCACCGCTACGCGACCCGGTCACATCACAGAGGCGATTAAATCAAAATAGATCACTTTGCCGACAGCTATACTGTCACAAATGACGCTGACAATACAATTAGCAATCAGTCAATCAAGCGGCTACTCAACGGCTCCTACGGCACATTCGTTGGTAATTGCTCTCACGCATGAACACTTTTGGATTGAACTGAAATTGGCAAGAATTAACGACACAGTCTGACTTGCATCGCGATGCGGGTATGCGGACCGAATTATATGCGACTTTACGACCTATATGATAGAGTTGCGGTTTGGTTTTACGTTTAGAGTGGTTGTATATTTTTGTTGGTTCTGCGGTATAGTACGTAAATGATACCTTTATAATTTTGATTTCGTTAAATAAAAATAAATAAAAAAACTAGCAGACCGCGGGCGACTTCGTTCTCGTGGACCCCATACCCCGTGACGAATTTTCAAAATGACTCCCCTCCCAAGAACACTTATTGTGACGTAACTAAAATAGTTGACATATGCTATTGCTACACTTTTATTAGATAATGGTGTGTTCTGCAAAGCCATACTACATTATTTTATTCTGTCATCTATAGTTTTCTTAGCGTACGCGATTTAAGGAATTTATTTGAGTTTTAGTAAGGACCCCAATTTTTTTTTTTAATAATAATAGCCTATGTCACACGGAAATAGTGTAGCTACCCAATGGTGAAAGAATTTTTTAAATTGGTCTAGTAGTTTCTGAGCCTATTCAATACAAACAAACAATCAAATGTTTCCTCTTTATAATATTAGTATAGATGAAGGGGCCGTGTGGTATGGCCGCTGACTAAAAAATCTACCAAGCCTTATCTTCCCTTGGGTGTCGTAAAAGGCGACTAACGGACTAAAGACTGCACATACATCATAGAGCGGCGATGGGCCCACCACCTATCATGCTGAGCACATGTGCAGTTGTTATTTGGTGAAACGTGGACTATGGCATAGGACTGCTTCTGCGGTCTTCATTGTCTAGTCTTTGACATAACTTTGACTTTGACATAGTCGTGAATCGTTATAAATAAGTAAATAGATAGCTTTTCCACACACACTCAAATTATTTAGACATAGTTAAACTTGAATTAAAAGTTGTTTACTACGAGTAACGGGTTCTAGGTACGAATAACATACCTACGTAAATACTTTTAAAAAAACTGTTGACACTAGAGAGAGAAAATCCCAATTTCTCTCTAGTTATTAAGACAGCAGATAAGATGAAGGCCAAGGGCCTCCACATCGTTAAAATTAGAAAAAGTTCTTAAATTCCAAACGTACCGCCTGTAACGCCTCGGTGGCCGAGTAGTCAGCTCGGTTTGATATCCGGGTTTCCCGGGTTCAATTCCCATGTGTTCATTGCCAGGCATTGTGTGTTTTCGGATTTTTCGATGCATAACCCGGGTTTGTAATCACCAAACCGCATTTTTTTTATTAAAAGCTAGCTGCTCCCGCTTTTTGACAGGTTTTTGTTTTTTGTGTCTTATATTTTTTTCTTTTTTACTGGGGTTAAATAATCGTGAGCTTGAAGAGCTCTACTCACTATTTCTTTTATTTGTCTTTTATCTTTTTCACTTTTTTATCTTTTAATATTTTATACAATACAGTTCTTATTTCTATTATATATAAATAAAAAAAAAAAAAAATTTTTCTACAATCACACCAATTATCTAGCCCCAGAGAAGCTTCGAAGAAACTCGTTATATAGTTACTAGACAACGGATAAATATACTTAAATACATACTTATTATACATAGAAAACACCCAGACCCGAGACAATTTAGAAAAACAATAATTTCTAAATTGACCCGACCGGGGATCGAACCTGGGACCTCAGAGATGGCGACACCATGAAAACCGGTGTACAAACCCCTCGACCAAGGAGGTCGTCGGTATTACATTATTCTTTTCACTTATTATACAATTCCTTCTGATATACTATTACATTTCTTTTCTTATTTACTAAAACATCTTTCACCAACGCGCATTTGGCAAGCGTGGCGTTACGTCACTACCCATCACTTGTAGTGATGACTTGATTTCATTAATGGAGGCTTTTGCCTTGCAATGGGATAGTATACAGGCCGTACTTTTCTTTAACTCCAAAAGAAAAACCTAGTAGAAAAACTAGTAACCGTGTAGCCATGCAATTGTGTGCTCTATTCGCAGGTGACATGAATCTTAACCCGTCAGCAGTTAGTTCCGTCCCCGTCGCTACAATTCAGGCCTTTTTGTCGCGTGTCACACCGAGGCGCTATATTTTTTTAACAGCTGCGTAACATGCCGCAATGTGCTTTATGACGTCGGATTTAAAATAGTTTTTAAAAGTCTGTATCCCAATAGAACATTGGTGTCATGATGGCATTTTGTTTTTTTACTTTTTTTGTTGTAATTTAATTCAGTACATGACTCTATGCAGGTATGTATTTCATGTATTTAAATGACGTTGATAAACGTCATTTAGGTTAAGTTATTATTTTCAAAAAATAACGACATAATATTTGTTTTTTTTTGTAATTTCGGCCTTGGGAAACACCGATAATGCAAAAAAAAATCTGTCTAATAGGTTTTGCATTGTTGTACAGAACAGCCATGTTTTAGCAATTTCATAGTCACTCCCATACAAATAGTTGTTTTTGACACTTATCATAATGACCCAGTGGTGCAACTACATACAAACATATAATCACTATTATCCCCAAAGGGTTAGTCAGAGACAAGGCAATGCGGACAGCAAAAGCAGTCCTCTACCATAGTCCACTTCTCACCAAATAGCGAACTACATACCTATTACCAAACACGTATTTTGAGTGAATCATTTTACTCGTCACTACACATAAGTATTCAGAGTATTCTTTATCAGTGTTATACAAGGTAAACAAAATCTGTTTTTTCATGGCCTAATATAAATAACACTCTGACAAGCGATGTATTAAATAAATAACTGTAACATAACCATTTTGTGACTTATAAACACGGTTGGTTAACTTTACGACCGATATAATGCACCAGTGATGTGTAAAGACGATTATCGATTTAACGATAATTTGCGATCAAATAATATCGATTCGGTATGTTTTGCTACTTCTTTTATGTTCGTATTTTATAGTATTCTACCTCTACCTTATATCATACTAAGCTATAAAAGTCCTCTGCTACCTTACTATATTGACATCGTTATTACATTTAATAAAGTAAATTCGCCGTTTTACTGTGTCTACGGCTCCGCTTTCTCCTTCTAAACCACGCAATGGATTTTTACGCGATCGATAAATGACAATGTTTTTTTAAATAATTTAAAGATATTTTTGTAAAATGATTAAAATATGACGGTGTTTCTCAGTTAGCATGGACGAAGAGTTAGAAAGTAAGATTATACAAAGCGAAATAAGTGTGTCACCGATCGTAGCATATAGTACTTACGACGAGTGATGTTTGTAAGCATATGTATAAGTTAAAACCATGTCGCGTAGCGGTGAAAGAATACTACCACTCCCTCTCTTCCCTTGGTGTCGTAAAATGCGACTAACGGACTAAAAACTGCACATACATCTAACAGCATAGAGCGGCGATGGGCTCACCTCCTGTCACACTTAGCATAATTATGTGCAGTCACTATTTGGTGAAAAGTGGACTATGGCAGAGGACTGTTTTTGCCGACCTCGTTGTGTAGTCTCTGATCGTCGTGATTATATGAACTATATAAAACAGGTTTTAAAAAGCAATAAAAATTTCTCAAAAGTGTGTCAGCCTGAATATTGGTACGAGTAACATTTTAAATACAAGTACGTGTTAGCTGAGCTAAATTAATTTATAGTTTCAAGTTTTACCGCCGCTGTGGTTTATATTGGCGACGTTGTTCATGGTACGATATTTTATTGGTCATTAAGCCATTTTAATCTTTTGCTTGGTGTCGAAGCAAAATGTTAAATCAAATAACTTTGTAACTGACATTAAGTTGTAAAGTGTAGTGGTTTGCTCAGTGCCAGCGGGTAATTTGATTAGTGGTGAGGCTTGTTTTAAGTCCGCTTGTTTAGTCGTCATAGCAACATTGTTTGTAACATTATTGTATTAACAATAAAATGTGATTAAAGAAATAAAATATTCAATCAAATACCAGTATGTATTGTTTATACTTAAGCAAACAGTCACTACAAAAATAAAATGAATTTTACCGCACCTTCTTTTTTAACCTTTTAATTTTACCGTTAAATTGAAAACTATGCCGTTTAAAATTAGATTTTCATAAACTATCGAAAAACTATCGACAGACATTCAGTAAATACCATCACTACACGTGTGTCTTTTATGTAGGTATATTTTTATAAGCCAGTTGATTTATTTTTTCTTTGCGGCCCCTATCATGACGGTCTCCTTTCAGGAATTCTTACAAATACATCATAATATACTATTTCACTAAGCGGTTAATGCCGATACAATTGTTATTTTTTTGGCTCTTCATTCACCCTTTGTGTGGCTACGTTCACTTATTCTCATATGTGAATAGTAAAAGTATTAAGGGATCATGAAGGCACAACGACCTTTCGAGAGATAAGGCAGTTCTCTGTACGCATCAGAAGGTTGAGAAGAGTAAAATGGTAGACTTTTCGTTACTGTATAGTTATGTATTTTTAATTTTATTGCCATCATTTTTTTGCCTTTAATGTTATGTTAGATTTTTGATGTTGAATAATACAAAAACGTTCTTAGTTACCTCCCAGAAAATCCTACTAATATTATAAACGCGAAAGTTTGTATGTATGGATATTTGTTACTCTTTCACGTAAAAACTACTGAATAGATTCGGATGAAATTTGGCATACAGATAGTTTATAACCTGGAATAACACATAGGATACTATTTATCCCGATTATCCCACGTATGGAACATACGGGAACGTATGGATGGATGTTTGTTACTCTTTCACGTAAAAACTACTGAATGGATTTGGTTGAAAATCGGCATACAGATAGTTTATAACCTGGATTAACACATAGGATACTTTTTATCTCGATTTTTCCACGGGAACGGGAACCACGCGGGTGAAACCGCGAGCGACCGCTTGTAAATCAGCCTCATGTAGGTACTAGGTGTCCAACGTGTGTGCAGGTACGTGTGTTTTCATTTCTATTATTTACTAGCGGCCCGCTCGCGACTTTGTCTACGTGAACACCCTGTATCCCGTGAGAAATTTCCAAAAAGTTTGTTTCACACAAACCTAGTCCTGACAATTACAAATACAACAAAAAAATAATTACCCAAATAGATGCGCGTACGAACATTTCAGCAATTATTTTTTATTAATATAGATATACATTTTGACAACGGAACATGAATATTGGTGCGGCCAAATATGGCCGCTTGGGGCTTGAGGGGTTAACGTAATCTTATTATTACTTTACCTAAGTAAAATATAACATAGCTTGCTTATTTCTTAACTGATCTTTGATGTTTGTAATGTCTTTTTTTCGACACTTTTCAATTTTGTAAATTAAAATTTGAAACTAACAGCGAATAAAAACTTGGACTGCAACTTAACCTACAAATTGTATTGTCATTGGTACGATGGACCCCGACACTAATGACGACGAGATAATAAACACAGTTTTACTTTTTTATAGTCGACTTTTAGATTTTTTTATTATAATACTAGTAAAACTTAATAATGAGACGGTCTCTTAATTTAAAAATTTCGATTTCAATTAGAATCAAAAAAATTTAAAATAAAATAATAAATAAACTGCAACAACCATTTCAAATAAAATGAAAATAATTTATTGAGAGTCTCACACACATTATTTTTTAAACAATTAAACATACAGACACAGTAAAAAAGTGAATACCACTTAGCATTTGTCAAGACTTACATACATTCATAATTACAGGAATCCGTGTGCCTGCCACCGTTTCCTGATGCCCACACAAATATTGAGCCTTTACCGCGCCGTCCGCTGGTTACACCATAAATGAAGGCCCTGTAAGAATTTATTCAGTGTTTTAACAAGAAAAAACTGTACAAACATACATAAATATAATCACGACTAATATCTCCGAAGGGTTAGTCAAATACTAGGCAATGAGGACAGCATAAGCAGACCTCTTTTCACCAAATAGCGACTGCACATGTGCTCAGCGTGTCAGGTGGTGAGCCCATCGCCGCTTTATGCTGTTGAATGTATGTGCAGTCTTTAGTTCGTTAGTCGCCTTTTAAGACACCCAAGGGAAGAGCCCCTCTCTAGGTCTCTGGTAGTATTATTTCACCGCTACGCGACATGGTTGTAAGACTTCAATTTAAATTAATTAATTAATCAATAAGAGGTGTCCCGGCGTGGCGCTAATCTTCTGAGATCCTACAGAATAATAACAGAAAACGACATATAATCATATCACTGATTAATGTTATATATTTTAGCGTTTTATTAACGCTTAAATATACTTAAGTAAAGTTTTAAACACTGAAAAAAGACGACAACCTCAGGCGGGAATCGAACCACGCACCTTCCGCACTCCGGGCGGCTGCCTCATTTAACTGGCCTTGATTCTAAGGTCACTTATAATAAAAATAACAATCTGTCAAAATTCGGTAAAATCAACTAAAATTCTGCAAGAATGCTTCAATAATACTCATTCTTCTTGAAACCTAATTACTCTAGCAATAAACTCCACGCATTAAATGCAACATTTATAGCCAACGTAATTGAATAAAGATTATACACGTCTTATTTGGGGCCGCCCTACGCGGAGTACGGGTCAAATAAGTAATTAAATTTGGCCCGACCTCTGGGACAGTCGAGTTTAATTATTATGCCTCTATTCGCTGGGCCTAATCACGAAGCCGTGTAATAAAATTTGCAAAATTCTTCCATACAGAAGCGATGGCGGCGATAAAAGTCGGCCGTACTGAGTGATGCGAAAGGCTGTAGACTTTTTAAATATAGATCTCAATTTTCTTTTCTAGGATTTTCATAGCTTTATAGAACCTAGGGACAATAACTACAAAACCCGCATGATAAAATAGGAGGTGTATTTAAAAGTAGAAAGAAAAATATTTACGATTAACCACATAATTATATTTAATGGTTTTATAATTATCAATGTTCTTATACGAGTACACTAAGTGCCTTACAAATAAACAGTTATTAAATTCGGAATAGTTATTCCGTGTTTTGTCTCTTTTACTCTTATTTGAAAATATGTTTATAACACATTTGCTCGGTAAGAAGCTCTTATTACACCGATTTCAGTATCGTAATGTAATAAGTTTCGCACTAGTGCGGTAATGAAATTTAAAAATTAGTAATCATTTGAATCTATGGACAACATAGGCCTTTAGCCCGTAAGTAGCTTTTACGACACCCAAGGGAAGAGAGGGGTTGGTAGTATTATTTTGATGAGCCCATCGCCGCTCTATGCTGTTGGATGTATGTGCATTCTTTAGTCCGTTAGTCGCCTTTTACAACACCGAAGGGAAGAGAGAAGTTTGTAGTATTATTTTGATGAGCTTATCGCCGATCTATGCTGTTGGATGTATGTGTATTCTTTAGTCCGTTAGTCGCCTTTTACAACACCGAAGGGAAGAGAGAAGTTTGTAGTATTATTTTGATGAGCTTATCGCCGATCTATGCTGTTGGATGTATATGCAGTCTTTAGTCCGTTAGTCGCCTTTTACGACAACCAAGGGAAGAAAGGGGTAGGTAGTATTATTTTGATGAGCCCATCGCCGCTCTATGCTGTTGGATATATGTGCAGTCTTTAGTCCGTTAGTCGCCTTTTACGACACCCAAGAGAAGAGAGGGGTTGGTGGTATTATTTTGATGATCCCATCTACGCTCTATGCTGTTGGACAAAGAAAAATATATGTTGGTTTACCAAAGATTCATGCACTAGAAAAACAACAGAAAAACGCAGTCATTTTCGGAATTTTTTTTTATCCTCACAAATATGTTATAAAACTTCGTATGGCATACGTGCGCTTTGATAATTACAGCCTCTGCTTTCTTGTAGCCCTCGCCTACGGCTCGGGCCAGCAATATCGCCTCGGCTGTAATTTTCAACTTACCGCACTTATATCATAATGTACTATTACATGACAGGAACAAAATACGGAATAACTATTCGTAGCTTATTCTTTCTTTATTTGTAAGGCACTTAATGTTTGTAACAGTAATAATACAACTTTAGTTTTTTTTTATTAAAAAGGGAAAATTATAATAGATATTACAGTTTACAAAGTTTTCTAATCCATTAACTATTTCAGAGAATAAGGTCGGAATAGTTATTCCGTGTTTTGTCTCTTTTACTCTAATTTAAAATTACGTTTGCATGACAGAAACAAAACACGGAATAAATATTTGTAGCTTATTCTTTGTTCATTTGTACGATTCATAAAAGTTGATTAAAGTTACACTTAGGATTAAAATGATGCTGTCTCTTTCTGTCTTCTTTAACAAAAACGAGACAGCAACTTTTTAAACTGAGGCGTAACATTTGGCCATTTTTATTAGTCTTGGAAATTTTCTGACACAAAATTGGCGCAACTGTCAACGTCAATTTTGACAGAATCGAGCATAGACTATGCGATATTTTGCAATCACGATGCATAAGATGTACCACAGAACCGAAATAATCAAACTTGTTCATACTAAAGTAGTCTGTAAGTCTATGAAAACACGGTACAAAGTCAAGTGTGTTTTTGTAGGTGAGGTCTCATGCGACCGCTTGGGACATGAGGGATTAATAACACTGTTATACACAGTATACGGCTTAATACTTAGATTTTATAATAATTATAAAAATTTAAGTTTGGTATGGATGGAGTAGAACATCATATTGTTTAATTTTTTTATTTAATTTTTAACACCGTAATTTTTTTTTTACGCAAAAGAGAAAAAATACAATACTAAAACTAAACTAGTTTTCTAACTACCACATTAGTATTAATTATAAAAATGTTTCTATAAATGGCAACAGTATTCAGTACAGTAGTGATGACCTATCACAGTGACCTAATTCAGGTCTACCAATATTATTACACATTCAGCCCTGTCGATGTTACTGACCAGAGATTCACAGTAGATCTTCGCCAAAGGGCATCAATCTTTAAAAGAATAAGCGGAGAAACTATATACAACTTCACTACAGTTAATTCCCGAGCTCACGCTGATGTCACAGTACAAATGAAATAGTTGGTCGTCTCCCAACGTAAGGTTTGAAGAACCATCAAGTTTTTGTAAAGTAAGGATTAATAGATAACAGGTTAGAAAAGTAGTTTTTGAGCAAAACGGCGCAAAAGGACGTAAACACTCTTAAATAAACCCGTAATGATAAAATGGCCATAAGCTGCCAGCAACAAGTTCTTTAAAATATAAGGTACACAAGTATATACGATGCAACCATGTCTTGCAGGGTGTCACATGTTTACTGTAATCCATATTTTTATACCACCTTTTAACAAATACTATATGACATGCAAATTAAAAAAAATTATGTCGAGTTGTGGCGACACGACAAATAGGACCGTACTTAAAATGTTATAGAGTGCGATATACGAATAAACCGTAAATAATGTAACCGCGTCGCGTAGCGATGAAAGAATACAACCCCTCTCTTCCTCTTGGGTGTCGTAAAAGGCGACTAACGGACTAAATACTGCAAATACATCTAACAGTAAAGAGCGGCGATGGGCTCACCACCTGTGTCGCTGAAGTGTGCTATTTTTTTTATTATATCATATTTATTTATTTTATTCGCTATTTGGTGAAAAGTGGACTATGTTAGAGGGCTGCTTTTGCTGTCCTCATTGTCTAGTCTCTATCTAACCCTTCGGGGATAATGTGATTATATGTATGTATGTACATACATACGTATTACTTAGACGAATGAACAAATACTCTTCGACGCGGTCGCGTTACTTTTTTAAGGGACTTTTTGTGCTTCCGTTCTCGCTTCGATTTTGTCATTGTGTACGTCTACCTGCTTAAGAAGACTTTAACAGGGTCAGCAACTCGTTAGAGATAACTGTGGTATTGCAAAAGTCTAGTAGGCTAGTGTGCCTGATTGCCTTTAAAGTATTATATTATCTCCGACTGTCGAGACAGAACAATGCTACAGATATTTTTAAACGGTGACATATTTATTAACATTATTATTACATTTCCAGTTATCCCAATGTAGGGCAAAGGCTCCACTAAGATCAAATTGACTCTTCGCGATAAAGGGCTTAAAACGAAAAAAAACGTCATCGTCTGTTATGAAGTCCTGGCAAGTTCTTTTTTTGGTAACGCCGGGGGAAATCTTTATGCACTGCACACAGGTGCACACAGGTTCAAGCAAGAAGAGCAAGTCGAGCAAATCCTGGCAAGAAGACTCTTCATCTCTTTCTTAACTAGGTAAAATGATTTACGCATACACAGAGATCTGGGGGGCCTCGGCTTCCTCCCTCTCCCCCGTTCGGTCAGAAAAACGGGGAAAATGAGAGGCCTACCCACTAAACAACTCAGTATATATACCCTTCTATGCCATGGGGATGGCTCGGGAGCACGAACGGCAAGCATCGACATATTTAGACGGGATTTAACGCATAACTACTTAGTAAAGGCATTCTACGCATACCCATCATACCCGACGACGTGTTGAACCGGCCGTGGTCACATTCTTACTGCAAACGGAACCCGAAAGTTGAAAGTGTATATGGCAAGCGTCGAGTTCAACTTACTATTATCTCTATACTATGCCATAGTGGGTCCTCTGTTATTGCCCGCCTAATACAATTTCGCGCTCTGGCGGAGGCACGGGTCCCTTGGTCTCAGAACAATTAGTACAGGCGACATTATTTTTGTGTCACGCTTTCTATTGTACCTTTGGCTTACCAACGTCCCTTGTAATGAGAACGTCACGGACTTTCTATCTCTCGCCGTCTCGTGGGAGAGGTGCGTTTGGTTAGTTTTGTTGTAGTCGTAATAGAAAATTGGTGTTACTGTGGACATTCGTGAGATCATCTAATTTTCCTAATTCTTATTTGGAAAGACAACAATTTCATTTACATTCAAGTGGACCATAAAGTTTATATCAAGCAGTTAAATCAAATACCTGTCTAGTTCTCGTTAAGTTTAAGTTTATTTTTGTCTTATTCAACTTGCTAAATTATGAGTACTTTGTTTTTGCTTGTAAGTATAATTACTGTACTGACCGTCTCCTTGTTTGAAAATCTCAGTGAGGTTTACAATGTCTGTTAAACTAAAAATTATTTATTCATTCAACAATTAAATTAGAAAAAAAACGAAAACAAGACCCTAATTATATTTCGTCAAAATTCCAAAAATATTTTTACACAAACCCTAGACCACTAGACCCTAGACCACAAACACAATACCTAGCATTGTGGCATTGTGAATACGCATCTACTATATTATGACATCTTTCATTAAAGACAGAAAACTTTTAGGTTTAAACGTACATTTAGAAAACTTCTACATTACATTTTGCAAAACACCGACAGAACCACTAGAAATTGTAACGTTTATTAAACTACGTGCATTTTATTACATTTGAGTAAGGCCTATTTTCCTTTACAAAAATGCCTGCTCTAAATTAAACATTACATAGATCGAATAGATATATCAAACTTTTGAGCCCTTGTGTTAATTATAACAGTGTAACAAGGATGGAATAGGTACCAATTAAAAATGCATGACCCATTAGCCCCTAAAAGTACTTTTGCGTTGATTTGATACATCATAACTTTGCCCTCCAATTTGGTAGAGGAAATTTGAACTACCGTTAATTAACAGACTCACAAAATTTGATCTAATTAAAGGTCAGAAGTAATTTATGGTGCTGATGTTTGTATAAAGGCAAGTTGATTTGTTTTATTCAGCTCATTTATATTTGAATGGGCAATATTAAGTGCTATACTTGCATTGCTTTTCATCGAGTTAGGCCCTAGGTAGATACTTTTACAATATTAAAAAGTATAACGTGTTCTTTTGTGTACCTACTTCTTAATAACAAACCATAAATTTTCCCTTTTCTATAGACACAGTCAACTTCTAACCAATTCGTACCCGTGAAAATATTCTTCCAAACATCTAATAATCGCGCTAAGATGAAACTAGCGAGCATTATGCCTTTTTGAAAGACCTTATAGTAAAGTTGATCGCAGCAGCCCCAAAAGGTTTAGTTTTATCGTTTTTGCTTGGCGCTCCGCCAAAATGGTTTCAGCGTTCCTTTGAAGATTGATGCCTTAATACGGTGTAAAAACATTGAAAAAAAAACACTAATGCCCATGTGATGACACAATGGAAGAAGTAGGAACATCGAGGTCGCTTTGTTTCGAACTTGTTGTGAGGCGAGCTACAACTGTGTCATGTAATGTAACATGAAACGACCTATTAGTATATAAGTAGTTTTCTGGAGATTTTAAGCAACTAACTTATTATTATGACTTTTATTATTTATTATTATTATTATGACGGAGCAACTAGCTAACCATAGTTATGTCACCGACTTTTTATCATCATCATCCTTCATCATTTGGCCTTTTCGTCTATTATAGCAGACGATTTATCGTGCAACATCTGATATGACATAGATCGCTTTTGATGACTAAATAGACCGATGCGAGAGCGGCATGATCTTTCCCAAGATCGACAAAAAAAGTTTGCGGCAGCTGTTGCAGAGCTGCTTTGATGTCGCCTCTGTCTCTTGTTATCGAGTGCCGCAAATCGGCCCTGTATAAAAACGTTACAATTCGATAATTTTGTAAATAAGTGACATATTTGTATAAACTTCACAGTTATGTAAGAATTTTACATATAAAAATCTACAAAAGTTACAACTACAAATGCTGTTTAATAAACGTTACAGGTGTAGAAAATACCTGTCGATTTCGATGAATTATTGTATCTACGAATTTGTAGTTGTAAGTTACAAATTACACAAAATTTGCTGAGTATAAATAAGGGTATAAGGGCTTCATTTCTGTTAAAATCGTATTTAAGATCATGTCCTATTTTTCTTACCAAATAGTCATGAGAAATTTAGCTCTTTACCCAGTCAAGAGCTATATAGCTCTTCTAGCTCAGTAGCTCATTTAGCTCAGTGTAGTTCATGAAGATAGAAGGCTCTTGAGTCGTATATATGTGTACTGTTAAGAAAATAGCGCGAAGCGCAACGTACTGTCTTGAATTTCAAGGTATTTTTTTTATTAGACAACAGAAATCTAGCTCCATAAAAAAATTAGAAATTTTTTTTTTCCTAAAAAAAAGTTGTTTATTTTTTGTAAAGTTCATCGGATACCGCTCTAGTTCTTGAGGAGTTTTACAGGGGGCCCAAAAAAGGCTCCATATAAAAATCAACAGAAAATTTTGTCCTGCACCCCCTTTGCGACATCCTTTTGACTATCAAGCCGAGCCCCTCTCGATTCCGAGCCGATATATTCCGTTGAAACACTGAGCTAATGGAGCTAGAATGAACACTGAGCTAAATTGAACGGGAGTGAGCTAGATATACGTTGAGCTAGAATAGGAGAGCCGGCTCTTTTAAACAAATCGCTCGCGAGCTACCCATCGCTATTATCAAATATTCGACGGTAGTTTTGTTGACCTGAAATTTTTCGTTGAATGTAAAATCTGTCACATCAAAAGTAAAGTTAATGCTTTTACGAAAAACTTTGCCGATCACTTATATACTCATCATCACTACTGTCACTACTTCCACTACTACTTTTTAGAACCATTTTTTGTGTATAAAAAATAAATTTCTTTACATAATAGGTTGAGGCACTATAATGTAAAGTTCTGACACACGACGAGTCCACCAGTCGAAATCTTACTACAATTTAAAAAATATGTAGAATTGTATTTACAATTTTGTATTCAATAAAACAGTTTTCCCTACAAATATGTACATTTTCACCTGTAAATTGTAACTGTTTATTGAACAGAAATATGTGAAATTGCAGCTACAATTTTACAATCCATTGACCTAGAAGTTTATAACAACGTTTATACAAACCATTTGTTCAAATTCTGGAATGAGAGACCTAAAGTTCGTTGCAGCCGCTGCAGCGCTTAAACATTTAAATGTCGTCTAATCAACAGACATACGTCGCAGCGCCGCAGCGCCAGATCGGTCAAAGTCAACGTAGTGTGTATCAAGATGGCGTCTCAAATAGATTGTCAATAACAATAATTGAAAAAATATGTTTTCTATTCTAATAATACGATATAACTACATAGTAATGACTTGAATAACAATTAATTTCCTTATTTGACGACTGAATTGTAGTTAACGTCTAGTTGTACATTTTGAAAAGAAATAAAGAATTATTTTCGCCGCTCCGCACGCACGAATGCCAAAGCCACACTAAAGCAAGGTGCCGAGTCGACTCCTCAGATGAGTGGAACATAGTGCGTGTTCGGAAGGGCCTATCTAGTGTAACGTATATATCGCTGACATAAACTTGTAGAATTGTAGCTGTAATTTACAATTACAAATTACAATTTGTAAGTTTTATTAAACATCCTCGAAAACATATTACCTACTACGATATAAACAGAATCTGTATAATAATTATGACTAATTTCGAATATCACAGACTTCAAAATCACGAAAACAATCAGTTGTTTTCAACACAAAATTAAGAATTCAATACTTAATTAACCAATTTATTATTTGACCTAATTGTATTATGGGGATCCTGCACGAAATTGTGAAAATTTATTTAATTTAGTAGGGTAAGGTGGGGCACAGTGTGACAAAAATACAATAATTTATACATCCTATTAATATTATAAACGTGAAAGTTTGTAAGTATGAATGGGTGTTTGTTACTCTTTCATGTAAAAACTACTGAATGGATTTATGTGAAATTCAGCATACAGATAGTTTATAACCTGGATTAGCACGTAGGATACTTTTTATCCCGATATTCCCACGGGAATGGGAACCACGCGGGTGAAACCGCTTATGGTTAGCCAAAGGGTTAGTCAGAGACTAGGCAATGAGGACCGCCGAAGCAATCCACTGCCATAGTCCACGTTTCACCAAATTATAACTGCACATATTATGCTCAGCGGGATAGGTGGTGATTCCATCGCCGCTTTATGCTGTTAGATGTATGTACAACAGTCTTTAGTCCGTCAGTCGCCTTTTACGACAACCAAGGGAAGAGAGGGGTTGGTAGAATCCCTAAAAGAATACTATAGTATTATTTTTTAGAGAGCCTCTACACAAACGTCTACAACTACAATTTATAAATTTTATTTAAGGGAGTGCCGCGCGATCGCAAAAACTGACATAAGTCTCTTAATGAACTTCAAAGCAAAATCAATCATATTGATAGATTAGAACAATTCTGCTTAAAGCAATGTTTTTATTCTGCGAAATGTACAAAACCATCACACGCTTGGTTTAAAAATTTCAATTTATTTTTTTAAGATGGGGGTGACCTGCGGACTATCAATACAAATATTTTCATGTAAGAATTATTGTTTCATGCGTAAAATTAAGAAAGTTGTCGTAAAAAAATGTTTTTAGGAGGCGCTAGATTTACGTATTGTTTGTTATTGTTTAAAGAATGTGTTTCAAATTTCAACAAGGCTACAACCTTTTGCAACGATCAGCCTAACTTACGTAAGTTCTTTTAATGTATACAATTAATTTAGCGCATAGTACAAGTAACTTAAAATACGTAAATTTTCACAATTTCGTGCAGGATCCCCATAATACAATTAGGTCAAATAATAAATTGGTTAATTAAGTATTGAATTCTTAATTTTGTGTTGAAAACAACTTATTGTTTTCGTGATTTTGAAGTCTGTGATATTCGAAATTAGTCATAATTATTATACAGATTCTGTTTATATCGTAGTAGGTAATATGTTTTCGAGGATGTTTAATAAAACTTACAAATTGTAATTTGTAATTGTAAATTACAGCTACAATTCTACAAGTTTATGTCAGCGATATATACGTTACACTAGATAGGCCCTTCCGAACACGCACTATGTTCCACTCATCTAAGGAGTCGACTCGGCACCTTGCTTTAGTGTGGCTTTGGCATTCGTGCGTGCGGAGCGGCGAAAATAATTCTTTATTTCTTTTCAAAATGTACAACTAGACGTTAACTACAATTCAGTCGTCAAATAAGGAAATTAATTGTTATTCAAGTCATTACTATGTAGTTATATCGTATTATTAGAATAGAAAACATATTTTTTCAATTATTGTTATTGACAATCTATTTGAGACGCCATCTTGATACACACTACGTTGACTTTGACCGATCTGGCGCTGCGGCCCTGCGACGTATGTCTGTTGATTAGACGACATTTAAATGTTTAAGCGCTGCAGCGGCTGCAACGAACTTTAGGTCTCTCATTCCAGAATTTTAACAAATGGTTTGTATAAACGTTGTTATAAACTTCTAGGTCAATGGATTGTAAAATTGTAGCTGCAATTTCACATATTTCTGTTCAATAAAACAGTTTTCCCTACAAATATGTACATTTTCACCTGTAAATTGTAACTGTTTATTGAACAGAAATATGTGAAATTGCAGCTACAATTTTACAATCCATTGACCTAGAAGTTTATAACAACGTTTATACAAACCATTTGTTCAAATTCTGGAATGAGAGACCTAAAGTTCGTTGCAGCCGCTGCAGCGCTTAAACATTTAAATGTCGTCTAATCAACAGACATACGTCGCAGCGCCGCAGCGCCAGATCGGTCAAAGTCAACGTAGTGTGTATCAAGATGGCGTCTCAAATAGATTGTCAATAACAATAATTGAAAAAATATGTTTTCTATTCTAATAATACGATATAACTACATAGTAATGACTTGAATAACAATTAATTTCCTTATTTGACGACTGAATTGTAGTTAACGTCTAGTTGTACATTTTGAAAAGAAATAAAGAATTATTTTCGCCGCTCCGCACGCACGAATGCCAAAGCCACACTAAAGCAAGGTGCCGAGTCGACTCCTCAGATGAGTGGAACATAGTGCGTGTTCGGAAGGGCCTATCTAGTGTAACGTATATATCGCTGACATAAACTTGTAGAATTGTAGCTGTAATTTACAATTACAAATTACAATTTGTAAGTTTTATTAAACATCCTCGAAAACATATTACCTACTACGATATAAACAGAATCTGTATAATAATTATGACTAATTTCGAATATCACAGACTTCAAAATCACGAAAACAATCAGTTGTTTTCAACACAAAATTAAGAATTCAATACTTAATTAACCAATTTATTATTTGACCTAATTGTATTATGGGGATCCTGCACGAAATTGTGAAAATTTACGTATTTTAAGTTACTTGTACTATGCGCTAAATTAATTGTATACATTAAAAGAACTTACGTAAGTTAGGCTGATCGTTGCAAAAGGTTGTAGCCTTGTTGAAATTTGAAACACATTCTTTAAACAATAACAAACAATACGTAAATCTAGCGCCTCCTAAAAACATTTTTTTACGACAACTTTCTTAATTTTACGCATGAAACAATAATTCTTACATGAAAATATTTGTATTGATAGTCCGCAGGTCACCCCCATCTTAAAAAAATAAATTGAAATTTTTAAACCAAGCGTGTGATGGTTTTGTACATTTCGCAGAATAAAAACATTGCTTTAAGCAGAATTGTTCTAATCTATCAATATGATTGATTTTGCTTTGAAGTTCATTAAGAGACTTATGTCAGTTTTTGCGATCGCGCGGCACTCCCTTAAATAAAATTTATAAATTGTAGTTGTAGACGTTTGTGTAGAGGCTCTCTAAAAAATAATACTATAGTATTCTTTTAGGGATTCTACCAACCCCTCTCTTCCCTTGGTTGTCGTAAAAGGCGACTGACGGACTAAAGACTGTTGTACATACATCTAACAGCATAAAGCGGCGATGGAATCACCACCTATCCCGCTGAGCATAATATGTGCAGTTATAATTTGGTGAAACGTGGACTATGGCAGTGGATTGCTTCGGCGGTCCTCATTGCCTAGTCTCTGACTAACCCTTTGGCTAACCATAAGCGGTTTCACCCGCGTGGTTCCCATTCCCGTGGGAATATCGGGATAAAAAGTATCCTACGTGCTAATCCAGGTTATAAACTATCTGTATGCTGAATTTCACATAAATCCATTCAGTAGTTTTTACATGAAAGAGTAACAAACACCCATTCATACTTACAAACTTTCACGTTTATAATATTAATAGGATGTATAAATTATTGTATTTTTGTCACACTGTGCCCCACCTTACCCTACTATATTGTTCTCGTATATTATAATTTGTAAGTAATATTGACCTGCGTTATACCCGACCTGGGATATACCCAGATCGGGCAAAGTGTTTCGGATATTGTAATCACCACGGACAAAGAATGTTCTATGGTAATTAAATAACCCGCATTATTTTAGTCATTCTCTATTCAAGTTGTGGTCGCTGCTTACCCTTCCGGGGAAACGACTGTGATGTATGTAGGTATTTTAACTGTTTTGGTGTTGCATTATATGTTTTATCTACCTACTAGCAGACCGCCGGCGACTTCGTTCGCGTGGACCCCGTACCGAATTTTCAAAATGACTCTCCACCCAAGAACACTTATTGTGACGTAACTAAAATAGCTAGACATATGCTATCGCAACACTTTTTGTAGATAATGGTGTGTTCTGCAAAGCCATAGTATATTATTTTATTTTATCATAAATAGCTTTCTTACCGCACGCGATTAAAGGAATTTATTTTAGTATCCTATTATTATTTGAGTTAAGTAAAAATCGCTTTTTTTAAATTATAATATAGCCTATGTCACCCAGAGTACACTATCTCCGGTGCACTTCCTAACGGTGGAAGAATTTTTTAAATTGGTTTCGTGGCCTATTCAATACAAATAAACAATCAAATGTTTCCTCTTTATAATATTAGTATATAGATATACATCTAAAAATGTGGAATAGAATATATGGAGCGTAACTATACAGCTACGCTCCATATATTCTATTCCACGTTTCGTTCGCATCCATCAGTCATTTCGTGGACATTCTTCTGTTCTGAGAATTGTTTACTAAGCCCTCCTTTGCACAGTACCGATTTGGTCGATATACGTCATTACGGGTCGACCTCGGTTTAAATTCCCTCTTACTGCTTCCTTTCCTTTGCTTTGTTGTCTAAATGTGGTTTTTGTCGTTAGAACGACTTTCTCCACGTGTACAACAGGTACCCTGTGATGAATTTTGAAAAAAAATCAAAAAGAGTATAAGTAATTATATGTAGACTTAAAATTGTCCTTTTTTGATTTCAAGTAGGTAGACTTAAATTTATTTTTTTCGACAAATTAAAAGTTACTTTTAATAAGTCGGTATCGTTGGCTTATAAAATCCTATTGGTTTATAAAACTTTAAACTTGGAAGTTTAAATGGGACACCGAAATGCGTATATAAACTAGCCACATTTCTAAAAAAGCAACAAATATGTCAAAAACAAACAGAGCAAACCTTTAAATATCCTAAAAAGGAATGCTTTTAAAAGCCGTAAATTATGCAACCCACTCATCGCACGGTGGGTGGTAGAGGCAAGATAAGTGGAAACTATGCAAATCGCACAATGGTCCGGCACGAAAGAACGGTCGGACTTAAGCTGAATTTAATAACCTATTAATCCTTTGGGCGGTACGTGGGTCAAAGTTGTACATGAATACGTTGAACCTATCGATTCTAATCGCAGGTATAATACCGCTAAATTAATTAGGCGTCCTGATACGTTTCCATTAAGAGTTAAACGTGTGTATATTGACGTCCTTTTGCCTGTTTGGTTAGTCATCGGAAAAATTTAACGTTATTGTACAGCTTACTAAATAACCGTGTCGCGTAGAGGTGAAAGAATACTACCAGCTCTTTTTTCCCTTGGGTGTCGTAAAAGGCGACTAAAGGACTAAAGAATGCACATACTTCGATAAGCATAGAGCAGCGAAGGGCTCACCACCTGTCACGCTGAGCACATATGCAGTCGCTATTTGGTGAAAAGTGGACTGTGGTAGAGGACTGCTTTTGCGGTGCTCCTAGTCTCTGACTAACACTTCGGGGATAATAGTCATGTGTGTATTGTGTATGAATGTTACTAAATAAAAATATGATGTAAAAACTACACTGTCCACCTTTTGTCTCCACAGAATATTGGAGTTCTTCAGCAACTTTTCTTACAAATTTAAGGAAAACTTGAAGGTAAGCATTAGTTACTACAATAAATTGGCACAGGTATACAACATACAATGCAAATTTTTTAATAAGCATACTTTTAAAATCTAGTATTTAAATTGATCATTCGCGTGGCTTGGCTTAGCTTGTTTTCTAAAACTGACTCGAACACTAAACATGGCAACACTATAAACAACTTTTCAAATACACGGTAGCAATACCAAATACAGTATTCCCTTTCAATATAACAATTCTCTCATTCACACTCATCCCTTATCGGAGTCCAGAGAGTACTTTGCGGAACCGTAACCAAATTAATAACATCCTCGTCTCGGATGATATTTCTCGTAACAAGTGAGATCGGGTCTCCTCGTCCGGCTTCGTTATCCCGCTTTCTTATCCCGAATCTAAATCTACTGCGATCTCTGTGTGTAAGACAGTCGAGTGTCTCCAGCAATTAGTATAAATAAAGGCGACACACAACGGGATGGAGGGCACTTCTTGCGCGCTCGTGTTAGGGCGAGTTTACCAGCAAGTAAAAAAAAGTAAAATAACATTTATAAAAGAAGCTTTGTTTATTTTTCCCTTTCAGTGAATTTAACCAAAAACTTGTTTTGAAAAATGTTTTGTACTTTTAATTTATTTTTATCTTTTTTGTTGGTAATATTTCTTTGTGTCTATCAATTTCAAGGTTACATGTTTTTCAAGACAAATCAAACAAGCCCAAACACGGGGGGGTTATAGTTTTTGTAATGTAGGTATCTTTATAAATATTTGTAAGACGATGTCAGGCGCGGATCGCGGCGGCGGCAGTCCGTAATATACGTCTTAACTGAGTGTCCGTGTATTTTTACCTGCGACCTAGTGGAAACATTATAGTGGCGACGAGGATTAATTTCGAGTTATCGCGTGTGTAACAGTCAAGATGTCGATTGGGAAGTTAAGTGAATTCGACGTGAAAACCGTAGGTACCTTATTTTTTTTATTGAATAAGAATAACAACAGCCAACTTAAGTCTATTAATATACAAATAAGAGTATTACAGCAAAGTTGATTATGCCAGAATCGTTATTCATAATATTATGACCAATTATCATGACAAAAATAAAAATAAATATTCTACTCCAAATTCCCTAAAATTATCTATAACATAAAACATAATGACAACAGTAAATTGAACATCAAAAACTAATCATACTTTATTTAACGTAAAGTACAGACTCCACGTAGTAGTTGTCAATGAAGTTACGTTATGCATATGAAATTTTAGTTTGATCGGTCCTCGAGAGTAGGTTTAAATTTCCTTGGGAGATTTGGCCCGAACATACATACCTACATACATACATAGGTACTCCCATACTAATGGCACGGTATAAATATAAGCTCATATTTATACTGTGCTAATGGGCAACGCCTCCATCATTGAAGTGAAGTCATTGCTACAATTGATAGGTTGGTTTATCAATACACTTGCGTTTTATTTTGAACATCTCCCCGTTCCCGGATAAAGGCACAGACTGCTCAGCTCATTCGACCGGGAAAGGAGAGAGATATGGCTCGTCGCGGAATCGAACAGCCAACCAACACCTCCGCGACGCGTGGAGTCCCATACTCGCCAACTATTAGCAACTTTAAAATCGAACCCAAGCCTCCTGGGTGAAAGAACTTGATGCGTGATTGCGTATCTCACTCAGCAGCGATCTGAGGTGGTCTCACATCGAGGCTTTCTAAAACGTAAAAAAAAAAATTAGACGTAGGTATGTAGTAGGGAATGCTATTCATTTCAAGCCAATAAAAACAGGCAGACACCACTGGGACCTATCCCTTAGCTCTCAACCTTAAATGTAGATAGGAACTATGGCCGCGGCATATACGTATTATGCATTTACCAAGACTTATTTAAGACGCTTTATTTGCTACTTTTCCACGCCAGGTTTATCTGACATACATACATATAATCACGTCTATTGTCCTCGAAGGATTAGTCAGAGACTAGGCAATGAGGACAGGAAAACCAGTAGTAAACTTTACCAAAGTTTACCATAACAAACTTTTCACCAAATAGCGACTGCACATGTGCTCAGCGTGACAGGTGGTGAGCCAATCGCCGCTCTATGCTTATGTAAGTATGTGCAGCCTTTAGACCGTTAGTCGCCTTTTACGACACCCTATGGATGAGAGGGGGTGGTAGTATTATATAGCTTTCTAATGGTCAAAGAATTTTCTAAATCGCTCCAGTAGTTTCTACACCCAAAACGCTGACTACCTACGGGGGGAAGGGGCTGACACTTTGCGCCCCATGGAAGTGATAGGTACCCATAATTATTTTACAAAAAAAGTCACGTCCGCCATCTTGGATCTCGAAATAGATGTTGTATTCGAAATCGGCATCCCGGAAAAGTATGGAAGTGATACCCATAATTATTTTACATAAAAAAGTCGTGTCCGCTATCTTGGATCACAAAATAGATTTTGTATTCGAAATCTTCACCCCCGAAAACCATAAAAGTAATATCCATATTGATTTTATATTAAAAAGTTGCACCCACCGTTTTGGATCTCGAGTTTAATAGCTAATTACATCTTGCCTAAATATCAGCGTATTCTAAAATGGCGTTTATCCATATAAAAAACATATTGAAAAAGACCTTACGCATTTATAATGTATGTGTTGTGCATTAAATATTACCTTTCAATTCTCATGAAAAATAAATTAAAATTGACTACACGTGTTTTAATACAATGCGCCACTCCTGACGCGTGTGTCCCCAGTGCATTGTATGGTAAGCCCCAGTCGCATCGCGCCCCGCCCGCCCCGCACACCCCTCGCTATTGCCCTGTCTAGACGTGCCCGTTGGAAGCCTGGCGTCGACTACAGTAGAAACGCGTCGAATCGAAGCGAGTCGCATTTATTCCTAGTGCGTCCATCTCTGAAAATTCGAATCGAATTGTTCATTCATGGTAACTCTTCAACAAATTAGATCGTGTTTTCGTCATGAACAGCACGGATGAAGAGAAGTTTTTATTTCGAATACTTTTTAATAAAAAAATCATTTTTATTTAATGAAAGATTTTTATGAGTTTTTAAATGATATCTACATATATTAAAAATAAAAATACGTTGGCGCATTCGCTTCTCCGCGTCGACTAAGGCGCGCCGAGTCGAATCGAATCGCATCGGCGAAGAAATTCGCCTGTCGAGCAATTCCCGCGGTCTATTCGATTCGGCCCGCCGTGGCTCTTCGCTAGTGGACGCAGTTTCATAGAAATATATAGGAGGCAACTTTCTGCGATTCGATTCGACTCTGCTCGGCGAGCCTAGTCGACGCGAGCCTTAAAAGGTATATAAGTAGACTGTATTAGTATAGATACACATATACACTCACGACTATTATACCTTAATAGTCCACGCTCGACCAAATAACAACTGCACATGTGCTCGTGATAGGTGTTAAGCCCTTCGCCGCTCTGTGCTATTGGATGTATGTGCAGTCTTTAGTCCGTTAGTCGCCTTTTACAAAACCAAAGGAAAATCTTTTCCCTTTGGGGTTGGTAGTATTCTTTAAATAAGCCGCTATTTTTTTTTCATTTATATTCAGGCAACGCAGGCCCATAGATAATACCTTACAGACTAACATACATATAATTTATATTATTATCACTATTTACACGTAGACACGGCGACGTGTGACGCAACGCGGTGTCCGGTAGCCGTCCACGGAATCGCCGGAACAGGACACCTTTCGGCCAAAACTCCTCTTTTATAAAGGCCGATAGATGGTCGGTCGGTACTCTCACCACAAATGAATTATAATTCACATTGTGGCGGGACTCCAACCGCTCGACCCTTAGAGTGAGTTTTCTCTTGATCCGTATGTACTCTACGATCTTCTCTGCCTTCGTAGAATAATGCAGTCGGGACACGTACAGCAGCGTCGTCGGTATAGCTGGACGCAGCAGGTGGTTCGGTCCGGTCGGTGCAACACCGCATAGGTTGCGACAGGCGGGCTTCCTCTTCTTCCTTTCCACTGTGGTAAAGCCCTCCTCGTCACGATGGTGAACCTCCGGTGCCGCAGGAGTAGCTCCATGGATGACTCCCTGGCTATTACACAGCTCTGATATTGAATACTAGCGACCGCTCGCTTTCACCCGCGTGGTTGCCGTTCCCGTAGGAATATCGGGATGAAAAGTATCCTATGTGTTAGTTATAAACTATCTGTATGCCGAATTTCATCTAAATCCATTCAGTAGTGTTTACGTGAAAGAGTAACAAACATACATCCATACTTACAAACTTTCGCGTTTATAATATTAGTAGGATAGGAAATAATAAATAATTACTTACATAAATACCACTTTTTTTGTTATAAATATAAGAAGTACGAAATGGAAAATTTATTATATTTACATAAAAGATTACTTAGCGATTTTACATACGAGTTTTTTTAAGTATTCTATATCTCACTAAAATAACGTACTTATATACCGGTAAGGACTTATAAAAATGTTATGTATTGAAATTATATCCATACTAACTCGAAAAGAGATCTAACACTGCCTTAATTCTTAATAGATAAATAGGTACATAAATTCTGTGTGTAACTAATTCCAGTGTTTTTTAACAAGACGTTTAGTACGGCTGGAGCTTAACTCCTTAATACCACAAATAGATAAAAGACAATATCTAAGAGCCTCATAGTATGAAGGAAGAAATAAAATTATTATAAGCACGCCTACGAAGTTGTCAGGTGACAGCTACAAGCCTGAAGAAGCTTTCTCAGTTAAAAAGGCGGTCTGGAAGATGTGTCCGTTATAGTGGCAGAGCCACCAATAACATTATTTTTATATCCTGTTTGATACATCATTGAAAAACCAACATTATAGGAATAAAATACCTTTAAAATAGGAACCGTGTCGCGTAGCGGTGAAAGAATACTACCACCCACTCTCTTCCCTTGGGTGTCGTAAAAGGCGACTAACGGACTAAAGACTAAGCCCATAGTAAATCCAACAGCATAAAACGGCGATGGGCTCACCACCTGTCACGTTGAGCACATGTGCAGTCGTTATTTGGTGAATAGTGGACTATGGCAGAGGATTGCTTTTGCGGTCCGCATTGCCTAGTCTCTGACTAACCCTTCGGGGATAATAGTCGTGATAAAAAACCTTCTGAATAGTCCAAAATGTTCAAAAACGACGGCACCGCTCTTAAAGCGATTATAAATTACAGTTTCCATTGTTCGATGTTCTACAATGTCAAGGGCATTGAAATAATTGAATTTTGCGAGTGATGTGACAGGCAGGTATAATATTATATTAACAATAACTAAATAATGCTTAATTTTAACATATTACATCATCAACATAATATTACAAGAAGTAGCAGCAGTTACTATTTTCTATTTTGATCCTCTGTTAAAAATTGTAAATTATGCCTATTAAGCAGGACCTGCTAGCACAACGGGTAAAAAATCACGACGACAAAGATATCAAGTAACTATCATCTTGTAAAACTACGCTGAAGACGCGATGAACAATTTAAAAAACGTTGCACTACTATTTTCTTTTGTTTTGCGTTTCAGCAGACATTAATCTGGTAGGATAGATGCAACGAAAATGTGAATTTTATAAATAAGGAGCAGAATTATTTTGATTCGTGAAAACGACTGGCACATAACCACATGGTTACTCATGTGACATAACTGTATGACATTATGTTACAAAATGTGTCAAATAGCAAAATTATAAACATTTAATCTAGCGTGTCCAACATTATTCAATACTAGCGGCCGCTCGCGGTTTTACCCGCGTGCTTCCCGTTCCCGTAGGAATATCGAGATAAAAAAATATCATGTGTTAATCTAGGTTATAAACTATCTGTATGCCGAATTTCATTCAAATCCATTCAGTAGTTTTACGTGAAAGAGTAACAAACAGACACACTCACAAACTTTCGCCTTTATAATACTCGTATTAGTGTGATGTGATAGTGTGATATATTTATGAGGCTTTTTTTATGTTTGCATCCCATTGCTGATCGAAGGACTCCCAAAAACTTCCACTTTCCTAGATTATGGCGGTTTTCTACTATCCTTTGATAGGTCATCCCGCCAACTTTTGCGAGGCTGAATTCCTTGATGCGACCTTTTTAGACCCAAAGCTATGGCATGTAGGTAGTTACTCTTAACTTAAACTACTTTTTTATCACAGACATTTATTAGTTTTTTATTTGTTTATCCTTTTTAATTTCCTATCACTATTGTCAACGTTCTTTGGTTTTCACTGGTGTCGCTTCTGCTGCTTATTAAGTTTCTTAATTTAATATTAAGATAATATTTCATTTTCTAAAAACAAATTGGACACAAAAACAGTACAGAAAATGGTTGTAATATTTTCTGTACTGTTTTTTGTGACCAAACTTAAGCCAAATTAAAAAACATATTTATGATACCAAAAAAAAATTGAAACGATTAACGATGGACGTGCAGCAGACTTTGTACAAATGAATTTTACTTTGATATTTGAATAAATAACAAATATTAAAAATCTTATTTTTATTATAATACTCCTATATTTTCCTTCGTGTCCGTTACACAGAGAATGCTGTCTCCCTCTGCACCCATTGTAAAAAAACAAGGTATTTTCCTTTGCACCAGTTTGCATACGTCTTTCAATGGTTCATTGTGGAATTGGAGCACTATTGCCGGCCCGAGTTTGTTTAGGCGCCGCCGATGTTTGCCACGTTCTTACAACAAAGAAACAGGTGCGTTTAGTGGACCTACACAAATACTTACTACGGAATGGGCGAGATTGGGGCTTGGCTGCAGTGCGAGCGTTTTTCTACAGTGCGATGTCTTAAGCTGGGATTAGCAATACATTGCTTCGCTACTTTGCTCATTTAAAACATACATATTAAACATACATACAATAATGGCGACCATTTTCCCCAAAGGGTTATTCAGAGACTAGGCAATGAGGACAGCAAAAGCAGTCCTCTACCATAGTCCACTTTTCTCCAAATTGCGACTGCACATGTCCTCAGCGTGGCAGGTGAGGAGCCCATCGCCGCTCTATGCTGTTGGATGTATGTGCAGTCTTTAGTCCGTTAGTCGCCTTTTACGACACCCAAGGGAAGAGAGGGAGTGGTAGTATTCTTTTACCTCTACGCGACACGGTTATTTTTAAAATGAATTTAAATAGTGAAATTAGAGAACTCTTCGACTTAATTACTAGCCTTGTGCGAATGAGGCTTTTTGAAACTTCGTTGGCCCGTTATTTCTCACACCTACTTCAGTGCGCGCGCTACCTTTTTTTTACAATCGATTGGCACAGTACATACACACACACACACACACAGGAGCGCTTAGAAAGTGAGGCCCTAGGTCTTTTAAGAAACAGAAACGTCAATTCGAAAACTTTGCCTTGTGTCTGGGTCCTTCAATCAACGTTTTATTTCGATTTGACGGATTTTTTCAAATTGTTTTTTGTTTATCCATAGAATTAACAATAAAGAAAATACTGGTTCGTTTAAAGGTATCTTATAAACCAATATGAAGTTAGTGTGGGTAACGACACTGCGAGCAAAGATACATCATAATTTGGATTAAGAGTTTAGCTGCTGTAAAACCAGACACAATAGATATTCAAATGTTAGAAACCTCTAGGAGTCTTAGATTAGTCAGAGACTAGGCAATGAAGACCGCAAAAGTAGTCCTCTGCACTTTTCACCAAATAGCAACTGCACATGTGCTCAGCGTGACAGGTGGTGAGCCTATCGTTGCTCTATGTTGTTAGATATATGTGCAGTCTTTAGTCCGTTTTATGACACCAAGGGAAGAAGGGGGGTGGTTTTTTTTTTTTTTATTTGCAACGGATAAGCGCTTGGCCTTTATCTCACCTGATGGTAAGTGACGATAAGGCCGAAGGTGGAAGCGCGCTTCACCCGGAATCCTCAACCACTGAGGAACTGGCTATCTTATCTCAACCTGCCGGAACACAACAATGCTATAAACAACGTTGTTATGGCGACAGACTTAGATAAGATGGTGGTAGCTAGCCAGGCGGACTTAACAGCCCTACCACCAACCAAACCGAGCACACAAAGATGTACTCCCCGCTGGGAATCGAACCCGGGACCTCTGAGTCTGAAACAGGTAGCTTAGCCACTAGACCACAGAGGCGGTTAAAAAAAGTTGGTAGTATACTTTTAATGAGCCGTTACGCGACACGCGACACGGCAAGGGGTAAATGATATGATAGGAATGCATACGCTTAAAATAATTAAACACTTATTTTTAAATAAAATTTTAAACACTGAAAAAAGACGACAACCTCAGGCGGGAATCGAACCACGCACCTTCCGCATTCCGGGCGGCTGCCTTAACCACTTGGCTACCGAGGTCTGGCTTTCGACCGTCGAAATTTGCCAGTGCTTGATGCTTATGTTTTTAGTCAACATTGCTTCATCATTTTAAAATTTTACTTAAGTATATTTAAGCGTTAATAAAACGCTAAAATATAAAACATTAATCTATAAACGTAGCTTCATCTTAACCGAATGTTCAAATATTTGTAAAAATATTTCTTTCGGATCTCAGAGGTGAAAACTTCTATGATTTGATGAAGCAATGTTGACTAAAAACATAAGCATCAAGCACTGGCAAATTTCGACGGTTGAAAGCCAGACCTCGGTAGCCAAGTGGTTAAGGCAGCCGCCCGGAATGCGGAAGGTGCGTGGTTCGATTCCCGCCTGAGGTTGTCGTCTTTTTTCAGTGTTTAAAATTTTACTTAAGTATATTTAAGCGTTAATAAAACGCTAAAATATAAAACACTTATTTTTATTAAGATTTACAAATTAAACACAAAATGCTAATTATTTATTGAAACAACCCATTATGGACTAGTGATGCAGTTCGGCATTAGATTTATGAAGTTGTTGCTTATGGTACAGAGTTGTAAATAAACACAGTAAATTAAGTTACAAGAATACAAAAATACTTAAGAAACTCGCTGTCAATATCAACCCACCTTTCGACATATACAAGGAATGAGATAAAGGTTTTAGGTCATGTTTTGATAACAAATACCAGCTTTCATAACCCTCGCTATGTTTTCATACAATACATTATTTGTTTAGTAACTCATTTAATGTCTTATTATATCCCGTTTATCTACGCTCTTTTTCACAAACACTATGTACTTCGTTATTGGAGCAGTTTCTAATGGGATTGGTTCCTTGACAAATAGTTTTGTTTAAGGGGTAGTTTCGTTTGTTGGTTTTGCACGATATTGAATTAGGTACCTACTCTAAGAGATTTGGTAAGAAATTTGGTAAAGTTTCACACAGTTCAGGATTCCGGGTGAAGTAAGCTTCCACCTTCGGCGTTATCGTCACTATTTTGCAATTATCTTGTTTTTCGTCTTCAATTTTATGTAGACTTTTTATTTTTGCATTGTAGTTCGTTCATGCGCAGCTTTGTTTGCATTTTACGTAAGTAGGTAGGTACTTTGTTGTTCCCGCCAAAGCCGGGACGGACTCAGCGGTTGTTGACGACCGCGTCCGCCTGTCTTCCGCGGCGCCACCGCTGCGCGAGCCGCCGCCGCTAGCTTGGTGAGCCGCGCGCGCCGACCAGTCTTCTGCTAGCTAACGCGAGACGCCCACAAAATACGCGCGCTGCTATCTGCCTTATTATAGTGACTCCTGAACCTAAAGTGAAGAGCTCGACCTAAACGCCCTTAACCAGTGCCCCTAGTGAACTGTTTAGTGTAGTGACTGTGCGCCAGGAACCAACCTACATCGCCGCCCGCAAGCCTCGCCGCCCGTGGTCAGCTCGCATGACGGTTCCTGACTCATCATCCCTGTAAGTACATCCTTCCTACCTACCTACCTACCAGTTCCCTACGTCGCGTAGTCGCCACGTCTGAGTGGCGACTACATTTGGTCCTTCGAGCCGCTGAGACATGAGAATAGGTAGTGGAGCTTGACTGCGTCCGACAGGGTCGCCATGTCGTCAGTCAGACTCCTAAACAGCGCAATGAAGGAAGGCCAGTCCTCCACTTTTGAGCTGAACCTGGGCAGCGCAGCAAATGCGTCACCGCCCGTCCACCTCCCCGGCTCGCAGTCAGCCCTTCCCCGTCTACTCGGCCTACCAGCAAAGCTGCTCCTCATCATCGTCATCGTCCTCTTCCTCACGCTCGACGCCCTACTGTCCCTATTGTGCCATTAGGGGACATACGCTCATGACGTGCAGATGGTACAATGCCCAGCCAACACAGGGCCGTTGGGACTTCGTACAGGCACGCGAGCGCTGCCAGCGTTGTCTCGGCCGTCACTACGAGAGCGAGCCGAGGGCCCAACGCACTCAGCTCATTCGTCGTCTGTACATGTGCCCCCACCACAGCTGACAGAGCACTCGAGGGAGCGTCCCAGAAACAGCAGGCGGCACGAACCCGCACATGCCAAACAGGCGCAACCCAGCTCTGCTCACAGAGCCAGCCCGCCCAGGTCCGGTTCGCCAGGTAGGCCCCGCGAACGCCGCCAGCAATTATGACTCCCTACTATCACAGAGCACCCTAGCGAAGAGGTAGATTTAGCCCATGCCCAGTCAACCCATGCCCACACAGCTGATACATACTCAGCTCATACAATTTCAGCTGATACTCAATCAGCTCACTCACCTTCTGTGCCCACTGGCACACCCATTTTGTTGCCAACCGTCTCACTAAGAGTCGCGGACGTACATGGCCATCTTCACACAGCCAGGGCTTTATTGGACTGTGGCAGTATGCTGACGTTAATAACGTCACGCATGGCACGACTTTTGAACCTGCCATTAAAACCCACTTCTTTAAAAATTACAGGAGTTGGGAATCAGCACAAACATGAGTCAAAGGCGGCAATAACAATAGTATGCCGACCCACTCACAATGATACTCCTACAATTACTGCCACAGCTCACATTTTAAAAAACGTCACTGGCTACCTTCCCTTAGAGAAGGTACCAAACATTTCCCACGTACTAGGCCAGCCACCCGTGCCATTGGCTGACCAGCTTTACCACACACCAGCCCCGATCGACCTCTTATTGGGGTCGGACGTTCTTGGCCAGGTGTTGGACGGGACTAAGGTCTCATTGGGCCCGGGCAAGCCCATAGCCTTCGGCACGATTTTCGACTTCGCGTTGATAGGACCCATTGAGGACTTGTATGCGCAGCCGGCGCAGCAGGTTAACTCAGCTCACGTCGTCAGCTCACAACCAGACTCAGCTGAATCAGTCCAGGACATACGTCAGAGTCTGGAAAGGTTCTGGGAGTCTGAGGAGCCACTCCCTCAATCTCGCACTCATATTGATCCCCTGGAGGAACAATGCGAGGAAATCTTCCGCTCTACCACTACACGCGATCCCTCAGGCAGATATACGGTCGCTCTGCCCTTTCTAAAGGACGCCCCTCAACTAGGTAAAACTCACCCTATCGCATTACGCAGATTCCTCAATATTGAGAAGAAGCTAATGGCGAACCCGTCCCTGCGTTCTAAATACGTCGACTTTATGGCCGAATACATCGACTTAGGACACATGGCTCCCTGTCACCCAAATACATTCGCCCATAAACCTCACTTCTACATCCCTCACCATGGCGTATTTAAGTCAGGGTCGGACAAGCTGCGCATTGTTTTTGATGGTAGCTGCAAAAGCTCCAATGGTGTCAGCATAAATGAATGCCTACACACAGGCCCCGCCCTTCAACAGGACATTGTGGACATCATCATGTCCTTCAGAACGCATCCAGTCGTTTTCAGCACTGACATCCAGAGGATGTTCAGAAATGTGCTGGTTGCCCCAGACCAGAGACGGTATCAGCTGATACTATGGCGGTCCTCACCAGATCACCCTCTGCTCACCTACGCCCTCAATACAGTCACGTACGGCTTAAGATCAAGCCCATATCATGCAATCCGCACCCTGCTCCAGCTGGCTGATGATGAAGGCCATCGCTACCCTGGAGCCGCTCAGGTTCTTCGCAAGTCTATCTTCGTTGATGACATCTTGTGTGGTCATGACACGGTTGAATCCGCCCAAGCACTTCAGGACGAGTTGATAAGTCTGCTAGACCTAGGCGGCTTTCAGCTCAGTAAGTGGACATCTAACTCGCCTAAGCTGCTCGAGAGATTTCCCGACAACCAATGTGACATGCCCAAGGACTTCGACATGAACCCAGAATCCACGTCCATTAAGGTCTTGGGTATACAGTGGAGCCCTCAGTCAGACGAGTTCACTTACCGCATCTCTCTGCCCCCCATCACACATGTCACAAAGCGGTCTATTTTAAGCACCGTAGCCTCACTTTATGACCCAAACGGCTGGGTTTCCCCCGTTATCTTCCGCGCAAAGCTGCTGCTTCAGCAATTGTGGCTACTGAAGCTCGAATGGGATGAGCCCACTCCCTCTGAAGTGCAAACGGAGTGGCACCACATCTCGGAGGATCTGCCGCTGTTGTCTAGCATTCGCTTCCCTCGGCACGTTTGTGCAAGCAAAGGCTCAGCTGCATACTCGCTTCACGGGTTTGCAGATGCCTCTGAAGCCGGGTTTGCCGCCGTTGTTTACCTCCATGAGCTCGATGCCTCCGGAGATACTTTGGTACACTTGATTGTCGCCAAGTCGCGAGTCGCACCAATCAAGAACCGCCTCACAATCCCCAAGTTAGAGTTGTCGGCCGCCACTCTACTCTCCCAGCTCATGATCCGTGTGTCGGTTCAGTTATCGGCCCATATCAGTATACAACAACACATATGTTGGTCAGACAGTACGATAGTCCTGGCCTGGCTCAATACACCGCCTCACCGTCTTCAACCCTTTGAAGCCAACAGGGTAGTCAAAATCAGCTCAGGCTCACCAGAATGTACCTGGCGACACGTACCTTCTGAGCTCAACCCGGCAGATTGCGCAAGCAGAGGAATGTCTGCGCAATCCCTGTCAGCCCACGAGCTATGGTGGTCTCCCACGTGGCTTGGACAGCCTTGTGAGTCTTGGCCTGCGATGCCCTTAGCTCTGGGCCATCACGCCCTGCCCGGCCTTAAGCCCAAACACGTCCCGTCACTGGTCACAGTGCCCGGTCTTGACTTTGACCTGCTCACTCGGTTCAGTTCACTAGACAAGCTCGTCGGAGTGACAGCTTGTCTAAAACGCTTTCTGCACAACTGCAGACACCACCCAGATTCGCGACGCTCAGGCCCCTTGTACGTCAGTAAACGAAGAGAGGCCCTACTTTACTGGGTGCGCAGTGTCCAGCACAATGAGTTTGCGGAGGACATCCACCGCCTTCAAACTGGCAAAATCTGCTCCGTCAGACTCCAGCGGCTGTCACCTCTCATTAAAGATGAGCTCCTTAGAGTTGGTGGACGACTGTCCCATGCGTCTATCCGATATGACGCGCAGCACCCGCTCATACTTCCCAGCTCTAGCCCACTTGTAGACCTTATCATTGACCACTACCACAAAATACACTGCCATCCTGGTGCTGACACTTTACACGCTATCCTACGCCAACAATTTTGGATATTGTCCGCGCGCCGTATTATTAGACACCGAGTTTTTAAATGCATTAGATGCTTTCGATGCCGGGCCCAGCCGCAAGCGCCCTTCATGGCCGACCTGCCAGCCGATAGAGTTACGCCTCAGCCAGTATTTAGTCAAGTCACGACCGATTTTGCCGGACCATTCCTCGTTAAATCTAGTACCCTACGTAATGTTAAACTCTTAAAAGCGTACTTTTGTATATTCGTGTGCCTCTCGACTAAGGCGGTTCATTTAGAACCGGTCTCGGACCTCAGCACGGAAGCGTTCCTCGCGGCATTACAGCGTTTTATAGCACGCCGCGGTGCCCCGGTTCTCATCCGCTCGGACTGCGGTACAAATTATGTAGGCGCTAGAAATCAGCTCATCGAAGTACAAAACTTTCTTGCCTTGAACAATGATACGATTGCGCACAAGCTCGCTGGTCAGCACATTACTTGGTTGTTAAACGTCCCTAAGGGACCATGGTTCGGTGCGTTACATGAGATCAACGTAAAATCAACAAAGCAACTTTTATATCGCGTAATTGGCGAACAGCACCTCACATTCGAGGAATTCTCTACACTTTTGGCACGAATCGAAGCTGTCCTTAACTCTAGACCTCTCTGCCCACTTTCGTCTGATCCCTCAGACTTTGAGCCGCTTACAGCCGGACATTTCCTCATAGGCCGCCCACTAACGACCCTTCCCGAACTATCCGTGGAAGATAGGCCGATCTCCACACGTAGGCGATTCCAAATGGTACAGGCCCTTTCCCAGCGCTTCTGGACGCTGTGGACCCAGTCCTACCTTCATACTCCAAACCCGCTCCAAATGGTTGTCCCCATCCTCCCCTCCCCGAGTTGGCGAGCTCGTCCTCATCAAGGAGGACAACCTGCCTGCCCTCCAATGGAGACTGGGGCGCATTGCTCGCACCCTGCCTGGGAAGGATGGCGTCGTGCGGGTGGTAGACCTGGACACCGCGAACGGACATCTTCGGAGGCCTGTATTCCGGATCGCCAGGCTCCCAGTGGATGAGCCCCCCCTGGCCCCCGGAGGATGTTCCCGCCAAAGCCGGGACGGACTCAGCGGTTGTTGACGACCGCGTCCGCCTGTCTGCCGCGGCGCTACCGCTGCGCGAGCCGCCGCCGCTAGCTTGGTGAGCCGCGCGCGCCGACCAGTCTTCTGCTAGCTAACGCGAGACGCCCACAAAATACGCGCGCTGCTATCTGCCTTATTATAGTGACTCCTGAACCTAAAGTGAAGAGCTCGACCTAAACGCCCTTAACCAGTGCCCCTAGTGAACTGTTTAGTGTAGTGACTGTGCGCCAGGAACCAACCTACATCGCCGCCCGCAAGCCTCGCCGCCCGTGGTCAGCTCGCACGACGGTTCCTGACTCATCATCCCTGTAAGTACATCCTTCCTACCTACCTACCTACCAGTTCCCTACGTCGCGTAGTCGCCACGTCTGAGTGGCGACTACATTTGTATTCCTCCAAGTATAAAGAGCTGGCGGCCGCTCGCGGTTTCACCCGCGTGTTTCTCGTTCCCGTGGGAATATCGGGATAAAAAGTGTCCTATGTGTTAATCCAGGTTATAGACTATCTGTATGCCGAATTTCATCCAAATCCATTTAGTAGTTTTTACGTGAAAGAGTAACTAACATCCTTTTGAATATATATAGACCCTCGCCGTAAAAAAACGTAGACCCTGGCCGTAAAAAAACGTAGAAAAATTTATAGGCCAAAATTGGCCTATCGCGCAATCCTGGCGGTCAGTGTCATTGTGCCGTCAAGCAGTGTTTACCTCTCGCGTTTCGGTGAAATTGTTCGCAAAATGACCGTTTGCTCAGTGAAATTCTGTCGAAACTACAAAGGCAAAATCTTTTCGAAAAGGAAAGTCACGTTTCATCTGTAAGTATCGATAAATTTTAATGAAAATTTAAATTTTAACAATAATAACGGCCATGTATGCGTAGTGTTGCTGGTGTCAAAATAAAAAAATCCCATTATTGGTGGCAGAATATAAAAGGAGGTTTAAATATAATAAGTATGATAAAAAATACTCAGTTGTAAGTTAGTATTTATACATGGCCTTGTTGTAAATAAAGTAAATACATTTAATATAATTATTATTAGAACACTTTCAAAGTTTCCTTTTTTTAAACTGATGTCTGATTTATAAGAGCGTGAATAAATGTCACGGTTCCTTTCGATGCCTGCCGAATGTTTGTAAACATATTACTGTCATTTGTGCAAATGTCTAGTTTCACTAGGATTTTACTGTTTTTTAAAGAAAGACACAATAGTTAACTGTTTTCTTGTGAATGTCTCTCAAGAAAAAGTAAAATCCTACTGCAACTAGGTATAACAGTAATCTGTTTACAAACATTCGTCGTCGAATTTGGCTGGAGTATAGGTTCCGTTCTAAAACAAGAAAAAATATAATACCTACTGTAATAATTTATAATACTATTATTATAAATTGTTATTGTGGTATGGTATCGATATTCGAACTGAATAAAAAAATTATTATGTTTGAAATGGAATGTACGTAAGTATTTATGTAAGAAGTGTGTGTTTAAGTATATGTATGTAGGGGATGGTAGTATGTATGCTTCAGAGCTCGATGGCGCATCGGCTAGCACGTTCGGCTTGCGATCTTGCCCGCTAAGCAACTTTCGCAATGCCGGGTATGGGTGACCAAATTTAAAACATCTCGAGCTCCTCCGTGCTTCGTAAGGCACGTTAAGCCGTTGGTCTCGTTTGTTGTCGTAAGATGACAGTTGTTAAAACCCACCAACAAGCATTAGGCCCGCATGGTGGGTTATGGCCCAATATCCCCACGTGCTATCTCCACGTTGGAAGCCTGCGCCTAGCAGTGGGACGTTTATAGGCTGATGACGATGATGACGATGTTTGAGAAAGGGCGGGTGTATGTTTGTGCCCCTAAAAGGTCAATATTTCTCGTCTCATGTAAACCATTGGACACGGATATTGATGGCAGTCATCACATTATGTAACCTTTACAACTGTTCGACCACATTGTTACATTGGAGATTTTGTCCCTTTTGGGGAAAAGGAAGAAAATACCAAATGCAAGCTTCAGTGGGTTGTTATCAAATAAAACCATAAAATGTTCAACAGCTAGGCAGTATATTGTAAAAGAACACACAAATATTTTGTCCAACAACAATAAAATAAAATTATAAATTTTATTTCATTCTTATTATTTAAAAGAGGGGGGTTAGTCACAATTTTGTCTTATATTATGTTAGGTACAATTCATCTACGTTACTCCTTTTAATTTATTTAGCCGAAAATCACAAATAAAAACTATCAGTCGAAATTGACCCTAGGGTCAATCTCAAATGAAAGTTCAACAAACTTTCTATTAATTTTGCCAACTATAATTTACTGTTTAAAGTAATCTAAACCTTATTCCAAAGCTATATCACCCCCTAAAACACACTAAAATCCTAAGAGTCCAAAGTGACCAAGCGGGTCGGTGATAATTTTAATTTAAAATAAATTTTATAATACTGTTCCTACTACTGCCTAACCAGCCAGCTAATATCTCAGTCGTACGAGCTATGGTCATGAGTGGGGGTCGGGATAAAGCCAATACCGTTCGGAGTATGAAGTTGAAATTAAAATTAAATTACTCCGTCTAAAAAAAATATTAAATTAAATGTTTTAAACCGTTTAACCGTATCAAAACTCTCACACGTTTAAAGCCGATACTCTAGAGAACCGTGGGGTTATACCGATATTAAATAAATATTTATGGACGCCAGGATCGTATAGTCGATCCGAATCTGGAGACGATGTCACCATACAACTTCACACAGGTCGAACTCGCAGATCCTCAAAGGTTTCACAACTTCACCAACGCTTGGTGTAGTTGGATATAAAAGAAAATACTATGTTAAGGTTTCGAAACCCTAATGTAAAAATATGTTCCTGAATAACGAACGATTAAACCCAGAGTGGGGGTACAAAAACCGTCAACGCCTGTGCGGCGACAGCTCGCTGGCAGCAGGTGGCCGCTGGTGCCCCGAAGAGGCAGGTCTCGCGTCCAGGCTTTAGGGCCCAGCTCTAAATCCTGGCGGCGAGACGGGCCTCTCGAAGCATCTGAAATTATCAACACGGGGCCTATTTATAACACTACACGCCTAGTTCAGAACTGTTACATAAATTAGGGTCCCGCAGTCTGCTATCAGTGTATCTGGGGCTGCAACCTATCATAACCAGGGACTCGCAGCGCCATGGGTTATCAAAAGCTTCCCAACGCTGTTGCACAACTAAAAACTCACACTCCAACACTAACATTTAACACCATGTTTTAATTTTAGCTTTGTTTCACCTTTAACTAGTACACAAGGCACTACACGGCTACGATATTCCAATAAACATAACTAAACAATGCCAGACTACTGTTGGATGGGGCAATATCCACTTAATAAAGGGGTTTGACACGTCTGCCACATGGCCAAGAGCCTTGCGTCGCCTGGCGACAAGGCAGGATTCAGACACCATGAAATATCGATTTGCTTTCCTAGTATGACGGCTTATTATATTTAAACAATGCTATTGAGATACTCACGCGTTGGGATATCCTAGATTTACGCGTGGCTGCCAGCGGTGTCACGACCGGTTGGTTGTGGCACGGATTCCTGTAAATAAACCACACACTTGTTGACTATATTCTCAAGCTAATGACGCTTCAAATCCACTACATTATTACGACCTCAGATTAAAACAAAAGGTGACTACGACGGCTCATGCCTACCTGAGTGCATTGATCTCAACTCCTCGCACCACGTCACACCAGAGATTGAACTCGTTTGGGCGTCGCAACTCGGCAGCTTTCCTTTCGCCGGAAACACTTATAAATCGAAGGCCAGCTTATAATTTATACTCCCATTGTCGGGTAATTCATAAGAAATTGTTCTTTTAAAATTTTCCTTCAAACTAACAAAACATCAAATATGACGTCTGTCACAACTCGCCCTCTGCTAACAGAACTTGCCAACAATAACAACACACGACCTAAAAAAAAATTAACGTTTAGCAATGGGAAATGCATTTTTCTTTAATTTAAAATTGTGTTTTGTGATATTTAACTCACTAATTACCCTGTCTTAATATTAAGGAGTATTAGTTTCCTCTCTGGTAACCCCTACGGGCAGAGACAATATCCATATAAAAAATATTACTCCCGTTCGAATGTTCTAGATAAAAGTCCATAAAGAAAAAATTAGTTCTATTTCCGGATTTGCTTGAATTAAATTTAATTACTTAAAGTAATTATTATACATATTAATTTATTATGTAATTTATTATTAGAACTGTTTCGACTATTTTTTAAAATTGAATCTTTTATGTGAAATTAAAAGCTGACAGCTACTTCGCCCCGCTACCGGTAGGCGTCGCTACGGTGGCTGTCATTTTGTCTATGGTGTTATGTCAAATACAAAACGTAAACACGGAATAAAATCTCTTTAGATGTAAGTTTAAGTCTTACTAAAACTGATTTAGAAATATGTTTTAATTGAAAATGCAAGAAAAGTGTGTCTTGTAATGTGTCAGCCAAGGCTCCATGTCTTTAATGTGAAGAATAATGGATTTAATTCAAACAAGCTACACGGACTAATGTTTTTGGACATTTGATCATTCTAACGCAATGGTTTCAGGTAAGTACTATTCAACCATTGCGAACTTCTTTTGTAGATAAGTAAAGGCAGACAGGGCCCTGAATTTACAACGTAACAACATAGCAAACATTTTAACTTTCAGATTTCCAACTGATCCGGTAGAAAGAAGTCGTTGTCGAAATATTTAACTATAAGGTTTCAACATAATAAGAAATTAGAGAACATGAAAAATGATGTAACATCCAAACGAAAGTTATTTAAGAAACAAATACAAAGAGAACGACATTCATTGTTTTGATTTTAATTTAAAATATTTAAATTTCTAATAAAAAAATCAATTTTGATTAAGTAATAAATGTAAATCATCCTGTCTGTTGCTTCTATTTCGTCTCTATTACAAACATATCACACGCACGCAGGCTTCCATTAGCGCATTATTTTATTGTACTCGCCCTCGCCTTCAATCATCCATTTCTTCTAAGCACACCAGCTTCTTTTATGCGTTATACCTACATATACGATAGACATACCTAATTTAAAAAGTTATGATATACTATGAATCATTTTAAAATTGTATTGTGGATAAATATTTTTTCCCTACTTTATTGGAAATTACTCATTCGCTGGCAACCATTCGCGCTAGTGTCAGTCATACGCGGCTGTCACGCACACTTCAAATTCAATACAAAAACCGGACGGATTTTGAGAAGCGTTTGTACCGCGATGCTCCGTCTAGACATGTATATAGTCAAAGAAACATCCATCCATACTTTCAACCTTTCGCGTTTATAATCTCTATCTAATCTCGTATTAGTAGGATGATACTATTATCTTTCTTCGACTTCTACTTATTTTAATTCCGACTGGAGCTATCTCCAGTCGGGAGTAAAGCAATTAGAGTAATGACAGCTACTATTCTTTCCTAGAGGTAATGAGACGTCTAGAACGCTAGGGGACGCGAATTTTAGCAACTATTTAAGGATAATATGGGACATATTTAAAAAAAATTAGATTGTTATTAATGTGCGTTTAACACATTAATAATAGTCCTGTTAACCCATCCTGTTAATCTAAATGACTGTGTCGAATCTAAATGACTCTAAATGAGTGGGTTCGCGGAAAACTAATGACACTAATTTGTAATTTCCTTTACTGGCAACAGTAACTATAAAACGTCATTATCATGACATCATTGTCATCTGTTCATTGCTGTCAAAGTGTCAGCACGGACTATTTATCGTTAATTTTGTTATTATTTGATATGTTGTTACTAGTTTTATTTTTAAGCGTTATAATGCTGAAAACTATTCATATAGTCGTAAGAGAACAATAGTTTACAATGTATAAATATTTGTTGGAGAGAAAGCTCAAGGCTTAGATGAATGATTGGCCTCGATTTTTATTGTACTTGTTAGTTGTGTTCAAAAAAGGCAATAAGTTTTTTATTTTAATAAATTGTTAACCTCCCTCCCCCCACACCCGACTGACCCCGACCCCTTAATTTAGGAGACGCGTTTGTACATTTTTAAATATTTTATTTAAGTTTTAAGTAATTTATGTTTTTTAGGTGTGTCTCGTTCTTTTGTAATGAAATTAAAAAGAGAAGGACATAAGTCAGCTGTGTTTTCTACGCCTAAGAAAAATAAACCAAAACCAAAATAGAAAATAAACTAGATGATTTTGAAGTGTGCAATTATTCATAAAGTTTATGAATTTTATCCAGTTCGTAAAGAAGTACCGAGTGATTTATGTTGGTGGCGGTGAAAGTGATTCATTATGCAATGGAAGTTACAATGAGTCTGATATATCTGAAATCCAACCATTGGTGCAATCTGATAATGATGAACATGAAATGTCGTATGATATAGTTGAATACCTATTTAGATAGGTACTGATTTTGATTAATGATAGGTATTAAAAATCAGGCTTTGATAATTTTATTTCTTTGACCCTTGACTTTGTTAAGTAGGCATATCTACAGGAGCACGTTAGATTACATCAATCCAGAATCAGAAATGTTCTTTTTTGGATTTCCAATGACTCCATAATAAATAAATTAATGATAGGTACTATGTGAAATAGTATGAAAAAATTTTAACGCTTGCCAATTCACATGGGTATTACTTTACTTAGTGTTGCAATAAAAAAGGATTTGAGGCGCCCCTAGACCAGGTTTTTTATTTTTCTGGTCAGGCTTTAAATAATAATATTATATCACGGTATCTGGTGAGTAAAATGTTTTTTTTTGCTTTTACAGTTTTAGCTCATGACCTCTGGGATATTTTGTAAAGGCGTCATAATTTAAAATGGTCATTTTAGGTTGGTGTTTTGAGTCACACTTATTCAGTGGCTTTCGGATCTGGGGGAGTATTTTGCCCAACATCCTTTGGGTTTGCTTTTGTTTCTGCATGAGATTAGGTAGGTAGTAACTTTTTTTAACGGTCCTTTGTAAAAACTTTGTATCAGACATTAGGTAGGTACTAATAAGGGCTGCGTAATGTAATGTGTTACTATAAGGCTGTAAGATTCAATTTGATTTACAGTGAATACGACACTAATTATCACGCTAAACAATTAACTGAATTTCTGTGGGAATTGAACTCGTAAGTATGAATGAAGAGCGTAACCCATCTGTTTTACAATCATTTTATAGACAGACACTCGTCAATAAAACAATAGGTACTCTTAACAAAGAAAAATACTGGATCAAATATATGCATAAATATGTATTCCTAGGTAGGTACCTAGATTGAAAACATACCTATGAATATTATCGATACTTACCTAGTACTATTATTTATTCTGTGTCGATACCTGTAATTTAAATTGACGTAAAGCACATTTTTTCCAAAACAAGCTATGAATGCCGTCTTACTTTATTTTTTATTCTCTTTTTTTTCTGTCTAATCCATGTAGCAATACGGCCAATAATACCTACCTAACTATTTTAGACACATTGAAAATGAGACTTAGAGAACGTTTTCAACGAGGTTTTCAATGTCAAATTATACATTTTTAGGTGGCATGTCATGTGATGTTCTTAATTTAATGCTTAACGTAAAAAACGTCAAAATCTTATTTCGTTATACTCGTAAAAGCCCAACCATTTAATCCATATAAAAATGGTCATAGGGAACATTTTAATCACTTTTCTTAGATGTAAGGCACATCCATTTTCTAAAATAACAAACTAGACTAAAAGAGTAGTAGCAAGTATCGATATTATATCCTTCCTTTTTTTGTAATGTTTCTTGAGATTCCTTTTTTGTCGCCTCTGCTTTTTTCCCATCTTGCACAAACTATGACTTTGGTTACGGAAAACTATAAGTACAAGTTTGCAAAATACTATTTGCAAAAAAAATTTACATAAAAATAATTTTTAAATACGCTCTCCAGTCAAATGACCACTCTAGTATTACTCATGAAACACGCCGTCCGATCACTGTCCAAACTAAATATCAAATACTATTTCGAAATAGAAATTTTGCATGCTCTCACACGCAACGCAGCACAGGTTCGTCTAGCAACACGTCTCGCCCCGCACTGACTGCTTGGACGAGAGCGGGGTGACAGTAGGAACTTAGTCGGAATTTTTGAGAAATAACATAATATTTATTGGATTTTAAAAAATTAAGAAAACCATGTTATTTCTTGTTGGTTTATATAATAGAATATAAATTTTCATACGTTTGTGATTGAAATTGAAGCAGTAAAATGGTTACAACTGGAAAAATAGGGGTAACTTCAGATATTTTTTTTATTTATTTTTTCTGGTTAAAATTGAAAAAGAGAAAAACCAAATCACTAATCATATCTTGGTAATTACTGTGTATTTTTTTTGTTTCCGAAAGTACCATATTTTAGTAAGAAAATGGTTACAAAGTTACTTAGTTTCGGGGTATTTTACGACGGATGAGCCTTAAGTTCTATTTATAGTAACGCTTGTTTGACAATTCTGCTTGAACGTCCAGCGACGTCACTATCCTACAACGTGTCTAGTTTTTCTTACGACACAAAAAACAACGTTCTACTCGTACCACTAAGTTCGATTCCAAAACGGCATCAATACAAAACAACATTCATACCACAGAAATCACATCTGTTCTATCCACCAACCAACATCTGTTGATCGCAAAACATACAAATAACATGACGCAAACACTACGTATTATGCAAAATGGAATAGCGAAACTGGTCAGAATGCGAAAGCCACGAATAGTCCAAATAAATGTAATAGAGCCGAACACAATAATCATTTGAATACGAATGTACTGATTTGGGGTAACGCCACGCCTTACATTTATATCCTATACCTCCTTCTCGATATCGGCCGAATTGGTATCCCCTGCGTTGCTTGTAATAAGCAGTTTTATGACCATCTCGCACCTATTTTGTAAGGGTTGTTTGTTTGGAGTTGTGGAATCGTTTCTCTTTACCTTTTCCTTTGGATTGAACTCTCTGTTTTTATGTGGCAATTTGACTAGTGAGAAGATAACTTAGCTTAATGTTAAGGTTACTTTTGACTTGGTTTATCTTTAAAAATAAAAATCAATTGCCTAAAATGTTTGTTCTCGCCTTACTTCAGAACGGTTACATCTCTTTTAATGGCTTATTATTATTTTGTTGCGTTTGTGATTGCTAACAAGGTAAATTGATTGAGGATTTTTTTGGAAATCCGTCACATAAGATCGCGGGCGGGACGCTAGTTTAAAATAAATAAAAATACATTTAATAAAGAAATTGACGAAATGCAATTTCTCTGCAATTAATTTGTTAGTAACTAAGACTATAATACAATTTACTTTAATGGAACTCAAGTTATAGTTTGCTTCTAAAAGCTAAGTATGTATTTGAAAGGGCCTTGATTGAGTTATATCCAGAATGATAATAAGAAGCATAGTGCACGTCCACAAACCTGTCTTAGCACGCAAGTCTCCATTTTCCACTTAACACTAACTCTCGAAACTGTTTTGACAACATAACTTAGTCCTCACTAAGTTACAAATAAGCCAAATCTTTTTACTATCTCTCGCCGTAGTCGGCACCACTTGCAGATAAATGCGTAAGGCCGCGTTTACGTACGTCTGCCGGCGTCGGAATGAAAATGCCAATTTAAATTTAAATGATATTAAATTAAAATTGTTTAGGCTCACATCAATTATTATCTAGACCAAGATGAGTAATCTTTTGAAACCCGTATGGTAAGATAACGGATAAATATACATAAACATAGAAAAAACACCCAGACCCGAAATCAATTTAGAAAAACCTCTAAATTGACCCGACCGGGACTTGAACCCAGGACCTCAGAGATGGCGCGACGCCAGACCCGGCGTGCTACCACTTTACCACGGAGGCCGTCATCATTATCATCAAAGTCATCATCATCAGCCTATAAATATCACACTGCTGAGCTGGGCACTGGCCTTTCTACATGAAATAGAAATAGAAATAATAGAGGCCTATTACATCTCGAATGTGATTTTTGCGTAAAATGCCTATTTTCGCATTTTGTAGTAATTTTGCAGTTGTATTTATCGTTTTTATCGAAATAGGATAATAAATTTGTGTATAATATTACAAATATCCATTCTGTGAGCATAAGTTGAATTCGGACGGCCGGTGCATCGCATTTTGTAGTAATTTTGCAGTTGTATTTATCGTTTTTATCAAAATAGGATAATAAATTCATTATAAAATCTTTATTCCTCATGAAGTAACAGTTACTCTGGAATAAATTTTGCTAAATAATATTATCGCAGATAGGAGATATTCACAGTTAATTTATAACAATTTTCGAAGTTTTTTGTTTTAGAATAAGATTTTTTTCCTATATATAATCAATGATATCTAAAAACTCTGAGGCCACTACGCATTATTCGACTATATAAGAGATAACATTATTTTTTTTTATTTCACTTGTTTAGAACAGTAGTTCAATCGATGAGCTCAAAAAAGTGCCTTCCCGCACTTTATGAAAATCTTTCTGTGCCGTTTTGGGTTTAATTAAAAAGTTAAGCAAAATTTACAAAAAGCGAGGCCGCTAAGCACTATTTTAATAGTTGTTCTACACTATTCAATAAGTCATAATTGTTAATGTATTTTCGTTTCTGAGATCCATAACGCCAAAGTTGGCCATTTTACGCAAAAATCACAGTCGAAATGTAATAGGCCTCTTAAGAGACACGGTATACAATGTTCATAAGTTATTAAGGTAAGGCACACATGTCAGATCAACCTACTCCAAACTGTCAAACTTCTCCAATGAATATTGATCCCTAGAACCAAACAATAAAGTTCAAAATTGATTGTAGAAATTTGGCTGTCCTGGGCATGAACAACAGACTGTGGGCAAATTGAGTTGTAACACACAGCGCTGGCTCAACGTGGCTTGGTGGGCGTACACATATAATCACGACTATTATCCCCGAAGGGTTAGTCAGAGACCAGGCAAAGAGGACCGCAAAAGCAGTACCCAATTTTCACCAAATAGCGACTGCACATGTGCTCAGCGTGACAGGTTGTGTGCCCATCGCCGATCTTAGCTCTTAACATGGGTAGATTAAGCCATAACCTAAACAGAGCTATGAAAAGGTTATTTGAAATACACACATCAAAAGTGTCTAGGGATCAACATATATTTTTGCAATAACTTTTCTCCTGATTGATATTAATTAAAATTTTCTTTAAGGATTCATCAAATAAAGTGTTTTCGTTTGTCTACAGTAACGATAAACCAAGTCACCTTTGCATTAATAAAGAAATTTGCCATATTCCTAATAAAGGGATTTTTGACATTTGAACCACTAACATTAAAGTTCGAAAAAAAGACTGAAATAACAGTTTTCTTTAAAATTTTATTGGGTAACTTAAACAATTAATAATCCGTGTTTCTACCGCGAACACTAACAACACAAGAACATCGGTTTGGCATACTCAAAATGAGTTCATCCAAATCACGCTGTGGAATGGCCGCCCATGTTCGTTCCAACAACAAAAAAAGGTCTTCTTGCGACTGGATACCCTCCATATTCGGCAGAGCTCTTCTCTGTAGCATATCCCATGCATGCTCAATCGGGTTCAAGTCTGGCGACTGAGCAGGCCAGGGCATGACATTGATGTTAGCTGCGGCGAGAGTCTGTCTTACAACTCTTGCGGTGTGCGGTCGTACATTATCATGCATTAACTGAAATAAGGGACCGATTTGCACTTGTAGAGGAACGATGACGTCTAATACAATCGTCTCAGCATAAATTTGAGCGTTGAGGTTGCCTCTGATCCAAATCAACTCAGTTCTTCCGCCGATCCAAATACCCGCCCATACCATGATGGTTCCACCACTATAAGGATGGACTTCCTGGCAGGATTTTAATCGCTGTTGGCGTCCAGGGGTTCTCCAGTGTCGTATACGTCTTGTATCCGGTCTCATACCAAAACGAGACTCATCAGAAAAGCACACGAAACGCCATTGTTCTTCTGCCTAATTTCTGTGTTCAAGAGCCCATTGATATTGAATCCTACGATTGTGCATTGCTATAGGTGGTACCCTTAGCGGTCTTCGGGAATGAAGGTTCACTTCATGCAAGCGGTTTCTGACTGTTTGGTCGCTAATTAAGTTCCCTGAAGAGTGATGAAGCCTCACGGCTAACATCATGGCGGTTATTGTTGGAGCTCTTCGAGTTGTGATTTGAATGTATCGGTCTTGTCTCCGTGTGGTGCAGCGATACCGTCCTCCATGGCGCTCAGCCACGGTACCAGTGCTTCGGTAACGTGTCCAAAGTCGACTGATAACACTCTGACTTGTATTCAGAGCTAAAGCCACAGTACGTTGCCGGGAACCAGCTTCTATCATTCCCACGGCTCTGAGCATTTCTTCCCTGCTTAAATGACGTCGCCGCTCCATAATAACGTTGGTTTTAATCAGTAGTAGGGAAACAGTAGCACTAATAATGTCTTCAATGCGTTGTATGTTTTTATAGGGAAAATATTGACAGCTGATTTTCATCTTTTACTAGAAATTGATTGAAAGTTCCTGTTTCAAATTATGAAATGCACCAAAAAGGATCCATATAAATTTATAAAATCATAAATTTATTACAAAGCCACATCTCAATCTCAAGAAATCCGCATAAAAATGCTTGATCCCTAGACACTTTTGATGTGTGTAGTATACGGATGATAATAGGACGGGTTGAAACAGTAATATAATATAAACTGGAAATATTGGGAAATGAATGAAAACATGAATAGCATTGGCTAAAGAGCTTTTTCACCAAAATATAATAAAGTGACAACTTTTTTTTTCTTTTTTATTCTGCCTATTTTTTCCAGCTGAGCAAAGTTGGACAAAAAATTAATTTTAATCTTATCAATTTAACCATAATTTTAAAAAATATAGGAGTTTGTTCGTCCCACTGTTTAAAAACTGCGACTTTTCCTCTGAACGCACCCTTAGTTTTTAAACAACGTAAAAGCTCTGCATAGTGCAAATATGTGTAGTACAAAAAGAATTACGCAAATACGTCTGATTCAAATTGGTTTGCTCTTACTTTACTGTTAACATTTTACTTAAGTACATACCACAATAGTATCCCAAAGGGTTGGTCAGAGACTAGGCAATGAAGACCAAGACCACAAGAGCAGTTCATTGTCACAGTCAACGTTTCAGCAAAATAACAACATAGACTTTCAAGTGTTCATAAGTGTAAATTCCATTATTTTTATAACTACATGTTTACATAAGATAGCGATAGCAAGTTGTCTGGAAATACGAAAAGTCTCAGCGCTCAAAGAAAACATTAACTTCAAATAAAACACATTCTGACAACACTAAATGGCATAATTAAATGATGAATAAAAACAAAACAACAATGTACCTACTTTACAAAATTTCGTTCATACAAAATAGGTTTAGCATTTTTAGATTATTAATTTTTAAAATGTTTAAGAGGTTGCCGCGCGATCGCAAAACCTGACATAAGTCTCATAATAAACTTCAAAGCAAAATCAATCATATTGATATTTAAAATTATAACTATTCTGCTTTGAAATTTCAGACCTAGTAATTTAAATAGAGCAATGTTTTTATTCTGCGAAATGTACAAAACCATCACGCGCTTGTGTATGAAATAAAACTTACTTTTAGATTGGGGCGACCTGCAAAATATCAATTCAAATATTTTCATGTAAGAATTATTGTTCCATGCGTAAAATTAAGAAAGTTGTTGAAAAAAAATGTTTTTAGGAGTCATTCGAATTATGTATTGTTTGTTATTGTTTAGAGAATTTGTTTCAAATTTCAACAAGGCCACGACCTTGTGCAAAGATTAGGCTAACTTACGTAAGTTCTTTTAATGTATTTAACTAATTCAGCGCATAGTACAAGTAACATAAAAATACGTAAATGTTTACAATTTCGTGCAGGATCCCCTTAAGTAATTTTTTTTTAAACACGGAAAAAAGACGACAACCTCAGGCGGGAATTGAACCACGCACCTTCCCGCATTCCGGGCGGCTGCCTTAACCACTTGGCTACCGAGGTCTGGTTTTCACCCGTCGAAATTTGTCAGTGCTTGATGCTTGTTTTTTTTTAGTCAAATTGCTTATATTAAGCGTTATTAAAACGCTAAAATATATAAAAAACATTAATTTTAGAATGTTTTTGAAATTTCAAAAATAATAGAAAGCGCTATCTTATATAGCAAACCAAAATCAGGCGAAATTTCGTTTCGGAGATAGAGAATTGGCCCTCAGCTACGTATACACGGTACGATATGGTCTCGCCAGGGGGCAGACGGAATTTAATTAACTGTTATGCAGTTGGGGGCCTCTCGACTCGAAACTGTCTGCTGGGATACGATTTCGGTTTGGTATAAGTCAGGAATTGCAGCGAGAGCATTCGCAAACACGTGGAAACTACACACCGCAAAATTAACGAATATTATAATCCATAATTACAAATATCTTTATTATTAAAATTTTGCATTCACAATGCTATATAGATACAGGATAAAATGTTTACTAGACAAAAATCAACCAGTTTCAGGAAGCTCGAATGGGTTTCAAACCCATGACCTTTGGATTGCCGGTCCACTGCTCTAACCCTTAAGCTACCGAGACCCCAGAAGACTCGTTGAATTCTTTCTAGTAGTTGATGATTTACGCTGCAAGCCAGCGGTACTACGTCACTGTTAAGGTTTACCTACCATCACAGTCGAAAGAAATACTATTGCAAATATTTATTAATCGATAAAGACGTAATTGCATATAAATATCTTTATTGTTAAAATTTTTCATTCACAATGCTATAAAGATGAGAGAATATGTCAGGAAAAAGTTTAATGTTTTATTTTATACTTGTTATTTTATTATAATATACGGTTAAAATATACTTACTATATAAGGTCACATATTATCAACTGCAAATATTTTGACAAAACATCTTATTATATCGGAGATATAAAGCCTTAGCATTTAAAAAAAATTCAGGCTAGATTTTCTGATCAAATAAAAAAAAGCCTCCTTTGAATGAAACTATGGGCACATGTAAGCGGTGTAGGCGTTGCGGCCCCTCTGTTTCGGCTACTTTTAGGATTTAAACTACCAAAAGTGCGTAAGGGGTGTTTTATTTTACATTTAATCGATATATCTTTTGGCGTTTTAATTGAAAAATAGCGTATAAAAATTTAAGGTTTTTTCATAGTTTTTAAAAATAGTTTTTTTATGTAGTTGAATTTATCCTTAAAATATTTGCGGTTAATAAAATGTGACCTTATATTTTGAGGCGTCGGTAGCCGAGCGGATAGAAAGCGAGAAATCGTGGTTCAATCCCATAGCTCCGTTAGACTACCGACGTGAACCCACTCCGACACAGTCACTTAGATTAGCAGAATGGGTTAACAGGACTATTATTAATGTGATAAACGCACATTAATAATAAGCTTTAAAACAACGTTTAACCGTGTCGCATAGCGGTGAAAGAAGAACCACCCCTCTCTTTCTTTGGGTGTCATAAAAGGCAACTATCGGACTAAAGACTGCACATGCACAAACATCAAACAGCTAGAGCGGCGATGGGCTCACAACCTGTCACACTGAGCACCTGTGCGGTTGTTAATTGGCGAAACGTTTATTTATTTATTTATTTGAAACAACAAAACTTAATACTACCATTACAGAAAAAAAATCCAATGCGATAGTACAAGCACTTATAAAACTTTCTAACCTCTATTTACAAACGAATATTTTTTATTTATCTATTTACAAACTTACAATTACTATAAAATATTCGGGACATATTTAGTAAAGTAAGTACACTACACTACACTTATTCAGGAATTATTCAGTAAAGTAAGTAACTACACTGTGTATTTACTTACTTTTTAGCTACTCCTGTAACAAAGAACAAACAATGTGACTTTTGTGAATTCATTTAGAGAGCAGTTAAATACGTGGTCTATGGCAGAGGACTAATTTCGCAGACTTCATTGCCTAGTCTCTGACTTATTGTTGTGTTTCACTATCTAAACATACATATAATCACTTCCATTATCCCCGAAGGGTTAGTCAATGAGATCAGCAAAGCAGTCCTCTACCATAGTCCACTTTTCACCAAATAGCTACACTGCACATGTACTCAGCGTGACAAGTGGTGAGCCCATCGCCGCTCTATGCTGTAGGATGTATGCACAGTCTTTAGTCTGTTAGTCGCCTTTTACGACACCCAGGAAGAGAGGGGTTGGTAGTATACTTTTACCGCTACGCAACACAGTTGTCTAAAGCTTGCTCTTTTTATTTTAACCACATAATGAGATGTTCATTTGCCTGCTGTTTTGAAAATGGCTAAACATGAGAACAACTTTATTGATGAACACCTTTATACCATGTTTGACGCAAATAAAATGTATTCTGTTCTATTCTATTCTATTCATTCGGTGCGTAGTTCCATCGGATTAATCAGCTGAGTGGTTCGCTCAGAGCGTAAATTAATTAGGAGTGCCGGTCGCGATCTGTCCCGCGGGGGAGCGTTAAGCGTCAAGCGCAACGATTCGTTGTTTATTTCACTCGTGGCCGTTTTGGCCTGGGAAGTTTCCGTCCCGTTGCACAGAAGCTTTATGATAGTACGACCGAGTAATACCTTTGCATCTTGCGGTTTTGCAAAACTATAAAAAAATAACTGTACGACCGAGTACTTTCGCTAAAAAATGAGATACTGAAATCCGCTGCAACTAAATAAGGCGTTCGCAAAATATATCCAACATGAAATATTGATTCGCTAAAAAATGCGATTCTAAAATTAGCTGCAACTGAATAATGCGTTCGCGAAATTCTCCTAACAAATCCTTAATATCTATATCTATCTTTCTATATAATCTATATCTCCATAAACCGGTTTTGCAAAACTATGAAAAAAGTAAGTGTTGATTTGTTTCTTTTTTTTAATTAAAAGTTGTGCTAATGGTAACTTGCAGAACCTTAGTGTAAGAAATATTTAGGTTTGTATTAAAAACTTTAACAAGTTTCTAGTTTCAAAAGTCACATTTATTAAGAACTTCGAAGATTTGACTTTCAGGCTTCCAGTCATTATAATTATTATAATCTTATTCTTAACATTTTAATGAGTCCCATATAAAATAAGGTTCACTTTTTTCGAATTCGAAAACATTTCTGGAATTTTCGAATCATTTTAATCTCAAGTGTTGCGCTTACCAACTACCAACATTTCTTTACTATTGAAATTTTGCATTCACAATGCTGTAGATAGAGGATAAAATGTTTACTAGAAAAAACAACCAGTCTCAGGAAAGCTCAAACGGGATTTGAACCTTTGGATTGCCGGTCCACACCACACACACAGAGCAGTGGACCGGCAATCCAAAGGTCACGGGTTCGAATTCCGTTCGAGCTTTCCTGAGACTGGTTAGTTATTTTTCTAGTAAACATTTTGACCAACATTTCATTATTATTTATTTATAGATAAAAGATAACTGCAAATAAATAAATAAAATAAATACAGTAATATTAAACCTTAGTAAGACGACTGCGCAAAGGTAAGGAAAACCGCCTCATTCCCAGTTTGAAGTGAACCGTTTACCTCTGAACAGCACTCCACCAGTGTACCAGCTCGCGGAGTAATTTCGTAACTCCCGCTTAAATCCAGCATCTACCCTGGAGCTGGCTAGGGTAATATAATCGGTGGCCCTACTATTGGTTAATTTACAATACTCGCTAGCGTGAGTAGTTGCTTTCATACATACATATAATCACGACTAATATCCCCGAAGGGTTAGTCAGAGACTAGGCAATGAGGACCGCAAAAGCAGTCCTCTGCCATAGCTCCCCTTGATACCAATCCGATTATTGGAATCCTTAGCGTCGATATTTCGAGTGACGTTCAGTTTCGTGGTCATTTGGAAGGTAAAGCTAAATTAGCTTCGAAAAAGCTGGGTGTGCTTAATAGAGCGGGTCAGTATTTCACGCCGGCCCACCGTTTACAACTGTATAAAGCACAGGTCAGGCCGCATATGGAATACTGCTCCCATCTCTGGGCTGGAGCACCCCAATACCAACTCCTTCCATTTGACCGCATTCAACGCAGAGCTGCTCGAGTTGTCGGCGACGTGGTTATTTCAGGTCGATCGATCCACTGGCTCTTCGGAGAGACGTTGCGTCTCTCTGTATATTGTACCGTATATATCATGGGGAGTGTTCTGAGGAATTGTTCGGCTCGATCCCTGCCGCTAATTTCCTTCACCGCACTACACGCAATCGACTGTCATTCCACCCACATCACCTTGATGGATGGCGGTCTACTACTGTGCGATTTTCAAGAAATTTCTTGCCTCGAACTACAGTGTTGTGGAACCAGCTCTCGGCGGCGGTATTTCCGGACCGTTGCGATTTAGGGATCTTCAAGAAACGAGCCTATTCCTTCCTTAAAGGCCGGCAACGCGTCTGCGATTCCTCTGGTTTTGCGGGTGTCCATGGGCGGCGGTGATTACTTTCCATCAGGTGACCTGCTTGCTCGTTTGCCTCCTTCTGCTAAAAAAAAAAGTCCACTTTGCAACAAATAGCGACTGTACATGTGCTCAGCGTGACAGATGGTGAGCCCATCGCCGCTCTATGCTGTAGGATGTATGTGCAGTCTTTAATCCGTTTGTCGCTTTTTACGTCACCCCATTGAAGAGAGGGGGTAGAAGTATTCTATCACCGCTACGCGACAGTTAATGTATGGAATAGCTGTATTTTCGCTTTTACAGGTTGCTCCTATAAAAATAGTTGTTCTTTCCAGATGGCCAGTTGGGGGTTTACACACCATTTACTAAACACCCTGTTTATACTTTATTTATATGAGTAAAAAGTACATACATACATATAATCACGATTATTATCCCCGAAGGGTTAGTCAGGCATTAAGAACAGCAAAAGCACAAAAGCAGTCCTCTGCCCATAGTCCACTATTCATCAAATAGCGACTGTACATGTGCTCAGCGTAACAGGTAGTATGCCAATCGCCACTCTATGCTGTTTGAACTATGAGCAGTCTTTAGTCCGTTAGTCGCCTTTTACGACACCCAAGGGAAGAGAGGGGGTGGTAGTATTCTTTCACCGCTACGCGACACGGTTATATATTAATGGTTAGACTATATTAAAAGTAAAAAACCATATTAAAATTTTCGATTTGATTAACACTCGTGGTAAGGGACGTACTCGTATTTCGCTGAGCAAGCGCCCGCTGAAGAAAACGAGACGACAGTGCGGTGGACCACTGTTTCGGAATCGTTTATTAGCAACACCGCTTTATGCTCGTATAAATAAAGTATAAACAGGGTGTTTAGCAATTTGTATGTAAACCCGTGTGTGTCGTAAAAGGCGACTAACGGACTAAAGACTGCACATACATCCAACAGCGTAGGACGGCGATTGGCTCACCACCTGTCACGCTGTGCACATGTACAGTCGCTATTTGGTGAAAAGTGGACTATGGTAGAGGACTGCTTTTGCTGTCCTCATTGCCTAGTCTCTGACTAACCCTTCGGGGATAATAGTCGTGATTATATGTATGTACGTACTTTTTACTCATTTAAATAAAGTATAAACAGGGTGTTTAGTAAATTGTGTGTAAACTCCCAACTGGGCCATCTTACTAGCTGGAAAGAACCACTATTTAATAGGAGCAACCTGAAAAAGCGAAAATACAGCTATTCCATAAATTAACTGTGTCGCGTAGCGGTGAAAGAATACTTCTACCCCCTCTCTTCTATTGGGTGACGTAAAAGGCGACGAACGGATTTAAGACTGCACATACATCCAACATCATAGAGTGGCGATTGGCTTACTACCTGTTACGCTGAGCACATGTACAGTCGCTATTTGATGAATAGTGGACTATGGCAGAGGACTGCTTTTGCTGATCTCATTGCCTGGTCGTGATTATATGTATGTATGTACTTTTTACTCATATAAATAAAGTATAAACAGGGTGTTTAGTAAATGGTGTGTAAACCCCCAATTGGGCCATCTTACTAGCTGCAAATAATAACTGTTTTTATGGGAGGAACCTAATAAAGCGAAAAAAATTGCTGTTTCATACATTAGGTCGAAAAGAATTTGTAGTTTTATATGGAACAGCGGTTTGAAATCTACTACATACTACTTATTACATACATACTTAATTATAATAACGATTATTATCCCCGAAGGGTTAGTCAGAGACTAGGCAATGAGGACAGCAAAAGCAGTACTCTACCATAGTCCACTTTTCTCCAAATTGCGACTGCACATGTGCTCAGCGTGACAGGTGGTGAGACCATCGCTGCTTTATGCTGTTGGATGTATGTGCAGTCTTTAGTCCGGTAGTCGCCTTTTACGACACCCAAGGGAAGAGAGGGGGTGGTAGTATTCTTTCACCGCTCCTACCCGATACGGTGTGAAGCCTACTAGATCAATTTTTTTTGTATTTTTTAATTATACACAGTCCTTACATGTCATTTTACCTAATGCGACGGTGTAGTTATTTACGCTGTAATGTACTAAAAGCTAATTTAGGCGGCGGGTCGCCAGTCTGTAAATAATAAATATTTGATAAATGTTTACTAAAAAAAAATCAACCAGTCCGAAGGAAGCTCGAATGGGATTCGAACCCATGACCTTTGGATTGCCGGTCCACTACTCTAACCGCTGAGCTACCAGAAGACCATTCGAGCTTCCTGAGACTGGTTGATTTTTCTCTAGTAAACATTTTATCCTATATCTATACAGCATTGTGAATGCAAAATTTCAATAATGAAGATACACACATCAAAAGTGTCTAGGGATCAACATATATTTTTGCAATAACTTTTCTCTTGATTGATATTAATTAAAATTTTCTTTAAGGATTCATCAAATAAAGTGTTTTCGTTTGTCTACAGTAACGATAAACCAAGTCACCTTTGCATTAATACAGAAATTTGCCATTTTCCTAATAAAGGGATTTTTGACATTTGAACCACTAACATTAAAGTTCGAAAAAAAGACTGAAATAACAGTTTTCTTTAAAATTTTATTGGGTAACTTAAACAATTAATAATCCGTGTTTCTACCGCGAACACTAACAACACAAGAACATCGGTTTGGCATGCTCAAAATGAGTTCATCCAAATCACGCTGTGGAATGGCCGCCCATGTTCGTTGCAACAACAAAAAAAGGTCTTCTTGCGACTGGATACCCTCCATATTCGGCAGAGCTCTTCTCTGTAGCATATCCCATGCATGCTCAATCGGGTTCAAGTCTGGCGACTGAGCAGGCCAGGGCATGACATTGATGTTAGCTGCGGCGAGAGTCTGTCTTACAACTCTTGCGGTGTGCGGTCGTGCATTATCATGCATTAACTGAAATAAGGGACCGATTTGCACTTGTAGAGGAACGATGACGTCTGATACAATCGTCTCAGCATAAATTTGAGCGTTGAGGTTGCCTCTGATCCAAATCAACTCAGTTCTTCCGCCGATCCAAATACCCGCCCATACCATGATGGTTCCACCACTATAAGGATGGACTTCCTGGCAGGATTTTAATCGCTGTTGGCGTCCAGGGGTTCTCCAGTGTCGTATACGTCTTGTATCCGGTCTCATACCAAAACGAGACTCATCAGAAAAGCACACGAAACGCCATTGTTCTTCTGCCCAATTTCTGTGTTCAAGAGCCCATTGATATCGAATCCTACGATTGTGCATTGCTATAGGTGGTACCCTTAGCGGTCTTCGGGAATGAAGGTTCACTTCATGCAAGCGGTTTCTGACTGTTTGGTCGCTAATTAAGTTCCCTGAAGAGTGATGAAGCCTCACGGCTAACATCATGGCGGTTATTGTTGGAGCTCTTCGAGTTGTGATTTGAATGTATCGGTCTTGTCTCCGTGTGGTGCAGCGATACCGTCCTCCATGGCGCTCAGCCACGGTACCAGTGCTTCGGTAACGTGTCCAAAGTCGACTGATAACACTCTGACTTGTATTCAGAGCTAAAGCCACAGTACGTTGCCGGGAACCAGCTTCTATCATTCCCACGGCTCTGAGCATTTCTTCCCTGCTTAAATGACGTCGCCGCTCCATAATAACGTTGGTTTTAATCAGTAGTAGGGAAACAGTAGCACTAATAATGTCTTCAATGCGTTGTATGTTTTTATAGGGAAAATATTGACAGCTGATTTTCATCTTTTACTAGAAATTGATTGAAAGTTCCTGTTTCAAATTATGAAATGCACCAAAAAGGATCCATATAAATTTATAAAATCATAAATTTATTACAAAGCCACATCTCAATCTCAAGAAATCCGCATAAAAATGCTTGATCCCTAGACAATTTTGATGTGTGTATAAAAAATATTTGCGCCAATGTATGTTCGTGCATCACTTCAGAACGGCTGCACCAATTAGCTCTTGACAGTTTTCGAAAAAGTATTTAAAAAATTACAAACGCTTATTTTATACCTCGTACATTATTTTCTTTCTCGAAAAAGCTTTATTTAACAGAAAAAAAAAATTGTTTCTTTATTGATTTTAAATTTCGTGCGAAAACGGTTGAGCACGTGACATTTTGCTCTGTGACGTCACATTTCAATAAATATAGAAACATATCTTGAAACCTGACAGACAGTTTTCGTATAATTTGCGAAATGTGAAGTTACATGAAGCATAATCATGGCCGCCCGTGTTTTACAGATAAAAATCGCGATTTTATTTTGTAAAAATAAAATATTTACAAATTATCTTAATAAAAAAACTATTGGATTTTCGACATATTTCATATTTTATTCTTACAACTGTCAAATAGCCAATTGGCTTATTCTTTTTATGTTAGATATATAGATAGATTATTTCACACACAAAAATACAGAAAAACATAAAGTAAACATTGTCGTGTCTGTGATAAATTGTCCGAACAAGGTTGGTATGATTTTTTTTTTAATTTATCACGGACTACAGACGAAGTCGCAAGCAGGCCGCTAGTTTATTACAAATATAAATTGGGAGGTTCTTGGGACAGGAGTTTCAGGCATCTGATACATGAAACTGCTTACAGATTTTACACCACAATACTGTTCAAAATTAACATTCAAGGCAAAAAAGAGCCTCTAAAACATTGTCAATCTGTTGAAAGGCTATAAAAATTATATAAATGGGTACCCCCACTTATTCTAACCTTACCTAAACCAAAAAAATTAAGTCCTTAAACTGATGCTACGAACTATTTTCGCAAGTAACATAAATTTTAATACTAATAAAATAAAAATAAATGTATTGCTAAAATTAAAAATACAATAAATAATATTCTATGCCAGCTTCCAGGGGCTTTTGGCAAAGGGTCGGATCGTGTACATACTTTTGACTCGTATAATATATCTTAAGTAAAGTACAACGCAAATGTACGTTGCAGTGTCGCGGTGAAAGCATAAAGCTGGCACTTCATAATCTGGATACGGCACTGTTTAAAATATATATATATATTTTTATTATTCACTACATGTAAGCACTTTGCAGGTAGCGAATCATATGCTGTAGTAGCGATCGAGTGGAGTGGGCGTTCGTCTGGTACTTATCTGTATATTTGTATAGATACTAATTTACCATCGGCAACGCTAATGCCCCCTTTTCACGTCGGCAGACGTGTAGAGGGGGTGATTTGTGCGTCTGTAGTAGGTATTTAACGTCTGCAGATGCATCTGCCTCGTATCCGACTGCTGTCGGTTTTTGTGGCACGCATCGAAGAGATTCGGCGCCAACGTCCGGCGTCTGTACACACGTCTGCCGACGCATCAGTTTGATCAGAGTTGCGATTGAGAGTACCGAGGAAACTTTTAGGTTTATTGAGCTGTATCAAGCTGAAAATTGTCTGTAGAATCCTCAAAATAACTATCACAAAAATAATAATGTTGTAAGTAGGTAAACTATTTAGGTATTATACTTCATTGCTTCGTTCTCGAGATTAGTTAAGGACTACTTGTAGTAGCGCGTACTGGCTCGCCATTCATCCACTATTGTTTAAATAAAAAATATATATCACACGTCAATCGCTACGGGGCAATGCCCGTTTTCCCCAATTCGCGTTTCTAGTGCCGCGCCGTTCAGCACGTTTTTCCCTAAGTACTTATTTCAATTAATTTGTAATTTGTGTAATTCGCGTGACAATGCAATATTATGATGACATGGTGCTGATCTGATGATGGAACTGGAAAGTGGCCATAGGAGCTAGAATATGCAAGTGCGAGGTGCGTCTGCCCAGAACGAACATAGACTGATCGACCTACAGTGTGGACAGCTCGTGGAAATTCATCTGCGGATGCATCTGCCAATGTCTCCGGACGCATCTGTAGACATGTAGAGGAGACATAAGGCGTTACCGTTTAGCATAAAAAAATCGACAAAGAGCGGTTGTCACTTGTCATTTATTACCAATGAGAAAAATGACTAATTAGCATGCAAATATAGTTTGTTTTGATCTGATTAACTTATGGTAGTAAAGTTTGTTTCGATTTTGATTCACATTCATAGTATTTCGCTGAGCAAGCGACGCTCAAGACAACGAGACGGCAGTACAGTGGACCACTGTTTCGGAATTGTTTATTATCAAGACTACTTTATAAATATATACTTACTAGCTTTTGCCGGCGGCTTCGCTAGCGTTATTTTTATGCGGAAAAAGTAGCCTCCAAGCGAATCCTATAAGGTATATCCAGCGTATGGTCAGGACCTTACAGGTGGTACGGACCGAGTCCGCAGTCACAGAAGAGGCGCGGGGGGCAACGCAACGTCTTACCAGCCGCTCGGGCGAATGTCACACAAACCAAGGTATATTTTTTGTTTTTTTTTATAGAAGGAGGCAAACGAGCAGGCGGGTCACCTGATGGAAAGCAATCACCGCCGCCCATGGACACCCGCAAAACCAGAGGAGTCGCTTATGCGTCGCCGACATTTAAGAAAGGAATAGGGTTATGGAAGGAATAGGAATTGCGGGGGGGGGGGGGGGGGGCTCCGGAACTCTCACTGGCCGGACGAAAAACAACAGCACCAAGTACCTTTATTTTACGCCGGATATTCGTGAGAAGGTGGTATTACCCCGGGCGAGCCGGCCCAATGCGTGCTGCAACGCAGCGTGGCTCTACCACTCAGTTAGTATCACTCATTTAGCACCACCCAGGGGTCATGTGTAGGGTCTCAAGGGTAAACATACGGACGCGAGTAACTTTAACCCCTTAAATTGCATGTGTATTGTGCCAAGGTCGACTTCATGTCAGGTCGATTTGTACAGTTTGCGAACTACACCAGCTTTATAATATACAGTCTACTTTCCTTTTACAGGACAAGTATCCCGATATCTTCAATAGTTAGTGCATAGGCCAGTACAGTCTCATTTACCTCTATTTGTCGACCTCCGTGTTCGAGTGGTTAGCGCGCCGCTGGCGTCGCGCCATCTCCGAGTTCCCGGGTTCAATTCCCGGTCGGATCAATATAGAGAAAACTGTTTTTCTGAATTGATTTCGGGTCTGGGTGTTTTTCTATGTTTATGTATATTTATACGTTATATAGTTTACCCATATTAACGAGTTTCAATAGAAGCTTATCTTGGGCTAGATAAATTATTTATTATATCAATATTGCAACTTGTCCACTCGGCCACTTGTCTAGCAATTCAGTCCTTTTTTCATACATCCGCGGCGTCCGGCCTTTATTCATGAACAGCAGGTAGCCCAGCTTTGGAGCTAAGTGCCCCCGCACTGGCCAACATCCAAAACAGTAATAACCACATTACAAACGGGTGTCTCGCAGCGGGACTGCCGCCGTATGTTGTTGTAATTCCAAAAATTCCCTATTTGGCAACCCAACTCCTGGAATTGTTGAATCGCAAAGTGTCCAAGCCGAAACTGTGAGTGAGACGGTGCGGTAACTAAGTAGTTACGGCGTTTGCAAGTTTGTAAACTCTTTGTTTTAAAACAACTAAGAGAAAGAAGAGTTACAATGCGTCTGTTGTTTTTTAAAGACGATAATAACAATACAAAATGAACATAACGAGAGAATGTTATTGTTAACCTCTCAAACCCCAAGCGGTCGCATGAAACCGCACCTAAAAAGACACACTTGACTTTGTACCGTGTTTACATAGTCTTACAGACTACTTTAGTATGAACAAGGTCGATTATTTCGGTTCTGTGGTACATTTTATGCATCGTGAATGCAAAATATCGCATAGTCTATGCTCGATTCTGTCAAATTCGACGTTGACAGGCCAATTTCTGAGTCTGAAAATTTCCACGAGTGAGTGGTATCTTATTCTTGTGAAAATTGTTTTAAGAGTAAAGGTAACGTGGGTCAGGATCGTAACTAATAACTAACTAATATGGCTGTGGTCTCAGCCAACCCCTCCAGAAAACGGGCGGGACGGTATGTAGGTACTTATGTACAGTTACGAACAAAAATATGTAAACAAATGTAACTCTTAATACAATGGAATAAGAGTCAAAGTGTATACATATTGGTGCTCGTGACTGTTACGTACTTGTTTATTCTTACACAATTTTGTACGTAGGTACTTATGTTTATCAATATATTATACAACCTTAATTTTTCTTTATACAAAACCAATTAAGGGTGTGAGTTCCACCCATGAAACTGAATAACTTTCCACAAGAAACCTATGTGCAAAAATGACAAAAGAATTTCTACCTCCCATACAAAACTGTACGATCAACTGACGACAATAGTATGGGAGATCGAAATTTTTTTGTCATTTTTGCACATTGTTTAGTTTCATGGGTGGAACTCGCCCTTAATTGGTTTTGTATAAAGAAAAATTAAGGTTGTATAATATGCATCTAATTATTTTCTGTTATTTGACGTCACCTCCCTATAAAGGCCCTGTCAGAATATCAGCGCTGCTTCGTCACTCTGCGCAACTTTGCGGGACGTGGCAGCATATTGCTGAGACAGGGTCCTTGTTGGCTTCACACACTAACCACCTGTTTTTGATTATTTTTTTTTGTATTTGTCATGTTGTGATCCTGTTGTTATTTTTTTTTCTCATATAATATTATTATATTAAATGTGCTGTATTGTGTGAATCTGTGTGTGAGTGTCAATTATTTTTTTCTTATTCTTATTCTTACGTAAACTCCTACTAAAGACTGTAGGTAGGTAAAGTTTTTTTTATTGCACGACGGGTCTTGCTTTGTTTTTTATCTCAGTCTTCAGCCGCCTGTTACGACAACCATCAGAAAATATAGTTTGGTAGTACTCTTTTAATAATGAAACGCCACCACACAACTCTTCTGTTTGACTTGAAATCGTTGCATTTTATAAATGTAGTTTTTATCAGTACCCGAAAAAATTCTCGTACTGATCAAAACCAGAACTTCAAAACAACAACCCGAAGTTAGACGAACAAAATAATATTTTACCCAACTGCACATATAGGAAGCGCTCTCGTTGTATGAATTCAATTAAGCCAGCTTTTGTTCGGCCGGAGTCATCGCTGTCACCACCAACGGATTTAAATAAGCTTTGACACGAGCAGCCACTTGCTAAATCGATTAGGTACAGCGATTTTGGAGTTATAATAATGTTATCTGATGCTGTAATGTGTTCCCATAGGATTACCGTTGGAATACAACTTTTGAATCGAGGGTAACATGATCACAACTTATTATAGACTAGCGGCCGCTCGCGGTTTCACCCACGTGGTTTCCGTTCTCGTGGGAATATCGGGATAAAAAGTATTCTATGTGCTAATCCAGGTTATAAACTATCTGTATGCCGAATTTTACCCAAATCCATTCAGTAGTTTTTACGTGAAAGAGTAACAAACATCCATCCATACTTACAAACTTTCGCGTTTATAATATTAGTAAGACTAAGCGGACCGCTCGCAACTTCGTCCGCGTGGACATCGTTCCCTGTGACGATTTTTTTAAAATATTATAACATTCGGAGAAAGTGTAGCTTTCCAACGGTGAAACAATTTTTCAAATCGGTCTAGTAGTTTCGGAGCCTATTCAATGCAAACAAACAAACAGTCATATCTTTCTTCTTTATAATATTAGTATAGATTCTTAGTAGCTGTAAAATGGGTGTTCATAGCATTCTAGGCATCTTTAAGGGGATCCTGCACGAAATTGTTAAAATTTACGTATTTTAAGTCACTTGTACTATGCGCTGAATTAGTTAAATACATTAAAAGAACTTACGTAAGTTAGCCTGATTATTGCACAAGGTCGTGGCCTTGTTGAAATTTCAAACAAATTGTTTAAACAATAACAAACAATACATAAATCGAATGACTCCTAAAAACATTTTTCTTCGACAACTTCCTTAATTTTACGCATGTAACAATAATTATTACATGAAAATATTTGTATTGATATTCCGCAGGTCGCCCTCATCTTAAAAAAGTAAATTTTAATTTTTAACACAAGCGCGTGATGGTTTTGTACATTTCGCAGAATAAAAACATTGCTCTAATCAAATTACTAGGTCTGAAACTTCAAAGCCGAATTGTTCTAATTTCAAATATGAATAAGATTGATTTTGCTTTTTCTCTTATATGGCGACTATGTACCTTTAAAATCATGCCGCAGGTTTAGGTAAGGTAGGTACCTAAGTACCGCTTACGGTACACACGGCAACACATTAAATCAACAACGAAAACTACTTTTATTACGGAAGACATGACGATCTCATGTTACGTTCCGTGTACGAGTACCATTTTCAATGTAAAAGCCAACGGCCAAAACGGTAACCTATCATAAATTCGAAAGGAGAATGACCTTTTTACTATGGGAGTTAGGCTAGTTTTTTAGCTAGCTAGCGTAACACAGTGCTTTAATGAAATAAATAGTAATCAATAGCAGCTATGCTCTGAATTATGAAGAAAAAATTACATTACAATTTTAACTTTTTTATCAGTAATCATTATAACTTAAGAGAACACTTTTGATATGTGAATGATTAAGACGCGATAGATATCGAATAGGCTGGTTTGGTCATTCTCCTTTCATATACGAATTTCAATTGTTCGAAAACGGTGTGACGAAGTTTCAAATACCGTTGCTTTTACATAATTTTGTTAATCCATAAACTTATCACACATACGTTTCATTTTCCAAAAAAACTAAGTATTAGCCGATTATCAAAACTACTTTTTTTTCTTTTGGAAGATGTTTTGCATACAATAAAATTTGAAGTAACTTTTTATCTAAAATATCATTCTCGTACCCAGTTTTTTTTTGTTTTTCATATATTCTATAGGCAATGAGGACCGCAAAAGCAGTCCTCTGCCATAGTCCACGGCAACCCGAATAGCGACTGCACATGTGCTCAGCGTGACAGGTGGTGAGCCCATCGCCGCTCTATGCTGTTGAATGTATGTGCAGTCTTTAGGTCCGTTAGTCGCCTTTTACGACACCCAAGTGAAGAAAGGGGGTGGTAGTATTCTTTCACCGTTACGCGACGCGGTTACGTAATCAAGTCTGGATATTTATTTATTTTTTTATTTTTTTATTTATTTATTTATTTATTTCAGGCTACAATGGCCCATAGCAACATAAATACCTTATAGACTAACATACATACAATTATAACATAAAACTAAAGAAATAAACTAATTTGCACGTAAACACGGCGCCGTGCGACGCAGCGCGGTGTCCGGTAGCCGGCCACGGAATCGCCGGAACATAACACCCTTCGGCCAAAATTCCTCTTTCATCAGAGTGGATAGATGGTCGGTCGGTACTCTCACCACAAATGAATTAAAATTCACGTTATGGCGGGACTCCAATCGCACGACTCTCAGAGTGAATTTGCGCTTGATTCTGATATACTCTACGATCTCCTCTGCCTTCGTAGAGTAATGCAGTCGGGACACGTACAGCAGCGTCATCGGTATAGCTGGACGCAGCAGGTGGTTCGGTCCGGTCGGTGCAACACCGCACAGGTTTCGACAGGCGGGCTTCCTCTTCTTCCTTTCGACCTTGACAAAGCCCTCTTCATCGAGACGATGATCTTGCGGTGCCGCAGGAGTAGCCTCATGGATTAGGCTACTTTTCTTTTTCCCTTGAGGCGGTCGCCGCTCAGGTTGCGGAGCGGCGGTGGCGGCGGCGCCGACAGGTCGGCTGGCGGCCGCAGCAGCGTAGGCACGTTGTGGTGTTGACGCGCAAACGCGTGACGTCCCCACCGGGGCGGAGGGGTGGGCGGCGGGGCGCGGGGCATCGCGCGCACTGACAGCGGCCGGTGACGCATCCATATGCGCCGACTCGAAACTGCTGATGGATGCATTTTGCGCCCCGCGACGAGTGTTTACGTAAGAGGCCTCGGGTGACCTACATACCGAAGCAGTATTGCTTAGTAACACTACCTGGGCGCGCAACTCACCAATGGTGTTATTTGAAGCCTCTAACTTCTCCACTACTTCGGCCAGGCTTGATTTGAGGAAGTTGATGTCCTTTAACAGCCTGGTGACATCTACATGGTCGAACGTGACGGGAGGCAGCTTGTGAAGCTCCTTTGCCACGAACGAAGGCACGTCGTCCGGGTCGGTCTCCTTCAGCAGGCTGATGATGTCCTGGAGACTTCTTTCTGTTCCATCCCTCCGGCGAGATGGCATCTGGTTGGCTTTACCGAGCGTCTGGAATAGCAGCACCTTGCCACTGCAAATCTCGTCCTCCTTGAAGTTGGACTTGCAGATCTGCAAGATGCTGACCTCGTCCATAGTGTCAATGGCGTTTTGTATAAACGCCAACAACTCGTTGACTATGAGTTGAGAACTCATAGTCACTCTGACGTGCAACGGCTATTGCCGCGCAAATCGCGAATTATTAATAATTCTTACTGCGCAATGGAGCGCGTCCGTTTCCGAGCGCGCATCGCACTGCACTGGATAAAGATTGTCATTTTTATAAATATTCAGGATCAGTTTAAGAATAGGCACGCTTATATTTGTAAAGGGAAACATTCTCCCGGAAAACAAATAGCCATTGGTAAATTTACTCGGGCATGGACTTCATGAAAAAGACAAAATGCGAGCCACAACAAATGACGCACTTAAGCTCACCTTTCTTTGTAAAACTCCCGGCCAACCTATTTGTTGCCTCCCTTTCAAAGTTATGTATTTGTCGGGCTAAAGTCCTTTGTCTCTAAAATGAGTTTCGTCGAATAAGTTTTAAATATCTCGTACCTAATGACGATCGGTGAAACGTGAAACGAGATGGAATTATAAGAAGCTTTTACGGTGGGCAACGCATTTGCATCATGTTATTTACCAAAACTAAATTAATAGGGGTGGAAAAAGAATTTCGTCTGTTAGAAATTGTCACATACATACATTTAATCTCGACCATTATCCCCGAAGGGTTAGTCAGAGACCAGGCAATGAGGACCACAGTCCACTTTCCGCCAAATAGCGACTGCACATGTGCTACGCGTGACAGGTGGTGAGCCCATCGCCACTCTTTGCAGTTGGATGTATAATAAAAATAAAAAATAGAATAAAACTTTCCTACACTCACACCAATTATCTAGCCCAAGAGAAGCTTCGAAGAATCTCGTTAAATGGTTACTAGACAACGGATAAACATACTTAAAATACTTAAATACATACTTATTATACACTAGCGACCCGCCCCGGCTTCGCACGGGTTACTACCCGTACCCGTAATTAAACAAATTAGCCTATAGCCTTCCTTGATAAATGGCCTATCTAACACTGTAGAGATTTTTCAAATTGGATCAGTAGTTCCTGAGATTAACGCGTTTAAGCAAACAAACTCTTTAGCTTTATAATATTAGTATAGATGGAAAACACCCAGACCCGAGACAATTTAGAAAAACAATAATTTCTAAATTGACCCGAGCGGGGATCGAACCCGGGACCTCGGAGATGGCGACACCATGAAAACCGGTGTACAAACCACTCGACCAAGGAGGTCGTCAAAATGTGTATGTGCAGTCTTTCTTCCGTTGGTCAATTTTTACGACACCCAAGGGAAGAGAGGGGATGGTAGTATTCTTTCACCGATACGCGACACGGAAACTATTATCAGCTTATAAATTTCTACTGTCAAGGTCAGGGCCCTTATTCCGTAACGATTCCTTGTTTCAAAACCACGTCAATTCCTTAAAAAGTTACGATATCTTCCCAAAAACGTATGCGTTTGACGTTTGTGCGCGGTAAGGTTTAAGTGTGGAATCTATAGATTGCGATATAGAATCAGGGCCCAGGCGTTCCCACACGAATTAAAGACCATGGGGAGATCGGGCTGAAATCCGGAGGCAGATACTGGGTTAAATTCTCAGGTCGATCAAAGTGTTTTCAGATTATTAGATTGTATTTGGTTTGTGAACGTTTAGTCAGCGACGTAATGAAGCTAATATCTATATATTGTAGCGACAATAAGGTTTTGCCCAACTGTGGAACAGAAAGTTTCTTCTCTTTTTCACGTACCACATACACGAACCAACATGCTCAAAACTCTGTTGTGTGTCGTACACTTAGGTCTTACAATAAATCTTTTTCCGCAATTGATCCATTTTGTTCCAATAAAATAAGTTTGAAAAGAGCGATACTAATTAAAATGGAGACACGTTATTATAAATATATTACAAAGATATTATAATATATTTATAATAAAGTAACCATAAGATAGACTGCACCTTATTTACTTCAATGATTCAGATTCAAAATTCAGCTAAATAATTTAATATATATTTCACACACACCCATACACACACTATCTTTATGCACACATATGTACACATTATTTTTGTTTTTTCTGTTTGTTTGTATGAATTATATAGCACATAGTTGTTGCGACTGAAATATTGTCAGTTTTAGTTATAAAATGTAAATCCATTACTGGCTGTCAGTTTCAAAATTTGTATTCTCGCATAAGGTTAACCAAAGAAGGTGGATTTTGTTAAATTAAAAAAAAAAGTGTGAATTTGAAAAAGAGACAGAAATATGAAATTGCAAATGAATGTTAATTAGCAGTTTAACTTTATTACATTATACTACTTAAGTAGTTTTTTATAATGTTTAAAACAATATTTGTTGCATTGTTTACATTGGCTATTATCATTCGACAGTTTTAGTGTCACAATACCTAGTCTTGCCATAAGTTCTGACGGTAGTGCTATTATTAGATATAATTATATTAAGACCTTGAGGATCGTAATACCAGACACAATTAAGAATCAATTGTTTCGCGACCGCCGAAATTTTTTACTATTCATTTCGATCTAACACATAGCTGCACCACCCTATGGTTGACTGGTAGAGAATGCCTCAGGCATTAGGTCCGCCATGTAATGTTTATGTTGCAAAAGTTTTTAATAAATAAATAGCTATGTAAACATGGAGTGTGGCACCCACAGAGAATCGTGACAGCCAAGAAGTTGTTGCCTCAGAATAATAACTAAATTGTTGCAGAAACACGCAGACGGTGGCCACCGGACAATTCTCTTTACGGATGAAAAAAAATTTACGACTCGATATTTCAGACCAGTGAGTTGAAATACGAAATCATTTTTTCACTATTCAAAATCGCACCCCTGACTGTTTCAGAATCAGTTTGCGTAGCCTAATGTAATCTAAAGTAATCATGTTACCTCCCGTTGTGATAGTATTTTACTAAATGTTAATGGAGCTAACACACATTTCAATCGAGCCATCGCGATTAGTTGGCTAATCAATTTGTCGATGATTGACGATCGACTGATGACGTATCGCATTCAGTGGGGAATGGTGACGAGTAAATCGCCGCTTGTTACCCTCATAATGACGCTATTGTTTCGTTTGATATAAATAGCATTATATTGTTTTCTGAGGTTTAAGCCAGCACTACACATTGAAATGAAACACTTTTTTACGGATTAACTCTCGTTTAATTTACTATTTACATAGTTTTTATATTATCCTGACGTTTCGAACCCTTTACAGGGTCCGTAGTCACAGGGAGACTCCCTGACAAATCCGTAAAAAAGTGTTTTATTTCAAATAGCATACATAATGCTACGTTAAACTTTCAGGGCCGTCTATTATTATTTTTATAACCGTATCGCGTACCGGTAAATAATACTACAACGCCATCTATTCCCTTGGGTGTCGTAAAAGGCGACTAATGGACTAAAGACTGCACATACATTCAACTGCATAGAGCGGCGATTGGCTCACCACCTGTCACGCTAAGCACATTTGCAGTCGCTATTTGGTGAAAAGTGGACTATGGTAGAGGACTACTTTTAGTGTCCTCATTGCCTAGTCTCAGACTAACCCTTAGGGGATAATAGTCGTGATTTATAGTATGTAGGTATTATTATTTTTTACATAATGTTCTTGCTAATATTGCGCGAACATTTCTTTGATTAAAATCAATTTTATATAATATCATTGATTAAAATACTACTTTCAGTACTGGAAGTGTTATTTCACAAGCTTTAAAACAATCAATTGTACTTTACGTGTAAAGTTAAAGTTACAATTAACTTCAATAAGAGTTCTCAGTCGACATATGAATATAATAAATACCAGCAACATATATAATTTTTGGATTACTTGGAAACGGTCTGACGACGGAACGTCCCAGATCACAATAAGGCATTGGATCACAATAGATTTGCCCTGTGAAAGCTGGCTTCAAAGAATCCGCATTGAAGTGATCCAAATTAGGAATTTTGTTATTGTATTTTGTAACGATCCTCTTATAGCGTTTACTCTTATTTTATAAAGTAGACCAAATAATCTATTCATTTAGTTGTTATTTAGTACAAAATAATAATTACATGCCCTGGCATTCTCTACTAGTCAATCTGTAAGTATCGATAATTATCAAGTACTTAAAAAGTATTTCGCGAAAAGGGTTTTACCAAAAAAAATTACAATATTGTCATATTTTGAACATAATGTTCACATATAATTAAATAACGTACAGAATAGTGTTAGGGCATTAAAATCATATTAAAATGGTACACCACTCACTCGTGGCAATTTACTAACACACAAATTGGCGCAACTGTCAACGTCAAATTTGACAGAATCCAGCATAGAGTGCGATGTTTTGCGATCACGATGCATAAAATTTACCACAGAACCGATATAATCAAACTTGTTCATACTAAAGTCTGTAAGTCTATGAAAACACGGTACAAAGTCAAGTGTGTTTTTGTAGGTGCGGTCTCATGCGACCGCTTGGGGGCTGAGGGGTTAAAGCAGTAGATATAATTATTTTTTAAATTAGTAAAGTAGGCTTACAGCATATAAATACTGTCCCACTTAGGGTTACCATCCGTCCGGTTAGTCCGGTTATGTCCGGAACTTTTAATATGTCCGGGTTTTGGAATATGAGTAACAAAACTAAATTCTAAGTATTATCAAATAAGTCTTGAATCTTTATGAACTTCTCATTTATCTAAAAGCAAAAAATAAAAGTGAGTAATGTTTCCATTTTGTGACTAAAAAGTCTGGACTTTTATCGAAATGTCAGGCTTTTTGTCAGGACTTTTCAAATTCCTAAGTGGTAACCCCAGTCCTAGTCCTAGTCCATTCGAATTACTTTTGACTAAGGGTACATTCGACCAAACTGGAATAAGGTCTTATACCTAGATTAAACGCCGAATTTGTATGGGCTAATCTAGGAGTAAGTCTTATTCCAGTTTGGTCGAATCCACCCTTAGTCGCTTTTGAATTTTGTATCACAAATGGTGACCGGTTTTTTTTCGCATGACATTTGACGTTTCTTGCAGCTTATTTTGTATCTTTTGTTTCAATGGGCCATCCGTTTGTAAAAATAGGACAACTATGCGAGTCTCATTTGGACTCCTTCTATGTTTTAGTTTTTATTATATGACTTAACAGGGCTTAGGCCTCCATCATTGAAATGAAGTCATCGCTACAATTTTTGGGTATTGGCTTAAACTGAGAATTATTTGGCACAGAAAACAAAAAAGCAGATTATCTTTGTGAGAGATTAATAAAAGAGTGTAATGATTTTGATCAATTTTACCGAACCAGATTAACTGGCAGACGGTAATAATATACACACAATTAGTGTTAATTATAATTACAGTAATATCAATTTATTAAAATAATTAGTCATTTGGCATTTTACATAATGAAAATTGATACTTACTACTATTTCTTGTAACATAAACAGTTATGTACTAAAATACATAATTTAGTTACACCATTTCTTAATAATTAGTGCGATGAATTTGTTTTCTTAAAACATTTGTTTTTAATGTTAACATTAATAGTAATCTACATTTAAATGCCCATCTTCCACATCTTTATTATTGAAAGGAGAATGATCAAACCAGCCTATTCGATATCTATTGCGTCTTAATCATTCACATATCAAAAGTGTTATCTTAAGTTATAATGATTACTGTAAAAAAAGTGTTCTATAGAACGCCGCGTTAAAAGTCAAGTGATAAATAAATGCTGAACTGAACTGATAGTCATACGATAACAGTTGTCATAACCTTAAAATACCTAAAAAGTCTTAAGCTAAAAATGAAGATAGCTTCAAACTCCCGCATGATATTGTAATGTAATTTTTTCTTCATAATTCAGAGCATTGCTGCTATTGATTACTATTTATTTCATTGAAGCGCTGTGTTACGCTAGCTAGCTAAAAAAAGTACCTAACTACCATAGTAAAAAGGTCATTCTCCTTTGCATTCACAATGCAATATAGATATAGGATAAAATGTTTACTAGAAAAAAAATCAACCAGTCTTAGGAAGCTCGAATGGAATTCGAACCCACGACCTTCGAATTGCCGGTTCACTGCTCTTGGCATTTTCCTGAGACTGGTTGATTTTTTTTCTAGTAAACATTTTATCCAAAAAAGCAGAACTTGGAAATGTAACAGCAAATCATAAAAAAATATTCCAACAGCTTTGTCAGTCGTTGGAGTTTCAATACAATTTTCAAAATATATCAAATTGTTTTTTTTTCTTAAATTTTAGTATTCATTGCGAACTTGTGACGTATTTATTCACCTAAGTTATATTCTTACCAAAAATTAAGAAAATTTTTTTAAACTCAAAGTTTTTTCCATCATTATTTTAATTCTATTGACCTAAAAGATTACGTTAGTCGTGAACTTCAGTCAAATTTATATCTTCAGTCCTTCTTTCCATATTTAATTTGCCTTACCTGTTTTCCTCCAACGTTTTCAACTATGACCTAGGAGGGTTTACTCATTTCAGTTTCCCATACAAACTTCCAAGTTGAAATTTTTAAAAACCAATAAGGCAATATAATGAAACTTTGCATGCTGAAGAAAACTATAGGAATCTAAATAGTTTGTTGAGGTTAAAATCGCAATAACTCAGTTAAATAAACGTTTTTTAAAAATGTTTTCAACAAACTATTTAGATCTCTATAGTTTTCTTCAGCATGCAAAGTTTCATTAAAATTGGCTTATTGGTTTTTAAAAATTTCAACTTGGAAGTATGTATGGGAAACCGAAATGCGTTAACCCTCTTATGCAAATTCCTAGCAATGTACCAACGCGATTAAATAGCAACGCCATGCTTCCACATTAAACACTGAACTCTGTCAAAGTTGGTCACGCTCTGCCAATAAACATCTCTTAACTGCTTTACTACCCTCTAAATGTCCCATGTACAGTCGACGCCAGAAATCTTGTGGCACATTTGTCACCCCATGCGGCCATATCCGCCTTTATCATAAGAGTCGTAAATTCACTAAAGTGTATAAACACTTCCGGTCTTCATAGTACTGGTTACACTCGCTCGACTTCGCCGATCTTTGACTAGGACACTTCAGTTTGTTTTTGTACAGTCAACGACGCATTATATGTGACAGTGATATAACAACTTCGATCGTTGGTAATTATAATAAGGTTCAGTAGTTGGAAGTTAATGTCTGTGTACGGAATTCTCATTGGGTTCATGTTTGTTTGAATTTCTGGGTATTTGCGTATTTTAATAGGGGCGCGTAATGGCACAGTACTATGAAACTTGGCAATGTTCATTAGTCATCATTACTTATACAAAACTTAATCCTACTAATATTATAAATGCAAAAGTTTTTAAGTATGGATGGATGTTTGTTATTTATTTATTTATTTATTTAATCTTCTTTACTTAAACAGCAAAAGGCGGACTTAACGCCACAAGGCATTCTCTACCAGTCAACCGGTAAGGATGTGGGAGACTTGAAGTTGGGCGATATTAAATACAGTTAGATTTATAACAACAATTACAAAGAGCATAACAAATGAATTACCCTTTCATGTAAAAACTACTGAAAGGATTTGGATAAAATTCGGCATACAGATAGTTTATAACCTGGATTAGTACATGAGATACTTTTTATTCCGATATTCTTACGGGAACGGGAACCATGCTGCTGAAACCGCGAGCGGCTGCAAGTAGCTAATAAAACTTATGACAATCAAACATTTTGCAAGTAAGTAAGGAACATCCCCTCTCCTTAATTCACAAAGTTTTATTTGTACTGGCACCTCGAGACCAACCGTTAGGTTATGCAAGAAGTGCCAGACGTCCCTGCGCCAGTAGAACACTCGCGCAGGAGACCATCTGCGTTAGGCCTTGACTCCAAATCAGTGCCCGCCGAAGCGCGCTCTTCATTCGGTACTCATAAGACTAGTGTCTCGGGAGAGTCTCCCAGTGAACACGTGTAGTTCACTGCCTATTGTCCAGATAGGTAACCGGAGCTGTCGAGCTCGCTCACTTCTCATTGCACGAAGGGCACAACTCGCAGTTGCCACCAATGACCTTTTATAAATATCATTGGTTGCCACTGCTAAGGTCGTCGACTCTAAAGTCGACTCCCAAGTGTCCACCTTGGTAGCGGAGTAGTAAGCACACTTACTTCTCGGAACCCATCCAGGCGCCTAGCCAGTTCCCACATCCTACGCGGCTGGCTGGACCGGAGGCTACGGCATCTAGGGGGCCGCCTCTACTAGTTCTCCAGACTAGTACCGGAGATGTCAACGCCAATGTCCAATGAGAACTACCGGACAAAGCTGCCAACTATAAGGGAAACTCACGTTCCCCGCAGGACTCTTCGCTCCTGGCCCCTCAGAGACCGCTACTAGGCCCCGCTCGCTGTCGCGAGAAGTCCTGGCGCACAATACCAGGACAAACGAACATTTCCAAGCTCTACAGCTAACCACGAGCCACTACGAGTCCAACCCACGTCCGGATCCCGCCGGAGGCGCCAGTCAAGGCACAACCAGTAGGGGGCTTGAACCGGAACCCCGTAGTACCCCTGAAAACACAGCCGGACCCGTAGTTCCAGCTGGGATACCCTATCTATCGGGGTCAGTAGATAGGGATAGGATAGTAAGTAAGGAACAGTGGGGTTTAATTTCGAATAAGTAAATTAGAAATTAAAACCCACTGCCTGCATTGGGCCAGTGTGGTGGGTTATGGCCCAACCTCCCCATGTGATGATGTCCATGTGGGAAGGTCTGTGCCCAGCAGTGGGACGTTAGTAGACTAATGATGTAATTTTTATTTTATTTAAAATTCGAAATATCTGATACAATTTTTTTTTTAAAACAACAATTTGTTACACCAAAATAACGATACGAAAATCGCGAAGGTATACATCACAGTAAAAAAACAACTCACAGCGCAAAAATAACATAGCTCCATCAAATTAATGGACCACAAACAAATAAGATCAGCCGCCTTAGGCCGCCGCGGCGCAGTTGGTAAAAAATGGATTCATTTATTAAGGAGACAATGAGTCAGGCGAATTTATATGCGCGAATCCGTCCGCGTCTTCTGAGGTATTACAACTAGAGGCGAAGCGCGAAGCAAGTTATTGATCACTGAGATGCGGGACATGGGCTGCAAACGCATCGGTGATAGTAAGAAATCCAAGCGTAGAAATAGATCTAAATAAAAAGCCGCATGTGTACGTACTTTGCGTGTCAAAATAATGCTAAAAGGATGGTACATCCCATCCTTTGACTGCGTTTCATTTAGTCCGCGCTTAACCGTTGTCAGCACCGGACATAAGTGTAATACGAAAAATAACTACTTGCACCGTATCGAGCTGTAAAAACTGTACAAGAAACCGTATCGAGCTGTAAACACTGTACAAGAAAGTTTAGCCGAGATAATCAAAATGTTTCCTTTCGTTGGTAAGTAATTTTATTATAACATTGACACAGAAAATAGTGACACGTTTGGTTTTTATACGATTGAGCTAACATGCGGCTTCTATTTAAATTAATTTCTGTGCATCCGAGAAATTGTGTACCTTGCGGCCGCAAATTCGTAGGCAAAAATTTGCTTCGCGGTGTCGTCTAGTTATTATACCCCAATGGCGTCTTCTGAGTAGGACGCCGAGTGTTTCTGCGTCTCCCATCTGATGGTCTCGGTATACGTATCACTTCATATTAGACGGAATCACAATAAGGAACAAATGAATACAAATTGTTTCGGAGTATTCGGTATACCTACCTACCTACAGACAGTGTAAAGTAGATGATCTGTAGTACAAACTATTGGTTATTACCATTGATACAAACAACAGATACGGCATGCCTCTATTACTATGAATCAAAAAATAGTCCTACTCAACTACATACTCTTTGTTACTCTATATAAACTACCCGGTTCCAGAAACAACAAAGAATTTAAGTACATAAATTTTCAGGAAAAATAAATTTTCATCCAGTGCAATTATCTTGGATCCGTTACATAACTTATTAAGGAAAGATGTTAAATTCATATGTGAGTTCATGCCGTAGACACCATGCGTTTTTGACCATTTGATACTAACCCGTCTAAAGAATGTCAAAAAACATTTGATAAAATAAAAGAAGTCCTAAATTCTGAACCAATTATAAAAATATTTAATCCTGAACTACCAATAAATACTAACACAGATACTAGTATCAAAGGAATGGGAGCAGCGTTGAAACAAAAAGATGCAAATGGAGTAGAGAAGCCGGTGCCTTATTTTTCAAAAAAAAAATAACAGAAGCTCAAAATAAGAAAAAGGCAATATACGAGTATATAGAATGTCTGGCCATAAAAGAAGCTGTGAAATATTGGCAGCACTGGCTTATAGGAAAAGAATTTACAGTTTACTCAGATCGTAAACCATTAGAAAATAATGAACATCAAGGCTAGACGGATGTGGATTATTTATCTCATTATACTTAATTTTAAAATAAAATATAACCCAGGAAAAAAAATCAAGAAGCAGACTGTTTTAGCAGAAATCCAGTTCTAGAACGTCATGACAATACTGATGCCTTTTTCAAAGTAGCTAGTTAGTAAATTTAATAAATCTAAACGATATAAAAAATTACCAACATACAAATGAAGACCAAACCAATGGAAAAAATAAATTAATATTTGAAAATGTACTACAAAAAGAACAAAATAAAGAAAAAATTATACTATCAGAAGAACTTAGCAAAGCGCTAATAAAATATGTCCATGACACTTACTGCCACATTGGAATAACCCAGACGACGAATAAAATAACACCATTCTACACAGCATTATGAATATTATCACAAACATGAAACAAAGTGAAAAATGTGAGATTTGTATAAAGAACAAGTCAAGGAGGAAATCAAAATACAGCTTAATGTCACATTTGGGTCCAGCAACAACTCCATTTGAAATAGTATCAATTGATACCACTGGAGGCTTTGGAAGTTCCCGTTCAACAAAGAAATGTTACATCTTCTCATCATCATCAGCCTATAAACGTCCCACTGCTGGGCACAGGCCTTCCACGTGGACAATAGCACGTGGGGATATTGTCACATCTTCTAGTTGATCATTTTACATTACAAGATATGCATATATTTGCACATCACGGTATATGAGTTCCAATCATTTTATTAAATTAATAAAAAATATCACAAACAGTTATAACATTGATATGGTATTATCAGATCAATATAAATAATAAATATAAATAAATTTGCATAAATTTCAAAGATTTTAAAGAATTTAAAAAGAAAAAAAATATAGAAATGGTTTTTACTGGGCATAATGAATGGTTAAATCAAACTTTAATCAATAAAATAACATGTAGAATTGCGATAAAAAAAAACAACGTGAACTATTGTACAGAACTGTGTTGAAAAATAAAATGAAACAGAACACATGGTTACTAAGTTTGCTCCAAAGTACCTTTTGGAAGGTGAAAATGTAAGCATACTGCCGATTGATTGAAATCAAGATGTATATGTATGGTAGGAGAAGTGAATCCGTCACCTAAGAGCTCATCTGCCGTAAAACCAGCCACATTATAAATTCAATTGTTGGTGTTTAGAGTCTTCGTGATAGACAGAGGGTGACGATTGCCGAAGTAAAACCGTTGCCAATAATAATTCTAATAACTTTTTTATATGCACGTTATTGCGCCTATATGATGCACGTTATTGCATATATAACTGGGGGTTGTTAGTGAAAACAAGCATTAGTTATGCTGTTATGATGAGCGTGGTCCTTTTTGGTGTCACTATATTTTTATTTAATTATTAGTACATACTGTTTTTTTTTGGATAGGTACTTACTTGTAGTTTTTAGTTTAAGTGAAACGCAATAAATATTTTTGATTTGATTCGATTTTGATTTATAAGATGTGACTAAAACAAAATGCGATCACGTACGTGTAGTTAGGTTGTGGAAAGCAGAAACTGCGCTTAAAGTGCTTAAAGTTGCAACTTGAAACCCTCCACCCGCCTTATACTGACCGCACTGCTTTTAAACAATCCCACATACACGTTTCTGTGAAAATGTTTTCACGGGTTATGTTATACGATACTTATAATGAGGATAGTTTTTTCGTTTATTTATAAAAAAGGCATGTTGTTTAGAAAATTAATCTCTCTTATTATTTGTTTGTTTGTTCTTCAATAAAGCTCTATTAATTATAATATTAGGAATAAATGTTGGTCAGGATGGTAAAATAAGACTAACAATAACATTACGCATTAGGATTTCAACCTAACCTATGAAACTATTTAATCTAATCTCAACGAGTGCGTTTGATATCATATAATTATAAATTAATTAGTTTTAAATGATGTGCCTGCTTGCTTGATTGCTTGCATGCTGTATGTTTGCTTGCATGCTGCTTGCTTTCTTGCATTCTGCATGCCGGTAGGTATATAGGCGCAGAGAGCGTCCCCCGCTATAAAAAAAAAGATTACGTTTTTATCATTAGGTTATATATCAAATGAACATTATATCACACTATAGAATCCAAAATTATATTAAATCAAACGAAATAAATATAAAATGAAATTACTTGAACTTATCACTTGAGCGTTAGATCCTACTAATATTATAAACGCGAAAGTTTGTAAGTATAGATGGATTTTTTTACTCTTTCACGTAAAAACTACTGAATGGATGAATGCACTGCTAATTATTATCTCTAACTGTCGGAACACAACAATGCCATTAACATTTTTGTTATGGCGATAGGCTAAGGTACTGTCGAACCCTAGACCTTGGGGTCTAAGCCGGTATTCTACCGACTAGCTCACAGAGGCGGGTAAAACTAAAAAATAATTGTCCTTACCTTCCACTTAAATATAAGCAAATATAATCGTGTCGCGTAGCGGTGAAAGAATACTACCACCCCCTCTCTTCCCTTGGGTGTCGCAAAAGGCGACTAACGGACTAAAGACTGCACACACATCCAACTGCATAGAGCGGTGTTGGCCTCACCACCTGTCTCGATAAGCACATGTGCAAGTCGCTATTTGGTGAAAAGTGGACTGTGGCAGAGGACTGCTTTTGAGGTCCTCATTACCTAGTCTATGACTAACTCTTAGGGGATAATAGTCGTGATTATATGTGAGAAATATAAGCAAAACATCCAGCTAACCCACCAACTTGCAATGGGCCAGCGTATATATGCTAATGATGATGGTCCAGCAAACAGCATACGCACCTATCCATGCGCTCGACCCAAGAAAAGGCCAAAGAATAAAACTGCGCAGAACCGACATACAGGCACGGGGTATTCCTCGAAGCGCACCCATTTTAAAGCGCACCAGACCAAGCGCACCCGTTGGGTGCGCTTGGAGGAATAGGTAATTAAGATTATATATTATATTTTTATTCCTTGAAGCGCACCAACGGTAAAATATAGAGATGAGCTTAGAGGATTTAAAATATTGATGTCATTCAATAATAAATTGAATCATGACAGCCATATTGATCAAAAGTACCAGGGAGACATAAATGAAAAGAGGTAGATAGGCGCCTTAGCGATCTTACTTACCTTTAACTATCAGGAAAAAAGAAATAAACGAGTAGGACTAGGTGCTGCAACTTACTATGTCAATAATAAATTGAATCATGGCAGTTATTTTAAACTAAATGTACTTATTCTGTGCTAAAAATACCAGGGTGACACAAGTCATACATCAATCATAATACTCTAAAAATAAACGTACCATAATCGTTATCGATATTTTCTGTTAGTTACTACATCTCTTTCTACATTTTATCTGCTGGTGCGCTTCGAGGAATAAAAATATAATATTTTAATTACCTATTCTGAAGAGCACCCAACAGGTGCGCTTGGAGGAATAGTTTAGGTACGCTTGGTCTGGTGCGCTTCGAGGAATACCCCACAGACACAGCACATTTGTAGAGTATCTGTAGGTATAGTACATACGAAATACAAATAGACGGAATGTTTACGCGACGAAGACGAGTCTTATGAGGTACAATCAGCGTTTGCATTATGCATGAAACCATCCTCGAGCGACAGATGGCGCAGAAACTTCAAGAACGAGCAATATTAATATGTGTTTGTCAAAATATTTTGTGTGTTCTGCGTGAAGCGGTTTAGTCGTAAAAGTTTAAGTTTGGATAAACGGTTATTCTGTTACTGTTATGATGTGACGAAATATAGAATCGAACAATAAATACAGTTTTAGAATATTTTAAGTAAACTAATATTTTATTGATGACACTTCACAATTTAACCGGTTTTTATAGATGTCGAGAAAGGTTCCTCAAACCGTAGTAACCAACCAACCAATTACATAAGCTCTGTATATAGTATAGTCCTAAAAATCGGTCAATTATAGAAACTTTTTTAAAAGCAAAATAATCTAAGACCACATTTAACGGGTATTGGCTTTACTACGCTTGTCAAATGCGGGTTAGTGATCACAAAACTAGGAATTGAACCCAGGACCAACGGATATATAATATAAGGCGACTGCTAAAACCCGCAAGAAACTTCTAGGGCTGGTCAGGTCAAGTGTTTAAGACATGACAAAAATGACAAAAAAGATTGCAGACTAACGTAGGTACTTATCGCCCAGCTGACGCGGACGGGTCAACAGACGGGTGGGTCAACGGCCGGCCGGACTCAAAGACAACGATTACGATTACGATATACCATTAAAATTCACAAAATGAATTATTTAATTAAAAATGAAAAAATACACGAATTTCTTTTTATGTATTTTTGTCATGTCTATAACACTTGACCTGACCAGCCCTTTAAGTTTCTTGCGGTTTCTAGCAGTCGCCTTATCGGACAACCGAGATTTAAAGCAGATTTATCAGCCAATAAGTTTTCTCTTACAATACTGATAGTATTGTAAGAGAAAACTTATCTAAGGACACTTCTAAAACGGTAGTCAGTCCCAATTCCACAAAAACTTATTTGAAAATGTCTTCTTTGCCCCAATCCACAGTCTGAATACTTTCAGTCAGCACTTCCTTTATTTAGCGTCGTCGATGAAAATCGAGATCCAGATGCAACGAACACTTCGGCCGCGCCAAAAGACGTTGCTTAGGTGACAACCCGCTGTCATACACGACCCAATCAGCGTTCGTATTATGCATGGATCCGTCCGCAGGCGAAAAACAGTGAAGAATCCTCTAGGGCGAGCAATGGAGAAGGAGTATTCATATTTTTCTTGTTTCGATCGTATTTTGTTTGAAATCTTAACAGTGTTAAGATTCCGTAGTAGAATATTTGGTTGGCATTTGACAAATTTATGGAAGCCGTATGCCCGCCCGCCCATGAACCTATACTACAAAGATTTTATACGTATACTATCATAAGCGAGATGTGAAACATTCTTCTGAGGAACGAAGAAAGAGATCTACGAGTACCAATAAAACCGATAAAGGCGCATTTTAAATCATTTTCAATAAAGAAAATTATTTCTTTTTGACTTTAAAACGCCTATCGATGTCCAATTATTGATGGGCTTGTGATTACAAACCCGGGTTATGGATCGAAAAATACGAAACACCTTTCGCCTGACCTGGGAATGGAACGCTGGATCTCTAGTAATCTAGAATTTTAAAAACAAATATTGCATATTGTATAAAATGTCAACTATATAACTTAAATTATGGCTTCGCGTTTAGCATTAACCCTTCTTGGATCATTAGACCGCCGGCGGTCGCAAAACAGTAGGTTCAGAATTGTGTCTGGTTTCACGTTGCTTGAGGGATTAATAAGTCAAGGATCATAAGACCGCCGGCGGTCGATTGTGTCTGGTTTAACTGTGCTCAAGGGGTTAAGCCAATTTGAAGTAGTATATATTTAAAAAGTTCATTTAGTATTTATTATACGGTAGATTGAATTAAAATGGAGTCTCACAACACGTGTTGTTGCTAAAAGAACACGGAGGAAACTCCTGAATGTCTTTGAGAACTCTGCGGCCACTGTGGCAGCTCCCCTTGTCCTACAACAATGTCATACGAAACCATCTTGCCAGTTTGTGACGTCACGAATCTGTATAACGTAAGTTTGCATGCACTAAACATTTTTATTTTTTTTATGTTACTACTGGATCTTGCCAGTAAAAGTTTCTTGTCTTATCGTATACGCTACTGTGTAACTCAACATCTCGGCCTAAGAAAAGAATAGCACTTTCCTTTACTTACGTACACACGGCGTCAGACCAACCCACCCTAAACCACTAAACTGTCAAATTTCTCCAATGAATATTGATCCTTTAACCCAAACAATAAAGTTCAAAATTAATTGTATAAAGAAGAATAAGCAAAACGTCCCCCCTCCTTGTAACACTTACATCTATGCATCAAATAAAGGTACTTGAAAAGTGAAGCATTTTATTGTATGACAGCAAATCTGTCAGGTATTGGAGAAAAAAGTTATTGAGAAGAAGAAAATTAAAATAATAAATGATAATATAAAATTGGTTGCCTGTAAAGTCGGTATACGGGCGAAAGTTTTACGTGACAACGACTTTGAGTGGTAAAATAATTTTAATGTGAATATTCATTCGTATAGTAGGAAGAAGGATGAAATAGGAAAGGGACGCGTGCCTTTCACTTTTTATGTCTGTCTCTCTCGCTCTTAGGCGGGCTAACCATGCCCGAGTGGAAGGGACGCGTGCCTCTCACTCGCTCTCATTGTGAGCGCATAACGTGAGCGGAGCGTAACGCAGTTTCTTGAAGTGTCACCCGGCAAACCAATTTATAAGACGTTGTCACGTCAAAATTGGAGTCAAGATTTATTCTTGAATTTAAACTTCTCCCTTGCAGATTGCTTTGATTTAAATGAGTCGTATAAAATGAGAAAAAAAAAATAAAAATGAGGGCTATTTTTCATTTTTTTTTTCATTTTCTCTTTTATTTTTCTTTTTTTTCCAATGATTCATTGACTCGTTCATATTTGCTGTCCTTACAACAAAATACACTATTTATTTCGAAACTTACAAACTTATAATCAGGACAATTAACCCCGAAGGGTTAGTCAGAGACAAGGCAATGACGACAGCAAAAGTAGTCCTCTACCATAGTCCACTTTTCCACAAATATCGACTGCACATGTGCTCAGCGTGACCGATGGTGAACCCATCGCCGCTCTATACTGTTAGATGTATGTGCAGTCTTTAGTCCGTTAGTCGCCTTTTACGACACCCAAGGGTGGTAGTATTCTTTCACCGCTACGCGACACGGTTAATTGAAAAATGCCCCCCCATCCCTCCCCCTATCTTAGAAGGCCTAGGATACCAATAAGTACAAGACAGTTTGCGTTTAAATCCCGTACAACATTGTCTTCGATATGCTTTAAAAAGAAAGCGAATAATACATAAATCGTCGGACGCGTAATAAAACATTATATTGTATGATCGTATCCCAAAAGTGACAACATAAAATGCCACCAATAATAAAACACAAAGATGTGTCAGATATTTCTATTATTTAATACGGTGTCGACGGCTGGCCCGTACGTCGTTCGTATTTCTTTGTTTATAGCCATTGTGTCGTCGTGAACAAGCTGAAACTATATACGAGGGGTCTAGTATCAAACTTCGCTAAAAGTAATATTGTCCAAAATTAAAGTCTATCACCCCTCCGGGAAGCAGTCATGATGTATTGTATGTATGTTTGTAAATTCCAGTGACGACCCGTCCACCCACTGGACTTTCCCACTGGTGGGTGGCCGGGTAATTCACGATTACCCCTCTACCCACTACGCTAATGTGAACCGAATTAAGGGGGTGCCGCGCCAACGCAAAAACTGACATGAGTCTCTTATTGAACTTCAAAGCAAAATTAATCATATTAATATTTAAAATTAGAACAATTCTGCTATGAAGTTTCAGACCTAGTAATTTGATTAGAGCAATGTTTTTATTCTACGAAATGTACAAAACCATCACGCGCTTGTGTTAAAAATTAAAATTTACTTTTTTAAGATGGGGTGACCTGCGGAATATCAATACAAATATTTTGATGTAAGAATTATGGTTTCATGCGTAAAATTAAGAAAGTTATCGAAAAAAAATGCCAAAAATGTTTTTGGGAGTCATTAGATTTATGAATAGTTTGTTATTGTTTAAAGAATTTGTTTTAAATTTCAACAAAGCCACGACCTTGTGCAATGATCAGGCTAACTTTCTTTTAATATATTTAACTAATTCAGCGCGTAGTATAAGTATCTTAAAAATACGTAAATTTTCACAATTTCGTGCAGGATCCCCTCAAGTGCGTCAGTAATTGATTAATTTTAAAATTCCATAAATTCTCATAAATTAAAACATTTATTTTGCTTTTATTTTATTAAAAAAACTCACAAATTCTCCCTCTTTCATAAAAAATATGCGTTTGTATTGAGTCGTGACTTTGAATTTATTGAAATAAAAGCAAAATAAATGTTACAATTATGAGAATTTATAGAATTTTTAAATTAATCGATTACTGACGTACTTAATTCGGTTCACACATAGCGTAGTCGGTAGAGTCCACTGGTGGGTGGACGGGTAATCGTGAATCGGGTTATTTTAGAATAAGCAATAACAAACAGCCAGGCGGTAACAATATTGGATAAAATGTTTACTAGAAAAAACAACCAGTCGCAGGAAAGCTCGAATGGGATTCCAACCCATGACCTTTGGATTTCCAGTCCACTGCTCTAACCACTAAGTTACTGAGAATCCAGAAGACTCGTTGAAATTTTTCTTTTAGTTTGTGATTTACGCTGCAAGCCAACGGTAAGATTATATAACGATAAAAACATTTTAACCCATTATAACTTGGCCAGATCAGTTATCCACAGGTTTACAAATAATTAACTAACATAAAACTTAGTCTGGATTTATAGTAGGTACATAAATAGCGTAAAACTCCAAGTAGGTAACAATTTTATAAAACAAAAAACCAAGAAATGAAACTAAAACAATGCAGAAGTTCTACTTAGCAATAATATCATCATCATCATCATCATCAGCATAAAAACGTCCCACTGCTGGGCACAGACCTCCCACGTGAACAATAGCACGTAGGGATATTGGGCCATAACCCACCACGCTGGCCCAGTGCGGGTTGGTGGGTTTTAACGGCTGCCATCTTACGACAACAACCGGGACCAAACGGCTTAACGTGCCTTCCGAAGCACGGAGGAGCTCGAGATGTTTTTAAATTAGGTCACCCATCCAGCGACCCGGCATTGCGAAAGTTGCTTAACGAGCAAGATCGCAAGCCGAACGCGCTAGCCGCTGCGCCATCGAGCTCCTCTATCAATAATATCATTAAATCGAGCAATAATATAATTAAAATAAAACACTTTTTTACAGATTAACTCGCGTTTAATTTACTATTTACATAGTTCTTTATATTATCCTGACATTTCGAACCCTTTCATAGTTAGAAGTTATTTGCCTACCGTCAATTATTTTTAAATATAAAATTTAACCACGGACCCTATAAATGGTTCGAAATGTCAGGATAAATAAAAAAGTATGTAAATAGTAAATTAAACGCGAGTGAATCCGTAACAAGTGTTTCATTTCAATGTGTAGTGCTCGCTTAAACCTCAGAAAACAATAAATAATACCATTAATTCATACAAAGATAAGCACACTATTTCCTATTAACATTTTTTTTCTTATTTTTTTTGTTTCATAAGTACATACATAGCATTATTTAATATTAGTCAACTTTTTAAAACTAAAATTACTAGATTAAATTAATAAGACAAATAATTAACAAGTAATGGTCCTGCTAGGTACAGGTATTCCTATGGACAACTTACAGCAAATGGGTCAAGCGGTTTAAATGCCATTTTACGACAACAGTATCTGGAGCAGCTTAATATCTTATTTTTTTGTGACCCATCCTGTGACCCGACCTTGCGAGAGTTGCTTAACTTGCTCCAGTCTTGGATTTTGTTTGACAGATTTTTGACACTAACTGTCAACGTCAAATTTGACAGAATCGAGCATAGGCTATGCGATATTTTGCGATAACAATACATAAGATGAACCACAGAACCGAAATAACCAAACTTGTTCATACTAAAGTAGTCTGTAAGTCTATGAAAACACGGTACAAAGTCAAGTGTGTTTTTGTAGGTGCGGTCTCATGCGACCGCTTGGAGTTTGAGGGGTAGGGGGTGATGGTAAACCGAATGCATAAGCGCCAACGCGCTTCTGTAATTTTTACTAGAAAAAGAAAATACAAGGTAGGTAGATACAAATGAATTTTCCACAATATCTAGTAGAGATTTCGTAACAAATCTTAATACCGTTATGAAAAGTGAAATAAGTTTCTAAACTCGTCTAAAATAGAATCGGACAATAGAGCTTTATTTACGATACATGACTTAAAAAACGTACTACAGTTTTTAAGTTAAGTCGTTATTTTTCTCGTCGTGTCGCGAAAAAATGAAGTTTGCTCATTATTAATATTCACAAAAAATTAAAGTAGAGTTGTTTGTGAAAAAGTGATTCGGGTTCTGATAATATACCCCTCATAAATGTGACTATATATGTGTAGTTATGAGACCGTCCGTCGCGCTTCGTAGCCATAGATTGTCGTTACTTCGAAAATAAACTTATATTGCATTTCTAGAACGCTGTATAAACTCTCAGCTGGTTTAATAAACAACTTATATGTAGTTACGAGAATGGCAGGTAAATAAAATGTTACGATTGGCTTGATTTACTTTATAATTTAGTGAGATGCTTCGATCATCTAAGTACAATGGATGGAAGGTGAAATGTTTACAAATACTGTAGAAAAGAAAGTTTAATATTCATTAGAAGTGTTCTTAAAGTGCGTTTTTTAAATCAAAATTCGTAATTCAAAACTCAATATCATTTATTCAATTTAGGCTACAATAATTGAGCACTTATGAATGTCGCTATGCCATCGGTTCGTAAGTCCTAACTATGGGGCGGGCGCCTTGTACTGAGAAGAACCGGCAACAAACTCAGCAAGGGCATTTCTTTTCTCCCTTTATTTTACAGCGTCAATACAAATTGGAAAATGCCCTCCCTATCATAGAAGGACAATTTCCATTACAACACATAAAACATTTAAAACAATTACAATATAACACATACATAAGAATATCTAATAAAAAAACAGGTATTGCTCAATTTAAAATAAAATAAACAACGTCTTACCGTATCTTTGAAACAAGAAAACGAAAGATTATTATACCATTATACCAATAAATATATGATTGCAAGAGCAGACCAGCCTCCACAGGCGGCAAATGTCTGTAGACATAAAGTATATGGCACATACTCGTACATGTATAAGTACGTATAAATTATACGTGAAGAAATTTCTCACAAAGATTATAGATCCAATTTGGTTAGTGTTAAAAAGTTAGTTAAAACTGCATGAAAATTGTAAAAAAGTTCTAAATTACTATTACTTTATTGAGAATGACTCTTTGATCTGAAAATCCAGTGCTTTTAAAACCGGAACACAGTAGGGCAAAACAATGCTATTTTTAGCCAAAATAGCTATCTCATTCATCTCGATAGCTAAAATATGTCTCTGTCAGAAGCACTTTTTAAGTTTATATTAACATAATATGACAGTTGAGTCAAAGCAGTGGTGATGGTGGTGCAGTTCGTTTTTTACTGTGACAAAAAAATTGTTTTGAGTGTTTTTCTTAGTTTGTTCTCATTTCATTTGCTTTTACTGTTAGCGATTTAGTTTTGCAGATTAATAATGTTTTATTATAATAATATTATTTGTGATCATAATATAACATTGAGCCGGTATTTGAAATGTTAAGAAAAGTAGCCTATGTTGAGAAATACACGTTTTGGGCAAAGCGGATAAGTTATCCGCCTTTCCCTTTGTATTTTAGTAACACGTTTTCTTATTTTCTTTTCAGAATGGTGTCTAAGTATAAACGAAAAAGCCAAGACTAAGAAAAAAACACCTATATCACCAAAAAAGTAAAAGAAAAGTTTTCATGCCTGGTCTGCACCGAAGAGTATGTGGATCCACATATAGAAGACTGGATCCAATGCTCCACAATGGGTGCCACCGTTGGACACATGAAAATTGTACGCTGTGTGGTGGACTTGGCAGCTATTTCTATATTATCCGCTTTACGTAGCTTATCGTAGATTAGAAGTAGATTCTTTTTTAATTTTTTTTCAATATGATGATACTTATTATAGGTTTTGTTAATTTTGATGTGATTATATGTGCCATACCTAAATTAGAAATAAAACGATCTTCCTAAGTTGAGTATTTCTGTGTTATTTTTTTGCTTTTCCTTAACTTATCCGCACTATCCGGGCTTCCCCTACATACACCCAAAACTATTATTCCCTAATAGTAGAGTATCCGAGTATAAAACGACCTTCACCGAGCCGGTTAATGGATGAAATTTTTTTTATATCAAATATAATGTTTTAAAAAATATATTGCTAGTGGGTTGGCTGAAAAATTTCAGTCCAGTATATGATTAGTTAAATATTTAAATTTATTTTTTTAAACATTGCACTTTTATTACATAGGTATCAATCGAAAGTATGAAGCCTATAGAATATGCAAACGTTAGGTTGACTATTTTTTTCCTGTCATAACATTGGGTAGGCAGGTGTAAACAGTCAAGTCAATATTAGTAATTTGCAACTGTCTGGTTAAATAAATAAAATTTATGTTTATATAAAGATAAGCTCATTACAAACACACACACACCAACCACTCGCGATATATTATTTAACACATTAAATTTGATATAAAATACTTTTCATCCATTAACCTTCCTGGTGAAGGTCGTTCCATACTCGGATCTTAGACCATAAGGGTAAGTCAGAGACTAGACAATGAGAACCGCAAAATCAGTCCTCTGCCTAGTCCACGTTTCACCAAATTACAACTGCACATGTGTTCAGCGTGATACGTGGTGAGCCCATCGCTCTTCTAAGCTGTTGGATGTATGTGCAGTCTTAGTTTACCCATTTCGGTTTCCCATACAAACTTCCAAGTTGATATAACCAAAAAGCCAATGTTAATGAAACGTTGCATGCTGAAGTAAAGGGATCTAAATAGTTTGTTGAAAACATTTTTAAAAAACGTTTATTTAACTGTGTTATTGCGATTTTAACCTTTCTTTAGTGGACTTTAAATCGCAATAACTCAGCTAAATAAACTATATTAAAAAATACTTAGATCCCTGTGTTTTATTTTAGCATGCAAAGTTTCATCAAAATTGGCTTAACTCAGCATCATCAGCCTATAAACGTTCCACTGCTGGGCACAGGCCTCCCACGTGAACAATAGCACGTGGGGATATTGGGCCATAACCCACCACGCTGGCCCAATGCGGGTTGTTGGGTTTTAACAACTGTCATCTTACGACAACAATCGGGACCAACGGCTTAACGTGCCTTCCGAAGCACGGAGGAGCTCGAGATGTTTTTAATTTGGTCACCCATCCAGCGACCCGGCATGGCGAAAGTTGCTTAGCGGGCAAGATCGCAAGCCGAACGCGCTAGCCGCTGCGCCATCGAGCTCCTATTAGTTTTTAAAAATTTTGACTTGGAAGTTTGTATGGGAAATCAAAATGCGTAAACCCTCTTAAGCTAAGCTGTATGGTAGCGTCTCATTTTAAGAATACTACCAACCCATTCAGTTACGGAGCGGAGACATAGACTCTGAAGAAAGCCGATCGAAACCGTATTGACGCCTTGGAAATGTGATGCTGGAGGAAAATGTTTCAAATTCCGTGGACTGCCTTTCGCACCAACGCGTCAATTTTACGGGAGCTCAATATAAAGACCAGTTTGTCTACCATCTGTCTCCGTAGAATTCTGGAGTTTTTTGGCCATATAGATTATGAAGGAATGGCACACCCTTAAACAATTAATAATCACTGGCAACGTTGACGGCAAACGTTCTCGAGGAAGCAGTGGCGCACCCATTAGGTGGACTGACCAAATCCGCGCATCCACAAACACCGATTTCCACAGCGCACTACACGAAGCCAAAAACAGACACGGTGGCGAAACATTGGCAGAGAGAAGGTGATTCTACGGGGGAATCATGACCCTTAGTAATGAGGAGAACGATGCGAAGAAGAGGACATCAACTCGCATAAAGACTGAACAAAAATTTTATTTAAATAGAGAATTTTTGAGTTTGACCATTAATATTTTCAAAGACTCCCTTTTAGAGCGAAATCGCTGGCAAGGCCGTCGATTACATTTGCCTCAGGTGTTTGGTAATGACGTTACTATTTTACAGCAATACGTCCCACTTGCCCGGATTTGAATATTCCCAACCGAACAGGTTAGCGGATGGTGCAAGTCATGCGCGAGAGACTAGAAATCTTATTTGGTAAATATCTTGTAATTAATCTAATTTCTTAGTGCTATCCTTAATTTTAATATCATAATAACTCATAATTACTACTTATATTTTCAAATAAGTCTTTAAGACTTATTAAAAGGTTCAAAAACATCAGATTACTATGTTACCCACATAATTTTATTTACACTGTTGGTCAAATGCCTCCCTCCCTCAAGGATCTCTCTACCTTTGTATAAATTCTGACAATACGGGTCTGGTCAGAAGTTGACAGGCGGTTAGGAATTAAATTAAATTTTGTAATTTGACACCGCACATGCCAACCTCACCCGGATTGTCAGAAACAAGTAGAAACAAGACGAAACAAGTCAGAAGGCGCTCCTTCTGACTTGTTTCGCTATTTCAAACACTTGTCTTGTTTCAGTCGCTTCTTCTGACAAATTTTTATCCGGTCCGTGCGTGCTTTTCAAATTCAAGCGACAAAGCACACACGAAACTCGTCACTTGCGCCAGCCGGCTAGTAATTGGATCAGGCTCCACCGGCCACAGTTAAAGCCAGCTTTAATTGCAGGAACCCAGCCAAGATTCCCCCAACCACCAGGCGCGGCCGCTCCGTAATTAAACTATGTACTAATTACACTTTACACAGACAAACTGTTTTTATTGGTCACACATGGAGCTGTATGGACCATGTTTCGAAGCTGTTATGGCTTGTAGAGCGGCTAAGTGCAGTTGTGGAGTTTGCTTATGACTTTTGGCGGGTAGATGCGTTTGTCTCCAAGTCGGCCCGTTTCATTAGCAGCTTGAATGGCCACGATGATAGTTTGGTGGCATCTACCCACCAGAGAATATTTCGAAAGCACTATTTTTGATTAGCAGCTTGAATGGCCACGAATGATTGTTTGGTGGGTAGTTAGATAATATTTCGAAAGTACTACTTTTGAGGATATATTGAATTACTTTTGATTATTAATAAGAGCATATTTTCTCTAACTACAGGGCAAAAGGCTGTCTTCCTTTTTTCACTTTTATTAGTCCGCCTTTACAGTATAATATTATAAAAAAGGCAAATATTCAAATCAAACATAAACATTCTAATAATAACATTGCTTTACGGAACGCACGGCTACCCTCAACCTTAACTGTTGATATAAGTTCTGGACGGCTTGTTATTACTAACCTAATCGTTTTGGTAACAATGTTTATCTTCCTAGTCCTAAAAATAAACATGTTTCGTTCTATTATGTACTCATCTTACAGTTTTGGGCTGGTAGAGGCGGCACATTTTGGATGGTTCGGAGAGTTTCGGTGCCTTTTTTGACCAGACTTATTTGGATGATATTTAGATAAAACATTATCGTGCTATTCTACTTTATTTTCGATAGAATAGGTATTTTGGCTGGTTAGTTTTCCGAGTTTTTGTATTAAATAGGTAGTTTAGGTTTTGCGTAAAGAACCCATACAACCTTAAAAGTTCAATATAAAAATATAATTCAATAGAAAAATCAAACTCACAAGATAATTCTATTGCAATGCTTGAAAATATACAGAGATAATAGTTAGTTAATAGATTTTTATTACATTTATTCTACTGAATTTATACGATTTGAAACTTTCCATAGTGGACACACACACTGTTTTTCCACAGTCCTCTGTGATTGGAAAAACACGTAACAAATGCAACAGAAAACAAAATAAATAATAATATAAAAAATAAAGCTTTTACGATCTTTTCTAATGTCTGTACTGTAAAAATTAAATACAATAGTTATTAAATATTATCTGTAAAAATAGTTAAGTACTTATATAATATAACGATGCTAAGCTGTGCGGTAAAATCACGTGGTTGTAATGATGTAATTCAATGAACTTTCTACTGTATATTTAAAATCATTGCAACACTGGAAGTTCGTGGATCAGATTGCTCTTACAATCGTACGTTTGGTCAAATGCACGATGCACGATCCACAAAGCTATGCATGTTCTAGGTCAGAAGTGCGATTGCGTAAAGCCATCGTATTCATTTGACAGTTCATAACGTAAGGTTTCATGTGTCAAACGGTAAATTCTAATTGTCTAAGGACTTCATATAAGGTTTACGATTAGGATCGTCAATTTTATCGATGAGTGAATGATTTACTGATTTTGACAGCTAATTCGAATTGCGTAAGGTTTTTGAGCTCATTGCTAATGTCAAACGATTGCGGTGACTCGCGACCCATGACAATCGATAACAGAGTGTCCAAATTATACAGTAACACCTAATTAATTAATATTTTATTGTAGTGTGTCGGTATACTTTTAATTTGTGATCAATTATAGGTTGTCTTTACCTATATTTCAACAACTTGTTGATGAGCTCAAGCCACATATGCCGCAAAGACAGAGGTCCACAGGGATCTCTGATGCAATGAGATAAAAGTAAGTCCTTTTTTGCAATTAAATGAGTGTTTACTAGGTACTATTACTATTTTTTATGATAAGTAGGTACCTACTTTAATTTTAATGTTATCTTTTTAAATTACAGATCATGGCTGCCTTAGATTTTTATGCAGGGGCAGCTATCAAAGACGGGTCGGCAAAGACTTTAATTTGGGCATCAGTCAGACTTCTGTTCACAAGTGTGTGGCTGAGGTCACTGATGCCCTCAATCAGCCAGAAGTCCTGCTGCGGCACATCAAATTTCCCAGTTATAGAGAAGACAGGATGACTCTTATGAGAGGGTATGAATAATAGAAAAATTATGAGTGTTTGAATATTCTGTTTTGTTTTCAAAGCCAATAATTTTTCCTTTGGATATTTTTTACAGATTCATGGATGTCTTTGGTGTCCCGGGTGTTGTGATTGGGTGTATTGACGGCACTCACATTGCCATCATACAACCCCACATGTATGAGAAAGCTTTCTTTAATAGGAAGCATTATCATTCTTTGAATGCAATGATCGTAAGTTTTTATTAAATTGCATTTTTATAATAGGTACTGCGATTGTTATATTACAACTAATGTTGTCAAAAACTATGATAAACTAACTTTATTACCATTTAAAATTTGCTATAGTTTCTTAAATGCAATGGTTATATAATTTTTGTTTGTTTTAGATTTGTGATGTGGATTTCCAACATCCTCCATGTCGAGGCTTCATATGAAGGTACCAGCCATGACTCGCATGTGTGGAATAGGAGCCCTTTGGAAGCACACATGCGGCGTCTCCATGAAAATGGAGAAGTTTGCTGGCTGTTAGGTAAGACATTGAACAAAGAATATCATTCCATAATTCAACTTATTCTAGAGTTGCTATTCCACCAAAGACGTGCTAAGCTTTATAATAAAAATGTGTCCACATCATGTAGTCACTGTTGGACCCTCATCTTGTTATTTTTTAATAGGCTAATTTTCAGTAGGCTGCCCTTATGTTTGATAGATAATTGAGTTTGTCTCACAAAAAAAATTACAAAGTTAAGCCTTAAAAGTTACCTTGTGAAGTCATCTGACATTAGACCAGTACAAAACGTGGAAGTTCTGCAAACATGATTATGTAATATCGAGTTTATATTAATATTGTATTAGGGCCCATAACTTTGACACAATTATAATTATATTTTTCATAAATTCAAAAAGTCCTAACAGTCACAAGGAATAACTTTGTATGACCTACTGCACTGCCCATTAAAATAAATGTGCAATCGTACTTATAGGACATAAGCTCATTATGAACCAAGTCTTTATTGTGCAGCATACCTAAGTATTTTTTTTCCCTTAAAGGGGATTCCGGATACGCCCAGCGAGAGTGCATGATGACTGATTCTGCAGGCAGTTCCAGATTCCCCAGAATCCCACTATACAGATCTCCATTGCAGCACTCGCAACACAGTAGAACACAGCAGTGGGGTCTTAAAAGCAAGGTGGCGCAGCTAGTCTTTGCCAGAGATGGTGCCACTTCGCGACAAGTGTTAGTGGAAATACTGTGGAGGGAATGTTGTCACCACAAATAATAAAAACTATTAAAATAGAAATATCGTTTTTATTTCTATATTGTCAGTCTAGCTCAAGTTACAACACTTTTATATAGATAATTTTTTGTAAAAAAACAGCCTACCTATTTGTACTAGTAATAATACTTGCAACAAACGACTAAGCAGCTTTCAGCCCAAATTTAACTTAAAAACTAAATCAGTATTAGAGTAGTAAATAGAAAGGAATAGGAGTAGAAAATATTATTCACATCACAGCCTTATATTATTGTCGCTACATTTACATGTAGTTAATATTTCTAATATTTCTTATAGCAAAATAAAAATGTTATGATTAAGTTAAATATGTAACTTGTAGAGGCCTTCATTGTTAAAGATAAGTTGTTAAGCTAATTTGTATGTTTTTTACATTTGTGAAAACTTTTTTGGCTAACGAAATGTTTATTAACTTCTGTTTTATAAGTGTATAATATGCTGTATGTTTCCCTTAAATAAATAAAAATAAAATTTCCAACGCTTCTTCGGCTATCGTCACTAAGCGTTAAAGCAAGCGCGCCCGATTTCTATCTATACGAAGGCACTGATCTTCGGAACTTGCGTGCTCACTCTGGAGGGTCATCATAACGCAGCCTGCGGTCTGAAACAATAGAAATTTTTGATGGATTGTTTATCTATGTATGTTGACTTAAGAAGCTGGCGACCGGTCACCTAAAATGAGCCTTCCATACTAACGTATTACCAAAATGATTTGCAATTAGACCTTATTTTCTGTACTTGTGATGTTCGGATTAAGACAGTATTTATCTAGGTCGCCATAAAAAATAGTCCAAAATAATTACACAAATTAATCCGAATACATCACAAGTACAGTGAATCACGCTCAATTTTTTATTATTTTATTATAACGTTTGTAACTATGAGAGGCTGACGTGTCGCCGGCGTCTTAATACCCAGCACGTTGCCATTATTGCTCCAATAAAAGCCTCTTCTTAAGAGGCCTATTACATCTCGAATGTGATTTTTGCATTAAATGCCCATTTTCGCATTTTGTAGTAATTTTGCAGTTGTATTTATCGTTTTTATCGAAATAGGATAATAAATTCATTATATCCATTATTATATTAAAACTTTATTCCTCGTGAAGTAACAATTACTCTGGTATTAATTTTGCTGAATAATATTATCGTAGACAGGAGATACTCACAGTTAACTTATATAGCGATTTTCGAAGTTTTTTGGTTTAGAATAAGATTTTTTTCCTATATAAAATCAATGATATCTAAAAATTCCGAGGTCGCTACGCACTATGCGACTATATAAGAGATAACATTATAATTTTTTTATTTCACTTGTTTAGAACAGTAGTTCAATCGATGAGCTCAAAAAAGTGCCTTCGCTTTAAGCAAAATTTACATAAAGCGAGGCCGCTACGCACTATTCCAATAGGTATTCTACACTATTCAATAAGTCATAATGATTAATGTATTTTTGTTTCTGAGATCCATAACGCCGAAATTGGCCATTTTATTGGCAAAAATCACAATCGAGATGTGTGTGTGGCCTCTAAAACCATACAACAGTATTTATAATATAGTAGTTAGTACTCACAAGGTCGAGGGTTGCGCCCTTGAGCCGTTCGACCCCGCCTCGGTCCAGAACCAGCATTTTTGGGCTAACAGAAAAAAATAAATTATTCCCTGGTGATAACTATAAAATAAAATAATATTGAGTAGTCATTGTATGCTTCATAGCTTAGTAAAAAAGTAAGCATAAAGGCTTTGTTAACTACCTATCATGGATATACATTGAGATACGGTGGCATGTTTTGGGGTAACGCAACCGACAAAGAAATTGTATTTAGGTCTCAAAAATGCTGTATTAGAGCTATGTTCAACCTACAACAAACAGACACAGCCCTACTTTAAAAATTACAAGATTCTTACACTTCCGTGTCTGTACATTCTTGAATGCGCTAATTTTGTCAAACTAACAATGAATTGTTAACATTTCTTTCATCTGCACAACTTATGGATAAACTTTGCAATGTTCTTTGTAAAACCGCGCTTATGAGTAAGAGTGTTTTTTGTAATGCACCTCATGTCTATGAAGATATCAATAAGACACAGTGATAATAACTTTACGTTTAAGCAGAAATTAAAGACATTGTTGTTGGAAAAATGCTACTACACACTCAATGAATTTTTGACAGATAAAGATTTGTATATTTTGACTGTATTTAATGATTTTTTTTCTGATTTTCAAAATTATTTTAATAATATTATCTTATCATGCATGATCAATTTGTACTATCATTATTATTTCAATTGTAGTATAGTTAATTCAACTCATCATTGTATACTATCATGTGTTCAAACAAACGAATTTTCAGCTTTATAATAGTATAGGTACATTTAGTTATATTTCTTTTACTTACATGGTGTGCAGATTCTACCGTTGGAGAGTTCTGCACTGCAGTTACAGCTTGTGGGAGCTGCAAAAACAGAAAATAATAAGATCCATGGCGATAGCAACAAGGAATAGCTGGAATGTGACAATGATACATACATCACAAAAACCTCTATTTGATACCATACTGTTATTTAAAATACATTTATTCTTTGTTTCTTTTACTTACATTATGGGAATCCCCCAGTATTAGTAGTATCCGGCTTTTTATAATTGAGAGTGGTTTTTTTGCTAGATCACCGCCAGTCCCACAGGCATGTTGCCGCATATCAGTATCCCGCTTTCGGCTCCGGTATTTTAGTTCATGCCAATACTGAAAAATATAAAAGTAATAACAGCTGTTGTGTTCTCTGTTTATTATTAATTAACTGTTAAAACTAGGTAGCTTTACAGTTTTCCACATATTAGAATAAAAAGAGGTAGATAGGTTATGTCAGTACTAATGTAATGTCAATAATGGACCAAAGCTTTACGATGTTAACATCCCATGAGTCTTAATTGTGTTGTTTCTACAGTGTCGTATTACACAGGACGGCATTTTTAAACTAATTTACGGAAACGAATATACTGACACTGTCTACCACAGACCGCTGTCCACAGAACACATGTCAACGCTTTTCTGAGACTATGCTAAGGTAAGCCAATTAGCAAAGTTTTCTGTTGCCAGTTTTTGGCACATGTAAAGTATTTACCTCTTTTTATTGTAACATCATTGACTCACTCAACATCTCCCATGCTAAGAGCTAGAATATTGCGCCAAAAGTCATCCACGCGCTGACTGGCCATGCTATCTCCAAATTGGACTCTTTGTAATGCAACCTACACTCTCTGCCACAGACTACGAATCCTACGTAGCTATTTCTTACAAACTACATTTCTGTGATACGAGATCTTTTAGTACATTTTTATGTTAAGAGTAAGGCTTCCACTTGATATTGCTGTCGCCTTTGGCACTGAATTTGTTTTGATATGAAATTACCAAGCAAAGATACACATTGAGAAGTTTATTTATTTAGTTTTCATCAATGACCTTTTGTTTTCATAATTTCACTTTACAGTCACATCCATACAGCACACTGAAAGATTGTTTACACTTTGTGTTGTTCATTTTTATAATTTATCTACTATATTTTACTTACTTGTGTGTAAATTCGACAATTTAAATACTCTATTTTGTATTTTTCTTGCTGCTATAATGAAAAACTATCAAATCAACGTTGCGTCACATTGACATTTTAGCTTTTTTGTCAGCCCCACAGAGTACTTTGTACCTCAACAACGCTACCTTTTGTCGAGTAGTAGAAAACTTATCCCGCCATCTAGGGTCCGGTAGCTGAAACTCTCGTTTCATTCGTTCCTTGCGTTTAGTTACTTAAAGATTTTTTACATGTTTTTAGTTTCAATTCAATGTTTTTATCAATGAAAAATGACTTTTGAGGTAAAAAATGATACAAAACATACACTGCTTTTTACTATTCGATGATTATTGTAAAATAAATCAAGGTTTCATTGAGTAACTTTCATAATAAAACGCAAATTCATGATACGTTTTTAAGTCATCGGTCTTCATGGAATGGACAATAATTACGCAATTCGAATTGACATGTTACGATCGATCGTCAATTGTAACGATCATCCATCCATGAACAACCTTACGCAATCGCACTACTGATTTGCATGCTGTTTCATATGCAGCTAGGGTTGCCAACTATAAAAGCTGTAAGCCAGGATAAAAAGCTCTAAATCGGCCATTATTTTCAGCTGTCATTTGAATGGTTCTGTTTTCTTTTTGTAATTTACATTTCCAATTTATTGTGAAATGTACTACGTTCAAATAAACCGTGGATTAATGTCAGATCTGTTTTAAAACTGATGCTAACTCTTTTGGTTTAATAACAAAAACCAGGTAGAAACAGTTTTCAAAGGGTTTTTGTAGTAGGTAGTGTAACAACAATAAGAATTTAAAAAATTTCTGTATGACGATGATGCTGATACGTAAATAAAACCCTGATCAGACGCTGCTCTTAGGATATATCCAAGAAAACCCGGACGTGAAGCCACCCTACACACATTGATGCATCGGTTTCGTTTGAAGGAAATTGAATATTAATGCATGGACTAGTGAAGGATGAAACTTGTAAAGAAAATGTTCTTTGAGAATGTTACGTTACCTTATAGTAAGTAATGACATAAGTATTAAATTCTATCGCAATGGTGCGCAAAGTCTCGTGTTAGTAAATTTAGTAAAACTATTCAAGCATTTTCTTCTGTAATGAGTTTATTTAGATCATCAGACTATAAAGTCTCGCTACACTTAACATTTTTCATGTGGAGACTAATATGTAAAAAAATAATATGTAATCAAACCTTTGGGGGCAATACTTGTGATTGTATTGTGTTTGTTTGTGGTACATTTAATGGCAACACTATGCCGTGTAACCATAACGTGTTTTGTACACTTCCTTCTCTCTGGCTCGGGCTGCAATAGCGGGAGGTAGGTCTTTTGTAAGACAAAGTTAAAGCCAATTAAATCATCTTTGTGACAAGTGATGTTTTACTTCTAATAACATAACAGTTTGTATGTATTATTATGAATGCCCTTTTATCATAGTGCTGTTAAACCATCCTGAAAACTACACCACATGTTCAGGTATGGCTTCACGGCAGTATGTATAACCGATTTATAGAGATTAAAATACGATTATTAGGACACTATAAGTAAATATTGTCGCGTAGCGGTGAAAGAATACCACCTCCTCCCTTCCCTTGGGTGTCGTAAAAGGTGACTAAGACTAAATACTGCACATAGATCCAACAGCATAGTGTTGCGATGGGATCACCACCTTTCACGCAGAGAACATGTGCAGTCGCTATCTGGTGAGAAGTGGACTATGGTAGAGGACTGCTTTTACGGTCCTCATTGCCTAGTCTCTGACTAACCCTCCGGAGATAATAGTCGTGATTACATGTATGTATGTATGTATTCGGTACATCGAACGGAATGGAATTCTCACCTAAAATATAGGTCCCTATATATTAATTTTAAATATAAACGGGGCCACACGTCGAGTAGCTGTAAATATTTACAACATACGGAAACGCCACTTTCACGCAAATCCAATAAAATAGAAATATCTTTATACAGCGTGCAATGGGAGTTCCGTGCAGTTGACGATGGATTTGTGGGGACAATTTTATATGTAAGTATATTTTATTGTTTTATTGTCTTACTAGCGGCCGCTCGCGGATTAACTCGCGTGGTTCTCGTTCCCGTGGGAATATTGGGATAAAAAGTATTCTATGTGTTAATTCAAGTTATAAACGTACAGATAGTACGCAGAATTTTATCCAAATCCATTTAGTAGTTTTTACGTGAAAGAGTATCAAACATCCATCCATACTTACAAACTTTCGCGTTTATAATATTAGTTGGATTGTTTACTTGCGTGTATGTTTACTTCCGTCTTTAGCATATTAATATCAACACAATCATCAGACAAATGAGGGGTCTACTTTCAAAACCCCTAAAACAAATATTGGTCAAAGATTAATTATTACCTACCAGAAAAACAAAATAAAATGAATTCCTTCCATGATCCACTAATGATTCCGTAACAAATCCCGCTAAAACACATTTAAAGGCCATTACGAAAAGTGACATTTGTATCAAAACCCACTAAAACACCAGTAGGTAATTACCTAACTATGTCACTATAAAATTTCACTAAAATAGAGTTAGCCAATAGCAGAGCTTTATTACGACACGTAACTTTAGAAGAGTATCAGTATCAGTAATGGGCATTACTGTTGTCGTCGCGAACGATGCTTTATGTGGTTTTCTATACTAATAATAAAAAGATTTTCTATAGCTTCTGACTAGTTTTGAAAACTGCCCAACCAAATATGCTTTCATACTAATACAAGACTTTTTTTGCTGAAATCGGTCGTTGAACGTGGTAGATCGGAAATTGTGTAATTTTCATCTATACAAATATACTATAAAGAGGAAACATTTGATTGTTTGTTTGCATGAATAGGCTCTGAAACTACAAGAGCGATTTAAAAAATTCTTTCACCATTGGAAAGCTACACTATCTCCGGGTGACATAAGGTATATTATATTTTCAAAAAAATTAGGGATCCTTACTAAAACTCAAATAAATTTCTTAAATCGCGTGTGCTAAGAAAACTATTGATGATAAAATAAAATAATGTACTATGGCTTCGCAGAACACACTAATAACTACAAAAAGTGTCGTAGTAGATTATGTCTAACTATTTTAGTTACGTCACAATAAGTGTTGAAATGAAACAGATGACCCTAATAATGCTTTCTCTCAGTTTCATAATACGTTTACATTGTTTTATAATTTATGCTTTCCTTATATTAAAGTTAAAGTTATGGTAGACAAAAGGCCAAAATGGGTTTCAAAAGGCATTACCTTGTGCAGCAAACGTAGACGTGAACTCTTGTGGAAGTATAGAAAATCCCCAACTAACAAAAACAAAAGTAATTTTAAATCTTACTCAAAAAGATATAAATCTGTTCTCAATCTTACCCAAAAATCACAAAATAGCCATTACATTAAAACTTCTATTAACAAAAGTAAAGCTACATGGCAAATTATAAACAAAAATAAAAGTAATATACTTAAGGAGAACATAAATAAAATGAAAAATGATAATGGTAATACAGTCTCAAACCCGAAAGCGATAGCTCAATTATTTAATGATTTCTTTTCAAACGTAGCTAACTGTGAACAAACAAACACAATACCACATTTAACGGGTAAGAGTCAACCTAACTCTATTTTTATGAAACCTGTAACTCCTAAAGATATCTTTAAAATAATTAATTTTTTGAAAAATGTACGCAGCACGGGTTACGATGAGGTTACAGTTGGAGTTGTGAAAGACGTAGCTCATATAATTTCTACTGTTTTGAGCTATACTATTAACCTGAGTATAGAACACGGAGTTTTCCCAGATAAACTTAAGTACACCATTATAAAACCTATCTTTAAGAAGGGTGATGTTGAAGATCTCAATTGTTACAGACCCATAGCATTAATACCTATTTTCTCAAAAATTTACGAAAAAGTTATATATGCATCGTTGTACTCTTTTCTTGAAGCCAAAAACGTTCTTGCCAGCGAACAATACGGCTTTCGTAAAAGTCAATCAATAAATAATGCGATTTATAATTTTGTACAAACAGTAATAACCAATTTAGATAATGGTAAACCAGCTGTAGCCATGTACTTAGACATGTCAAAAGCGTTCGACCACGTTCGTCATGACATTTTGCTCCAAAAATTAAATGGCTATGGTGTTAGGGGTAATGTTAATAATCTTATAAAATCCTATTTAAGCAATAGACACCAAGCTACTCAAATAAACCGAGTATGCCCAATATCGAAAGAAGAAAAAGTATACGAATCTGAGTTCACTAATGTCCATTTTGGGGTACCACAAGGTAGCGTATTGGGCCCATTACTCTTTATTGTATATGTTAATGATCTATCATCCATAACGCACCATCAAATGACGCTTTTTGCTGACGACAGCACAGTTCTATTTAATGACGACAATATGCACTCTAGCATAAATGTGGAGATTGATATGTTTTTAACTAATGCAACTGAATGGCTATCATCTAATAATTTAAACATAAATCTGTCAAAAACAAAAATTATGAAATTTAGACAAAATTTTCTAGCATCTCCGAATTTAAATATAACATTCAAAGATACAAATATTGAAGAAGTAGATGAAATTAAGTTTTTGGGGCTACATATTGACAGAAGACTTAACTGGAAAAATCACATAGATTATATCTGTAAACGCTTGAATCAACAGTCATATGCTCTTTATAAATTAAGTAAAATAGCAGATAGATCTGCTGTTCTTAGTGCGTATCATAGTTATGTCTCTTCCATTTTAAGGTACGGTCTTATTTTTTGGGGCAATTCGGCCAACAAAGACCTAGCTTTTAAGGCGCAAAAGCGGTGTATCCGATCAATCGTAAATATTAATTCAACGGAATCCTGTGTTCCACATTTTAAGGAACTAAAAATACTATCACTCCCCAGTCTGTTTATTTACGAATGTGCCATCTTCGCTAAATTAAATATTCACCGTTTCAAATTTAGTAATAGAGCCAGACTTAAAGACAAAATGACACGTAAACCCCACAAAACTGCTCTTTTCCACAAAAGTGTGTTTTATCTAATCCCCGAGATATATAATAAATTGCCAAAGACTGTTGGAGATTTAGATTTGCATAATTATAAAAAGCAATTATTTCAATTGTTATTACACAAATGTTACTATACTTTAAAGGATTATCTCGATGATGTTTAATTTTAATTGTTCCCGTCTATTTCTTAATTTGTATTAATTAATTTTAATTGAATTTATAATTTATGTCTTATGTCTTAATTTTAATTGTTGTCTTGACATGTAAAAATGTTTCGTTAATTCTAAAGTGCTGCATTTTGAATTGAATTGTTATTATTTTAATTTTCTACGATTATGTTATAAAACGTCACTGACCTACTTAAAAATTATTGTATGCCATTATGGCGGGTCATAGCTGTGTACAATCTCGGAAACATGTAACAACTATCTGCTTACCTATGTACCACAATAAAGAATTTTGTATTTGTATTTGTATTTGTATTTGTTCTTGGGAGGGGAGTCATTTTGAAAATTCGTCACGGGGTCCACGCGAACGAAGTCGCCGGCGGTTTGCCACATTTTAAACATGAATTATCTTCGTTTGTGAAAAGGGCCTTTAGGGGGTTTTGAAAGTATAGCCCTCAAATATAGGAAAGAGGGGAGGGAGGCCTTTGCCCAGCTCTGTGCGAATATATTGCATCATCAGCCTATCGCAGTCCACTACATGCCGGTCATAGGCCTTTCCCAAGGCGCCACTGAGTTCGGTATTGGGCTCTCTGAATACCCAGCTACTGCCAGCCCCCCTGCGCAGATTTTGGGGGTTAAAGTTACTCGCGTCCGTAGCTTTACCCTTGAGACCCTACACGTGACCCCTGGTTGGTGCTAAATGAGTGACACTGACTGAGTGGTAGAGCCACGCTGCGTTGCAGCACGCATTGGGCCGGCTCGCCCGGGGTAATACCACCCTCTCACGAATATCCCGCGTGAAATAATGACACTTGCTGCTGTTGTGTTTCGTCCTGCCAGTGAGAGTTCCGGAGGCCCTTCACCCCCCCCCCCCCACCCCTCACAATTCCTATTCCTTCCTTAACCCTATTCCTTTCTTAAAGCTCGGCAACGCATCTGCGACTCCTCTGGTTTTGCGGTTGTCCATGGGCGGCGGTGATTGCTCTTCATCAGGTGACCCGCCTGCTCGTTTGCCTCCTTCTTACATGTTACGGCGAAAGGCGTTCGCAGTAACAGCGACGAAATAAGGGTTGTGGGCTGGGTAGATATGGATAGTGAAGTACTTACAGGGATGATGAGTCACAGGAACCGGGAGGCGAGCTGACCACGGGCGGCGATGTAGGTTGGTTTCCTGGCGCACAGTCACTACACTAAACAATAGGCATTCAAGCGTTCTCTTCACTTAAGGTTCCTCGAATCACTATAAACCCTTTCGGTCAGGCTGTGGCGTGCGCGCGGTGGCTATCTTGCAGACGAGTCCGGCGCGGTGTCTTCACGAAGCGCGCGGCCGCGAGTCGCGCAGCGGTAGCGCCGCGGCAGATAGGCGGACGCGGTCGTCAACAACCGCTGAGTCAACCGCCTTACAGATGGCGGTATGGTTTGAATGGCCGTCCCGGCTTTGGCGGGAACATCCTCCGGGGGCCAGGGTGGGCCTCCAATGGGAGCCTGGCGATCCGGAATACAGGCCTCCGAAGATGTCCATTCGCGGTGTCCAGGTCTACCACCCGCACGACCCCATCCTGCCCAGGCAGGGTGCGAGCAATGCGCCCCAGTCTCCATTGGAGGGCAGGCAGGTTGTCCTCCTTGATGAGGACGAGCTCGCCAACTCGGGGAGGGGAGGATGGGGACAACCATTTGGAGGGTTTGAAGGGTATGAAGGTAGGACTGGGTCCACAGCGTCCAGAAGCGCTGGGAAAGGGCCTGTACCATCTGGAATCGCCTACGTGTGGAGATCGGCCTATCTTCCACGGATAGTTCGGGAAGGGCCGTTAGTGGGCGGCCTATGAGGAAATGTCCGGCTGTAAGCGGCTCAAAGTCTGAGGGATCAGACGAAAGTGGGCAGAGAGGTCTTGAGTTAAGGACCGCTTCGATCCGAGCTAAAAGTGTGGAGAATTCCTCGAATGTGAGGTGTTGTTCGCCAATTACGCGATATAAAAGTGGCTTTGTTGATTTTACGTTGATCTCATGTAACGCACCGAACCATGGTCCCTTAGGGACGTTCAACAACCAAGTAATGTGCTGACCAGCGAGCTTGTGCGCAATCGTGTCATTATTCAAGGCAAGAAAGTTTTGTACTTCGATGAGCTGATTTCTAGCGCCTACATAATTTGTACCGCAGTCCGAGCGGATGAGAACCGGGGCACTGCGGCGTGCTATAAAACGCTGTAATGCCGCGAGGAACGCTTCCGTGCTGAGGTCCGAGACCGGTTCCAAATGAACCGCCTTAGTCGAGAGGCACACGAATATACAAAAGTACGCTTTTAAGAGTTTAACATTACGTAGGGTACTAGATTTAACGAGGAATGGGCCGGCAAAATCGGTCGTGACTTGACTAAATACTGGCTGAGGCGTAACTCTATCGGTTGGCAGGTCGGCCATGAAAGGCGCTTTCGGCTGGGCCCGGCATCGAAAGCATCTAATGCATTTAAAGACTCGGTGTCTAATAATACGGCGCGCGGACAATATCCAAAATTGTTGGCGTAGGATTGCGTGTAAGGTGTCAGCGCCAGGGTGGCAGTGTATTTTGTGGTAGTGGTCAATGATCAGGTCTACAAGTGGGCTAGAGCTGGGAAGTATGAGAGGATGCTGCGCGTCATATCGGATAGACGCATGGGACAGTCGTCCACCAACTCTAAGGAGCTCATCTTTAATGAGAGGTGACAGCCGCTGGAGTCTGACGGAGCAGATTTTGCCAGTTTGAAGGCGGTGGATGTCCTCTGCAAATTCATTGTGCTGAACACTGCGCACCCAGTAAAGTAGGGCCTCTCTTCGTTCACTGACGTACAAGGGGCCTGAGCGTCGCGAATCTGGGTGGTGTCTGCAGTTGTGCAGAAAGCGTTTTAGACAAGCTGTCACTCCGACGAGCTTGTCTAGTGAACTGAACCGAGTGAGCAGGTCAAAGTCAAGACCGGGCACTGTGACCAGTGACGGGACGTGTTTGGGCTTAAGGCCGGGCAGGGCGTGATGGCCCAGAGCTAAGGGCATCGCAGGCCAAGACTCACAAGGCTGTCCAAGCCACGTGGGAGACCACCATAGGTCGTGGGCTGACAGGGATCGCGCAGACATCCCTCTGCTTGCGCAATCTGCCGGGTTGAGCTCGGAAGGTACGTGTCGCCAGGTACATTCTGGTGAGCCTGAGCTGATTTTGACTACCCTGTTGGCTTCAAAGGGTTGAAGACGGTGAGGCGGTGTATTGAGCCAGGCCAGGACTATCGTACTGTCTGACCAACATATGTGTTGTTGTATACTGATATGGGCCGATAACTGAACCGACACACGGATCATGAGCTGGGAGAGTAGAGTGGCGGCCGACAACTCTAACTTGGGGATTGTGAGGCGATTCTTGATTGGTGCGACTCGCGACTTGGCGACAATCAAGTGTACCAAAGTATCTCCGGAGGCATCGAGCTCATGGAGGTAAACAACGGCGGCAAACCCGGCTTCAGAGGCATCTGCAAACCCGTGAAGCGAGTATGCAGCTGAGCCTTTGTTTGCACAAATGTGCCGAGGGAAGCGAATGCTAGACAACAGCGGCAGATCCTCTGAGATGTGGTGCCACTCCGTTTGTACTTCAGAGGGAGTGGGCTCATCCCATTCCAGCTTCAGTAGCCACAATTGCTGAAGCAGCAGCTTTGCGCGGAAGATAACGGGAGAAACCCAGCCGTTTGGGTCATAAAGTGAGGCTACGGTGCTTAAAATAGACCGCTTTGTGACATGTGTGATGGGAGGCAGAGAGATGCGGTAGGTGAACTCGTCTGACTGAGGGCTCCACTGTATACCCAAGACCTTAATGGACGTGGACTCTGGGTTCATGTCGAAGTCCTTGGGCATGTCGCATTGGTTGTCGGGAAATCTCTCGAGCAGCTTAGGCGAGTTAGATGTCCACTTACTGAGCTGAAAGCCGCCTAGGTCTAGCAGACTTATCAACTCGTCCTGAAGTGCTTGGGCGGATTCAACTGTGTCATGGCCACACAAGATGTCATCAACGAAGATAGACTGGCGAAGAACCTGAGCGGCTCCAGGGTAGCGATGGCCTTCATCATCAGCCAGCTGAAGCAGAGTGCGGATTGCATGGTATGGGCTTGATCTTAAGCCGTAGGTATTGAGGGCGTAGGTGAGCAGAGGGTGATCTGGTGAGGACCGCCATAGTATCAGCTGATACCGTCTCTGGTCTGGGGCAACCAGCACATTTCTGAACATCCTCTGAATGTCAGTGCTGAAAACGACTGGATGCGTTCTGAAGGACATGATGATGTCCACAATGTCCTGTTGAAGGGCGGGGCCTGTGTGTAGGCATTCATTTATGCTGACACCATTGGAGCTTTTGCAGCTACCATCAAAAACAATGCACAGCTTGTCCGACCCTGACTTAAATACGCCATGGTGAGGGATGAAGAAGTGAGGTTTATGGGCGAATGTATTTGGGTGACAGGGAGCCATGTGCCCTAAGTCGATGTATTCGGCCATGAAGTCGACGTATTTAGAACGCAGAGACGGGTTCGCCATTAGCTTCTTCTCAATATTGAGGAATCTGCGTAATGCGATAGGGTGAGTTTTACCTATTTGAGGGGCGTCCTTTAGAAAGGGCAGAGCGACCGTATATCTGCCTGAGGGATCGCGTGTAGTGGTAGAGCGGAAGATTTCCTCGCATTGTTCCTCCAGGGGATCATTATGAGTGTGAGATTGAGGGAGGGGCTCCTCAGACTCCCAGAACCTTTCCAGACTCTGACGTATGTCCTGGGCTGATTCAGCTGAGTCTGGTTGTGAGCTGACGACGTGAGCTGAGTTAACCTGCTGCGCCGGCTGCGCATACAAGTCCTCAATGGGTCCTATCAACGCGAAGTCGAAAATCGTGCCGAAGGCTATGGGCTTGCCCGGGCCCAACGAGACCTTAGTCCCGTCCAACACCTGGCCAAGAACGTCCGACCCCAATAAGAGGTCGATCGGGGCTAGTGTGTGGTAAAGCTGGTCAGCCAATGGCACGGGTGGCTGGCCTAGTACGTGGGAAATGTTTGGTACCTTCTCTAAGGGAAGGTAGCCAGTGACGTTTTTTAAAATGTGAGCTGTGGCAGTTATTGTAGGAGTATCATTGTGAGTGGGTCGGCATACTATTGTTATTGCCGCCTTTGACTCATGTTTGTGCTGATTCCCAACTCCTGTAATTTTTAAAGAAGTGGGTTTTGATGGCAGGTTCAAAAGTCGTGCCATGCGTGACGTTATTAATGTCAGCATACTGCCACAGTCCAATAAAGCTCTGGCTGTGTGAAGATGGCCATGTACGTCCGCGACTCTTAGTGAGACGGTTGGCAACAAAATGGGTGTGCCAGTGGGCACAGAAGGTGAGTGAGCTGATTGAGTATCAGCTGAAATTGTATGAGCTGAGTATGTATCAGCTGTGTGGGCATGGGTTGACTGGGCATGGGCTAAATCTACCTCTTCGCTAGGGTGCTCTGTGATAGTTGGGAGTCATAATTGCTGGCGGCGTTCGCGGGGCCTACCTGGCGAACCGGACCTGGGCGGGCTGGCTCTGTGAGCAGAGCTGGGTCGCACCTGTTTAGCCTGTGCGGGTTCGTGCCGCCTGCTGTGTCTGGGACGCTCCCTCGAGTGCTCTGTCAGCTGTGGTGGGGGTACATGTACAGACGACGAATGAGCTGAGTGCGTTGGGCCGTCTGGTCGATGGAGGGACGTGTGGTGGTTCGTGCTCCCACAGTCCTTGCATGCCCCCCTTGACCTGCATTCGCTCTCGTAGTGACGGCCGAGACAACGCTGGCAGCGCTCGCGTGCCTGTACAAAGTCCCAACGGCCCTGTGTTGGCTGGGCATTGTACCATCTGCACGTCGTCATGAGCGTATGTCCCCTAGTGGCACAATAGGGACAGTAGGACGTCGAGCGTGAGGAAGAGGACGAGGACGATGATGAGGAGCAGCTTTGCTGGAAGGCCGAGTAGACGGGGAAGGGCTGACTGCGAGCCGGGGAGGTGGATGGGCGGTGACGCATTTGCTGCGCTGGGCGTGACGGTTGGTGAGTAGGCTGATCGTAGGCGCGGTGAGGCGATGGAGCTGAGGAGCGGCCACGGTAATGGTCGGGTTGTTGCTGAGCCATCTGAGCATAAGTGCGATGGGGCAACTGTGGAGGCGCGCGGCTACGAGAAGGGCCGGGCAGGGCGTGAATGGGCTGCGGCTGGGCTATGTTGGAGAACTCTGTCTCCACACAGCGCGCGTGCTCCTCGAGGTAGGAGATGAGGTCACTCAACGTGGGCAGGGTGCTGCTAGACCCGTGTCTGCGTTCAAATAACGTGCGGAGCTCACCCTTAAGCTTTCGCACCACTATCGACACAAACACGTAGTCGTCTCCTATGGGCAGATCCAAATTACTAAGGGCACACTGGGCGGACACCAGCGGAGTGAGGAAAAGTGTGCGTATGTTAGAGCGCGTGTGGATGCTCGGCAGCCCCAGGATTATGTCGACGAAACTATCGATGAGAACCCGGCGGTTCTCGTACCGCTTTGTAAGGATGTCCATGGCCACGGCAAAATTTTCATTGGTGACCTTTAGGTGGGACACCATGCTTAATGCCTCACCGCTGAGAATTGAGAAGAGATAGTGGAGCTTGACTGCTTCCGACAAGGTCGCCATGTCGTCAGTCAAACTCCTGAACAGTGCGATAAAGGAGGGCCAGTCCTCCACCTTTGAGCTGAACCTGGGCAGCGCTATCTTGGGGAGGACGGCTGTAGGCGTATTGACGCCGAGACTGGGCTGAGCGTTATGGGTTGGGGACGACGTGGAAGAAGGTAAGATTTCCTCCCTAGCCACAAGTATCCCCAGGTATGCCCCGGAGGCTTTTGTGTGGTTCTCAGTGTATGTCCTCTCAACCCCCTCGTCTAAGTTCTCTTCGGCGAGAATGTTGTAGTACACTGAGTCCAGCTTGTCCTTTATGCCCTGTATCTGTGCGAAACGCACGTTAAATTCCGTTATGGAATGTTTGGTGTCGCCAGCAATGATCCTTGATCCCACCTCTAGGAGCTGGTGTATAGCTTTGGCGGCCTCCCTAAATATCGCGGCTTGTGACTTGGTCGGCATCGCGATGAATGAAAGGAGACAAAAAACTAATAAAAAAAAAAATAAAAAAAAAAAATTTAACGGCAGTAAAAAGGACAACACCCTGTATATATTCTATAGTTGGGCTGGACGTATTTGTTTACTAATGTAATGGCAAATGGGCCAAAATTAACGCAACAATAAAGAAAGCAAAACTAAGTTGGGACGCCTTGTATATGGCCCACGGGTGGGCAAACGCGTGTGTGTGTATGTGTATGTCTGTGTCTCTATTGAACGCGCGTACGTAACATTAGCCGACCGCAAAACAAAAAACAAACAAAACAACAAAAAAATCACGTCATCCGTAGCCCACTATTGGGCAAGGCGCTCACAGTCGGGCAGACCTGTAGCGGAAACTAGCGCAAAGAATGAGTCGGTCGCAAAAAAAAATTAAAAATAAACAAATAATAAAAACTTAATTAAAAAATAAAATTGGGACACTCTGTCTGTGTCCCACAAGTGGGCAAACGTGTGTAGAAGCGAAGGCGACGCACGCAAATAGCCGTAAGCGATATAAAAAAACTGATGAAACTAAATGAAACACACTAAGCTCATGTGGTGAGCACGCACAAAGAATGAGCCGATCGCAAAGGCAAAAATTAAAAAAAAAAATAGATATAAAATTAACACGAGCGAAAAAATAAAGCACGCTACTTGGCACGCGTGGTGAGCATGCACGAGATCTGAGCCGATTTAACACGACAAGAACATAAAAAATTCCTTAAAAAATAAAACGGGAAAAATAACAATGCAATCTCTCGTCATAATACCATACGTAACGTAATAATTTAACTACTAATTTACCGTTAGGAGTATGAACAACGTATCATTACTAGGCAAAAATCATTTGGGTACACACACAAGCCCGCTCAGATTACAACAACATTACAACATTGCATCACACTTTCGATTTGTGATCAGACAATCGGATGCATACACAAAATCAACAATAAAAATAAAATAATATAAGTGTACGTTGGCTATACTAACACAATTGTTTTACGAGTACCGACAAAAACTTTTATTGGGGCAGGCCGTTTCGCCACGAGATAAAGGTAAAGTTACGGAAACAAATGAATTTAGAAATGATGGTAGGAATTAGATTTAAGATTTAGACATAGAATAAGAATATGGGCGGAAATAATTATCTTTAGAGAACTGTATTAAAATTGAAAAATAAACGAAAGTTAGGTTCTGGTTACGGGAAGGTCGCCGGTATTTAATATTACCGGCTCGAAGATGACCAAAATGTTACGGCGAAGGGCGTTCGCAGTAACAGCGACGAAATAAGGGTTGTGGGCTGGGTAGATATGGATAGTGAAGTACTTACAGGGATGATGAGTCACAGGAACCGGGAGGCGAGCTGACCACGGGCGGCGATGTAGGTTGGTTTCCTGGCGCACAGTCACTACACTAAACAATAGGCATTCAAGCGTTCTCTTCACTTAAGGTTCCTCGAATCACTATAAACCCTTTCGGTCAGGCTGTGGCGTGCGCGCGGTGGCTATCTTGCAGACGAGTCCGGCGCGGTGTCTTCACGAAGCGCGCGGCCGCGAGTCGCGCAGCGGTGGCGCCGCGGCAGATAGGCGGACGCGGTCGTCAACAACCGCTGAGTCAACCGCCTTACAGATGGCGGTATGGTTTGAATGGCCGTCCCGGCTTTGGCGGGAACATTACATAAAAAAAGATCTATTCGGTTCTTCTTCGTCGTATCGATGGTTCAATATCTACGCGCTGTTAAAAAGTTTTGGCCCAATAAATGCTGTTGCCGCTGTTGCTATCCCAGGAGGAGAAGCCTCATTCAGGTCTTTCAACGTGCGTGTGTAAGGGCAACGTGGGCATGACAGCAGATGCCGCACGTCTTGTTCTGGAGCGCCACACTCGCACTGGGCAGAGTTCCGAGCAGTATAACCCTACCTGGCCATATTCGATCTGCAGCGGCCCACTTGGGTCCGGACTCCAGACCCAACCGACTCCGGACTCCGGACTCAGAAATCCGTAAAATATGGCGACTAAGGGAATAAAGACTGCACATACATCCAACAGCTTAGAGCGGCGATGGGCTTACCATCTGTCACGCTGAGCACATGTGCAGTCGCTATTTGGTGAAAAGTGGACTATGGCAGAGGACTGCTTTTGCGTTTCTCATTGCCCAGTCGCTGAATAACCCTTCGTGGATAATAGTCGTGATCATATGTATGAATGTATTAATTTGTTTACCCAGACCCAGCATTGCGAAAGTAGCTTAACTGGAAAGACTCACCTTGATTACGTGTATCTGTCTCCCTCATACGTGTTAACAATATATCGTTGATCCATCAGAACTTTCAAATCACAACAAACTCGCACAACAAAACTTTATTCGTTACGAAAACCGAATAAAAGTAATAATACACTCCCATTTGTCTAGGGAAGCATAAAGTGTCATAAAAAGGGATCGCGAAAGAGAACAAAAGAAAAAAATATGCCTCGAAAAGTTTTCAACTAAACCGAAGGCAAAAGTTTGTTTTAGACCAATCATATTCGAATACGGATAGAAATTCTATCAATATCATTGTGGCCAACTTTCCCCGGCCCGGCATTTGTCCGTTAAACTCGGCCATGCATGAGCCGAACGACAATTTGTATCTTTGACGGCACCGCCACAACTTGAATTGGTTTTAAAAAAGGAAAAACACTAACTTTGTTCCTTCATAGAGAAGAAAGACGGAAACTTAAAGTTGTTTGTGCAGCGCGCGCGTTTATGGTACACCTGTCAAAGTTGAAAATTAAGATCAACAAACTTCTTAGTTATGTATTCCAATAACATAGGGCTGTTTCTTTATGGGTAAGTACCTACATAATATATTAACAAATTCGAAGAAGAATGTTTGTACCTCAACAAGTTTCGAGGATCGTGTGTTTGACTGTACAGAAACAATATGAGGACGTTTTTCCGAGTCCCGCATGTACAAAGCGAGGACAACTAATGTGTAAACATAACATGTTTTAAGTACCATTCGAGAACATTTATTATTATTATTTTTTTATAGCAGAAGGAGGCAAACGAGCAAGCGGGACACCTGATGGAAAGTAATCACCGCCGCCCATGGACTCCCGCAAAACCAGAGGAATCGCAGGCGCGTTGCCGGCCTTTAAGGAAGGAATAGGCTCGTTTCTTGAAGATCCCTAAGTCGTAACGGTCCGGAAATACCGCCGCCAAGAGCTGGTTCCACAACACTGTAGTTCGAGGCAAGAAATTTCTTGAAAAACGCACAGTAGTAGACCGCCATCCATCAAGGTGATGTGGATGGAATGACAGTCGATTGCGTGTAGTGCGGTGAAGGAAATCAGCGGCAGGGATCAAGCCGAACAATTCCTCAGAACACTCCTTCCTCAGACATTGTTGAATTTAGCCTAGGAACCAACACAAACATGACATACATGATAATTCTTAGCTTATTTTTTTCGACAGATAACAGTATTTAGATATTCGCGGACACTTTTAGTTAAGTAACCAATAATAAAAAGAACTTTTTGGACATTAATATTGAGTATCATTTTTATATTATGGGTTGGGTATTGAGAGATCAGTGCATTCAGCCAGTGAATTAAAGGTTTGTGACCAAAATATTTATAATATGTACAAACAAACCTAATAATATTATGCATGCATGGCTGACTCGATATACTTAGTGCCAAATACTCTAAGCATCATTAGAATACGATACATCGCATTTTATTCCAAACTGTAAACGTTAGTCGACTTAAGTCGATCAATGAACTCTAATAATACGACTGAAGGACTAGTATCCATAGTCAAGAAAAAAAAGTTGACTTTCTAGACTTCTTGGCGGGAAAGTGAAACGTCATGTCTGCAGTTTTGTTTTATTTTCTATAATTTGTGTTTTGTCGAATATTAATGTGAAATAATGATGGATTATTTATTTGTTAGTGAACGTGCATGAGTGTTGGCAAATAAAACAAAAGAGTGCAACATCTCAAATTCTGTAATTAAACATAACCTCAAGTTTTCCTGATATTTAAGTTCTCGGGAGTGTCCGTCAAAAATATTTGTTTTTACTGTTATTTACTTGCAATTTCGAACCTAGAAAAGAATATTTCATAATTGTTAGTTCTTAGGCTAACAATGTATGGGCGCAGAACATTGTCCTTTTCGTATTAAGCGCACCGCTCGCATGAATATCGATATAATCATAGAGGCAACATTTATTATCAGTCTGCATATAAATTTACAATTTCTATGGGTCATAAGACACTTTTGTCTTAATCTTTAATCAAAATGTTACTAAAAATACACAATAAAAATAAGGGACTTCTAAAAGTCATGAGAATTATAACTGTACTTTTTTTATGATTTTTTCGAAGATTTTTTACCCATCGATCAAATGTACCATCGTAGAAAAGACCCGTCGAGGAAGAGATCCTTCGAGGTATTGACCATTCGCGGTAACAAGCCATCGGTGAAGTGTACCGTCGAGGTAGAGACATCGAGGTAACGTCATTCGAACTAGAGTATCAGACCTGCTCGCTTGAGTGCGTGCCCGTACCATATAGACGACGCGGTGTGCAAGGGACTGGAAAAGCGACGGAGTCCACGATAGTACAAATGACATAGTGCCGACAAAGACAGTACTCCCTGCTGGCACGGTCACAGAAAAAGAAACAGAACTGACATTGCTCACGGCTGCTTTACAGTTTCATAAAAAACAGAAATATACTAACTTTATATTATGCAGTCAGCGGCAACGGGCGGGCGGGTTATCATAGTTTTTAACGGTGGCGGGTTCACTAAACTTCGCGGGCCGTTTGCCGAAGCGGAAATACCCACACGCTGTTTGAAATTCATCGAAAGTTAAGTACCTACGAAACTTTACCTTGGCGGCCGGCAGTGAGAGACACATTTCATCTTCTTTTTTAACAGTTCATTTGTTAGTGTTTTGATATTTTTTATAGCTAGCGGTTTGCCTTTGTTTCTCAAAGTAAAGACAATACAGGATTAGCGTAAAGGTTATTTATTATAATAGAAATTAAGTGATCATCTAAATATTTCATTTACGATTTTGTTGCTAAAGATTCAATGCTAACTGGAAAGCTAATTATTACACTATAAAATTTTAAATATAAATTCTTAATAATTACGGATTTTGAAAGGATACGAGAGACTTGCCGCATTTAGATAACTATTCGTAGATATTGTCATCAGCCTATAAACGTCCCACTGCTGGGCACAGGCCTCCCACGTGGACAAGAGCACGTGGGGATATTGGGCCATAACCCACCACGCTGGCCCAATGCGGGTTGGTGGGTTTTTACAACTGCCATCTTACGATAACAAGGGACCAATGGCTTAACAGCTTTTAATTTGGTCACCCATCCAGCGACCCGGCATTGCGAAAGTTACTTAGCGGACAAAATCGCAAGCCGAACGCGCTAGCCCGCTACGCCATCGAGCTCCTTATGTATCATTCGTAAATATAAAATAGTTAAAACCTTAAAAAAAAATACTGTCCGAGAAAGGTAGAAGGCCGGCAACGATGTGATACAAATGTGAAAATTCATATTAAATTCGCAATTCTGATCCCCAAAACATTTCTCAGATTGCCCCCAAATATCAAAGCAAAAGTTTTTAAACATTAAATCCTCCTACTATCACACTAATAATAATATTATAAACGCGAAAGTTTGTAAGTATGGATGGATGTTTGTTACTCTTTCACGTAAAAACTACTGAATGGATTTGAATGAAATTCGGCATACAGATAGTTTATAACTTGGATTAACACATATAATACTTTTTATCCCGATATTCCCACGGCAACGAGAACCACTTGGGTGAAACCGCGAGCGGCCGCTAGTATTGCATATAACATTATTTAGCCGACTCCTACTGAACTGAACCAGTTTAAAAGCGTAGTTTTAAAAGTAATAACTAAATCCTTAAACCGAAGGGTGGGACTGAAATTATGGTAGCACTCTTATAACTAAATGGCTTTTCTTGGGAATTAAATTTACATAATAACGGTTTTAGTTGGAACTACCAAGCGTACTATAGTAATAGTTTGTCGCACCGAGGCGAACGGTTCGTAGTACTATCGATTCAGTTTAGTTGTAAAAGCATCGATGAAATTTTATTATTCAGCTACTGACATTGTATCGGTCAATCACCCGCGTTTGGCAATCGTCGTTATTAAGACAGTACCTACCCATTATTGAGACAGTACCTACCCATTATTAAGACAGTACCTACCCATTATTGTAGCGATGGAGGCATCCGTGTCGCGTAGCGGTGATAGAATACTACCACCCCCTCTCTTCCCTTGGATGTCGTAAAAGGCGACTAACGGACTAAAGACTACACATACATCTAACAGCATAGAGCGGCGATGGGCTCACAACCACGTTGAATACATGTGCAGTCGATGAAAAATGAAAATGAAAAAATCTTTATTCAGTATCTGTTACATAGCTACATAACAAATGGCTGGAATCTTCTTTTATGAAATACACGTGTTAGAAGACCCCGCTCCCTCCTAAAATTACAAAAGATACATTGTATTACTGTTGGTATTACCTACAGCAAGACAATAACAAAAACGCTATGAGTAGACGGCAACAATTTAAATTATTGTAATTAATAATTAAATGATAACTGTTAAATTAAGACAAACAAAGCCAATAAACAACTAATTCAAATATATATAATTAAATAAATTGGCGTGGCTCTACCACTCAGTCAGTGTCACTTATTTAGCACCACCCAGGGGTCACGTGTAGGGTCTCAAGGGTAAACCTACGGACGCGAATAACTTTAAGCCCCCCAAGGTCATCCTACTCCTTACAAATTGATGACGTATATTCTTCACTTAAAGAAGGAAGACCATACATTCTAATTATTTTGGTTACTTACCTAATTTTACTTACTTACCTACTTAATTAAAAATACAAAATTAAATTTATAAAAAGAAAACAGTACCTACCTAACTACTATTTTTATTTTATTATTGCAATGGCCATCAATTACTTAGTCGGAATCAGTAGGTCCTGATCACCGATTATCCGATCACCGACCGAACTCGATGGATAGCATAGGAGGAGCTCGATAGCGCAGCGGCTAGCGCGTTCGGCTTGCGATCTTGCTCGCTAAGCCACTTTCGCAATGCCGGGTCGCTGGATGGGTGACCAAATTAAAACATCTCGAGCTCCTCCGTGCTTCGGAAGGCACGTTATGCCGTTGGTCCCGGTTGTTGTTGTAAGATGACAGTCGTTAAAACCCACCAACCCAGGGCCAGCGTGGTGGGTTATGGCCCAATATCTCCACGTGCTATTGTCCACGTGAGAGGCCTGTGCCCAGTAGTAAGACGTTAATAGGCTGATGATGATGAACACCGATAAAAAGTCTTCGCTTATTTCAAAAGCTTTGTTCTACATTGACAATTCTATCCGTTAATAAAATTGCTAACACACTATATTAAGTAATTTTCGTTTCGTCGCGCGCAAATAAAAGACGCACGAAATATTCTTAATCCTCGCGAATGGGGTTTCTCGACGATAATCTTCAGCCTCTCGTATGCGACGAACCGAAAATGAAACTGTTATGGCACCCCTGATAAGTGAATCATTCTTTACCGCGCAGAGGTCGAGTGTGTTTGGTTATAATAGTCTTAACTATAGCGTTTGCGTAGTAGACAACCATTTTGTGTAGAGCCTTGAACATTAGATACATTTAACAGAAGTATCTTCGGATATGTTTTACTGTACCTTGAAGAGAAATTCCGAACTCAATAGTAGAATACTTACTATGACACACGATGATAAAGCGTGATGTTAGGCCATTCAAAGTTTTGATAAGTCTTCTTGAACGTAATAGTACCTAAATTTGCAAACTAATTAGTGGAATGGAAACTAAGAAATATTCTCAGTAGCATTTTTAGCAAACTCAAACCAAGTAAGTATACAAAGATGTACCCCGAATCTGTATCTTGGAATCGAAACCGGGACCTCTGGTTCTAAGACCGGTTGCTTAGCCACTAGACCATCAATATTTCTACCGTTTCTACCGTTAATTAAATTCTATTCGCAGTGGTGTTATCATATCGACAGTTGAAAGGGTAATAATTGATCCAAGCGACATTTTGTAAAACTTGCAGGAGGACGGACTAAAGTTTTTATTTTTATTAAAAAACACATAAATAGACACCTATCTAATAGACTTTGATTTATTTAATACAGTTTATCCCTTAGTAAGTAAGGAAGTTTTTTAGTTGTGTATTATTTTAGAAAATTTATGTCAGTTAACCCAAAATGCATAAAATTTAGTAATTTTTTGAGAAAGGCAAAATGGTTCAAGTTAGTAAAATTTTTGTAAAATAGCTGAAAGTAAACTGGCTTGCATCGACTTAGAATAAAATAATACGAGGGAAAATTAATTAAGCGCCAAGTTAACTAACAGGTGAATATGCCCATTACCCAATGTTGCGCCAGAGTGAAGTAGATTGATTCAGATGCTCATTAAGATGAAACAAAATGAACCCTTACTAGATTATAGTAGATATTGATGTTTAGGCCATCATTATTCAGCAACGTCCAATGTCCCTAAGTTATTTGTGAGCGACACAGTTTTCTAATTTAGTTGAATGAAAAATGGGCCAAACGACAAAGCTTATTGTTTTGGTTTAATGCAAAATAGACCAAACGACAAAACCACAACCATGACGAAAAAGCTAAATGCCTTAATCGACACATGTTATGAAAGTTCGAAAAATCAAAATAGCTTAAGTCATCGAGTCCTCAAATTTGCCTAATTTTGTGTTGTATAGATCAATGAGCTTAGGAATGAGGCCTGTTTTTGCTGGGTGCTAAGCGCCAAAAAAAAGTAGTCAAAAAATTACGAAAACCGGACTCAAACGACAAAGAAAAATTTGCTGATTCCGAATATTATGTATTAAACTCAATATCGCAAAAGATGTCCCTTAGACCAATTAGCCTTTCAACCGTCGATATAAGATCGATAGGTTTACTATCGATATGTAATCGACTACTAATCGACATCCCATTTCTCAAATAGTTCTTATTGTAAACCACCCTAAAACGCTCACTAAACTTACCGTATAATCGCTTTAAAAAGTTCCCACTAACCTCCTCCGCTGAATAACGCAAAAGTTTTTGGATACTCTAATCTCCGTAACTTCGCCACACGTTTCGACTCTCACCTCGCTCGCAAACTTTTTCAATCGAAGCGGCAACGTGCCGCTCGCAAAGTATTTACGAGAATATACCCTGAATGAGGTACCACTACATAAAGTCGCGAGGCGAGGTAACTTTGATACCTACATGGGAAGGCTTTTACGGCAACTATACTTTGGGGATTATTTAACAATTAAATAGCATCTTAAGCCGTTCATTTAGAAGTAGGTAAGGATAGTGTAAGCTTGTGTATGTTGCTTAAGCGAAGAATCGAAAAAGTTCCACGCAACATTAAGGTGAGTCACCGAGGATATGCGGGCAAAACTGTTTTGCTAGATAAAATGGTTTATGTATTTATTAATAACGCTCTTTTAAAAATACTATTCTGTCAAGAAAGTACCTGGAAAAGATCAATAATACACAAAATGTTAGTTATTCATCCAAATTTATTTTATCGCCTTCAAAATATGCTCCTTCAGTAACGATACACTTACGCCAACGAATAATCCAATCATCAAAACATTTTTTAAACGCTTTTTCCGGAATTGAGTTCAGTTCTCGCCGCGAATTCTCCTTCATGTCTTCTACCGATTGAAAACGGGTGCCACAAAGTGGTAATTTGAGTTTAGGAAAAAGAAAGAAGTCGGCTGGAGCCATATCTGGTGAATAAGGTGGTTGCTCGACGGTATTTGTTGAGTTTTTGGCCAAAAATTCGTTCACAATTATGGCCTTGTGCGGAAGGCGCATTATCGTGGTGCAAAATCCAAGAATTTACTTTACACAAATTTGGCCTTTTTCGTCGAATTTGGTCTCTTAAACGCCGCATAACGCTCAAATAATATTCTTTATTTACCGTTTGACCTTCCGGCAAGAATTCCGAGTACACAACACCGCGATAGTCAAAGAAAACAGTCAACATGACTTTGACTTTTGATCGACTTTGGCGTGGTTTTTTCGGCTTTGGTTCAGTCAGAGCGCCACTCCGAAGCTTGTTGACTAGTTTTCATGTCAAACTCGTAAGCACACGTCTCGTCACCAGTAACAATGCGTTGCATAAATGTTGGGTCGGATTTGACTCGTTCTAGCATGTCCTCAGCGACACTTATGCGATTGAGTTTTTGGAGAAAATTCAGGTCTTTTAAGACTAGCCGAGCGGCAACATGTTTCATACCCAAGTGATTATTTAAAATGGTACGGATCGACTCGTGAGACACAGAAAGTTCAGCGGCTATCTCTCTCAAACTTGAATGAGGATTTTCAGTCACCGTTTCCTTCACTTTTGCGATGTTAACTTCAGTTGAAGACGTTGATGGCCTACCAGAGCGAAGCAAATCTTCCATCACATCTCGACCGCTATTGAACGCTTTGTACCACTCAAAAGCATATGTTTTTGATAAAGTCGATTCACCGTAAGCCTTCTGTAACATTTTCAGTGACTCCGAACACGAAATTTCATTGGTGATGCAAAATTTAAGACTCTTTGTTCGATGTTTTTATCCATTATAAAATTCGCAATACACACTAGATATAAACTAACTAAAAACAGCACTGTATTTTTAATCTAAGTAACAGATGCAACTTAAACTCCGCGTCAAAATGGATAAACAGTTGTGCCAATCAAACAACAAAAAAAAACAAAAAATTGAATTTGAAATCATAAACAAATCATTTGTTCCCGAAACTTTTTGACAGAATTTATGTATGAAAATGTGCTAATTTTTTACGCGATTAGATGTACTTTACTCTTAGAGCATTAAACCAAACTTTACTCCATTATAAAGAATCCCAAAAACAGGCCAACATAAAAGTCTAAAACTGTTGATTTCTTACGTGTTTTTAAAATTTTTAACATATTTTTACAAGTAATTATTTATTTTGAAGTACTACAGAGAACCTGCTAATTCATTAAATCCTATAAAAGTCTATACAGGCAAAAATCCTATAAAACCCTATAAAACGTACCTATTTCGGGGATCCTGTCTTAGCCCCTGGGCTTGATTGGGATCAAGAGCAAACCCATTCCCAGTAACAAAAAAACTACTTGAAGTTATTTACATGCAGTCGAGGAAGTTCCCGACCACTTTTCGGCGATGATATTCGCTTGTACACTATCTATGCGCACGCTACTGTACGCAGGTGCGGTCGGAATGGAGCGCAAGCGAATATCGCAGAAAAGACGTCCTCCGCGAACTTCCTTCCGGGAACCTTTCGGGTACTTCCGGGAACCTTCCGGGATCTTCCAGCCGGGAACTTCCGGAAACTTCCTGCCGGCAACTTCCGGGAACATTCCTGCCGGAAACTTCCGGTCGACCATTTCTCGCCGATATTCGCTTGCACACGATCTACGCGCACGCTACTGTATACGCGCGATCGGAAAAGGAGTCAACCGGGAACTTCCGCGACTGTACGTACATTTATACTCACGGCTATAATCAACAAAGGGTCTTAACTCTCTCAGAGAGAGATTTAAGGATATAAGTATAATGACAGTTGCATCACAATATATTTATGAAAATCTTGTGTATGTTCATAAAAATATTGAAATGTTTTCAAAAAACAGTGATATTCACAAATTAAATACCAGAAGTAAGAACAAATTAGCAGTTCCTTACACTAGGCTCCATAAAATAAATAATTCTTTTAAGGGTCTGTGTGTACGATTATACAACAAAGTACCAAATGATATTCAGAAATTAGATCTTGATAAATTTAAAATCAAAATCAAAGAAAAGCTTTATAAAAAAGCTTATTATAAAGTGTCGGATTATACAGAAGACAAAACAGCTTGGGTCTGAAATGCTCCAAGTACCTACTCCAACAGCTATTTATAATTGCCTATAATTAATTTATATAGAGCACCATATTTAATTAAACTATTTACATTCAAATTCATATTTTGTATTTTGTGACCTGGTAACGACATATAATATATATATATTTTGTAAATGTCGTTGCTTCTGTGCGCTGTGGTTTCTTGCGCCCGTTCTTTGCCACAGTTAAAAAATGATGTCCTGAATGGGTGGTAGGTTAAAAAATATTTGGACGTTTCAAAGTACTTATTAATTGAGTTTATTGAATAAATATATTTTGACTATTGACTATTGACTATTGGGTTATTGTTGAAATTTTGCATTCACAATGCTATTTAGATATAGGATAAAATGTTTACTAGAAAAATGCAACCAGTCTCAGGAAATCTCGAACGTGATTTGAACCAGTGACCTTTGGATTGCCGGTCCACTGCTCGAACTGCTTAACCAGCCTATAAACGTCCCACTGCTGGGTACAGGCCGCCAACGTGGACAACAGCACGTGGGGATATTGGGCCATAACCCACCACGCTGGCTCAATGCGGGTTAGTAGGTTGTAACGACTGTCATCTTGCAACAACAACCGGGACCAACGGCTTACGTGCCTTCCGAAGCACGAGCTCAAGATGTTTTTAATTTGGTCACCCAGCCAGCGACCCGGAATTGCGAAAGTTTCTTATCGTGCAAGATCGCAAGCCGAGCACGCTAGCCGCTGCGCCATCGAGCACCTCCTATACCACACGGCTGTGTTAATTTGCACTTAACAAAACAACTTGGGACGTTTACCCTTGAGACCCTACACGTGACCCCTGGGTGGTGCTAAATGAGTAACACTGACAGAGTGCTAGAGCCACACGCATTGGGCCGGCTCGCCCGGCGTAATACCACCCTCTCACGAATATTCGGCTTGAAATAATGGTACTTGGTGCTGTTGTGTTTCGTCCGACCAGTGAGGGTTCCGGAGGCCCCTTCCCCCCCCCCCCCCCTCCTCTTCCCTATTATTATTTCTTCCATAAAGCTATTCCTCCCTTAAAGGCCGGCAACGCGTGTGCGATTCCTCTGGTTTTGCGGGTGTCCATGGGCGGCGGTGATTGCTCTCCATCAGGTAACCCGCCTACTCATCGTTTGCCTCCCTCTTTTATATAAAAAAAACAATATAATCCATAGAATTAACGCGATTTAATTTATTTAGATTAAACCCGCATGTGAAGACGGATCAGCCGCAATGCTAATTCGCATAATTTGCTCTAGTCTAATCAGGCGAGTGGTCTCGAGTGCTGTGCTTATTAGAACAGCTGCAGGCTCACTGCTAACTTGGTGTTGTTTCAGCAGACGAGCGGTTGGATATACGCGATTTTAGTATAAGAAAGAAGGATAAAATCATTCATAACGAACGAACAAAATGTGTTGTTTGTTGTTATGATTTGAAAAAGAAAACGTAATTATATAGATTAAAATTATATTGTCCAATATTAATCGACTTTATAGCTATCACAAATTTTCAAATATACTCTAAGCTAAAAATTTTTTGTATTTGACCCTGTAAAAGAGAGGGAGAAGAAAAATGCATTTGCTGAGTTTCTTGCCGGTTCTTCTCAGTACCTACTACGCCTCCCGGCTCTATATAAGGTAACTGCTAGAAACCGCAAGAAATTTCAAGGGCTGGTCAGGTTAAGGGTTTTAAAAATGAATATAAAGGAATTCGTGTTTTTTTTCATTTTTAATCTAACACTTAACATAATAATAATAATTACAGTAAAAATGTGGCCCTAACATAACTTGATGCTATCGATAGTCGTTGGACTTAACTGCACCTTAAACACGCACATTTCAATTCAGTTGTAAAAGGAAAATAAATTGGGGTCTTATTGCACTTTTCAGACTAATGTAGGTACTTATCGTCCAGCTGACGCGAACGGGTCAACAGACGGGTGGGTCAACGGCCGTCCGCTGCCCGCGCGTTGTAAGTAATCGTTATTTTCAATTGTTTTTCATTTCATTTTTCTTATAATATTGCTTTAAAATAAATTATTTAATTAAAAATGTAAAAAACACCAATTCCTTTTTTGTCATGTTTAAGACACTTGACCTGACCAGCCCTTGAAGTTTCTTGCGGTTTCTAGCAGTCCCCTTATATAGATTTACGAACCGATGGCGGAGTGACATTCTTATGTAGGTACATGCAAATAATCACGACTATTATCCCCGAACAGTTAGTCAGAGACCAGGCCATGAGGACCGCAAAAGCAGTCCTCTGTTATAGTCCACTTTTCACCAAATAGCGACTACACTGCTTAGCGAGACAGGTGGTGAGCCCATCGCCGCTCTAAGGTGATGGACGTATGTGCAGTCTTTAGTTCGTTAGTCGCCTTTTACGACACCCAAGGGGAGAGAGAGGGTGGTAGTATTATTTCACCGCTACGCGACTGGGTTAGTACTCAACTTCATAAGTGCTCCAACTAATAGTTACCAACTATTATAGCCTAAGCTGAATAAATGATGTTGAATTCAGGCTGGTTACAGTGCTCGAACGACCGTCGGTGCATACGTCGGTCGCGTTTGTCATAATATTATATGAAAATTCATAATTCGTTACAGTGCTCGACTAACCGTACGCACGCGTATTTGCTACACACGACGTATGAGGACCGTCGGTCTAGAGCGTGCGCATGCGTGCTTTCGGTCGACCGACGCGACGCGCATAGGGAAACGAATGAACGCGTTCAGTGCAGCACTGATCGGTGGACAGACCGTACGGATATCTTATATGACAAACGCGACTGACGTACAGTCCGATTCAAATAGAATGGCGACCGTGAAGTTAGTCACAAGTCGCGTCGCAGTAGCGAATTTTAGGTGTCACCTCCGCCCGCTAGCAGACCGCAACCCGCGGTGGCCCTCCCGCCGCGCGGCACCTGCGCACTGCGGCACTCGCAGCTAAATTCACAACCGCCATCCTAATTGAATCGAACTGTAGGCTTACTCTTGAACACAAACTCAATCTCAATACAATTCCAAATGCGATTAATATGTATTGATATTGGGATAAGTAAAGATAATTCCGGAACGCCATTTCGATAATAATTTTGTTCAATCAATTTCCACGCAATTTAATTCCAATGTAACGCTATTGTCGCTTACAAAAGTGAAATTTGACATTTTTTAGATTTGTGATTGGAAATTGACTAAAGCAATTGTGTTTCAAGAGTAAGGCCCCTGTACGCACCGACGACGGTCGGTGGAGCACTGTAACCGGCCTTAATTTGACGTCTTTGAGAGCGGCAGTTACTGCCGCACGTACCTTTAAACGCCCGTCTGCAACCAAATATTATTATTGTAAGGAGTTATGGACGCGGCTGTGGGCCAGCCAATGTGGACTGGCAAATTAATTTTGCTACGTCAGCAACTCAACACAAAGCTACTGTTATTTGCTGACCGTACATTATTACTGAGTGTTGATGCTCGCAGTACGCTGGAGTACGACTGCATTTAGCTGAATTACACAATGTTCGAGTTAAGATTTCGTACTCAATCTTGGGATAGGCACTGTTCTATAAATATAGGACATTTTGTATAAAAGTGTATTTAGTTTAGACAAAGTAAAAGTTATATGCAATGAACAGCATGACTAGCTAATCTGACAGACGTGCTCCTGTCCTAATAAATATATTTTTCTGAATATAAACAATACTGAATAGATTGTCGTAGACAACAAATTGAAAAAACTGACTACCTAAGGTGGGAATCGAACCCACTTGAGCATTGAGCGTACAGTCACGAGCAAAAATATGTAAACAATCGTAACTCTTCATACAATGGAATAAGGGTCAAAGTGTATACATATTGATGCTCGTGAGTGTACCTATTGAAAATGAAAATGAAAATGTTTATTTAGCAAAACTTAACGTAAGCCGAGATACAAGAATGATCAATGACTCCCACACAAGACTAGACCTGACGCGTGGGAGTCAATTATTTCACAAAGCAATGTATCTTAATAGTGGATATTCGTCATGAACAATAATTAGTATACAAAAACAATGACAATACTATACAATAATCATTTATATGATCTGGACCATGTAAAGCGCGTACCTACGTGAAGTGAGACCTGTGCGAGTGAAGGTGTAATGGGTAACCCTGCGATTGACTCTTGGGATCGGTCAGCAGCGACAAGACTGCCATGGCTGTCCACTACCAGTTGGAAGGCCTTGTTATGCCGTAACCTTAATTTCCTCGGATTGCGCGTAATCCCAAGTCAATAATAGGGACAGAACCTTAAATTTGGCTTGTTGGTGTAGACAATGCTTTAAATCGCAAATATTGACCAATTTATTGTAGAGGCGAGAAAAAAGAAATGCTCTAAATCTTTGTGCAAAGGTGGTTTTCACTTTAATTGTGGGGACCTTGAAAGTTCCCTTTCTTAGTAGCTCATTATACCTTGGTAATCTTACAACTTTTTTGTGCGTAAACATTGAAGCTCTTTATATCCCCCGTATATGAGTATTTTACATTCAAATTATTATTTTGTATTTTATGACCTGGTAACGACATATCTTTTTTTTTGTAAATGTTGTTGCTTCTGTGCGCTTTGGTTTCTTGCGCCGCCCGCTCTTTGCCACAATTAAAAAATGACGTCCTAAATGGGTCGTAGGTTAAAAATTTTGACGATTCAAAGCGCTTATTAATTGAGTTTATTGAATAAATATATTTATAAATATTTATATATGAAATAAAATGCAACAGTTATTTTTTAATGAATACACATTCATCACGCCCGCTTACCGGAGTTGAGGCTAGGACAGCTTTAAAAATAATTAAGATTATTTGAATTGAAATCTCTATTTAAATGTAGAAACAGCTTAGGTACATTCTAAAGATATATATTAAAAATCTGTCGTGGGCGTTCGTAGCTCATCGCCTAAACGAAAACCGTATCTTGTAAAATGTCTAGAGGTTGATAAAGTTGACGGTGTCGCGTAGCGGTGAAAGAATACTAATCCAATCGCTTCCCTTGGGTGTCGTAAAAGGCGACTAACGGACTAAAGACTGCACATACTTCCAACAGCATAGAGCAGCGATGGGCTCACTATCTGTCACGCTGAGCACATGTGCTGTCGATATTTGGTGAAAGTGGACTATGGCGGAGGACTGCTTTTGCGGTCCTCATTGCGTAGTCTCTGACTAACCCTTCGGGGATAATAGTCATGATTATTTGTATGTATCTATACTTAATATTATAAAGCTGAAGAGTTTGTTTACTTGAACGCGCTAATCTCAGGAACTACTGGTCCGATTTAAAAAAATATTTATAAGTGTTAGATAGCCCATTCATCGAGGAAGGTTATAGGCTATAAATTGTCTAGGTACTGGTACGGGTAGTAACCCTTGCGAAGCCGGGGCGGATCGCTAGTGTATGATATAGTTGTTCAACCCACCAACACGAACTGTGCCAGCGTGGCTGGTTATAGCGAATCTTCCCAAATGCTGTTGTCAGTGTGAAGGTCTGTGTCTAGCAGTGGAACGTTTATAGACGATTTTCAACCGCCTCCGTGGTCTAGTGGCTAAGCCACCGGTTTTAGACCCAGAGGTCCCGGGTTCGATTCCCAGCGGGAGGTACATCTTTGTGTGCTCGGTTTGGTTGGTGGAAGGGCTGTTAAGTCCGCCTGGCTAGCTACCACCATCTTATCTAAGTCTGTCGCCATAACAACGATGTGTATAGCATAGTTGTGTTCCGACAGTTAGAGATAAGATAGCCAGTTCCTCAGTGGTTGAGGATTCCGGGTGAAGCGCGCTTCCACCTTCGGCGTTATCATCACTTACCATCAGGTGAGATGAAGGCTTGGCCTTCATCTCACCTTACGCTTACCCGTTACCCGTAAAAAAAAGACTATGTACGAATCAAACTCAAATTCCTTTATTCAATTTAGGCTACAATAATTGAGCCATAAGTGCTCAATTATTGTAGCCTAAATTGAATGTCGCTATGCCATCGGTTCGTAAGTACTAACTATGGGGCGGGAGCCTTGTACTGAGAAGAACCGGCAAGACACTCAGCAAGGGCATTTCTTTTCTCCCTTTCTTTTACAGCGTCAATACAAATTGGAAAATACCCTCTCTTTCGTAGAAGGACATTTTCCATTACAACATAAAAAAACATATTATCAGTAATACGATTACAAGACAACACAACCCATACAAAAGAATATCCAATAAAAAAAAAGTATTGCTTAAAATAAAATGGACAACGTCTTACAGTATCTTTTAAACAAGAAGAAGACAGACTATTTCTATTACAAATAAAAATAAGGTTGCAAGAGCAGACCGCATGTGGGGGCTTCCCCATGCGGCACCCGTTCACGAGTATGACATGTGAATCCGCCATCGCTTCGATCAACCATGTTTTAGAGAAAGTAACGACCCGACGCACATGCCCCCACCGCAGAGACACTTTGAGAGAGCATGACACTCGAGCAACTCCAACTAAAGCAAGAAAACATTTTGACAACTTTATACGCAACATAAATTTTGAGTACCTAATATACAGAGTGCTCATTTTGAATTAGGGAAATTTTAAACAACGATTCCTTACATTAAAATAATGGTTTGACTTAAGAAAGTTTTTTATTATTCGCATAATGCACGAGATATTAATTTTTCTAAGGTAAATTTGACACTTTGTGCTCTCAGTGTGTCCATTTACTACGTTGCGTAGTAGTTTATATTCATTAAAAAATGCGACTTTAGTTGTTTAAACCGCCTCCGTGGTCTAGTGGCTAAGCCACCGGTTTCAGACCCAGAGGTCCCGGGTTCGATTCCCAGCGGGGGGTACATCTTTGTGTGCTCGGTTTGGTTGGTGGAAGGGCTGTTAAGTCCGCCTGGCTAGCTACCACCATCTTATCTAAGTCTGTCGCCATAACAACGATGTTTATAGCATAGTTGTGTTCCGACATTTAGAGATAAGATAGCCTGTTCCTCAGTGGTTGAGGATTCCGGGTGAAGCGCGCTTCCACCTTCGGCCTTATCGTCACTTACCATCAGGTGAGATGAAGGACAAGCGCTTAAACGTTACCCGTAAAAAAAAACAACAGGACAAGACATGTTTCACTCAACTAGAGATGTGACCGTGTCCGTTTTGTGGGCGGGCACGATATTCACGATGAGTTGTAGGTAATATCTTAAAGTCAGACCGAGCCACACCGAGTCCATTGCAACAACTTAATCATTTTGTATGAAAACGGAAAAAAGCGAAAATGCAAGAATCGGAATAATATTTTTCTCATGTCATTAATTAGGCGGTCTGACTTACTACCTCAATTTTCCCTAAATCAAAAAAAGCACGTTGTATAAACATTATAATTCTCTTCAATTTATCTTTTGACGTATGATGAACTAACACAGACAGACAGGCATTCCAAAGAGTATTGTTAAAACTGACATACATAAATTTACGCCTGTCTTCTAATAGGGGCACACTTCTTTCGCTTCATTCAAATCCATCAATCTTTTCATGCACGCCCGGCAGTGTTAAAACTGAACTATTTGGAAGCTCGTTATTTGAAGGCGCAACCTTTTGTAACGACCGTTAGTTATATGTTGTACTCGTATTGTTAGTTCAAATGACAAAACGAGTTTCGAATTTCAAGTTGAGCTTTGCAAATGGGAGGATTGATGTGGTTTATTTTATTGCAATATTTTTTTGTGTAAAACCATAGAGGAGAAGTGTGTTTCTCTTATATGTGTGAAATCATTTTCCCTTTATATCGCGGTTAGGAAAGATTGTAGAAAATACATGAAAAATGTGGGTTTATCGCTTAAAAATATCGTCCGCCAGGTGTAATTCAAAAGAAGTCAGATAGACTTTTATAAGTACAACATTTATTTACATCATCATACATACATATAATCACGACTATTATCCCCGAAGTGTTAATCAGAGACTAGGCAATGAGGACAGCAAAAGTAGTCCCCTGCCATAGTCCACATTTCACCAAATAGCGACTGCACATGTGCTCAGCGTGACAGGTGGCAAGCCTTTATGTGCAGTCTTTAGTCCGTTAGTCGCCTTTTACGACACCCAAGGGAAGATAGGGGTGGTAGTATTCTTTCACCGCTACACAACACGGTTATTATCATCAACAGCCTATAAAAATCCCACTGTTGGACACAGGCCTTCTTACACAGACAGCAGTTGGGTTTTGGGCCTTAATCACGCTGGCCCAATGCGAGTTGGTGGGTTTTAACGACTGCCATCTTACGACAACAACCGGGACCATCAGCTTGAAGAGGGTTTACGGATTTCGGTTTTCCATACAAACTTCCAAGTCAAAATTTTTAAAAACCAATAAGCCAATTTTGATGAAACTTTGCATGCTGAAGTAAAACACAAGGATCTAAATAGTTTGTTGAAAACATTTTTAAAAAACGTTATTTTAGCTGAGTTATTGCGATTTAAAATCCACTATAGAAAGATAAAAATCGCAATAACTCGGTTGAATAAACATTTTTTTTATGGGATTGTATGGGAAACCGAATGGCGTAAACCCTCTTAAGTGCCTTCCGAAGCACGAAGGGCCTCCAGATGCTATTAATTTAGTCACCCATCCAGTGACCCGAACGCCGTTGTATCCTCTGTGTTCTCAACATTAACATAGACATTTTTTTTTATTTGACTTCTATCGGCTTTACCTACATGTTTACTTTTTTCGAACTATATAATTCCATAGCATATAAATTGACTGCGTCCTAAACTAGATAATTGATAAAATTTTATTCATTACAAAATAAAAGTTAAGGCATTTTGTAATGGTCTAAGTTAAGATGGGTAATCAGCGTTTTGTTGTGGGCATCGTGCTGCAGCCGCTACATAATCTTTATTAGTTTTATAGATATGTTAGTTTTATCTAAGTAAAACCACATAGGAACCTACATTTACTGTCTCTTCCGTTAGTAGTCTGTCCTATATCTACCAATAGTTTACGTTTATACATAATGAATACAAGGCCAAATAGAAGCCTGGCAATTCATTTTCATTATCCTTTGATTAATAGTCAAATTAGGATAACGGATCCCTATGGAAATAGGATGAAAACTGTTTTACGCAACAGTGCTACATATTATATGTGGGTATGCGATATTTGATGACGATTCATTAATTAGTAACGTTGGATTATGCTTAGTTACAGCTTCGCGGCTTTCAGGTTCAATAACACTTACGGACTTAGCCATATTAATAGTCATTGGAAATGTGATACTGTCGTAATAAAAGTTGAAGTCTTAATTTCATCGTCTTCTTTAGCGTATCATCGTCCACTGTAGTACATACGCCTTTCCAGTCCTCCTCCAATCAACTCAGACGCCATTGTCTGGTCCGGATCAGCCTTGACGATAATAAGGCGGTCTTATTATCGTCGGACCAACAAGCAGGAGGTATGATGATACTCCGCATTCCCGTTCTTGGTCCCCAGAGTAGAACGCAGTTACTCCATCTCTTGTCATCATGGCGATAGAGTTAGCCAGCCCAAACCCACTTACTCAATATTAAATAATAAATAATAACAAACACGATACTTCGTTCCAAGACACAAATCACCGATGTGACTCGGAAAGCCGCCATGCTTAAGTGGGATTGGGCAGGACATGTTTGCCGCATGCCTGACGAGTTGTGGGCAAATGTTACTACCAACTGGATCCCACGTGGAGTGAAACGGCAGCGAGGCCGACCTAGACGCAGGTGGAGGGAAGAGCTTGATGCCTATGCAAAGGATTGGCCAGCAGCAACAAACCGCGAAAAGTGGAAAGAGGGGAGGGAGGCCTTTGCCCAGCAGTGGGAAAATATAGGCTCATAATAATAATAATAAAAGCAAAGCTCTTGTCAACATGTCACGTCATTTTTTCTTTTATGTATTTTATTTTATGTTGTTACAAATCTTTAGACAAATTGCTACAATTTAACATATTTAACAAGAAATCATCAACAAATCAAAAACGAATAATATAAGTAACAAACAGTTTAAATCCAGCAAAACATCAATACCTAGAGGCTAGGTACAAAAATGAAGTTGACCAATGGTGACGTGAAATGTCAACGTACTTAATTCATACAAAAATTAACATGAACATACAATAAAATGAAAAAATGATAACAAGAAGAGCGAGACGAAGCGCACGCCCTCCATCATCGCCCGCTCCGCCGACCGTAAGCTCCTCGCGCTCCATGAGCAGCGCGAGCGGGCGATCGCCGCCGTCCCCGCCGCCACAACGACCTGCGCGACGTGGACGACCACCGCTGCCGGCACGCTTGGGATCAGTGGGGCAATCTGCCCCGCGTACGACCCCCGCTACCGGTGGTGTAGTGCGCCGCAAGCGATGGACTCAACAAATAAATGAGAACTGCATGCGCGCCTACTACAGGGCAACAGAGGGAGGAACTAACCTTACTGCGTATCGTGTTAGGATGCTGTCTTTGTTTCAGGCCCTCAAACCGACCATAGACGTGTCTGCCCAACGATTGTCGGATCAAGTGCGGGTGATCCAGCGTAACAACTTGCTGGATCAGTCAGCACTTGATCGGCTACGCCTGGAGTCACAACGTATTTGTGCGGCTTCTTCTTCGGTGCAGGATCGCCCTGCCCCACAATTACCGGCCGTGACGCCGGTTTTGGTGGCGCGAGTAGATCCGGTACCCGACGATGAAGATTTCATAAATACGAATGTAAGTACACAGGCGAATGAGCAAATGAGGAGCGCTTTGAACGATGCTATTCTACAGTATCGTGACACGCGTAACTCTAGGCCGCGTATACCTTGTTTGCCCACGAACAGACATCATTTGGCGTTAATGAGTGCCTTGAACGATTTGCTGGTTCCTTATCTTGGAACCAGTGAAAGTTTAATTGATACCCACTCGATCCTTTATTGTGGGGCCATCACGGTGTGTCGCGTTGCTCGTGTCAAATTCTAGGTTTCTGACCGAGTACCGCGGCGAATCGGGACTGCCCCTGCTTGGCAATTGAGGATCGAGGGGCGTATTAATAAGTTCAGGACACTCATTGCAAAGCTAATTTGCTTCAGAAATGGCAATAATCGACCTCGCGTCATGCGATTCGTCACACAAGCCTTTGTTGGGACTGATGTTCGTCCGGAAAACTATATGGCTTGTGTGACGGAACGTATTGACTTTCTGAAGCAAAAAGTCTATGCGTGGGCAAACCGTATACGTCGCCTCAGAGTGCGTGTGGACCGATACCAACAAAATCGCCTCTTTCAAAGTGACCAAAGAAAAGTATACAGACTTTGGGAAGGAGCTGATCAACGTGTGAGCGACGGACAGCTACCAGATGTTGATGCCATGACTAATTTCTGGCGCAGCATTTGGTCGGTGTCCGTCGAGCACAAGGAAGGTGAATGGATGAGTGTTGTCAGTGACGCGTCTGAACCTATCGAGACCATGCAGCCTATAAATATAAGTACAACTGACGTAAGTTGTGCAATCCGTACGGCCCAAAATTGGAAATGCCCAGGACCGGACGGATTGCACAACTTCTGGATCAAATGGTTTCGATGTTCACACGAGTTACTGGCAACGCAATTCCAAGAAGCCATAAAGCTCGGCTCACTCCCAAGTTTGTTGACTACTGGTGTTACTTTTCTGCTCCATAAATCAGGTAGTACCACGGAACCGAAAAATTATAAACCCATCACGTGCTTACCTACTTTATACAAGCTCCTTACATCCATTCTGAGAACAAAAATTAACGCGCACATTGTTGCAAACAATATTTTGGACAAGACTCAGAATGGATGTAGGGTTGGTTCCCGTGGTACTAAGGAGCTTCTCCTCATTGACATGACCATATGCCAGAAGGTCCGGCGTGGCAGAGGGACTCTCTCTACAGCCTGTATTGACTATAAGAAGGCCTATGATTCGGTGCCGCATTCATGGTTGGTGAGGATTTTAGAGTTATATAAAATTGATATAACTTTAAAAACCTTTTTGATATCATGTATGCGGCAGTGGACCACGGTCTTGAGTCAACCAGGATGTCGAGATAGTGTTTCTGCCACGCAGGATCTTATAAGGATAGAGCGTGGCATATTCCAGGGCGACAGTCTGAGTCCTTTATGGTTTTGCCTAGCTTTGAATTCTCTCAGTACTTTGTTGAGAAATTCAAAGTTAGGCTGTCAACTGCGGAGAGGGGGTGAAGTTATGTCGCACTTGTTGTACATGGATGACCTCAAGTTACTCGCACCAAACCGCCAAGACTTGGTGAAACTGCTGAAAATTACTGAGACTTTCAGCAGTGCCATCAAGATGGAGTTTGGTGTGGATAAGTGTGCGGTTATGCATGTACAGCGTGGGAGAGTAGTAAATTCAACCAATTTACAACTCTCCTAAACGATAAACTTCAGATCTCTCTCCGAAGTTGAAACATATAAATATCTTGGTATGTCACAGTCTTTGGGTGTTGTGGATGGGGACATAAAACAGTCATTACGGGAGCGATTCTTTTGCCGCCTAAGAAAAGTACTTAACAGTCTTTTATCGGGTGGCAATAAGACGCGTGCTTTTAATGGCTGGGTTATGCCTCTACTCACATACTCCTTTGTACATACTCCATACTAAGATGGACTCAGACCGAATTGGACGCCTTGGATAGAAGAGTCCGTCAAATGCTCACGACTTCCAGAATGTTACACCCGCGCTCATCTGTTATGAGGCTGTACATCCCGCGGAGATGTGGGGGTCGCGGCTTTTTAAATGCCAAGGACCTACATAACCGTGAGGTGTGCAGTCTCAGGGATTATTTCCTTAACAGTGAGTGCGGGATGCATTTGGATGTCGTGGCAGTTGATAGACACTTTACGCCGCTCTCCTTGGCAACAGAAAACTGGCGCAAACCAGTGGTGCTAAGCACTCTCTATCGCAAGGACGAGCAAGGTGCTACACGGGCGCTACTATCGGGCTCTAACTGGGCCTGATGTAGATTTGCCTGCCTCGGTGAACTGGCTACGTTTCGGTGACCTCTTTGGGGAAACCGAAGGTTTTGTCTGTGCTATTGAAGATGAAGTTATCAAGACGAATAACTACCGGAAATATATTATGAGGGACGGTACGGTCGACATCTGTCGGGCATGCCACCGTCCGGAAGAATCACTCCGACATATTATTTCCGGTTGTTCTCATCTTGCTAACGGAGAGTATTTGCACAGACACAACCAAGTAGCCAGAATAATTCACCAGCAACTTGCTCTTCGATATGGCCTTGTTGAATCAGAGGTGCCGTACTATAAGTACGCACCTGCGCCAGTTCTCGAAAATGGTCATGCAACGCTCTACTGGGATCGCTCTATCATTACGGACAGGACTATTGTCGCTAGTAAGCCTGATATCGTGGTGATCGACCGATCTCAGCGCCAAGCAATATTGGTTGATATCACCATACCTCATGACGAGAACCTCGTGAAAGCCGAGAAGGACAAGCTCAGTAAGTACCTTGACTTGGCTCACGAGGTTACCGCCATGTGGGATGTGGATTCAACCATTATTGTACCGATAGTCGTTTCGGCAAACGGCCTTATAGCGAAGAGCCTCGATCAACACCTAGAGAGGCTCTCGCTGAAAGGTTGGGTCAAGGGTCAGATGCAAAAGGCAGTACTCCTTGACTGGGCACGTATTATAGTATAAACTTGTAATTCCTAAATTTCGACTTCAGAAAGTTTATGGATCATTTATGGGACAAAGTGTCATAATTTACAATAAAATCCCGAACGATGTTATAATTTTGCCCTTTGACAAATTTAAGACACATGTTAAGGACAGACTTTTAGAAAAGGGCTATTACACTGTAAGCGATTACATCAATGACAAAAATGCATGGAATTAACATTCCTCTAGTTTCGCATACATTGTTCTAATGCGTTCATAGTGCCCGAGTAAAACTTGTAGATTCACTTTTGTTTTTATCTTTTATTTTATATAATTGTTTTATGACTATTGACTGTATAATTTGGTAACGACATATTGTTTTGTAAATGTCGTTACCTCTATATTATTATAAAGCTGTGGAGTTTGTTGTGCCCGTTCTTCTCCACAGCTAAAAGACTTCCTGAATGGGTGGGGTGGGTGGGTGGGTTCCTGTGCCTATCCATCCATCCATATAAAAAAAAAATTGACGATTCAAAACGCTTAATTTAAGCTTACTGAATAAAGTTATTTTGATTTTGATTTTTGATTTTTGATTGTCAGGAGGTTCCTCACTCTGCAGCCCTAACCACCGATAGCTTAGGTCTATCCCCGCTGCCGGTGGCAACCTAGGTTAAGTTTTTTATAATATTTTATATTGTAAATAGGTTTTTATATAAAATATTGTAAAAAATTATACTTAAGAATTATGTTAAATAAAGAGAATAATAATAATAATAATAACAAACGGCGAGATGTCGGGTTTAATGGTTCGTTCGTTCTCCATGTTCAACATTAAGTGTGAAAAAAATATATAAGTAGTATTTTTTATTACATCATATCGATCCATATTAGTATGTTGACAACAATGAAACTTAAAAACTGTGTTCGGTTTGTTGGTTTGAAAAGGATCAGCCATTTCCCGCAACATTTCGGATTAACATTAAATAAAATGTTAAACGGGGTTTAAGGCATCGGTATTGCTATCCTAGGCATACTTTTTAAATAGACACCCACCGTCTTACTACAAAAAACTGTTAAAACAGTTGTTCGACACACGTCTAGCTAAACACTGTCCAAACACAAAACGCGTTTTCAACAATTGTCTAACTTGAGGTTACCACAAAACGGTATCTTACTCATGTCTTCATAAACCATGTCTAAATAATCATTCTCAAGAATGTTCATTCGACCCACAGATAACATAAATAATAGTTATGTTCCGTCATTCTTTCAACTTTCATTTTACGCAACTCGTGTCGTATTGAGTATAATAATTACGTACAAAACTTATTTAAATATTATTTACGTTCAATTCAATAAATTGTATTATTGATTTTGTAATATGACTTGTTGAATTACATAATTTGCGTTTGTAATTCAGAACAAAAAAGTAAAAACACGAAGATGAAGTAAATTCAAGTTCAGTTTGAATAAAAACTTTTTTCAGGCAGCAGTGACAGCTGGTCAGCATTGCATTTATTTTCTAGACTTCTTGACGGGAAAGTGAAGCGTCATATGTCTGCAATTTTGATTTTTTTTCTAAGATTTGTGTCTTTTTGAACATTAATGTAAAATAATGGTGGATTATTAACCGTTATGTGTTTGTTAACGTGCATAAGTGCATACATTTTGAGGTTATCACAATTTATATTAATTTGTACCGTTTGGGATGACAGAAGAAGTTTTAGACACTACTTAAACTAGCATCCTCTCGTAACTAAATTTAGACAATGTTTAGGCAGTGTTTATCTCAAAGCAGTCGTAAAACGCAGTTTAGTGGTAACGATTTTTTTAAACACGTGCTCAACAGACGTTTAACTTTTTGTAGTAAGACGGCCAAAGTTGAAGCTGAGTTACTGCGGAAGTAGTCATTGGCTGACAATAACACAGCTTTGGATTTTATAGAGTTAACAACGCGAGAGTTGCAAAAGTCAATAATATACAGGGAGTTTCACTGACGGTGTACAGTAGTGTGCTGTTGACTAGAAACTAGGACTTGAAAGGAGACTAATTCCATAATTCTTATAGTCTAAGATCCGAGTATAGAACGACCTTCACCGGGAAGGAAAGTATGAAAAGTATTTTATATCAAATTTATTAAGTTAAAAAATATATCGCGAGTGGGTTGGCCGAAAAATTTCAGTCCAGTACCTTTAAAGATTAATTTAATATTTAAAAAATATTTTTTTTTTTTACATTGCACTGGTTTGGTGTGTGTGTGTGTGTAATGAGATTATCTTTATATGAACATAAATCTTATTTATTTCACCAGACGGGTGCAAAGTACTTATATTGACTTACCTGTTTACACCTGCCTACCCAATGTTATGCCAGGAAAAAAATAGTCAACATAACGTTTGCATATTCTATAGGCTTCATACTTTCGATTGGTACCTATGTAATTTATCTATTATCCAAATAAGTGCAATGTTTAAAAATAAATATTTTTAAACCATATTACTAAAATTTTTCAGCCAACCCACTCGCAATATATTTTTTAACACATTAAATTTGATATAAAATACTTTTCATCCATTAACCGGCTAGGTGAAGGTCGTTGTATACTCAAATCGTCTACCATTAGTGGTAAAGTTAAAATATCGTTTTATTTACAGTTGCCAATTATTACACTATAATAGTAAAAAAAATGTGATCTTAGCACTAACAGCTTCTTCTTCCAGATCTAACCAATATTCGAATTCTTAAATTATATTTACATAAAATTATTAATCTTCGCTAAACTTACATTGGGGCTAAATCGATAGGTGTTAGTGTACCTCTTACACCCGACTTCCGCTTTTGCCCACATCGCGTATAGGATACAGTAACCGCTTCCCATCATCACCAAAAAACATCCTATATTGGAAAGCGAATGCTAAAAAGTGTACATTTTAACCTAAATTGCAAAATTTCAAAGGCATCTTCGAAATTTAAAGCTAACCAAATTACGGAGTTCTCTCTTCTATGCTCGAGAACAGAGCAGCCTCGATCTATCAAATCAGGCGATCCAGGCCCGCGTAGCACTGCCCTCCCCCATTAATAACCACTGAAAGTAATGAGTCGAAAACTTTCTACGCACGTTTTTCATTAAATCCTCGAAGAGGAGAGCCGAATTTATAAATCAATGTTGGCGAGCGTTGGAAATTAACCTGTGAAATATCGTTCGGCGAATGCATTTGGTATTTTAATTACAATATATTGGTTTGGTGAGTGGATTTATGGACAGATGATTTTGGGGTTGGTTAATTATGTTTATTTGATGGAGAGTTGCCTTGACGGTAAATAAGAACAAATATTACATTTTAAGAGTGTTTTATAGAGTAAATATTTTATCCAATATAACTTTAGTTTCACAAACAGAAAATATGGTTTTTAGTAGAGCGAGAGGACTATGGCAGTGGACTGCGTGTGCGGTCCTAATTGCCTAGTCTCTGACTAACCCTTCGTCGTGAATCCGTGTGTGTATGTAAGAGAGAATGGAATAGTGGTGTGAACCTCTTTTTCATTAACCACCATGTATGCACAACAAATAATTTTTTTTTTTTTTAAATCAGATTTTTAGAAAATTAGACACATTTTTTTCCATACTCAAAATTCAATATTTTTTTATCATTTAGGTACTCTAGAGTGTTATAATAACATTTGTTTATTAAAATTTCCTTCAAACGGTTTTCAAATATCTTGTGATTTTCTTCATTAGATTTTGTGTCCTGACACAAATTTATAATAAATTTTATAGCCATGTTGAAGGTGTGGGAAGAGCTTAATTTTAGGCGGGATGTAGGAATAACTAATTTATTTCTATTTCGCAAACAATATTTGAATGGTAAATCTTTCCGTTATTGAAAAAAATTACTGTATTTTACAAATTTCTAGTATATCTATATAAGCATGGCTTTGTGAGCCAGAATGATCTATTTACAAAAATACCTAGCCTAAAAGGGCTGCTTAAAACCGATAAACAAAACAAACGACATCATTCACCAATCCCACAAAAAGTCCAAATCTATAGTGGTCCCAAATACAGAAAAGCTTCCAGCGTTCGTCTCCCCATTTTTACCACAAAAAGCTAGAAAAAGGATTACTTCATGCAATTCCTAATATGATTTACAAATGCCCACGTCCGATGAATATAAAGTAGTGGTAGCGGTTGATGCTACAAATCGCCCGTTCTCGTTATAAATCATGGTGCAAAAACAGCTTCGTCCGCACGTGACTAATTCGCAAACACGGGAAAGCTTTTACTAAACAGCGAGTTACCGCCTGTTTAGTATAGCTAGTGGTGCCGATCAGGATATTATCAGTTACTCTGATGATTTATTTATGATGTTACACAATTAGGAAACTTTGTAGCCGGTGATGAGATTTCAGTGGATAATTTTAACTATTTCCGTCGTAAAGCAGCAGCGTCTATGCAAAACGTTGATACTGCAACGTTTCTGGAGAAATACAAATTACGTCCTGATATGGGTGGTAGTTTATCACTTAGAACGCGGCGCTATTAGATACAATAGAAATTCTATTCATTGAACACTGATCAGGGCGCGGCCGCAGTTGAAAGGTTAAGAAAGATGTTTTGGAGATTCAAAATGCTTATTAATTAAGTTTATTGAATAAATACATTTTGACTTTACCTTGACTTTGAAACAGACATGTATACAATATGTCCAGGGATGTAGTAATAAAACTTAAGGAGCAGTATCCACAATATCATTTCATCTACGAAAATACCCTGTAAGGGGGGTCAATTCCAAAACCCCACAAGACCTCTGCAGGTTAGACAGAGTAATGGCGATTTGAGTTCTACGTCATGTAGAGGCTCGATTTTGGTGTTTTTAAAGGAAATGTTTAGGGTAGCTAATACAATAAAAACACGCTATCAAACTACTCCTTTTTTTATTTGGCGAAAGGAGCAAGTATTTTTTTACAGTTTTTGTGCGCATTCGGGTACTTTTTAAACAACAGTAACAAAACACAATTGACCCCCCATAAGGGGTATTTTCGTCGACGAAATATATTGTAGATACAGCTCTTTAAGTTTTATTACTACATCCCTGACAATTTTATATCAGCCGGGCCCCGTGCTAGTTTCCCAGCTTAGTGAACAAATTTGCAATTTTTTAATAATAGAAGTAGTTTTTTTATCGTCTCTGTAGTCTAGTGTAGCGTTCGATTCCCAGCATAATTTTACTTGGTTTAGTTTGATAAGGCTTGTTTCAAGTCCGCCTGGCTAACTACTACCATCTCATCTAAATATGTCGCCATGACATCACAATTAGAGATGAGATAACCAGTTTGTATTTGAATAATCCGGGTGAAGTGCACTTCTACCATTGACCTTATCATCACTTCACGTCAGATGAGCTGAAAACCAAGTCAAGAAATACCTACTAACCTAAATTTGAAAAAAGTAGATCAACCATCATCGTCAGCTATCATTTTCCTTACCGATTCCTTGAACGCCACTACACCGATCCAAGGTCCTAAGGCTTCATAAAAACATAGACAGGTATATTTTAGATAAACGCCAATCGAAATACACAGATTAACGCTTACCTTACTACATTGACTATTCCATTTTGTATTAAACATTCATTCACCTGCAAGGTTAACAGAACACTTTTTTTGTATCAAATTGTTAAAACCGCTCACTCACTATTTGGATAGCGCTATTGTTAACTCAATTCCTCTTAAAACGTGTGTCCGTATTCACAAATACACTCATAAATCAGGAAATAATCCAATCACTATACCTACCCTAATACAGCATACGGCAGCATATTTTTGAAATTAAAAAAACAATAAAAGTGTCACGTAAATCTGTCGCACAGCCCGCAAAGCGTGCCTCGTAAAATATTAAAACATCTTTCGCAGAAGCAGTAAAACTGCAAGACCCCGAGAAATATGTGCCCGGATTGCATTAGCTAAAAGCGTTCGCTTGTACGTAATTGATTGGTTCACGGATTGGCACAATGGAACGATCAAACGGTCTCTTGGCGCGATTAAGCAAGCGATAGAATCGTGCACATTATAAATACACCATTGGATTCTCGTGTACAGTGTGATGTTGTCATTTGTAGGTACTAACAGACTATGAATAAATAACAATTATATTTTTTGTATATTTCTGTAATTTATTTATTGTGTTCTTACTTATGGGTGTCGGCGCAAAATGTCCTTTTTTAATTTACGATACTTTTGCATTTGATCTCCATCTCTTCTTTTCTACTTCACTCTCTCTCTCTCTCTCTTTCTATCTTGATGATAAGTGAAGATAACATAACATCACGTTTTGCTTTTATGATATTTAGCGACGGAGCGGTGTTTCCTGTTCAACTAGGTACCAACAATTATTGGGTCTTCAAATCGCGAGTAAACAGGTATCTTCTAGGCAAGCAAGCTACACCGTAGGCCCGCCCCCACAGATTCAGTTTCTCCTGTATCTGCCGTCACTTGAACTCACTCTCTTTTTATTTATGTCATCTCTTACACAATCCATCCATTTCTCAAATTATAATAATATTACTCTAGAACAATTGTATTGCCTTGTTTCACAAAGCTCGGTTTGAAGGGTAATAGATCTGGTAAAATTAAAAGGCTTAAGGCGTAACAACTGAAGTTTCAGGGTCCGCAGAGCGCGTGATACCGTCATTGACCAACGTGATTTTGCGTCATTGACCATTCCATTCGCGTCTTTAGGCCGATTTTCATCAATTTTATAAAAAAAACAGTGGGACAGTATATACATAGGATTAATATACAATATTGATTGATTCATAATATTTCACAATCACAACTAAGTGTTATAAAAGAAAAATGATTAGTAGCCCCTGTCGGGCACTGCAATAGGAAGAGGCGAGGTTTACTTCTTTGTTCTTTTTTCAAGCTTTCAGACGTCCATTTCGATTGCACACCCTCTATATCGGGCGTTACAAAATCATGCCCGTATTGAACTCACGAGCAACTTCGCGGCAACACTTCACAGCACAATATCACAAAAGATGAACACAAAAGGCATTTTCTTAAAATTTTACGCCCCCGAGATTTCTCTGTGACGCGTTGAAAGGTTTTGTTTGCTAACATATAGGAGCATTGCAACTGATATTATGGTGGTATTATTTTTAGTATTGTTTTTGATTATATTGGTTTTAGACGTCTATAAGCAGGCTCTGATCTCGTATTAAAGTCTCAGATATTGCACCATAAATCGTCTGCTATAGACGAAAGGCCAAATGATGATGAAATGAATGAAAATGAAAAATATATTTAATGAAACTAAAAACATTGTAACTAAAATATAATGCGCGTTAACTGCTGTATTAGTTTCTTAACTGAGTTACAGCCATTAGCACCCACCTTCGGACTTGGAGACAGCAGCGTTCCATATCATTACATTATAACAATCGAAAATAAACACAAAAATGAACAAAATCAGCTTGAAAATGAAATTATTAAGTAGGCTCTGATGCAAGTGCCTGCAAACAATCGTAAATCTTAAACCTTTGGAAAACTTCATACAGGACCGTTAACCCGGCTCCTATGATAGATAAATTTAATTCTCTCATTGGGGTAAATCTAGTCCTGTGCGTCCTTGCCGGGGGAGTAGAACCTTTCCCTTCAGTCTACTGAAGTGAGAAGGTGGCCAAGATCAGATCGGGACCCACCCAAGGGGTGTAACGTAGAACCTTTGCTCAGGGTGAATACCTCAACAGCTGCAGAAGCGGGACGGGCGCCATCGGTACGGTAGTCCAGATGAAAGGGGCAAGTCACCGTGACTGATACCTGGAACCTGACAGAGGACAGAAGTAACTGTTAGTGTTAGTTAGCTGAAGTAGATTTTTTTGGACGCCTACTTAACATGCGTTTTACAAAGTACTGCGGAAACAGGCAACAGGGAAATCGCCGCTCTATTCTCCCTAAACAAGGAGCATGGAGCGTGGCTCATAAGTTCAATGATTTATAACCAAAAATTGGTTATCGATTAAGTATCATTCATTGGACTTTTGTTACTGGCTGTTGCAGTTTGCAGGACTTTTTCAGTTCATCACTTAGAATATAAAATAGACTCTTAGGTAATTTTACAATAAATAAAAATAAATTTCATGAATAATGCATGAATATAATAATTGAAAGTAAACCAGCAAGTTAATTCACTATCTGTTTGTACGTACTTTATAGGCAAAACATAGCGAACATAAATTAAGTAAAACCTTTTATTAGTTTACCTATGTTAAACAAATAAAATATTTCTGATTTCTGATCACTTAAAAGGGAGAATCAGTTTACTTTGATAATTATAATTGTATTTTATTTTTGCAAAGTTGCTATGTAAAATTATTTAACTAAAAATAATAATAATTACTACGGCTGCCAGCGCACCATTTGAATTTTTCATGATGAATAGCAAATTATGAATTGCAATTCGAAATATATTTTTTTTTGATCCGGATTTTCCTTTCAAAGAGTATTTGCTGCAGAATGGTTGTATAGACCACTCACAGTAAAGCATGATACATAAAAAGGATACAAAAAGCTTGCGTAAATCTAGTGAAATGGATGTGATTTCCATGTTCCATCGGTGAATGAAAAGATATTTATTCGTAGTTCATTACGCCAGTTCGGTGCATCAACTAAACTCTGTATTTTTATAAATATTTGTTCAAAAAATCTGGTGTAAAAATAGCTGAAAAATTCTGGGCTTTTGAAATATGGTGTCCAAATTTTTAATCATACTACAGATTGACTTAAAGAAGACTAATTTACTATAAGGAAAAAAAGCTGTGATCAATGTTACGCTTGATTCAAAAGTGACCGCCTTTCGACGGTACTTTTTGCTATCGCTTATAGCTTACTAACGACCGGTGTCAATAACTATCTATTGTTTTGCCTACTAAAGTTTTGACATAGTTTGTATGGAGCTCTGGGGGGTAAATGTCACTCGCGTCCGTAGGTTTACCCTTGAGACCCTACACGTGACCCCTGGGTGGCGTTACATGAGTGGTACTATCTGAGTGGTAGCACGAATTGGACCGGCTCACCCGGCGTAATACCACCCTCTCACGGAACATCTGCGTGAAACAATGGCACACATTGCTGTAGTGTTCCATCCAGTGACCCCCTCGCAATTCTTACTCCTTCTTTAAGGTCCTACTCGATCCGCCAACGCATCTGCGACTTTTCTGGTATTGTGGTTGTCCATGGGCGGCGGTGACTACTTTCCATCAGGTGACTGCTTGTTTGCTATTTTTCACACCCCTCAAACCCCAAGCGGTCGCATGACACCTACAAAGACACACTTGACTTTGTACCGTGTTTTCATAGACTTACAGACTACTTTAGTATGAACAAGGTCGATTATTTCGGTTCTGTGGTACATTTTATGCATCGTGATCGCAAAATATCGCATAGTCTATGCTCCATTCTGTCAAATTCGACGTTGACAGTTGCGCCAATTTCTGTGTCTGATAATTTCCAAAAGTGTGTGGCTAAAGGTCCTACTCAATCCGACAACGCATCTGCGACTTTTCTGGCTTTGTGCTTGTCCATGGACGGCGGTGATTACTTTCCATCAGGTGACTACTTGTTTGCTATTTTTCACATTTAAAAATAACAGTCAAATTTCTAACTATAAGTAGAAATAAAACAGTTTAAAACAAGAGATAGATTGATAATAATTTTGGTTAGTTAGTACCTAAACGACTGCTGTAGTCCTTTTAGTGGACTAGAAACACGCTTGCCGCGTCGCTAGACGCTCTATCTCATGGCCAAAGCCTCAAAGCTGACATTGTGTCGCGACTCCAAGCCATCACCAGAGTTAGCGTAACTTCTGAGCCCGGTTATAGCCTGAGCCAATCCGTACTCCGCACCGTCGGCGTCGTGTCGCGTAAACAATCTTCAAATGACGACACAAAAGTTTAAATAGCAAGACGTTGAAAGGTAATCTCCTGGAACTTGTAGCGTGCACCCTTCATCTAGAGTTATGAAATTGACATTTTAAAATTCCCCTAAAAGTTTTCTGGAGCAATATTATACTGGCAAGGAAATTAAATCTACACTGTCTGCTACTCGCAAGAGAAAAGAATTTCAATATCGGGGCGAGGAGGGCAAAAACTCGGCGACGGAGTTGAATTATATGCGATAGTTTCCTTTTGTGAAACATAACTTATTAAATTAACTATACTAGTCGGGGAACGAGGTTGATTGCGAATTCGGAATAGATTATTTTTATTGAGTTAGCATGTATGAGAGTAAATGAAGCAAAAACAGTGTGCCAGACCAGAATCGTAGCAAATTTAAACTGGGCTCTATCTATCTCTGCCTTCCGGGCGTGATGTTCGTATATGTAATAATATATAAAATATAATAACAATAAAAACTGTGTTATTACAATTTTAAACTTTCTATTGTGGACATTAAATCGCAATAACTCAGCTAAATAAACTTTTTTTTAAATGTTTTCAACAAACTATTTAGAATCCCTGTATTTTACTTTAGCATGCAAAGTTTGTTGTTAAAAATTTCGACTTGGAAGTTTGTATGGGACACTGAAATACGTAAACCCTCTTAAGAGATATTGTTGCCAGCCCTAATGACCCATAATGCTCGGTGGGCCATAGGCCAATCCGCAAGTACTCTTGTCCATGTGGGATGGCCTACATCCAGAAGTAGGATATACAAAGGTTGATGAAGATGAACATCTTTAAATATAACATACTAGCGGCCGCTCGCGGTTTCACCCGCGTGGTTCCCGTTCCAGTAGGAATATCGGGATAAAAAGTATCCTATGTGTTAATACAGGTTATAAACTATCTGTGTGCCGAATTTCATCCGAATCCTTTTAGTAGTTTTTGCGTGAAAGAGTAACAAACATCCATCCATACTTAGAAACTTTCGCGTTTATAATATTAGTAGGAACTATTTATTATACTTTTACCCCGGAAAATTTTACGTACAAGTAAATGTGTTTTATTATTTTTTTTGCTATAAATAAAGCATTGTGAATTTAATTTAGCGTTAATTACATCATACGTCTGTGACAGTTCCGACAACAACCAACAATGCGTCCACTCGCACTTCGTTACCATCTCAAATCTCCTTTTTTTACCACCACTATGGCTTAACGCGGTTTGCACATCTAGACACACATCAAGTTTATGAAAATAAAACAAAACTGCTGTTATGACGAATCACTTTCCACCTGAATAGCCATCCATCACCTACACCCACCCGGCTGTCGCCTGTTATCGCTATATTTTAGACGGACCCCCCTTTCACTAAAAACCCTAGTACTTCTCACTTGTTATAATATATCAAGCAATCGGTCTTCCATCATTTGCCATTATTGTTCCTAACCATTCCCGCCGATTCAATCAGTCTAGTTTCCTAAATGCAAATGAACTTTCCAAGAAACTATCGAATTGGCGTAAGTACATACCACCTCCCGATAACATGGTAATTTATACGCGAACATGAAATTCTGGAACTTGGAGCAAATATGCCTTTCCTAATTAGGGTACTAAAGGCTTTGTAACGACTTTGCTATGCGTTCTAGTTTTAATTTGAACACTAGGAGTACGAAGGATAGTTAAGTCGATGATTTAAGTTCGGAATGTTGTTTTGGAATATAATCCGCTGAGAAGTTTTTAGTCTTTAGGTTTCTTGGGGGTCTAGACAAGGGCATACACGTGTGTATATTAGAATGATTAATGTATGAGATTGACATAAGCCAACGATACGTCATTTAGCGAATTTAAAAATTAAAATTGATGATTTGGATTTTCAAATAGTTAATTGTCGCCTGTTCCACATATCCCTACTGGTAGGGAAGATAAGATTTTTCTTCTACATTTAGCTACTAGGGGGGATACATTGACATTTTATTTCCACATATTTCTACTAAGATAAAGTACAAGTAGATAGAAAAGTCATTTATTCTAGGTACCCTTAAATATTCCTCAGTGACTGCAGGAAACCCGCAGCCTCTGCTATTCTGTCATGACCCACAACAAATTGATTACATATTATGTAGGTTCATTTCATTTGTGAAACACGCGAACACAAATTTAATAATTTGATTTGTATAAAGTAGTAAGTAGCTGTATCATCAAAATAAACAAAAACTCGCGCATGTATATAGCAAAGTAGAACCGCCTATATTTAATGATTAAACGAACTTACCTTAAGTGATGTTCTATCATAATTATACGAAGGCTTTGTCTGAAGAGATTAGAATACTTGTAGTAGCACGAACCGTGTGGCCATTCATACACTATAGTTGAGAAATACTAAATTTATTTTTTATCTTTTGTAGGTACTTCTCATAGGGCAACACTGTCGTCGCCATTTTCATTTAGTTCAGAGTTAACTTATTATTAGTACTTTTTTTTTTTTTGCCAAATTCACATCTTGGGACCTTGAAGTAAGGAGGTGGGAGGGAGCTAATCTCTTCAGACAAAGCCTTCGTATAATTATGATAGAACATCACTTAAGGTAAGTTCGTTTAATCATTAATTATACTTTGCTTTGTCTTCGAGATTAGAATACTTGTAGATCTTTAAAGACGTGACATTTGTAGAGAGAAAAAAAAAAGTCGTAATTTCTGATCAGTTGTATTTATATGAATAATACGCAATTAACAAACATAAAAGCTTCTGCTTATGCAATTTTGGTTGGAGCAACTTAACATCATTTTTATTTTTATTTATCAGGAATCATGATTTAAAATAGACATTGCGAAATCATTACTATCGTTGACAATCACAGTTTTTTGATAATAACGGGCAAAAACGCTAGAAGAGTCTGACCATCCAGCGGTTTTGCGAATTAGATCAATATTAACGCCATTTTTATGCGCGCTGGATGTAGAAGCATGTCTAGTTGAGTGAGCTGTGAAGACATTCGTGTCTATGCCACTTTTACCTAAAATCTCCTTTATCCATCTACTAATAGATTGGGAACAGACTGGGTTGTATGGTTTTTTAAAGCTAATAAATAGTAGGTTACTATTTCTTATAGCCTGTGTTCTATTTATATATAATAACAATGCATTTGCCGGACATATTTCTGGTTTGTCTTTAAAAAAGGGTAATATTAAAGATGGTTGAAGTGACCCAACTCGTGACGTTTTTATCAAGTCTGGTATTTTTATAATAATTTTTTCATTAGTTACAATTTCTATGTTTTCAATTTTAATTTTGCTTAAAGTTTGCACTCTGTGTGCAGTTACTAACGCAATTAAGGTTACAACTTTTTTTGTAAGTTTTTCTATAGTAATCTCATCATTTGGGTACCACTTCTCCAAAAAATTTAATACAGTTGACGGATTCCAGGTCACATTGTACTTCGGCAAATAGTCAATAGTCAATAGTCAAAATATATTTATTCAATAAACTCAATTAATAAGTACTTTGAAACGTCCAAATATTTTTTAACCTACCACCCATTCAGGACATCATTTTTTAACTGTGGCAAAGAACGGGCGCAAGAAACCACAGCGCACAGAAGCAACGACATTTACAAAATATATATATATTATATGTCGTTACCAGATCACAAAATACAAAATATGAATTTGAATGTAAATAGTTTAATTAAATATGGTGCTCTATATAAATTAATTATAGGCAATTAGAAATAGCTGTTGGAGTAGGTACTTGGAGCATGTCAGACCCAAGCTGTTTTGTCTTCTGTATAATCCGACACTTTATAATAAGCTTTTTTATAAAGCTTTTCTTTGATTTTGATTTTAAATTTATCAAGATCTAAATTCTGAATATCATTTGGTACTTTGTTGTATAATCGTACACACAGACCCTTAAAAGAATTATTTATTTTATGGAGCCTAGTACAAGGCACTGCTAATTTGTTCTTACTTCTAGTATTTAATTTGTGAATATCACTGTTTTTTGAAAACATTTCAATATTTTTATGAACATACACAAGATTTTCATAAATATATTGTGATGCAACTGTCATTATACTTATATCCTTAAATCTCTCTCTGAGAGAGTCACCAGCCTGTAGGTTATATATTGCTCGAATAGCCCTCTTCTGCAAAGATAGTTTGAATGTCGGCAGCATTTCCCCACAGTAAAATGGCGTACGACATTACACTATGAAAGTAACTGAAATAAACTAATCTCGCTGTATCAACGTCAGTTAACTGACGGATCTTCATTACTGCATAAGCCGCAGAGCTAAGTCTATTCGACAATTTAGCTATATGTGGGCCCCACTGAAGCTTGGCATCCAACGTGATGCCTAGAAACACAGTGGTGTCCACAGGATTCACATTCTTATCTTTAATTTGTACACTAGTTATTACCTGCTTAACATTAGGCAATACAAATCTTACACATTTGGTTTTTCCCTCGTTTAATAGCAAGTTATTAACACTAAACCAGTGAACAATCTTTGAGACCGCATTATTCACATCGTCATAATTTGGGTGTCGTCGTTTCACTTTGAATAAAAGTGAAGTATCATCAGCAAACAATACTATCTCATGACTGTCTTTTACAAAATAAGGTAAGTCATTAATATAAACCAAAAACAAGAATGGACCAAGTATTGAACCCTGCGGAACTCCCATTTTAACCACTGATCCCGGAGATCTTTTACCGTTAATGTCGACCTTTTGAATCCTGTTACTCAAGTATGAGATTAGAAGGCTCAAAGAAGCATCCCTAATTCCATAGTGGTTAAGCTTCCTGACCAAAGTTTCATGTAAAACACAATCAAAAGCCTTGGATAAATCACAAAATACCCCTAGGGCATCCTGTGATTCCTCCCAGGTATCAAATATTTGGATTAAAAGCTCAACACCGGCGTCAGTTGTAGAGCGACCCCTAGTAAAACCATATTGTTTACAATGTAAAAGTTTATTTTTATAAAAATGAATTTGCATTTGATCTAGTATTAACTTTTCAAAAATTTTACTAAATGTGGGTAGCACAGAAATAGGTCTAAAGTTAGAGGGGTCAGAAGTGCTACCCGATTTAAATAATGGAATTATTTTACTATATTTCATGAGGTCAGGAAAAACACCACAGTCAATGCATTCATTAAATATGCAAGCTAAAACTGGAGCTATTGTCATAATTACAGATTTAGCGACGTCCACGGAATTACCCCACAGATCAGCAGTTTTCTTTTTATTGAGAGTGTTAAATGTTTTTATTATATCTATAACACAAATTTTTTGAAAACTGAAATTATTTTCACAATCTTTAACATTCTCCTTCAAAACAGATTCAGCTACAGTGGGGGAGGAAATCAAGGCGTTTGTAGTTGAAACTGGAATGTCAGTAAAAAACCTCTCAAATGCTGCAGCAACATCAGCATCAGAAGTCAAGGTTTTATTATCACAATTTAAATTGTACTCATTATTACGACTTTTGACCTTTCCTGTTTCACTATTTATAATATTCCATGTCATTTTTATTTTGTCATTACTTTTCTTAATCTTAGAACTCAGATAGTTTGCCTTGGCTAATCGACATACTCTTTTGAATAACTTTGAATAACTTTTAACATATAATTTGAAGTCATCGCTGGTGTTATAGTTGCGTTCACCATAAAGTTCATAAAGGCGTTTCCTACTTCTGTGAATACCAATTGTAGCCCATTCATTAAAAGTTACAGTACCACTAACTGAGATCTTTTTTGGAATAAAAGTTTTATTAAATTCTGAACAATAAATGTTAAAAAAATTATTATAAAAGACATTAGGGTTGTCATTGTATTCTAAATAATTTAATTTTGTATCTAGATTGCTTTTAAAGCGTTCCAGCCGACCTGCAGTTTTTGGTACAACAGTGATATTCTTTTTCGTCACTTGTTTACGCTGGTGTGGAAAGCTGACCATTTGGCCACAATGATCAGAGTCCAGGTTATTAATAATTTGCTTAGCCAGTGGTTTTACATTTGTATATATGTTATCAATACAGGTGGCCGAAGTGGCAGTTATTCTTGTCGGCTCCAAAAATAAATGATTCAAGTTGTATGATAGAAATAGGTTTTTAATTTTAGTTGACATCGTGGAATTTTCTAACAAATTAATATTAAAATCCCCGCAAACAATTATTGTTTTACCTACATTACGGACTTTATGTAATGCCTCATCCATAACTTTTTCGAAAAAATCATATGATGCTGAAGGAGGTCTGTACACACTTAATACAACAAACTGCTCCAACTCCACACAAGCTATTTCTATTGTTCGCTCAACCGAGAGGCTCACTATGTCTTTGCGTTCCTTTAATTTAAACTTTTTACTAACAATAATTAAGGAGCCACCATGTATTGCATTTCCTCGACTGAACGAACTTCCTACCAAATGATTCTTAAAATTGAACATGAACTGATGGTCTTTAAGCCAGTGTTCTGTTATGCAAAGAATATCAATTTTATTACAGTTCACGAACAATTCAATCTCCAAATCTTTGCCCATCATTCCTTGGATGTTCTGGTGGACAATGTTTAAAGATTGTACATTTTTTAAATTTAATGATTGACATGGGCTTTTGCTAAAGATATTTTTACATTCATTTAATTTCATTTTATTAACAAACATTTCGCAAGAGTTTTCCTCTTTTGTCATATAATTTAATTTAAATAATTAATTGGAATGTCAGTAGAAACACTACTGACGTCTATGTCAAATATACATTGCTCAATAGAAGCAACTTGTTTAGCCAAGTTTTTGGCTGACGTTTGAATACAATAGGATAGCGATAAAGCTATTTGTCGCTTAAAATAATTTGGCAGATAATAGCTATCTCTTGTCAAATAAAAATTACTAACATAATTGTTAGTGTCAATTAAATGCATTATGTCATTTTTGCAAAATAAATGTAATGTCAGGTTAAGCTTATGTCTAATAGAATTTTCCTCCTGTGGCAAACTACTACAATAAGGTAATGTAAACAATATAATTTTCTTTACAATTAACTTATTCAAACATTCTAAACATTTTAGAAGGCTTGTTTTGTTCAGATTACCTCTATTACCAACAAATAATAATAAGGTGCTATTGGGTTTATATTTATGTTCTACAGCTTTTTTCAAAATATGTTGATAAGAAGCACTCGGTATACAATAATTGATAACTGAATGTCCCAAGTCAGATAACAACCGACCCATGTTTTTACCAAATTCATCACTAAATATTACCAAGTTACTATTACAATCTGTCTTACATGGAATCTGGTTGGTTTGTATAAGTTGTGGTACATTTTTAATTGTGCACTGAGTAAGGGAACCTTTGGAAGAAACATCAATCAATTCGACAGAGGAAGAATCACATGGGATTGATGAACGGCTTGGTAACTGTTTACATTTACAATTACTTGTGAGTGAATCAATCCCTTCATTGTTACCATTACACAGGACTACCAGTTCATCAATGGCCAACATGTGTTCTTTTATTTGACCTTGTGAAAGATCATATTGCTTAGTAATAGATATAAGCGAGTCCTCTAGGTGTGCAATTTTAGTTTGTAGAATTTGTGTATCATTTTTATATTTTAAATTTTTATTGTGTAGTTGTGACGAGTATATATCTAATTTGTCAATTAAGTACAATCTTTCTCTATTTAATTTTACATTTTTAATAAAAAATTTGTGCTTCTTAACTAATTTTTGCGTTTTCTTAATGTACTTATTTATCTTAATATATTTTTTTAGTTTATTTTTGCTACAGCCAACAATCTTCACTGAGTGGTTGCTATTTTTATTTTCTTCACATGTAAGATCTATAGTGACAGTGGGCTGACTGCTAGCTGTCGCAGAAACCATGGAGGGGGCACAGACTACCAACTCATCGAACAAGCTTTGATTTAATGAGGCAGTCATATTAAGTTTAGATGTTTCCAATAAAGTAATTTTGTTATTGGCCTCATGCAATTGTTGTTTCAACTCATCTATGCAGTTCAGAGCCTGATCATACTCTGAACTACATTGGTCGAACCTGTCCACAATGTTTTGGAGCCTGTCCCGGGCATCAATAGCATCGATATAACGGTCATTTAACTGTACCAACTCATTTTTTAACTTTTGATGCCTGTCTAATGATTCCAAAAGTTCCCTTTCGTTGTCATCTCGCTCACTGTTTAGTTGATCACACAACTCTTTCGAAGCCTTCAATTCATTTAATGTCAGTTGGAGTTTGGACTCCTCCTGACGAGACAAGGCCTTGCGAGTCATCATTATGGGAAAACTTAAAAATTGAACTGTATAAAAGAGAAATACAAATTTTTAAATACTATGTAGGTGACAAGTAAACAGCTGTACGAGTAGTCGCGTAACCAACAAACAGAGGTTATGTTTACGTATGTTAATCGCAACTAAAGTGGTTGGAATTAAACAAGATACGTATAATAATTAACAAATCGTCAATTTATGCAAATTTATAAGATTTTAAGTGAATTAAGGGTAGGTACCTTATAGATGACAACGGTTCACTTACAATGCCGGTAACTGTCACTAAACAGTTTTACTTAAATTTTTGATTTTGCACATGAAATACACTAAAAGCGAAACGCTCACCACTAAAACACAACTTAACTTAATGATTGAATTGGAAAATGGGCGTAAAATGAGTAAATAATAAATTCAATTTCAAATTTTACACAGGAGACATTCAGATCAGCTGTTTACAAAAGTGTTGCCACAGAAGAAAAAACCAAAGGAGGACGAAGTCGATAAAAACCCTTAAATAATCTTGTTACCCTATCATCAGTGCCTATTTTGGTACTCACAATCAAAGATAAGGCGGACCTATAACTATTTAAAGTACTGTATTGTATTCCAGTATGGAACATTTCAGTTAAAAATGAAATTACATGAGGAACTGAGGCCTCGTAATTATTGATGCTGTTTCTTTCACAATATATGAACCATTTTTTGAAAGCGACACCATATTGTTTTACCGAATTGTCCGATATTGAAGCACACATGGTGTCTAATGCACTTCGTGGGATGCCTCTTCGTGAAAGCGCCTCGCGGATTACTTTGCGGCTACCAGCGTGACCTTGTGTTGTAGCTGGCTGTTAGGAACAGATAATAATACGTTTGTATTGGTTCCAAGTATTAGCATGTTTTGACATAACCTTTTAAAGATAGGGAACCACGGTTGAGTGGGCCAGAATGGAACAACGACTATGCCTTCAGCATTATCTGAAATAATTTTTCTAATCATTTTTAAAATTACGGATATTGGTGGAAAAGCATAAAAATTTAAGTTTTTCCAATTTAATGTAAAAGAGTTTACCGCTAAAGCCCCTGGGTCTCTGTGCCAAGAAATATATTTGTTGCATTTTTTATTTAATCTAGAGGCAAATAAGTCTATATCAGGTATACCAAAGTGTTCAGTTAACCTGCTGAAGGCATGGTCAGTTAGTTCCCACTCAATATCAGGATGTGCTCGTCGTGACTCCGCGTCTGCTACTTCATTGTCTTGGGACTTATATAAGACGCGTATACAAAAATGTTTTTATTTTCACACCACTGCCACAACTTTTTAGAAATGGCAGTGAGATGAGGAAACCGCACGCCACCCATTTTGTTTATGTACGAAATGGCCGTAGTATTGTCAATACGAAGAAGGATTTGAGAGTTATTTAAATGTTTTGTAAAGATTACTAGGCCAAAGTATGCTGCTAAAATTTCTAAATAATTAATGTGCATATTTTTCTCATCTTCACTCCATTTTCCATTAGCTGTATCCTTACCACATGCTGCCCCCCACCCTGTTTTGCTTGCGTCAGAGAAAATTTCTAAACAATAAGTGTCATCTCTTATTGGGTTGATGGAATTGTCAATATGCGTCAACCACCATTTAAAATCTTTTAATAAATGTTTAGGAATACCCATGTAACTGTCGTAATCGTCAGTTTTTTCTAGGGCCAGATATTTACATCGTTCAATATCTTTGGTGTACAGCCAACCAAATTGAATAGCAGGGCAAGATGAGGCAAGGAGACCTGCTAACCGAGCAAATTGTCGTATTGTACATCGATTTATTGACATGAATTTTAATAATTCTTGTTTTATCAGAATTCTTTTTTCGTCAGTTAAACAAATATGAAATTCTTTAGTATTAATAATAAATCCTAAATATTTACATGTTCTTTTTGGTAATAGTGAGCTTTTATCATAATTAATAAGGAAACCTAATGACCCCAAGATAACTATTGTTTGATTTTTATTTTCTTTACATTCAAGAAATGAGTCAGCGATCAGACAGAGGTCGTCTAAATATATTGATGAGATGTATCCTAGGGATCTTAATAAGGATACCACTGGTTTCATCAGTTTTGTGAAAACTAGAGGTGCTGTGTTTAGCCCAAAGGGAAGAACATTAAATTCGTACAGCTTTTTATGAAATTCAAAACGTAGATACTTTTTGAAGTCATAATGAATGGGTAATAAAAAAACGCGTCTTGTAAGTCAATTGTACATAGAAATGAATTTTTCGAAATTAATTTTAAGGTTGTTCGTAAATCTTCCATTTTAAAATGGTTAGTATTTATAAATTTGTTTAAGGATTTAAGATTTAAAATGAACCGTTTTTTACCATTTGGTTTAGTTACTAAGATAATGCTAGATATGTATTGCCTATTACTTGGGGTACATTCGGATATTGCACCTAAGCTTAACAGTTCATCAATTACCCCTTGGAATTCAATAATTTCCTTAGGAGTATAGCTTTTAGTGGACGAAATAAAGTTCTGTTTGACAGTTGTATGGAAAGGTATTTTATACCCATCTTTGATCCAAGATAAAATTATGCTATCATTAGTGATAAGGTGTCATCTATTATAGAACAAAGAAAGCCTACCAGCAGCAGCGGCGTGACGTACCATATCTATCGGCGCATCTGTCTGCGCCCGCGTGAGCGCTGCGGCTGCGGCGGCGGCGGCGGTGGCGGCGGTGGAATAGCTTGGTATCTGCGAGGTTGTTGCGTTGTAGGCGCTGGTCTCCTCCCTGCTCCCGTCTGCCTCGCCAATGGGAGCGGAGGTCTCACGTTTAAAGGCCGGGATTGATTAGGCCTATGTTGTGGAAATGATGTAGGCTTTTGTGGGGGTAATGTTTTCATTACGGCTCCCGACTTAGTAATTGCCTTGGCCGACCTTAGTGTATCTGCTAGCTTCTCTCCAAATAAAAAACTGTCAATTTCAGTAAGATAAAGATGATCTTTGATTTCTTTTTTGATGGAAGATGTTACAAAACTTCTCCGGGACATAGACTCCACGTACTGGTAATCACACAGGAGTCTAACTGCATCTAATAAGAGCTTTATGACGCAGGTGTTCTTGTTTTCTTCTGCGAACATTTTTGTTAAAGCCTGACCGACACAAGTTATAGCCATAGCTTGTTGGTTTTGTTTAACTTCTATGGCTTCGTCCTTTTTTACCAAAACGTCGGACAAAGCAGCCTTTATTTCGGGGTTCAATTGAGGTGACCCAATCTTCAGACAGTTTTCTGGGAGGAAATATTTTTCAAGTAGGTCTTTTTTAATATCTTTAGGCAAACCCGTGGTGGCAATATGTTCCCAACGTACAGCTAGTTCAGACTGTATCGGTGAACTGTACATTTTTTTTGTGGAAGGCGTTTCGCCCAGCAGGTCAAGTATATTTTTATCTAAAGCGATCGTAGTTTCATTTGATACTACTGAGGTTGAGGGTATATCGGAACTTGATTCTAGAATGTGTTGTTCTAACTCCACATTCGGCAATGAAGGACTGTCATCGATGGAATGGCTGGATACGGGCACATCTTCAAACACCTCCGGTTGGTTATCTAAAAAGAGCAAAATAAACTTTAATTAAGTAGTTATTTTGCTCATTAAAAGACACAGGCTAATAACCAGTGCTCAATTAAAATTCGTGAAGGTACCGTCCTCAAAGGAAGGACTCAACGCTCTTTTATTTATAAATTTTTTATTAATACAAGGGCGGTAGTTTTTATAACAGTAACTATCCTCAATTCGTGAAGGTACCGTCCTCAAAGGAAGGACTCAACGCTCTTTTATTTATTTATTTTTTATTAATACAAGGGCGGTAGTTTTAATAACTATCCTCAATGTACGTTGACGTGAAGGTAACACTCTCTATGATTGAAGTGTACTCAACACTTATGATTATATAGGTTAACGTAATTCGTTAAGCTTACCTTCTCTTAATGACAACTCTGTGTTGGGATTGTCTGATGATGAACTCGACGATATTTTTCGAGAACGCCTTTTTAACTTTTTTTCGATTTTTCTTATTTTTCGCCTAAGATATTCGTCACTGCTCTTGTCTTTGCGCTTAGGCATTTTTTTAAAACACTCCGAATACTAAAATCGCAATTAAAGCGAGAGAACGTGTAGAACGGCCGAGCACTAGAACGCGAATGAAAATGGCGACGACAGTGTTGCCCTATGAGAAGTACCTACAAAAGATAAAAAATAAATTTAGTATTTCTCAACTATAGTGTATGAATGGCCACACGGTTCGTGCTACTACAAGTATTCTAATCTCGAAGACAAAGCAAAGTATAATTTCTTATATGTAGGTTACATTCGATGCCAGGGATTGCTCATAAAGTAGCCATTTCCGGCATTTTTGCCTAAAGGTAGGTAGTGACAGAGTAAGTGCTGAACGAATAGGCGGCGGTAAGTCATTCCAGATTTTGGCGGCGGCATACTTGAATGGTTAGTGAGAGATTAGGCAATAAGGACCGCAGAAGCAGTCTAATGCCATAGTCCACTTTTCTCCAAGTTACAACTGCAATTGTGCTCAGCATGATAGGTGGTGAGCCCAACGCCGCTCTATGCTGTTGAATGTATGTGCTGTCTTTAGTCCGTTAGTCGCCTTTTACGGCACCCAAGGAAAGAGACGGGTTGGTTATTTTAATGAGCCGCTGCGCGACACAGCTCTCGATGATTTGTTCCGGATTCGTCGTGTTTCTGATTAATCGTATTTGAGATTTCGTTGTATTCCAGATTCGTCGTAATACGTACAGTCGAGTAGGCACATAAATATATATCCAAAGAATCTTCTCACAAACTTAAAAACGTTTAAAACATAATATACATAAATATTATTTTGTTATGGTATAGTAATTTCATATTTTTACACTTGACTGTACAATCTCAAGAAAATAGCTCTTACAAATGATAAAACCTCTTTAGGTACGTAAAACCTCTTTAAATTAGTAAAATCTTGTCGCATCTGTTTTCTATTTCTATTTAACAAAGACGGCTCAACGAATTAATTTTTAAAAAAAGAGAAGGACATTATTAATGTTCCAATAATTTTTAATAAATCCACAGTTATTGAGTGCCTTTCTAGACTTTGTGAATTGTGAGTTTAATTGTTTCTTTTTACGCATTTAGTGAGTAGGTAACAAACTGTTTTTGTTCTATCGAGGACAGTTTTTTGTTTCATTACTTATATTTGTTCAATAAAATAAGTAACAATTTGTATTTTTTTTTTTTATAACAAATATGATAGCTTACCTACTAAGGTGGACTTTATTACGACGAATCTGGAATACGTCAGATCTGGAATACGACGAATCAGGAACACGACGAATCCGGAACAAATCCTCACGATCATGTAAAATTGTTTTAAAACGGTAACATTAGACAAAATGGCGGAAGCTAGCCTAAACCTTGATAATTTAAACCACAAGGGCGATCGATTTAATAAAACCACGTAAAATAATTACAAGAAAGCAATTTCATTAATAAAATGAACCGCGTTTCTTCTAACCGATATAAATTGTATGAGTTTCAAGAAACAATTGACCGAACGATGCTTCGTTTGAACGTGTTCGGTTCGCTTTCATTGCGTAACATAACATCATACCTAAAGATCCGTTTTTCGGAAGGCACGTAAAACCTGGCCCTCGTGTTAGCGAAAGATGACAGCCCTTTAAACCGACCAGCATAGTGCTAGCGAACACCATAATACTGCAGTGTCCTTAGCGGCAGTTTTACGCACTGCAAATTTTTGTGCTTTAGTGACCCATCCTCAGAATTAGCTGAAGTTGTAGTGCTCTGGTCATGTTAGCCGCAGGACTGACAACCTCTGGGGTAGACGTGTTCTGAAGTGCCAAACGTCGCGTGTGCGCATCGTCCGTGCTGTTCAAACGTCGAAGGAACCAGTAGTTGAGGATTCAGAGTGAACTTTCGGCCTTATCGTCACTTACCATCAGGTGATATAAAGGCCAAGCGCTTCCATGTAGTAGATAAAATAATCAGGGTCACCAAGTACTAATACCCAAACACGATTACGGAATTACATAAAAAAGTATTAACTAAGTAACTACAATTTATTGATTGTAAACAGGCCTCCACGTGACTTGCCGGTACTAGGTGCCCTTTACGTGTCCATGTTTGGATTGAAATCCGGCCTGCTGCGTCGCTGCTTCATGGATAATTCAGTAAGAGTTGGCAGCCGTCTAGTCTGACCGGGAAGGCTTACCACCTTAAAGATACTCAGTTCGATTGCTGGTTGGGGTAAACAGATTGAATATATCATTAAATTAAATTAGTAAAAATCAATTGCCAAAATGTTTGTACGCGCATCACTTTAGTTAGAACGGCTGCACCTATTTGGCTAATTCTTTTTTTGTTGTGTTCGTAATTGTCAGGACTAGGTTTGTGTGAGTTTTTTTTTGGAAATTCGTCGCGTGATACAGGTGTTCTGAAAATCGATTGCCGAAATGTTTGTAGGCGCATCACTTTAGAACGGCTGCACCTATTTGGCTAATTATTTTTTTGTTGTGTTCATATTTGTCAGGACTAGGTTTGTGTGAAATATTTTTTTAGAAATTCGTCGCGAGATACAGATTGTTCACGCAGACGAAGTCACGAGCGGGCCGCTAGTAAATTATTAGAAATGATGTTACATAAATTAGCTCTTTAAAGTTTTAAAATTACCAATTTAAAGTTCGCAAAAGAACCTATGTATCGTTATCATATGTCAATCTCATACATTTACGATTCTATTCTACAAGCGTTTATGTCACTTGTCTAGCCCCTCAGGTAAAATGAAGGCGCTACTGCGTTGTAATATAAAAAAAAACAAAACAAACTTTACTCATGTGACAAAACTATGCAGAAAAAGTGGCAGATTGCTCAAAACTAAAGTTACTGAACAATATACAATTAAGTTTTTAAAGATGAACATGTTCTGCTGCGTTGTTTGAGGTCTACCTGTGACCACAGACAATGAAAGGTGCCTGACCCTTCGGAACGTTATAATTAAAAGTAAACTTTAAACGTAGTTAATTAACGCGAGTTCAACCGTATATAAAGAGTGTTTCATTTCAATGTGTAGTTTGCGGTAACATTAGAAAACAATAATATAATTACGTGCTTTGATTATATTGTGGTGAACAGTGATTGGGCGGTACAACTATTCCTTTTAACCGCAATCGCGGGCGCATTAATAAATAATGTATTATTTTCTTGTACCAAAGGAAAACCTCATAAATTGCTTTTAAGAAAAGTTGAACGGCGGCGGTCTACTGAGATAGATATAGGTTTGTTAGAAATAGGAATACAAAAGAAGAAGTTTTAAAATAAGTAACTTAATGGCGGCTCTACATTAGTGCCGTGAATTCACGGCATGAATTCATGGCACAAGTCGTGCCCTCCACATTCACGGGAGGCTTACAATCGTTTGTGAAACTCGCCGCAAAATGTACGTAAAAGCTGCTGCTGCAATAACTTTATTTGCTGTGGGAACATACTATTTAGAGACGTCCAAAACATTATAAGAAAGCGTTGGAAACCGATCAAGGTAAGGTGAAGCTCTGTAAACAGGTGTGAACGTAAATGTGGACGGTTTTTGCGGGGTTCACGCGCGTTCACGCCTGTTCCCCTATCTGATCGGGGAACAGGTGTGATCGCGCGCGTATTTTATCCCGCGACAAAGGGTTCGCGAGGCGTTCACGCGTACAAATCCACATTCACGCTCCCGTGTCAGTTTACCAAAGAGGAAATTAATCAGTTTACTCCAGACTATATCTTGATCGGTTACGATGTATTTCAGTCATCCACCATCTTCTTTTTTTTTCAACGCTTTCTAATAATGTTTTGGACGTCTAAATAGTATGTGGCCACAGCAAACAAAGTTATTGCAGCAGCAGCTTCTACGTCCATTTAGCGGCTGGTTTCACGAACGATTGTGAGCATCCCATGTGGAGAATATAACTTGTGCCGTGAATTCATGCTTTAAATTCGCGCGTGAATTCACGGCACTAATGTGGAGCCGCCATGAGAAAGTATTATAAGAGAAGTAAGTTTGTGTTAAAATAATACGTCGATACTTCTATAAATACATACGTTACGGCTATTTCTTGGAGGGATAGTCAAGGCCACAGCTTTACAACTTAACTTAATAAAAAAGTCTAAATATAAAAACTTAGAGGTATAAATATTTATAAAGTAACGCAAATTGCTATTTGTCGGCAATCAGCATCGAATAAAGGCGACTTTGGCTTTCAAAGTAGGAGCCGATATCGTTGATTATGCGCGAGCTGGACAGAGCCACGATAGAGGTATACAATTGGTAGTGCAGACCCAATGGAAAGTGAGACTGTCGCCAATTTAACCAATCACAGCTTTTTAAATTTATTTTTTTATAATTATGAAGTCTGGCAAATTACTCCACTCTACCTGATTTTGAGTGGAACTGAAGACCAGGCGCGAGGACAACTAGTGCAGCGACAACGATGTAGCATCAGTCACCCTCGCCCTGTCAGCCCAAAAAGTGCTTCGTTTGAAAGACCCCATTTCATAGTAAAGAGGAAAAACATACGTAGGTACATAGAATCAGTACTATTAACCCCGAAGGGTTAGAATAATTTTTGTTTGTTGGGTAGTCTCTGCAGAGACTAGGCACGAGGACAGCAAAAGCAGTTCTCTACCATTCCACTTTTCACCAAATAGCGACTGCACATGACAGGTGGTGCCGCACTATATGCTGTTGGATGTATATGCAGTCTTTAGTCCGTTAGTCGCCCTTAGTCGCCTACGACACCCCAGGAACGAGAGGGGGTCGTAGTATTCTTTCACCATAACGCGACACGGTTAGAGGAAAAAGACAAACAGTAAGTGCATATAAATGTTTCAGAGTGCAACATACAAAAGACTTTTTACTTTTTCAGAGTGCAACATACAAAAGTCTTTTGTATGTTGCACTCTGAAACATATAAATGTTTCAGAGAGCAACATACAAAAGACTTTTTACTTTTTGGTATATTTTTAATGTTCCTTTGCAATGTTATTTATTACCACGAAAATTTCTGATGATGTTCATTCCAACCCCACCTACCTTTACAGAAAACTTAACTACTTTCTCGGCGAAGAAACTTTGCAAATGTAAATTATGTTTGCAGCGTCAAAATTGTAGTTGTGTACCTACAACGGTGTTAAAAAATGTACAAGCACAGCAAATTGGAAAATATGAAGTCTTGAATAAAAAAACTTCGCTTGTTTATCCAGTTGTACGCAAACTTTACGCTTTGATGACGCAATGATCCTATAGACGGAATGAGGCGGCAATTGATGGGTCCAGTTTAATAAGAATTTATAAACAATCTTGTTTTGTTTAAAGTGTGAAACAAACAAAAGTATAAAGAACACAACAACAGCATCAACTTTATGGGCGTATTGAGGCATTGTTTTCAATGGACATGGTACGAGTTAAACCAGATTTTTTTAATTTATTTTTTTCAGTACCTGTAAAGTCAATGTGTGTTTAGTGATTAAATTATTCTCTCAGTTCAATAGTTTTTAAAGTAAACTCAAATATAACAACGTAAACAACAACATAATTAGTGGTGTTATAACATAAAAATTACTTGCTGTGTTAGAACTGTGTTTAGTTAGCGACCTCCTGGAGATCGCTTGACACACAAGGGGATATAATGTGTGTTTAGTGATTAAATTATTCTCTCAGTTCAATAGTTTTTAAAGTAAACTCAAATATAACAACGTAAGCAACAACATAATTAGTGGTGTTATAACATAAAAATTACTTGCTGTGTTAGAACCATAATGGCGGCTCCACATTAGTGTCGCGAAAACCGTCCACATTCACGTTCACGCCTGTTTACGGAACTTCACGATCACGATCTGATCTGATCTGATCTGATGCAGCTTTTACGTACATTTTGCGGCGGGTTTCACAAACGATTGTAAGCATCCCGTGAATGTGGAGGGCACGACTTGTGCCATGAATTCATGATTTAAATTCGCGCGTGAATTCATGGCACTAATGTGGAGCCGCCATGAGAAAGTATTTTATGATAAGTAAGTTTGTGTTAAAATAATACGTCGATACTTCTATATAAATACATACGTTACGGCTATTTCTTGGAGGGATAGTCAAGGCCACAGCTTTACAACTTAACTTTATAAAATAGTCTAAATATAAAAACTTAGAGCGATAAATATTTATAAAGTAACGCAAATTGCTATTTGTCGGCAATCAGCATCGAATAAAGGCGACTTTGGCTTTCAAAGTAGGAGCCGATATCGTTGATTATGCGCGAGCTGGACAGAGCCACGATAGAGGTATATAATTGGTAGTGCAGACCCAATGGAAAGTGAGACTGTCGCCAATTTAACCAATCACAGCTTTTTAAATTTATTTTTTTATAATTATGAAGTCTGGCAAATTACTCCACTCTACCTGATTTTGAGTGGAACTGAAGACCAGGCGCGAGGACAACTAGTGCAGCGACAACGATGTAGCATCAGTCACCCTCGCCCTGTCAGCCCAAAAAGTGCTTCGTTTGAAGGACCCCATTTCATAGTAAAGAGGAAAAACATACATAGGTACATAGAATCAGTACTATTATCCCCGAAGGGTTAGAATAATTTTTGTTTGTTGGGTAGTCTCTGCAGAGACTAGGCACGAGGACAGCAAAAGCAGTTCTCTACCATTCCACTTTTCACCAAATAGCGACTGCACATGACAGGTGGTGCCGCACCATATGCTGTTGGATGTATATGCAGTCTTTAGTCCGTTAGTCGCCCTTAGTCGCCTACGACACCCCAGGAACGAGAGGGGGTCGTAGTATTCTTTCACCACAACGCGACACGGTTAGAGGAAAAAGACAAACAGTAAGTGCATATAAATGTTTCAGAGTGCAACATACAAAAGACTTTTTACTTTTTCAGAGTGCAACATACAAAAGACTTTTTACTTTTTCAGAGTGCAACATACAAAAGACTTTTTACTTTTTCAGAGTGCAACATACAAAAGTCTTTTGTATGTTGCACTCTGAAACATATAAATGTTTCAGAGAGCAACATACAAAAGACTTTTTACGTTTTGGTATATTTTTAATGTTCCTTTGCAATGTTATTTATTACCACGAAAACTTCTGATGAAGTTCATTCCAACCCCACCTACCTTTACAGAAAACTTAACTACTTTCTCGGCGAAGAAACTTTGCAAATGTAAATTATGTTTGCAGCGTCAAAGTTGTAGTTGTGTACCTACAACGGTGTTAAAAAATGTACAAGCAAGTTTATGATAAATATATTCAGCGTTGTTCGAGATATTCTTCACAGCAAATTGGAAAATATGAAGTCTTGAATAAAAAAACTTCGCTTGTTTATCCAGTTGTACGCAAACTTTACGCTTTGATGACGCAATGATCCTATAGACGGAATGAGGCGGCAATTGATGGGTCCAGTTTATTAAGAATTTATAAACGATCTTGTTTTGTTTAAAGTGTGAAACAAACAAAAGTATAAAGAACACAACAACAGCATCAACTTTATGCGCGTATTGAGGCATTGTTTTCAATGGACATGGTACGAGTTAAACCAGATTTTTTTAATTTATTTTTTTCAGTATATATACAGTCAATGTGTGTTTAGTGATTATTATTATTCTCTCAGTTCAATAGTTTTTAAAGTAAACTCAAATATAACAACGTAAACAACAACATAATTAGTGGTGTTATAACATAAAAATTACTTGCTGTGTTAGAACTGTGTTTAGTTAGCAACCTCCTGGAGATCGCTTGACACACAAGGGGATATAATGTGTGTTTAGTGATTAAATTATTCTCTCAGTTCAATAGTTTTTAAAGTAAACTCAAATATAACAACGTAAGCAACAACATAATTAGTGGTGTTATAACATAAAAATTACTTGCTGTGTTAGAACTGTGTTTAGTTAGCGACCTCCTGGAGATCGCTTGACACACAAGGGGATATAATGTGTGTTTAGTGATTAAATTATTCTCTCAGTTCAATAGTTTTTAAAGTAAACTCAAATATAACAACGTAAGCAACAACATAATTAGTGGTGTTATAACATAAAAATTACTTGCTGTGTTAGAACTGTGTTTAAGTAGACGAAACAAACTTTTTGCTGACACAAAAAAAAACGCAAGTATAGTATTTTTGTGGTATTGTATTGCTTACACTACGAGGATCCAACGAACGCGTGGCTCCAAGATGGCTGCTCGGCCACTTCTAAATTCTTCAAACAACGGACACGATCCCTTCACACCCCGAGGTGTTAGGGGCACTGCGTTCTCTTACCCAACGCGTTCTGTTACCCCGAATGACTCTAATAACGACTATTATTCCCTAAGGATTAGTCAGAGACTAATAACTAGGCAATGAGGACAGCAAAAGCAGTACCGTAGTCCACGTCCAAATTATATAAGAGCTATTGATTAAAAGGCTTAAGAGGTATTACATCTCGACTGTGATTTTTGCGTAAAATGCTCATTTTCGCATTTTTGTTGTAATTCTGCAGTTGTATTTATGGTTTTTATCGAAATAGGATAATAAAATCATGCATAATATTAAAATATCCACTCTGCGAGGATAAGCTGAGATCGGACGGCCGGCGCATCGCATTTTGAAGTAATTTTGCAGTTGTATTTATCGTTTTTATCGAAATAGGATAATAAATTCATTAAAAAATTTTTTATTCATCATAAAGTAACGATTATTCTGGTATACATTTTGCTCAATAATATTATCGTAGGTAGGAGAAATTCACACTTAACTTAAAGCGGTTTTTGAAGTTTTTTAGTTTAGAATATGATTTTTTTCCTATATAAAATCAATGATATCTAAAAATTCCGAGGCCGCTATGCACTATACGACAATATAAGAGATAACATTCTATTTTTTTTATTTCATTTATTCAAAACAGTAGTTCAATCGATGAGCTCAAAAAAGTGCCTTCGCGAATTTTATGAAAATCATTCTCTACAATTTTGGGTTTAATTAAAAAGTTAAGCAAAGATTACAAAAAGCGAGGCAGCTATACACTATTCCAATAGCTATTTTACACTATTCAATAAGTCAAAATTGTTAATGTATTTTTGTTTCTGAGATGCATAACGCCAAAGTTGGCCATTTTACGCAAAAATCACAGTCGAGATGTAATAGGCATTTTAAGTAATTATAAAATAATATGTACAATTGGGCTCGGATAAGTACGTCCAATCTTTTGAGTGTTTCTTAATTAATCGTGTAAAATTAATATTACACTGTTCAGTCATCATTGACCGTGCGTGATAGCCGACCACTCCGTCGTCACCAAATTAAAGATCAACAACTGACTAATGAAAGATAATGAATACGAATGAAAAATTAATAGACTTATTCTCCAGTATTCCTGTTAAAGAATCTCTTTGTGACAAAGAGCAAATTGAAAAAAAACTAGGGAACAGAGATAGCCTTCCCTATTCCAATGCATTAATAAACTTCTGTCGCGTTTGATGTATCATTTATTAACATGTAATTACTTTAAAACTTTAATTACTCATGATAAGTTTTAGAAACAGAACTAGAAAGGATTTATTTGACATACACTCACACCATAATTATAATAATAACATGCCAGTACAGTAAAATAAAAAACAACAAGTTAAAATTACACCGCCTACAAAAAAAATGTACATCTTCACTGGTTGACTGTTAGAGAATGCCTTATGGCATTAAGTCCGCCGTTTGCTGTATTTTAGGCAATAAAGTTTAAATTATTTAATTAATAAAAAAATAGAAAAACACATGACTCAATAACACATTATTCGGTGCACGTAGGGGTATTTACACCCAAAAAGCTGGCCAAAACTATTTTTTTTGAAATTATTAACACCTGGATTTTTTAACACAAATCAATAGATTTGTGTTAAAAAGGCCAAGGCTCGACATAATGCTGCAGTTTTTTTTAATGATTATCTATTTTCGATAAGTACTTCGGTGGAGGGCAGATAGGAAGGACTTGGTTTCAATGGTGGAAGCCTTTGCCCTACAGTGGGACTGTATACAGGCTGTACTTTCCTATACTTTACCTATTTCTAGGTACTCGGGTGTCAGATTCTAGACAGAACTCGTCTTAACCGGGTCGCGTAGCGGTGAAAGAATACTACCACCCCCTCACTTCCCTTGGGTGTCGTAAAAGGCGACTAACGGACTAAAGACTGCACATACATCCAACAGCATAGAGCGGCGATGAGCTCCCCAACCAGCAAAATTTCTTCTTACAAACATCCCAAAAGTATGATTTCACCAGTCATATATTATATAAGGTGACTTCTAGAAACCGCAAGAAACTTCAAGGGCTGGTTAGGTCAAGTGTTTTAAACATGACAAAAATGGTCTCATTGCAGACTGACGTATAGGTACTTATCGCCCAGCTGACGCGAACGGGTCAACAGACGGTCGGCCGGCCGGCCGTTGCCCTCGCGTTGTAAATAATCGTTATGTTTAATTGTTTTACATTTTATTTATTTTATGTTATTTTTGTAAGTGTGATATCACTATTAGTGCTTTTTGCGAACTTTTAGTAAGAGTGTAATCACAATCCGCCGAAAGGATTGCCAAGTGCTCGTGAAACTTTTTTGAATAATAAAGAGTAGGTAATAAGCATTGTCCTGTTAAATTTACTTTCATCAAAAGAAAGGGAATTTATTATGTTTTCATAAAATGTAGGTACATTGTGCAAAAACTCAAATAGTTTATTTTAATTTGTAAATTACGAAAACTAGTGAAAAAACCGCTTTGTCCTTGTTGGCGCCTAAAGCGGCCAAGGGGAGTTAGGGTAAAGTGGTCATGACTAAATATTACAAGAAATTATTTTTTAATAAACACAAACACAAAAAAATAAATTAAAAAATCTCTATTTAAGATAAAATTGAATAGTAACCAATAAAGTTTCAAATGAAACAATCATTTCAGTCTTCTTGTTTTCTTACTTAAATCTATGTACCAAAAGTTCCGCCTTCGTAGTTTTTATAAACTTTAGGGTTCCTTATTAAAGTAAAAGCAGGCTAAAAGACAAACAGGGAAATTGCTGGTCGACCACCTTTTGAATTTTTTGCATCGCATTAGAATTGTAATTGCAATTAATGTAAGCTTCTTAGACATTTGACATGCTGTTACTCTTTACTATCTTTTACATAGTCAATTCTAAGATTGAGTGACCTTACAAAATGCATTTATAAGAGTTTATTAAGAATCAGGGGCAATTAGCTTCCAAAGTGCACGTATAATACTACTGTTCTTATAAATGTTATATAAAGTAAGCTTATTACATCTTTATGAATAAGTTATAAGTAACAGACGATATCTAACAAAACACTTAGTAAAGTCACTTCTAAGATCGAGTGGTCTTACAAAGTGCATGTTTAAGTGTTAATTAAGACTCAAGGGCAATTAGTTATAATACTATTCTGCCGTCAAAAAATAAAAAGGCACATCTAACATTTTAGAAATCTGGAGAAAAACGAGTTTTAAAAAATTCTTTGTTTTCAGCTAATAAATTTGGTAGTATCGTGTTTGTCGGAAATGTATGAATGAAAATAGTAGCGTCAATATGAGTTTTACAAGATTATTTAATTAAAAGTTTTTATTTTAGTGGCATTTATTAAATAATCTACATTTTCCTTTTCAACGTAACAGAAAAAATTGAGTAATAGCATTTATATTACATATAAAGGGCATAATTAACCAAATGCGACTTTTCATTCTAATATTTAGTAAAAAGAAAATTAAATATTACAATACAAAGGACATTTATACAATGGTGCCTTTTCATTCTAGCTTAAACAAGTTATAGTTGCTACATATACTACTATACAGCTGAAAAATATAAAACTTTTATTTAAAACGGGACAAATAATGTTGTATCTTTATTATTATAATTAATTAATGTAACTATCACATTATTAAGGAACTTGTTACAAACATAATACACCAAAGTATGTCGAGACGAATCATACGAGCCCAAACTCGATAGGCTTGAGTCGTTTAATTACCGAGGTCCTATGGCCATCTTCCAGCTTCATCATCAGACCCTGGTTACAATCTAGCACCAAAGTACTCGTCAAGACCGATCAAACGAGTCCAAACTCGATGGGGTTGTGTCGTTTAACTACCGAGTTTCTATGGCCACCTTCCGGTTCCATCATCAGATCAGCTCCATGTCATAATAATTTTGCATTGTCATCCGATTTACAAAAATTTCAGCTCAATAGCTAACCGAGAAGTGGATCAAATTTTACTTGCAAGATTTGATTACAGACTAAATCGGGATAGGTGAAACTAAATAAAAGCTTGTAATAATAAATATTTTCGTACAAATACCTAATACCTATTTGTCTTGAGCGGGGATCGAACCCGCAGCCCTTGGGTAGTAGGCAGATATACCACTGCACCAGACATGTCGCCAAAGCACAATTTCAATTAATGAACTACACATAATTAAGAAGGTAGAAAGTCTCTCATATGCCTATCTATGGGGCCACAAAGTTAAGATCACGCGTGATCTTAACAAAATACTAAAACAGTGGAGAGGTAACTTTTTAAGCACTAACATTAAATCGTAGAAATTAGTACATTTATAACGGAATTTCTACGAAATACTAATGCTAGTTAGTACGTAGATCAAAATTAAAGAAGTAAGTACAGTGAAGTATTTTCATAGTAAATCGCAACTAAACCATCAAATATTTCGAAGATTACAAGTCAGCAAAATACCTATAAAATAATTGAATCAAAAAATTCATATTAGACGAGTAATAACAACAACTTACCCGCGCAGCTCAGACAAGCGTGGACAACACAACTGACGCGATTTGCTTCGCAACTCAGCCCCCTCACCTCACCTCTGTTCAAAAATGTTTGGTAGAAAAGGCATAGGTGCCAGTTGTGACTTTTCTTTTAAATTAAATGTCATGTTAAAGAAACAGCAAAATTTTAAATGAATGGGCATATTTGCCACATAGGCCGTTACAACTTGAAGTCGGTCAAATATGCCTTTACTATTTATAAATCTTCATTCATTTGTGACCTTTTTACGTAATGTAAGCTAAATGTGCTCTTTCTACGTACCATCACAGAAAAAATGGCTCAGTTGTGCCCTTTTTGCTTTAAGTACTTTTGGTTTAACGTGCTTCTAAAATTTACAAAAATTATGAGTAGATAGGCCTTTTTCTCCTGATACCAAATATGTATGTAACTCAAATTTGAAAAAAATGTGATTTGTGCCCTTTTTCCTTATGACGGCAGTATTGCTCATATAAATGATATATTTTTTTTTACTTTTATGCGTCTGTAAGAATAATTTATAAGTATTACAGCCGATATCTAATAAAATACTTCGATAAGTCACTTCTAAGATCGAGAGGACTTACATATTGCATGTTATACAGGATACGTATCATAATGTATAAAATTAAAATATATAAGTTTACAATGCATTAGTTCAAAATACTTAAAATCAAAAAACATAATGATTCAAAATACATAAACTAAAATGGCATTAGTTCATAATCCATAATCGTCATGATTATATGTATGTATGTCCTCTTGCTACGTGTCTATATTGGGTCCTCCCTGAATATTGTTCGAGCCAAAGGCCGCCATGCAGGCCACTGTTTACTATTCCGCGGCCGCGCCGTGATATATAACAGCGTTTATTGCTCCGTGAGCGGATGACATTAAAAACCGCTTAGCGCCGCGCTGCCCGCCGAGAAATATCGCCACCGCCACCACTACAAAATAAAAAATAGGCTATTACAACAACAAAAAAATAGTGTGAATTAAGTGCGCTCGAAAATTATCCCCACACCCTGTGCGCGGAGCGAGGGAAACTGTTTTACGTCGTTGTCGCTTTTTTTTAGTTTTATTTTACAACGGGTAAGCGCTTGGCCTACATCTCACTCGCAATCTATAGATTCCACACATAAACCTTACCGCGCACAAACGTCAAACGCATACGTTTTTGGGAAGATATCGTAACTTTTTAAGGAATTAACGTGGTTTTGAAACAAGGAATCTTTACAGAATAAGGGCCCTGATGGTAAGTGAAGGTAAGGCCGCCGATGATATAAACATCGTTGTTATGGCGACTTAGATAAGATGGCGGTAGCTAGGCAGGCGGACTTTACAGCCCTACTACCAACCAAACCGAGCAAACAAAGAAGTAGATACCCCCCTCTGGGAATCGAACCCGGGACCTCTGGGGTCTAAAACCGGTGGCTTAGCCACTAGACTACAGAGGCGCTGTTGCGGTTTCCCAGAGTTTGGTCCACGTTTGGTCCTAAAACGTCAACACAACCAATAATCAAGGTAAAAGTTATGATGTGACAATAATAAAAAATCCGTTGATTTGTCTTAAAACATTATTATTACAAATTAGGTATAAGTATTATGAAGGTATACGCTAACAAAGTTTTAATCAAAATTTTAGCATAATCTTGCTATTTCAACATTGTTATTTGTTACCTACCCATACCTACTTAATTTTGACTTTATTAATGACGACCTCCTTGGTCGAGTGGTTTGTACACCGGTTTTCATGGTGTCGCCATCTCTGAGGTCCGGGGTTCGATCCCCGGTCGGGTCAATTTAGAAATTATTGTTTTCTCAATTGTCTCGGGTCTGCGTGTTTTCTATGTATAATAAGTATGTATTTAAGTATTTTAAGTATGTTTATCCGTTGTCTAGTAACCATTTAACGAGTTTCTTCGAAGCTTGGGCTAGATAATTGGTGTGATTGTAGGAAAAAATTATTTATTAACTTTATTAAGTACTTAAAATGCACAAACACATTATTATGTGACTGACTGTTTGTGCTCCAATGTGCTTTGAAATAATCATTATTTCCTTATCTATTCCTACAGGTACTCCCTTACTGAACCAGTACCTAGGCATATTGGGAAAATACAGCTCCGTTAAAAGTACATTTATCAACTTTTGTTTTTGCCCACAAAGCTTTCCCATAAATGGAAAACACTGGATAATTCCATGATTCATATTGAATTAGAAACACTATTCGTGCGTATTGTGTTAAATAAAACGCGCACGACCTGTCTGTCACACGCACATTTCTAAACGGAAGGAGAGTCAATAGGAACTACCAACAATAATTAATCATTCGTCCAAATAATATCTTGTTATTACAATACACACGTAAGACAGACCGTGTTTTGACAGACAACAAATTTTGGTAACGAAAATGTGTTCCATCATTTTCACCCCTTTTTCATGTCTCGTTCAGCCGACCTCAACACGCAACCTGATATTAATCTTATAAAGCGGTGTATCCACTTAATCTACGTAACTACCAGCTTTTTTGGGGTATCATACATAAGATTGTTAGTAGGTGTAGTACTAGTAGGTACAGTCACCAACATTAAGTGCTCGGCCAGACTGCACGCGCGGGTGCGGGCGCGGTCGCGGGCGCGGTCGCGGCGCGACGTACAAACATAATGCCCCGCGCCGCGTGCCCACTATGGACACTTAATTAAGAATACATATTATTATGTTTGTATACGCCGTGCCGCGCCCGCCCCGCGCCCGCACCCGCGCGTGCCTACACCCACCTAGTACTACACCTACTAACAATCTTATGTACCAACTAACAATATTTGGTCGTATAGTTTTCGGGACAACGTTTTCGTCACAACTTAAGGTCAGACTGTTTTGGTTATATAGCTGTCGTATTAACGTATATATGACACGAAATAGGCGGAAATAATAAAACTTTTATTCGTATAGCGATCGTGTCAAGGTCGTATTAGTGGCTACTAGGAAGGCAAATGTCATATTAATATCAGATATACGATAAATATTCGTATAGCAGTCGTGAAAGTGTTTAATATTATTACCATCTTGTTGTGTAGTGATCCAATAGACGTCGTATAACTTAATAAACATTGAGAAGTAGTCTTTAGCATAGCCTTTACCCGGAAGCTTGTTATTACAGCGCAGTTCAGTGGGAGTGATACAACAAAAAACAAACGAAAAACAAAATAACTGTTTACAAATTGTCACCATCTTATGTCTGCCATATTTATTACTGAATGTAATTGACTATATTGTAGTTGGTGTTAGTAGGTAACAATATCTACTTTTCTAAGGGAAATTAAATTTCATGACGATTGTATATACAAATTTTCACAAATTTTTATTGCCCCCTTCGTATTATTGCAAAATAATAATAATTCATCCCATTTTATTTAAGATTTCCAGTACTTTTACAATTATACGATATTAGGTAGTGATGATACCTATTATATGATATCTTAGGACTATTAGTCATATACTATGATTTTAATTCTTTTGTCGTCCGCCATTTTTGGGGTACCGTAAAGAAGTGAAAACCCGTGGGATAAACATTTCATTGAAATCACAATATAAGTAGTGATAATTGCGGATGTTGTAAAATTCTCATTTTCATTACTGTTTTCATCATCATCGTCTTCGAACGAATCAAAGTCAGACGAATGTTCATCATTTTCATCATCATTTGGCAAATCTGCGATGATTATTTGTGGATTACTTCTTGAACTTACTAAATTTTAAGAGAAAAAAGGATATGATAATTGACAGGTGTTAGATATTATTACGATAAGCTACCTATTTAATATTAAGTTCAACAAATACTATTTCTTACTACGGAACCATCTTTTGATTCTTTGACACCATCATAGCTATCATATAAAAAGCTTGTATAGTCAAAGTCACAACAACGGAAAATATACAAGTTCAGTTCGTAAAACGAACCACGTGAAATCATTAAATAATCAAAATGTTTATATAAGTAACTTATATAAGCATTTTAGACCCATAATTTATATAAGACATATAAATCTGATTATTTGGCATTTAAACATTATATAAAAGTCGTGTGAAGATAGTCAAAAAACCCTATAAGAGACGTGTATACAGCTGTACGTTTTATAAGAGTTAAATTTATGGACTTTCTATGATTGTCATGTAGAAATCTTATTACTGGCAAAAAGCAGTGTTGTGGTCGTCATTATAACCAGATTATGATTGTCATATAAATTACTTTTATACTACATCAAGAAGGCGTAAAGTGGTCGTAAACGAGACTAATAAACGAGTGAATGTATTTTAAAGGTCACAGCTACGATCTTTACAAGATGGTCATGTAATTTGGTTGTGTAAACGTTTACAGGACTCAATTTAATGACTAAAATTTTAAACGACTAATCGTTCGTATTATATATTGTAACACGATTAATAGGAATTTGAATTACAATTATATGACCTCTATATGACCAAATGTTATTTAGGCTTCATATTATATGACAATTTTGTTAGTTGGGGTACATGGTCTGCGGGACGGGGGACGAAAGGTTGCGGGGGCGGGAAAGAGGAGCGCGGGAGGCGGGGCCGCGTAGTCGGTGAGTAGGAACATTAGTTGTGTGTAGACTGCAGATGTCACTCCCCCGTCACCTGCCTACGACGTAAGGAGAGGGGATTTCCCAATGGTCTATATAACAGTCCCTATCTACGTCAGTAGGGGTCACCCTATAGATATGGTTTCGCAGCTGGAACTAAGAGCCCAGCTGTATGAAGCTCAGGGGAACTACGGGGTTCCGGTTCGTGCCCCCCGCTGGTTGTGCCCTTACCGACGCTTTCGGCAGGATCCGGACATGGCTTGGACTAGTAGACCGTAGTGGCCTGTGGTTAGCTGTAGAGCTTGGGAATGTTCGTTTTGTCCTGGTATTGTGTGCCAGGACTTCCAATCTCGTGCACAGCGAGCGGGGCTTAGTAGCGGTCTTGGTGGGGCCTGAAGCGAAAAGTCCTGAGGGGAACGTGAGTTTCTCTTTAAGCTGGCAGCTTTGTCTCATTGGACATTGCTGTCCATTGCGGCATCTCCGGTACTAATCTGGAGAACTAGTAAAGGCGGCTCCCTAGATGCCGTAGCCGCCGGCCCAGCCAGCCACGTAGGTCATGGGAACTGGCTAGGCTTCCGGATGGGTTCCGAGAAGTGAGTGTGCTTACTACTCCGCGACCAAGGTGGACACTTAAAAGTTGACTTTAGAGTTGACGACCCGAGCAGTGGCAACTGCGAGTTGTGCCCTTCGTGCAACGAGAAGTGAGCGAGCTCTACAGCTCCGGTTACCTATCTGGACAATAGGCAGTGAACTACACGTGTTTACGGGAAAACTCTCCTGAGACACTAGTCTTATGAGTACCGAATGAAGAGCCCGCTTTAGCGGGCACTGATTCGGCGTCAAGACCTAACGCAGATGGGCTCCTGCGCGAGTTGGTTTACTGGCGCAGGGACGTCTGGCACTTCTTGCATAACCTAACGATTGGTCTCGAGAGGTGCCAGTACAAATAAACTTAGTGATGTAAGGAGAGGGGATGTCTCAATGGTCTCCTGCGCGTGTTGGTTTACTGGCACAGGGACGTCTGGCACTTCTTGCAATCTTGCATAACTTATCGGTCTCGAGGTGCCAGTACAAATAAGACTGTGATGTAGGGAGAGGGGACATCCCAATGTTTAATGAGATAGTCATGCTCGAATTAGCCAGCCTATAGTAGGGTAGTGGGAATCCTACATACATACATATAATCAGGACTATTATCCCCGAAGGTTCAATGAGGACAGCAAAAGCATTCCTCTACCATAGTTCAGTTTTCACCAAGTAGCGACTGCACATGTGCTCAGCGTAACAGGTGCTGAGCCCATAGCCGCTCTATACTGTTGAATGTATGTGCAGTCTTTAGTCCGTTAGTCGCTTTTTACGACACCCAAGGGAAGAGAGGGGGTGGTAGTATTCTTTCACCGCTACCCGACACAGCAATGGGAAATCTAATGTGTCTAATGCTAATCCACCTATTGTAAATTATTGACTGTGGGACTGCTCCCTATTCCATTTTAACTTTTATGAATGAAGGTATTACTTCAACAAATTGGTCTCTATAGTTATTGCGATGGTAGTTTCTCGGTGTGGTGTAGATACGGAAACCGTCTGTCTGACAAACTTACCTTATTTACTTATCATATAAGTACCCACTCACGGCTATTATCCCCAAGGGTTAATCACACAGTACAGGCAATGGGGAGCGCATGTGCAGTTCACAGGCACAGTCTATTTTTCACCAAACAACAACTGAGCCGAATAAGACGCACCCTACACGGCTCCTCTTACATCTTCTGTTTTAGTCTGTTCAATGAAATGACGTGTCGTTTTTCAGAATATGCCCCGTCCATTGAGCTATTTAATCCTTAGAGCATTCAACCAAATGCTCTAAGATTTAATCTAAAGCTCTATGGCCCCGTCTGTCACCATATCGTAACTTCATAACCCTGACACTTGACACAGGCATACAGTATCAGCCCGCTATCTTACCTCCTGCGGAGTTACGCGCATCGTTAATCATAAACACATAACAATCCGGGTCGTTGTGATTTCATTTGTAGCGTGTACAAATACACTTCACGTCAGTATCAGCTGATCTGTCGTTAGGGCCAATTACATCATTTTGATTGATTTGCTAGTTGGAAACGTCAACTGGTGGCTCTCTTCTATTAAATCTAGACGGAGTAAAACTTTTTGTGAAACTTGTTAATTTTGTTAACTATTTAGACAACGGATAATCATTGATTCAATACGTTTCAAGACTCAAGACTTAAGAATTCAAGACGTTGATACAGCTAGATTAATTCATTTCAGTTACTTTCATTGTGTAATGTCGTACGGCATTTTACTGTGGGGAAATGCTGCCGATATTCAAACTATCTTTGTGCTGCAGAAGAGAGTTATTCGAGCAATATATAATCTAAAGACCGGTGCCTCTCTCAGAGAGAGATTTAAGGATATAAGTTTAATGACAGTTGCATCACAATACATATAAGAAAATCTGACTGACTTTATGTTCATAAAATGTTTTCAAAAAACAGTGATATTCACTAATTAAACATTAGAAGTAAGAACAAATTAGCAGTACCTTGTACTAGGCTTCATAAAATAAATAATTCTTTTATGGGTATGTGTAGGGTTGCCAACTATTTTTGGGAAAAATAACGTATCAAATGTTTTGAATAGGAAAAAATAAAGTATTTGGAAGAAAAAAAAATTGAAAATAAAGTATTTTCGCATACTTACTTTATTTTCATGCAATAGTATAAAGTATTTCTATCGGAAATGACGTAGGATACTTTATTATAAAGTATGGTTGGCAACCCTAGGTATGTGTGTACGATTATACAACAAAGTACTTACCTACCAATTGTGCATTTAGTTTAGGCCTAATTTTGGTGGCTCACTCACGTCACGAGACGCTAATGCCGTATCTTCCCTTTTTGTTTTAATCTAAGCTTGGTAACTACCTACATTATTTTTTTTGTTAGTACTTAAATGTCGTTGCTTCTGTGCGCTGTGGTTTCTTGGGCCCGTTCTTTGCCACAGTTAAAAAATGACGTCCTGAATGGGTGGTAGGTTAAAAAAGATTAGGACGATTCAAAGTACCTACTTATTAAATTGAGTTTAGTGAATAAATATATTTTGACTTTGGCATAAATCAAATAAACTTAAATACCCAGACCCAAAAAAAATATCATACACGCGTTGCTGACTCTGGCCGTTTCACGCCCTACAGAGAACATTTTCCAATAATTGTACTCTACATAAGAGAAAAAAAATCCCTTACCCACCGGTTCCTTCTCGGTTCTTTTCATTATAGGATCTCAGCGGCGGTGTAGAGATTTCCAAGAATTAGGTATACTTATTTGTTGCGAAAATTTCGAGGACAACTTTATTGAATTGCCATTAAACATCATTCAAATGTTTAAGGGTCAACAATAAATATTGTTAATTCCTATAAGCCACTTTGAAGTAACAGTAGGTACCTAAAGCGGCCCGAATCTGGGAATTGTTTATTTTGGGCGCTACGCCGTAAACAGAAAATATTGCCGGGGGTTCGCGGGAAATTAAAAAGTTTTAATTGAATATTAGCCAGCTGAGCTGAGAAAGTAACTTTGTTCGTCAAAAACTCTGTACGCTCTCTCAGCCCGCTCAGAGCTTGCAAGATTGAAGTTTTCCGACCAAAAAGCATTGAGCAAAAAAAATGTAATTAAATTTGATTGTTGGAAAGTTGTTGGCCGGCTCAGCGGCGAAGCTTTGTTTTTGTTGGCAGCTCTAGTGGTAATAGATGACGGGATAATGATATTAGAAAATGTTCAATTAGGTTCTTATTAACCGTGCTGGCGCGGCGTTACCTACCGCCTACCTACGGTGCCTATTTCGAAACCTGTAAGATACTATTTGTGCTATGTCCTAACCTTATAATCATTATAAGGTTATGACACCGCGACACCGACCACGGCCGTGTACTTACCCATAAAGTTACTATACCTAGCGGAATAGAGAAACAAAGGGCTGAGCGAGCAGGATATCACTAGCAACAACACTGTGGGATAAAAAGAGATGCGTGATGCGACGTCACAGAACTGTTTTGGCTACTGTTTGTCAGCACTTATCAGCACGCTAAGAATTTGGGTTTTGCGAATTTTTCGGATTTTACGTGAAATCGTGGATATTTTCCCATCCCATCCTATTTTAGTTCTAATAACACTATTACTGTTAGTAATAAATATAATGGATATCGATGTAAATGGAAAAGCGACATGACGTAAAATCACTGAACGCATTCTTTACACACACAAATGCCATCATATTTCGGTTTCGTTTGACAGCTCATGTTTGTTGCTCTATTCCGCTAGGTATAGTAACTTTATGGTACTTACCTGTCCCGCCTGCACTACACCACCACATCGCAGGAGGTAGCAGAGTACATTCGCATGAAGTCTAACTTCAATTTGAGGATTGGACAGCTGGAGTCGCGCCATAACACGAGCTTCAAGGCGTTTGTGGTGCGAATCCCGACATCAAAGCTGGACATCTTTTTGAAAGAGGCTACTTCTGGCCTAAGAGTGTAGTCTACAGGCGTTTCCGAGGGAAGTTGCCTGTTGCTACCGAGTTGGTACCGCAGGTGCCAATTAAATAATACTCACATTAGTTATTAGGTTATTTACTAACAAAACATTGTATTTTATTTGTAAGTATGTTAGTCTGTAAGGTATATACATATATATATGGGCCAATGTAATTTACCATCTGTACATTTTGTTGCCTGAATTAAATGGTTATTATTATTATTACTAACGCCATAAACAAAATTCATATTATTATTGTCCTTGCTAACATCTAAGTGCATCGGCGGTCAATGGTGACCGAAATATAATTTGATTTCTACTGCGTTAGGTCTTAAAGCGTTATATTTTAAAGCACAGATTAGGTTTTCTTAAATGTTTAGGTAATTACCTAAAATTAATAAATTAAATAATAATTTAAGATTAATTACAATAAAAAAATTAAACGCTTCAATTCAAAACACAACACACAGTAAGTAACAGTAACTATGATTATGACACAGTAAGTAACAGTAACTATTACACACACAGTAGGTAACTATTATGTTACTAAGTTACATTTATTATCATTTGGATTTGGATAGGTTTCTGAATATTAATTTGTATCCATTCAGCTACTATTATTAGTGCAATTATAGGTACGTACACGTAAGGCAATTAAATGCTATATATAGATAAAATATGTTATTATTAGTTAAGTGGAAGTTTTTAATGATTGTCTTATCGCACAGTTCATACTAAGGTCAATACTATATTGGCTCCTTGTAAAGTCTGGCACAGACGTATGATAAGACTTCAACTATAACGTAATAAGCGTAGTTTTGGCCGATTCCCTAACTAGTAAAGTACAATTTTTAAACACTGAAAAAAGACGACAACCTCCGGGGGGAATCGAGCACCTTCCACATTCCAGGGCTTCGATTCCCGCCTGAGATTGTCGTTTTTTTTCAGGGTTTAAAAATTATATTTAAGCGTTAATAATATATAAAAAACATTAGTAAAGTTCACCCTGTATACTACTGTCCTACTGCAGGGCAAAAGCCTCCATCGTTGAAATAAAGTCATCGCTATAAGTAATTGGCTACTTGACAGTTCTCGGAAAAGTATTTTAAAAATTACAAATGCTTATTTTGTACCCCGTACTATAATTTTTTTCGCGAAAAAGCTTTACTTATTTAATAGAAACAACTATGTTTTTCTTCATTCATTTTAAATTTCGTGCGAAAACGGTTGGTCACGTGGCATTTAGCCCTGTGACGTCACACCACAATAAACAAACTAATTTATCTTGAAACCTGACAGATAGTTTTTGTTTATTTTGTGAAATACACACGAAGCTCAATCATGGCCGCCCGTGTTTCGGGTCTTGTAATCCACTAATCCACAGATAAACAATTGCAAATTTATTTTGTAAAAATAAAATATTTACAAATTATCTTGATAAAATAAACTATTGGATAATTATCGTAAAATTATAAACTACCATATCCAACATATTACATATTCTATTGTTACAATTATTGTCAAATAGCCAGATGATGGGTTTTAGCTTAATCACCACAATGGTGATCATTAAACCCGTGCTATGCATCGAAAAATCCGAAAACACACCAAGGAATAGAACCCGGGACCTCCGAAGCGTTCCCTAACTAGAGGCGATCCAAATCAAAAAAGACTAAGGCACCTGTGGTGCAGGCGCAAAAACTTTTTATTATTATATTTTTATTTTAAAGTATTTCATTTATCATCATCATCAGCCTTTAAACGTCCCACTTCTGGGCTCAGCACAAGAGCAGATAAGCCATATCCCACAACGATGGTCAATGCGAGTTGATAGGTTTTATCGACTGCCAATCCTACGACAACAACCGGGACCAACGGGCTTCACTTGCCTTCCGAAGCACGGAAGAGATTCAGATCTTTTTAATTCGGTCACCCATCCGAAAGATCCTTCGGGGACAATCGCAAACCGAACGTACCTTAGCCGCTACGCCATCGAAGTCTTTACACTAATCATGAAATTAATATAGGTACGTCTACACAATAGTACATTGTTACCCTAGGGGAGAAAATAGCATAATTACTCCCGAGACGGGGTTTAACGCCTGATCGTAGCGAAGGCGCCAATAGTTCGAGGGAGTAAATAAGTCTTTCATCCGAGGTAAACACTGTGCTTTTCATTACGAATATAAGCAAAGTAAAAACAAAAACATCACTGTCTTTAGTCCGTTAGTCACCTTTTACGACATCCAAGGGAAGAGAGGGGTTTGTAGTATTATTTTGAGGAGCCCATCGCCGCTCTATGCTGTTGGATGTATGTGCAGTCTTTAGTTCGTTAGTCGCTTTTTACGACACCGAAGGGAAGAGAGGGGTTAATAGTATTATTTTGATGAGCCCATCGCCGCTCTATGCTGTTGGTTGTATGCGCAGTCTTTAGTCCGTTAGTCGCCTTTTACGACACCGAAAAGAAGAGAGGGGTTGGTAGTATTATTTTGATGAGCCCTTCGCCGCTTTATGCTGTTGGATGTATGCGCAGTCTTTAGTCCGTTAGTCGCCTTTTACGACACCGAAAAGAAGAGAGGGGTTGGTAGTATTATTTTGATGAGCCCTTCGCCGCTTTATGCTGTTGGATGTATGTGCAGTATTTAGTCCGTTAGTCGCCTTTTACAACACCTAAGGGAAGAAAGGGGCTGGTAGTATTATTTTGATGAGCTCATCGCTGCTCTATGCTGTAGGATGTATGTGCAGTCTTTGATCCGTTAGTCGCCTTTTACGACACCCGAGGGAAGAGATGTGTTGTTAGTATTATTTTAATAATTAGTCACAATTATACATGTCAGAAAAACGATTCTCCCTAGGGAGGAAAAGTACTACTTTCTCCCTGCTCCTCAGGCAACTTCAGACCTACTTTCCGTGTATGAGGAATTAAATTTTTTTTACACCACCTGCTCGTCAATGTCAAATTATATGACGTGCAAACCTAACCTGAAGTAAGTAAGTCTTAAAAGACCTGAGGTCTAGTAGGGCATTAATATTGCACTGAATTTCATTATGACCCGCTGGTCATTAATGTGATTTGAATTTGGGACATAAAGTAGAGAGGTACATACTAATTCGTGCTAATTCCATGCATTCACTATTATGACCTGCACTAAAAAATAAATTGTTCGAAAATCAAACTGGCCACCACGCACGAGTAGATTAAAAATAAAAGAAATATAGAACAAAAATTTAAAAGAGGCGCGAATAGTTAAAATTGCTTTGCTAAAAGCTTTTTATTGTCTCGTAGGTGGTGTAAAAAGTAGAGTATTCTCCTCGGGGAAAAAGGTGCCTTCATCTTGGGCGACCTTGAATCCCACGCTGCTGCACTCAGGATTCTGCGAGGGAGTTAACGTTAGAATCCTTCGTTTTGCTCGGGATTCAATACTAAATATTCAATTCAATAATGCCCGCTACATAAGACACTACTTTATCCCCTTGTTGCACAATCTACTATTAGTGGCCTCGACGGAAATGTTGCTGCAAGCTTCTCCAACTGCTTCGGCGGCTACTTGCAGCTCCTCGGTCACCTGGTCCGTCCAACGTCTTGGGCTCCTGCTCCGTGGTCTCTTTCCCTCAATTTTGCCCGTTATAATTCTGTGCCTCCTGTGATAGGTAATACAAGTCAAAACTTAACACTTTACAAGAAAACAAAAACAAGATTTTAAAAAATCTACTTCATGAACTAATTGAAATAGGTTAAACCTGAGTACCTATCTTTTTATGTAGATAATAACACTTACTTTCACTATGCATTTAAATTTTTATGATAAATATTATAGTTTTAAGGCTATTCATGAAAAATCTGCGAGTTGTATCTTTTTATACTTCTAATATGTGCTAAAATTATGTGATAAATAATACAAGTACAGTTAGATTACTCTGTAAGTAACTATCTTTTAGAAGTTGTCTTCGTGTTAACTGATAAACATGAAGTAAAAAAATCTAATAACTCATTAGAATATGTTCCTAGCACAATGTTGCTCGAACAAAATATAAAGATACTACTCCAAAGATTAGTTTTTCTTACATAACAGTCCCCTAATTTCATAATTTACTAGAATTGTATCAATTTACTAAAAACCTGGTTATATGAAATAAGTGATAAATGATATAAGTCAAGTTATACCCCCTATGTGAAATAAATATTTATTGTGTAAATAAATACAAGTTTAAGAAAAATAATCATAGTTTATTAAACTTCTTCTTAATTAATAATTCACTTACGAATAACAAACACCTTTATTAAAATTATTAAGAGGCGTAAATTGAGATCTTTTCATCATAATTTTAGAATACTAATGTAGCTTCTCTCGATAGGAACTTGTTAGGTACACAAAAGTTCCAATAAAAGTAATTAGTTTCAAGCTTAAATACTAAGAAATGGCACATATCAATCTTACGCAGATATCACAAATGTGAATCTACTCCGTGCAAAACATAGTATTACAATCATTGTATCAATTAACCAGTCAAATCCTAACCGAGTTTTTCGACACGAAGTAATTGAGTAATTGTATTGTCTTCGTTACAAATAAATAAATAAAAAATCTAGAAAAATAACAAAACAGCTAACACGTTATCCATGGCGAATTCGAACGTGACTGCATCCTTTAAGGCAGCAGCGACATTAAGGCTCGGACTACATGCATACGGAATCAGTCCGGCCCGGGAAAAAACCAAATTCGGCAAGTAATTGACTACACGCGCTCCGTTTTGAATCCGGAGAGAAATTTACTCAGTCGGTCTCTAGCACTTGCGCTGGATAGTCGTCCAGCCGACAATGGAAAGTTTAACTTTAGTTGAAATTGTATGCTTAGCTGTAGCCGTTAAGAGGCCTATTACTTACATCTCGACTGTGATTTTTGCGTAAAATGACCATTTTCGCATTTTGTTGTAATTTAGCAGTTGTATTTATCGTTATTATCGAAATAGGATAATAAATTCATGCTTAATATTACAAATGTCCTTTTGCGAGGATAAGCTGAGTTCGGACGGCCGGCGCGTCGCATTTTGAAGTAATTTTACAGTTGTATTTATCGTTTTTATCGAAATAGGATAATTAATTAATTATAAAATATTTATTCATTATGAAGTAACGATTATTCTGGTATAAATTTTGCTCAATAATATTATCGTAGATAGAAGAAATTCACGGTTATCTTAAAGCAATTTTCGAAGTTTTTTGGTTTCGAATAAGATTTTTTTTTCTGTATAAAATCAATGATATCTAAAAATTCCGAGGCCGCTACGCACTTTAAGACTATATAAGTGATAACATTCTATTTTTTTTATTTCATTTGTTTAGAACAGTACTTAGTTCAATCTAGGAGCTCAAAAAAGTGCCTTCTCGCATTTTATGAAAATCTTTCTCTGCAATTTTGGGTTTAATTAAAAATCTTTATTATTGAAATTTTGCATTCACAATGCTATATAGTTGTAGAATAAAATGTTTACTAGAAAAAAAACAACCAGTCTCTGGAAAGCTCGAACGGGATTCGAACCCGTGACCTTTGGATTGCCGGTCCACTGCTTTAACCGCTAAGCTACCTCTCGGAAACCCCAGAAGACTCTTGAATATTTTTTTTATCGGGTAAGCGCTTGGTCTTCATCTCACCTTATGGTAAGTGACGATAAGGCCGAAGGTGGAAGTGCGCTTCACCTGGAATCCTCACTGAGGAACTGGCTATCTTATCTCAAACTGCCGAAACACAACAATGCTATAAACATCGTTGTTATGGCGACAGACTTAGATAAGATGGTGGTAGCTAGCCAGGCGGACTTAACAGCCCTACCACTAACCAAACTGAGCACACAAAGATGTACCCCCCGCTGGGAATCGAACCCGGGACCTCTAAGGTCTGAAACAGGTAGCTTAGCCACTAGACCACACAGGCGGTTAAATTTTATGATTTTTTCTAGTAGTGCTGCAAGTCAGCGGTATTACGTCACTGTGAAGTGTGTGTGCGTGTGTTTTTTTCTAGTAAACATTTTAATTAAAAATACCAATTATTACAAAAAGATAAGGAAATAATATTATGGCCGGAACATGGGTATAAAACAGACTCAGCTACAATCAACAGTCTGGTTGGCATTTGTTAAGTCACCCGGACCCTAGTATTTGTCCGGTGCGTCTTATACAATTATTAATACAGGCTTCTCAAAGGAGAAGATCAGAAGTAAACATAGACCAACTGTTTATTTCAGTAACAGGAATAGTTAAGACTGCCACCAGGACTATGTTGTCTGGATGGATAAGATCCATTTTTAAAGTTGCAAATATAGAAGCACCTCCGGGCAGTATACGTTAAGCAAAATTTACAAAAAGCGAGGCCGCTACGCATTATTCCAAAAGCTATTCTACATTATTCAATAAGTCAAAATTGTTAATGTATTTTGGTTTCCGAGATCCGCAACGCCAAAATTGGCCATTTTACGCAAAAATCGCAGTCGAAATGTAATTGGAAACAGAAGAAAGTGAAAAGATATTGGGTTAATCCTTTTCACATAGACCGCATAACGGAATATGAATTCTACAAGTCTTATACAAAAATAAGGTTCTTTTCTGATAAATTCTACGAACACTACTACTACTACTAGTAGTAGTAGTGTACTAGTAGTAGGGTACTATTATTTATTCTGTGCTACTACTACTATCACCATAATGAGGCGCTCGGAATCAACTACTATTTTGCAGTTTTGCTTGCGCACGCGACGCGAACGACCGCTTTGAGCGTCTGTCATCGACTGGCGCGTGATTCCTCCGGACCGGACCGGAACGGACGTTTCTCGAGTTCACGTGTGGTCAGCTCCATACAACTTCATACGATATTGATAGGCCCCGCCCCCCGTGCCGAAAAATAACGGACCGGCTACTCGGAGACGTCCGGAGCATGTTTCGGTTGCTTCCGGGTGAAAATCGGGATCGGAAGGCCCCTGATCACATGTAGTCGATGCAGTAAAAAATCATATATTTGTTTGAGCTACGGAATGAATCCGGGGCCGTGTTTTTTCGGGTCCGTGTGATTCCGGATGCATGTAGTCCGAGCCTAACTAAGTTTCAATACCGGTATTACGGGATCCCGTAATACCGTGATCACAGATATGTATTGGTCTTTTTCAATACCGGTATTAGACCTGCCAATGCAGTGATCACTGTAATTCAAGAACTCAATATATTTCGGCGATTTGTAATAGTATAAGTAGTATGAATGTAATTAAAAAACAATCCCTGAATTTCGCAATTGTGGAAACTGATGATACTCAATTTACGCCTGTACTAGCAGCAGCTTTCGACGTCAGCATCGAAACAATGTTGGTCAATTTGCGTCAATAGGCAAGGTAAATCAGCTTGACGCGTCGAGGCCTGCGTTGTTCTCCTCAACAGGCTCAGAAGCGAAGGGATTTCGAACCACATTCTATCGTGCTGTAACTACCTAAATGGATTCTATTTGACAATCGCAAGTACTTAGCTAGTCGGTTAGATTTAAGTTCAGTTCCTAGGTAGGTGCTCAACGTGACAGGTGGATAAAGCCCATCGCCGCTATATGCTGTTGGATGTACCGATGTGCAGTCTTTGGTAAGTTAATCACCTTTTACGACATCCAAGGGCAGAGATGCGTTTGTTGGTAAGTATTCTTTGTATAAAGCAACCACCACACAGCTCCAAAAATAAAATTTTGTACTTAGCACACTTTGCTTCTTATACCCTGGCCGTATACATTTGAAACAAGCTGTTATTATTGCATATCGCTAATTATTACCAGTTAACGTTACAACATTGACATTGTGTTATCTGTGTAACCTCTGCGTCACGTCACGACCGCACCCACTTACGTCTGCGCGCACGCACTGGGAGCTCAATGGAGGCGTGACACACTCACTTTATCGAGTTTTCTTCCATTTTGACCGTCGACATTGTCTGTAACCACGGTTTTGACAGATTTTCCTGCGACACACAGCAGACAGACATCGACAGCGTGACATTTTGTTAGGTATCTCAAATCATCAGCCTATAAACGTCCCACTGCTGGGCACAGGCCTCACATGGGGAGGTTGGGCTATCATAACCCACCAATGGCAATGGAATAGCAGCGGCTGCCGCAGCGCTGAGAATTGACCCTGTCTCTTTTAACGTCATAGAATTGGAAAGAGACAGCAGATCACAGCCATGCGCGCAGCGTCTATGTGTCGCTTAGTTAGAGAATCACATAGCTGTAGGCTTACTCTTGAAACACAATTGCATTAATCAATTTCCAATCACAAATCTAAAAAATGTCAAATGGCTCTTTTGTAAGCGACAATAGCGCCACATTGGAATTAAATAGCGTGGAAATTGATTGAACAATTTATTATCGAGATGGCGTTCCGGAATTATCTTTACTTATCCCAATATCGATACATATTAATCGCATTGGAATTGTATTGAGATTGAGTTTGCGTTCAATAGTAACCCCCCTGGTCTGATCCAATGCGGGTTAGTGGGTTTTGATGACTGCCATCTTTCGAGGACAACCGGGACCAACGGCATTACGTGCCTTCCGTAACACGGAGAAAATCGAGATGTTTTTAATTTGGTCACCCATCCAGCTAGGTACCAGGCATTGCGATAGTTACTTAGCGGGTTAATGTCTTTGTTAGCGGGCAAGATCGCAAGCCGAATGCGCTAGCCGTTGCGCCATTTAAACTCCTCTCATTGGAGAGCTATCTCAATCCATGACGTATTAGATAAAATAATCGTCCATGTCTCAAACATTATGCTGGATTTACACGAAGCCAATACTTGAAACAATCCACTAAGCCAGTCCAATAAGACAATGCCAATGCTAAGCAAAAATGCCTTGAGGACAATCCAATGTAGTAGACTGTCTCTATTTACATGATGCCAATATTGGACTGGCTTATTGGATTGTCTCAAGTATTGGCTCCGTGTAAAAACAGCATTAGCATTGGCTTATTGGACTGGCATATTGGATTGTCTCAAGTATTGGCTCCTTGTAAATCAGCATAATATTCATAATGCCCAAGTAGCATTATCAAAACGTAACTTTCATGGTTTGCGCTTTGCGCATGCGCATTTTACTCACTCACTGTCAAAGTGTCGAAGTCTTTATTGTCTTGTCAATGTCAAAAAGTTTTGAAGACGTCACGTTTCTGAGTTTGCTGTTGTTGTGTTGAATTATTGTGTATAATAAGCTAAAAAGTGGCTATAGGTAATACTGTGTATAACCAGAAATTCATTCTTTAGTTTGTGTGATTCTCTGAATAAAGAAGGTTAGTAGTACATTTTTATAATTGATAACCTTAAATAGTACGTAAGTATAGAACCTATAATGGACAAAGGATTTAACCACGGAAGCGCCACATTTATAAGTTTAATTCGTACTTACTACTGTCAAGTCGTCGATTGTCATATTGTAGGTTCAATAATTGCGTAGTAATAAACTGCGATTAAGTTTAAAAATATCCAATCAGGGAGTTCTGAATAACAAGTTTGATAGTTTTTTTTTAACTAATCGTCTGTAAACTCTGCGTAGTATGACGCAAGAACACTAACGCAATATTATAACTATATGATTGACATCTAAAGTTTCCCTGAAATGTTTGGAAAACATGTGGATATTTGCAACCGTTGGGCCGATGTTTGGCAAGCAATAGATCCAGTTCTACAGGTCGAATACAACACAAAATCAATTAACCTCAGACTGGAGTGTCAGTAGTATGCACTAGAAAAGGTGAATCTAGCCAGTTCAGTAAATTTTACAAAATTTGTTTTATAGTTTTTCACTTAGGTATGTCTGTTCACATAACTCTACTCCAGCTAGGTAAATAATAATACAATTTTCAACAAAATATTATAGCACTTCTAGTTTACATTTACTCCTAAACATGTAAGTATTAATATTAACGAGCAGTTTTATTAGTTACAACAATAAGTACCTAGATATAGAAATTACTTATATTAATTTAAAGGGTGAATGTTAGCGACATGACTAAAATTTGTAATAAGTAGTGATAGTGTTGAATTTTTTTTTTCCACAAACATGATATGAACCCGCATCCTACTGGCAATACGGACCAGGTGCTCTTTTAATATAACAGCCTGCATTTGTTGACATAGAATGGGCCCCTTTGGCTTTCTAAGTCGTAAGAAAAATAATAGTGTTGATTAATTTCGGCGGGCTCAACTGGAAAATGGCCTGAATTGCCAAAAGGGTGCCGGTTCCTGCTTATAGAAATTTTTTCAACACTGTCTTTTTCATTTGGAATTATTGTTAAAATTATAAAAACAATAAAATTATAAAGATTTCTTTATACTATTTACAGATATATTGAACTTGCTCAGATACTATTCAAGTAGCAACAAATAAGCAAACCAGTCAAAACCAATTTGTGTTACAATTTTTTATCATGAAGTACTAAAGCAGTTTGAAGCGGACTGCACTTCCATTCACTGCATATTGATATAGCATGAACCATGTAACCCCTTAGCTATGTGGTTCAAGCCAAAATAAACTAACAATAACCAGTAGATTGTTTCCAATTTGAATTGTTGGTTATCTGTTTCGTTAGAGCGAATTAGTTATCAGCAGTGACCTAATGACTTATGTACGTCAACAGTAGGTGATGAGGCAAATGTTGTGCCACAGTTTGTTCAGTACACTTCTGAAATCCACGATGAGAAGCCACACTTACATTGATTCCTTGGGCACGGCCAGGTAAATTAAAAAGAAGAAAGTAGTTGTTTGCTTATGTGGCTATGGGTTCAATAACCCTTCTTTGTAACATTTCTTTCTTATGGCAATTGGTGTTTGATTTTTGTAATTTTTTTTTGATGAGCTTTATGTGTGTTTTTAAATAGTACCAGCCCCCACTGTTAAGTTATTGACTAAAACTAGTTTTTGTTGTTGTTTAATCTAATCTAAATTGTTTGCACTATAGTTTAATTTTTACATTACTGCCTTGATTTAACTAGTGTGCTGTGTGATAAATACATAACTTAACATTTCAAATGATTTGTCTTTTGTCAAACAGTATGTTGGCCCAGGTCCTAGACGGAAAGTCCCTTGCTAAAGAGATAAAAGATGAATTGAAAATAAAAATCCAAAATTGGGTCAGTCTTGGACATCGGGCTCCTTCGTTGAGGTGCATCATTGTGGGAGATGACCCAGCGAGCCACACATACGTGAAGAACAAAGTCGATGCAGCCAAGTATGTCGGTATCGATGCTGAAACAATCAAGTATGAAGAAACATTGACTGAAGAACAACTGATTGCTGCTATTAAAGGCCTAAACGCTGATGATAATGTTGATGGCATTCTTGTTCAACTGCCTGTGCCGCAGTCAATGGATGAGAGGAAAGTTTGTAACGCAGTGACTCCTAAGAAGGATGTTGACGGTTTCCATATCATCAACGTTGGTCAACTTTGCTTGGATATGCCCACGATTGTGCCAGCTACTGCGCTTGCTGTCATTGAAATGCTTAAAAGGTGAGTGTTTATTACTGCCTCTAATGTAAGTACATATAAATTGATTAACATTGATTTAAATTATGATAAAGGACCCAAGTAAATTCTTACAGGTTTATTAGAAAAAATTATCTCTTAAAAATAAACAAGTTCAAAATACAATTTGAATAAAATTTATCAAAAATACTTAAATTGCCCTGTCAATTAAAACCTATCAATAAAATTTATTGAACAATTAACTGTTTAAAATTAAATGTTAATAAAGTTTGATGTTTTTTTATACTTTCATATAAAAAACACACTCCAATCGAGATCTTTCACCTTCTTCTTCTTCTTCATGTTAGCTATATTTTCATGTAGCTAACATGCCAAAAAAGAAAAATATACGAATGTAATCTTAAATCAAATACAAAATTTATGTTTTTTTAAGTGAACTTTATAAAGTCATATTATTTTATGAAACATAGTAAATGCACAGCAAACTTTTAGTTAAATTAGTTCAATATACATTGTACTCACGTTTTCAACTTATTTCTCCTCAAAGTAATGGTTATTTTTATTAAAAACACATTCTGAATGCCACTGTAAAACTAACAAATGGCCATGAGAAAAGTTTTTTCCAACATAAAAAGTATTTTGTCTCTGGACTGCTAAAAAAATATTTATACAGGATTTTTTTTTTATCAGTGTACATTACTTTTTTATATTATTCAGTAACGTTAATAGACATACTTAATTTTTTTTTTTATTCATTTATTATTCATTATTTATTTAATTTGTCCGGCACAATAAAAAATAACTCGTGGATACCGGGCGAACGAAAGGTCACGTGTCGGTGCAAGTGCATTGACCCGCCCGTCCGCCTAGTATCGTAATGTATTAGAGTTCAATTTCGCGTGTCGATTTACCATGATCAACGGTATTTTTGTGGATATTTTTGTAAAATTTTAGTTTTTTTATTTTTCACTGAAAAAAATTAAAATTAAATCTGTAGCTCTAGATGAAGTTACTCTATAATTTAAATAATTATATGCACTGATAAAAAAAAATCTTGTGTAAGTAAATTAAGTCAATTGCCATGAATGTTTGTTCGGTTATCACATCACTTGAGAATGACTTCACCTATTTGGATAATTCTTTTTGTTGTGTTTGTATCTGTCAGGAAAAATTCGTTACGAGATAAGGGTGTTCACACAGAGTAATGGGCCGTTTACACGTATTAAGTTGTCAAGTAGGTAACTAAATTTTAAGTTAATTTTAACTTAATTTTAAGTTGTCGATCGTTTACACGTGTCCAACTTATGCACTTTTTGGTGGACGATATTCTTAACCATGTAAGTATGTGGTATATATACCATAACTTATCTTCACTAAATACTTCACTAAATTGTTGCGTCCACACGTCAACTAAATGACAATTTAGTAGAAGCCACGTCTACCGCGGAATGCAAGCGGTGCGGGAGGGGCGGTTACTTACTCAAAAAGAGACTCGATTCTATTCTACTTGTTCACTTGCCCACTAAATCGTTTACTTACCACTTGTTACTAAAGAGCTTATAATTGACTGTTTACACGCAAGAATTTAGTTAAAATTAACTTAAAATTTAGTTACCTACTTGACAACTTAATACGTGTAACGGGCTCTTAAGGCTCGTATTCTAAAACCAAACTCACACTCAAATCTCTGCTTGAGTACAGTTAGAAAGGGATAGTGCTATTCATCGCATAGGTATATCGCCATCCCTTTCTAACTGTATTGAAGCATGAATTTGATTTTAAGTTTGGTTTTAGAATACGAGCCTTAGTCGCGAGCGTTCCGCTAGTGAATAATAAATCCAATTTATATAACCTTAGGTTCAAAATTGAAACGTTGGGTCGCAACGCCGTCGTGGTAGGCAGATCGAAGAACGTCGGCATGCCGATCGCTATGATGCTCCACTCGGACCGTAACCACGACAGCGGGTTAGGCATGGACGCGACGGTGACCATATGCCACCGGTACACGCCCAAGGAGAAGCTGGAGGCTTACTGCCGGAACGCTGATATCATCGTCACGGCTACAGGTGAGATATTTACATAGTGACGTCATCACTCACGACTATTGTCCCCTAAGGGTTCACTCAGCATACTCATTACCAGCCTGTAAACGACTGCTGGGCACGGGCCTCCCACTTGGACAATAGCACGTGGGGATATTAGGTCATAAGAACCCACCACTCTCTGGCCCAATGCGGGTTAGTGGGTTTAACAAATGTTGACCAACTTTCTTTTGCGGCTGGAGCAGTTGGAGTCGCGCCACAACACCAGCTTCAAAGCATTTGTGGTGCGATTCCCATCAACAAAATTGGACGCCTTCACGAACGAGGACTTCTGGCCGAAGAGAGTGGTTTATAAACGTTTTCGTGGAAAAATACCTATAGGCGCCACCGATACGACACAGAAAATGTCATAATATTAATTACTAACATAGTTAAAGTACTTATATTCACTAACAAAATTGATTTTATTTTTTTATATTAATAAAAAAATAAAATAAATTTTGCCTGCGTTGCCTGAAAATAAAGTAATAAAAAAAATTAACGACTACCACTTACCATACCGGACATGTGACCAATGGCTTTACGTGCGTTCCAAAGTACGGAGGAGCTTGAGAGGTTTTAATTTGGTCACCCATCTTGTGACCTGGCATTGCGAAAGTTTCTTAACAACGATCGGAAACCGAACGTTTTAACCAGCCGTCATCGAGCTCCTCTAAACTCTTTTTAGGGTTAGTTAAAGACTAGGCAATGAGAACCGCAAAACCCGGTCTCTGCCAGAGTCCTCGTTTCACCAAATAATAACTGCACATGTGCTCAGCATAATAGGTGGTGAGCCCATTCCCATGTGGCGGCGCCACCTACCTGCATGACGCCGCACATAGTTCGACACGAAGCAAACACCTTCCCTGGCGCCACAAAAACCAACTCGACACGACATCTTCATACTGCGACAGAAAATAGTATGGGAAGCCTGCATTGCGGTAGCGAAATTTCACCATCTCCTTCGCCATATATAGCACCTCCAACTAACAGCCCTTGGACTTTGGTCCCCGAGCTATACCACCCAGCTCAGAGGAAGATCTTCCCTTTACCTTCCTCAATGTGGCATCCATTCTACCTACCATCCGCTCCCCTACACTCGCCTATTCTATTGGATATATGTGCATTCTTCAGACCGTTAGTCGCCATTTACGACACCCAAGAGGAGAGATCGATTATTTAGTATTCTTTCAATGAGCCGGCACACGTAGCTCCCTTGTTTATTCATCAACGATTTTATTTATTTCACCCTTAGGTATACCGAGACTAATTAAAGCCGACATGGTGAAACCTGGAGCTACAGTAATCGACGTCGGCATCACACGAGTCACCGACGAACAAGGCAAGACCAAATTAGTTGGGGACGTTGACTATGATGGTAAGTTCCGCACACTATTTAAATTATTTCCTGTTTGTCAGTATGCACTTTAGCGAACAATAAGCAGTTCTTTTTATACATCTACCTGAAATGATATATTTCTTTGAGAGAACAGGTATGTCACTAATCGGTGTTACCAATTTACCATGGCCTTTGTTTCATTGCAAGCAACAAATTTGGTAACTCGTTATGGCAATGCCAAGAAATAGAATGCTTTCCCTTCTACACAATGTTATGTTCTGGTCTGTTAAACGAGGTGTGAAAAAGTAAATTGCAGGTTGGTCAGGACGGTACGAACGACAGTACAAAACAATCCTGCTTTTATAGCTGTTTTCGCATCTGGACTCCTCTTCCACTTAACATCAGGCGGAGCTGAGTCATCTGCCTTTTTTTTACTTAACTTACATTGTCCCACTGCTGGGCAAAGAGCTCCCTCATTTCCTTCCAGTTCTCTTTCTCCTGAGTCATTTGCCTAACTTGGAAAAATAATGGACACTCAATTTTGGTCTTTAAACAGAGGTGAGCAAAGTCGCCGGCGCGCTGACTCCCGTCCCCGGCGGTGTTGGCCCAATGACGGTGGCCATGCTGATGCACAACACCTTCCAAGCGGCGCAGAACGTCCGCAACATAACCTCCAACTAGACGTGAGTGGTAGACTAGACAGCAGTAGCGCCATCTGTGGACGTGTCCCCGAGTCACTTCAGGTCGCTGCGACAACGGAGTAAGGTTTGAAACTGGATGATTGGAAAAAATCTTCGATGACTGTCCCTCGTTTGTGCTGAGGGCCTAGACGAGTGGAAAACGCCCACCCCTTGTCTATTCGTTATTCGTAATTTGCTGCTGTATTTTTCATTAGCAATTGGCAATTTTCACAGATCAAAAAAAAATGAAATTAGTTCCTAATAACTTCATAGATGGCGCTTAGTAAAAGGCGAGTCCGTTTAGAGCACGTGCATGGCTGCAAAATGTTATCAGAAAATATCAATATTGTGCAACTGACAAACTGTGAACGAAATTATGGAAAATAGAATTAACTCCTGAAATGAATATACTTACTTACTTTTATTTTTATTTTTTGGTTGACAAGCAAAAGTGCACAATCTATTACAGCCTTTGTGTACGGCTCGGCTTTCATAAAACGCCATCTATCGATTGTTTTTGAACTAATTTTTATTTTTTAATTTGGGCTGTCAGAAAATCGCCCATTGGCACAGTTTACACCAGTGTACGACGAATTACGAATAGAGGGGGATTAGCTTTAGCCACTTGTCTATGGGGGGCGGCTTTAAGACGTTTGGGGCGTTCTGCCTACACGCCGCATCTATATTATATGGCTGTTAATTTAAAAGTATTCAATTTAATTTTAGATGATCAGATACGGTTAGCAACAAAAGTCGCCGAACACTTTAGTGCCATTTTAAAGTAACTTTATTAACTACAAGTTGACTGTGTGGTCCAAGGAACTCTGCAATAATACCAGAGATTCCCGTCGTGTTGGCCTGAATTATGATCACTTGATTTATCTTTACCAAAACTATATAACCTTAAAATAGATAGACTGCAAAACATTTCCAACTAAAAAGATGAACATAAATTGAAGTAATATTTTATTTTTATTTTATAACAAGCTCTTAATGGAATGAAAAAAAAGGATAAAATCTCTATTTACAATAAGTATGTTCATATTCTTATGCGCTCTAAACTTTTACTTCAATTTTTACGGTTCAATTCTTTATTTGATTTGATCATGCATTAAAGTTTTCTGCGACTTTCGTTACTGACTATACCGCCACCCGCTTCAAAAGCGGCTGAGCGCTGCAAATCGTGAACGTTTGAAAATCCATTAGCTTTTGTGTAAATATCCCTTACTAAAATAGTATTAGGGTACAATTTCAAATATTTTTTGAGTTTTGTTTTACCAAATAGTGCCTTATGAATATGTAAATTAAGTTTATAGTTAAAATTAAACTTTGTTCTGATATATTGAGATGTCTAGAATGCTTGGACGCTTTTGATACTGATAGTACCTACTGTTATTGTTATTGCATTTATATTATTTTGTTAAGATGCGTCATCCCAGTTACGTACGTAAGTGAATTCGGATTTAATTCTTACGTACGAATTGTCTTGTTGTTATAATAAAATACGACGAACTCTTATCAGTCGAATCGCAACTCAATGAAAACACATATTGTTATTTTAATGAATTAAATGCATATGTGTAGATGCCTCATTTTTGTAATGATTCGAATCGTATCTGAGTTAAAACCTTCCTTTGAGAGTCAATTCTTTTAGAGGCTCATTATTTTTCTTGTTCCAAGACGTCTATTGAATTTGTAATACGGAATCTCTTTTCTTAACGCAATGATTTTATAGAGTAGACTTGGAAAACAACAAAATATTAGGACAATATCTCATTGCATCATTGCTGTTATTGTTACTATAGTTAGTTTAGTATCTAACTAGTTGTATCGTGGACCATAATTATTGCGAAAATCTTTATATTATGTGTCATGTTAAAATGAAACACATATTACTATGTAAGAGCCACCGCATACATGCTACTTTTAGCAACGGCGATCGGCGATTTTGCGACTGTATCGATGCAGCATCGCGTGTTGGTGACTCTCTGCGTTCGGACGCGGTTTCGGAATCGCGCGTTTTAGCGACTGCTCCGAAGCTGGATCGGCAATCTAGCGCAGCACTGCGTGTATCCGAATATCCGAATGCGTGCGGAGTGTAGCGTTTAGACGCTGTGTCGAGCTTTCGAAAAGAGATACAATCGCCGCGTTTGGCGTTTTTAATTGTGCGATGTGGAATGTGTGGTCGCTGCATTCAGCTTCTAAAAAGCGGCTAAATCGCCGATCGCCGATGCTAAAAGTAGCATGTCTGCTCTGGCCCTAATCGCGATCTAATTCACGTTTATTAAGTACTTTTTAGGGTTTTGTTTTAGTCCTGACGTTTCAGACCCTTTACAGGGTCCGTGGTCACAGGGAGGCAGATGAAAAAGTGTTTCATTTTAATGTGTGGTGCTCGCGTAAACCTTAGAAAACAATAAGGTGTCAAAAGTTAGGTTAAAAGTATAGAATGGCTGGTCCATGGTAAAATATAATAACAAAAAAAATTACTTTAATTTAGACTTTACGTACTTTGTCGTCCCTCAGTTTCACATCAGTCATGATTTTTGTTCTTCTAAGCGCTTCACTGTCCAAAAAATATATATTTAAATCAATTGGCCTTAAGGAGGTCAGTCACTGGACAGACAAGGGGTTTAACAAGAATCATTAGGAAAATATTATAATACGACTCGTAGTAGTCTCTATAATATAATACCAGTCTCCATTACATATTATGTTATACCAGTCTTTAATGTTAGTCCAGTCTCTATTATGTTAAACCAGTTTCTAATTGTGATCCAGTGTCTAATAAGGTTACATAAGTGAACTGGACTTTCATCCTGCTAATTTAAAAAGTGGGCTGATTTTGACATTTCGTTTGGAAATTTAGACAATTTAGATTTAGACGTGTTACGGTCACGTACACACGGTGTCAGATCAACCTACCCTAAACTGTCAAATTTCTTCAATGAATGTTGATCCTTAGAACCAAACAATAAAGTTCAAAATTGATTGTAGACATTTGACAGTTTTGGGTAGGTCTGTAGAATCTGACGCCGTGTGTACGTCACATACTTACATCAATTCTGTATGAATCGCGCCTCAAACGCAATACACTGAAAGTGTATTTACAAGTATTATAAATAATAATTTTATTTAATTTTATGTTTAATATTGACATTTTAGATGTAAGCTTTACTTTGTAATAGAATGATGTCTTCCAATTTCCCCATTTATATAAAATTACCTGCATTCCTGGAAACAAGCTGTACGGCTGTGAATATGTTTTGTTGAATTTATATTAAGCATAGAATACTAGATAATCTGCCACTGAGGTGTTGGTTAGACCTGTCGAAAGTTTTCAACGCTTTTGATTTTATATGTCGTTTTGCTTATATGTCGTTTTGCGTATATGTCATTACGCGTGGCCGAAATATGTCATTATGCGTGTAACCCTGTTCCGAAGAATAACGTCATATCTGCAAGATAGTTGTATCTCAGATAAAACGTTATTCTTCGGGACCATCGTTATGTTTTTATAACAACAGTGTCAAATCAAACCTCTTACACCCTAACCGTCTTATTAATAAAAATGGCCAAATGTTATACACCTCTGATTAAAGTGATGCTGTCTCGTTTTTGTTAAAGAAGACAGATAGAGACAGCGTCACTTTAATCCTGAGTGTAACTTTAATCAACGTTTATTAATAGGGTAGTATAGGGATACGATAAATTGTTTACTAGAAAAAAACAAACAGTGTCAGGAAAGCTCGAACGGGATTCGAATTCGACCTTTGGATTGCCGGTCCACTGCTCTAACCGCTAAGCTACCGAGACCCCAGAAGACTCGTTGAATTTTTTTTTCTAGTAGTTGATACGCTGCAAGCCAGCGGTATTACGTCACTGTGAAGTCTACCCTCACATTCGAAAGAAATACTATTGCAAATATTTAACAATCGATAAAGTCGTAATTGCTTATAAATATCTTTATAATCAATTATTACCCGGTCGAGCTTTCTTGAGACTGGTTGTGTTTTTTCTAGTAAACATTTTATCCTAAATCTATATAGCATTGTAAATGCAAAATTTAAATAAAAAGGGTAAGAGATTTTCCTTTAAATTTATCTTCAATCATCAGTTGTTATAATGTTTGTCCACCAATCTGATTCATTTAATACCGCATCTGATTCGTTAACTACTTAATTGGATTCTTAGACTACCCATTCGAAATCTGATGTAAACCGATTTGTGTATTTGCTGTGTTATTTAAATAAATATTTTTTTCTATTTAATCATGTGTTGTGCTTATTATTATTTTATAATTATCTGTTGTTATGCTAAACTTCTTATCTAAAGGTGACCTTTACAGTTAACTAAATCTATGTTACAGTTACACACACCGTTGTATGAAACTCGTTCGTTATTTTTAATTCATGCTAATATATTTTCAGTTAGTAAATAAAGTTCAATTGTAGTTAATTCTAAATACTTGGGTAAGGGGTCGATACAGTCTACTTATAATGTTATATAAAATAAGAAAATTTGATAAATAAAAGAACCTAGGGTGCTTTTCCAGTAGATCGGTGCGAGATAGCTAATCAGAGGGCTAGATAAAACTCCACCAATAGGATTGTGTGCCTCGCTAAAGCAGTGTAAAATGGAGTGATTCTATAGGTGAATTACAGCTCTGACTGAAAAACAGCCTTGTAATGGCTTTCACCGGTTGGGTGGACTGTCAGCCCCTTATTACCTTTTCAAACTGATACAAAGTTGTATGTTATCGATGTTTAATTTCAAACACTACCTATTTACATGTTACGTAGTAAAATATTATTTGGACCCTATAGAAGCAATTGTAATGTAAGCAATATTTATTCACCTTAATGATTTGAATGTCGTTAACTAATACTTGTTTGTATGTAATAAATAAGTAGAATTTGTATACCTACATAGGTAAGTATGTTAAGATGAATATTAAACTCAAATTTTGTGTTAATCTTTGTTTTCATTATTTTGTTTCCTCTTGAATTTAGATGAAAGAACTTCTGAAAAAAGCTGTTTTGAAATTTAGCTTTAACTTTTTTTTACTAAACAATAACGAAAGAATAGAAAAATAAAAAGTTTTTATCTAAGAGGCTTATAACACCTCACGGTGTTCATACTTTCAAATGCGAATTGTAATGAAACTTTCTAAGTACCTATGCTTAAGGAAAAATACAAAGCTCTAGTGAATTATGCAACAATACTTTAAAAAGAAGTTACTTATTCAACAATAAAGTTTCCAAAAAGTAAAAAGTAAATCTTTATAAATTCCTAATATTTGATGTAAGTATTCTGCGTTAAAACGCTCAAATACATTAAGATACCTATTGATCAATATCTTAAAGATCTTTATAAATTCAATTCCTTTATTTTATACTATAGAAATTTTTTTGTACAGGATAAGCACAATGAGCCAATAAAAATATATACTTACCGAACTATTCTAAAATAATAAATAAATTATTAAGTATACATAATTCATACAGGTAAGTACCAAATTATGTTACTAGAGATGATGATGATGATGATGATGATAGAATGACTAAACGAAGCAAGAAAAGAAGTAGGTACTTACCTAGAGAAAAGTAAGGTATCATTAGGACATTAGGCAGGTTGCAGTCAGCTTCAACTGTAAGCTGCTACCAGACGATATCCAGTTTCTTAGCAGCATTGACCAGCGATTTAGCTGCACGGAGACCTCGGCGGGCATGCTGCGCGGCAGGCCTTACGGAGGGGTCGCACGCACTACTTTGGAACAAAAGTATTTTCCAAAATGTGTCGATAGTGCAGTGTGATAATCCGTGTGTGTGCGCTATAAGCATCACTATGGATCAAAGGTCGTTTATGATTTTTAGTAGAGATGGGCCGAACATGGGTTTCACCGAATACGAATATTCGGCCGAATGTTCGGTAAAACTTTTACCGTTCAAATCACCATTGGAACCATCATAGTCGGTAAACGATGCTGGGCCGTGTGGGCTGAAGCGGGGTACTGGCTTTACAGCAAGGGATGTACGGAAGGCAGTAAAGGCTATGTCGATATCGCTCGGTAAATCTCCAGGCCATGACGGACTCAGCGTCGAACACCTATGGAATGTGGGCCCCCACCTACCCAGGGTGTTGGCAATGTTCTACCCCTTGTGTAGGACACACATACTCAGCCGATATGATGAAGACTGTGGTGGTGCCAATCGTGAAAAATAAAACAGGCGACACAAGTGACAAGTCTAACTATAGACCTATTTCACTAGCCACCATAATAGCGGAAGTGTTTGACAGTCAAATATTTATTTAGATCAACATCTAGATTTACATGATAACCAGTTCGGTTTCTTTATTTATTTTTTATTTATTTTATTTTATTAGGGATAACAACAGCCAACAATAAATTTAGTGTAACATTGTGAATGTGCAACTACATAGGCCAATTAGAGCTATCCACATTTTACAATTTAGAAAAAATATCCACTAGGTACTTAACTTAAAAAGAACTCTTTCGGAACACAATAATGTTTTAAAGTTACAATTAGTTTCAAACGCTATGTTTACGAGAGGATAATATATGTTTAGATATGATATGAATTAAATACACCATACTATACATAAATACACACAAATACACACCTATAAATAAACACGTATACATATTAATTACATACATAAATACAAATATACAATATTATGCATACACACAGAGAACACACCTAAGTACATATACTCAAAACAGTGCACTAGATAAACTGATGATAACGTCTAGTTCAACACAATATTAAAGTTGTGCAGTACACAACTTCGACCTTACACCATTCCTAAAGGTGACTTTAGAGTTTGTAAAGATGTCTATTTCCTGAAATTTGTTGTTGTAAGTGCTCGTCATTCTAGTGAATACAGAGTTTTTGCCGTAATTTGTGCAATGAGATGGTACATGAAATAGAGGAGTCACTCGAGTTCTACGCTTAGGAGTCTTGATAGATATTCGTTCAATCAGCTCGGGACAGTCAAGACGACCACTGATCACGTCGAAAAGAAGACACATATCTAGCATTGTTCTACGCTCCTCAAGTGTCAGAAGATCGTAGGCGCGACAGTTATCGATATAACATGGACCGGGAGACTTATGTGATTTAAAAAAAAGATGTCTAATAATTTTTTTTTGAATGCTTTCAATACGATTTATGTGTACCTCGTATAAAGGAGACCAGACAGGGCTACCGTACTCCAAAGTGCTCCTGACATAGGCATAGAACAAAACTTTGAGAGTAAGTGTATTATTAAACGGTTTACATGTAGATACGAATTACAAAACCAAGGTTTCGATACGATCTGCTGATTATACTTTCGAAGTGATTTTTGAACAGCATTTTGGAATCGAGCAATATCCCCAAGTCCCGCACGATATCAACCCTACTTATTATGGAGTTATTCAATTGATACATGAATTTGATTGGTTGACTTTTGCGTGTGAAAGTGATACATTGACACTTTTCGGTGCTGACCGTGAGTCCATTAAGAGTGTAATATGACATCAACTTGTTTAAATCCTTTTGTAATAGTTTACAGTCAGCAACAGAATTGACACGTATAAATATCTTTTCGTCATCCGCATAGAGCATATGATGGGCGTTGTCAAAACAGTCATTTATATCAAAGATATACGCATTGTAGAAAAGGGGGCCGAGATGGGAACCTTGGGGCACACCAGATGGCACGGCAACGAAATCTGACCTGAACCCACCCAATACCACTGCCTGTGACCGATTAACGAGGTAAGAGCGAACCCATCGCAACAAGTCGCCATGAATGCCGAGCGCTTCCAGTTTTCGGAGAAGAATATCGTGGTCCACGCGGTCAAAGGCTTTCTCCACATCTGTGTATACCACGTCAACCTGTCCTCCCCCCTCCATGTTACGAAGTACAAAGTCAGTGAACAAAGCCAGGTTCGAAGCGGTAGAACGACCCTTAAGAAAACCGTGCTGATTTGTGGGTAGACCACGTGCAATCATTGAGTATATCTTATCATACACTAACTTTTCAAACATTTTACCCACGGCGTTTAAAATAGAGATAGGCCGATAATGGGAAATTATTGAGCGTGAACCTTTCTTGTGGATCGGAATGATATTAGCCCTCTTCCATATTTCGGGGTATATGCAATCTTTAAATGAATGACGAAATAAAATGGAAATGGGCAGCGAAAGGCTTTCTGCGCAGGACGACAGAAAAATGGGGGGTACACCATCGCACCCTGCACCTTTAGACCTATCCAACGAACGCAGTAATTTCAAGACATCATTCTCTGTGATAAAAATACATGATAGAACTTCGTTACCTGAATATATGCAAGTATTTGATTGTGATCTATTCAAAGAAGATCGGGGTGCAAAAGCACTCTGGAAGAAGCCACTAAAAGCGTTTGCAATTTGCTGACCATCCGTGAACCTATCGCCATTAAGTGAAAATTCTTTGGGGTAATTAGAGCCGCCTTTTTTCGATTTTACATACTTCCAGAAGTATTTGGGGTTAAACTTTATATTATGTTCTGAAGTGTGTGTGAAACTTTTAAAGCATTCGTCTTGTAAACGGTGCTGTCTAGCTCTCAAGAGTGAAAACTCATCGTAGTCTCTGGGGTTTCCATATTTTTTCCATTTTTTATGAACTTTGAGCTTTTCATGAGTAACTTTCATGAGAGCGGGACTATACCAATAAGGGAAGGACGAATTTGATGATTTAGGTTTGTAAATAGGTATGTGTAACATAAAGCATTCATTTAATTTGGTATAAAAAGTTTCTACAGCTTCTTCGACTGACGTGCAGTCGAGCACCTCATGCCAGTCAATGTTTTTTAAGTAGGAGTTAATAACAGTGTAGTTGCATTTGTAAAAATTGAAACGGGGGGAGCAATATTCTTTAAATGGCCTAATACTTATGTCCTGTATATTTAGAATAAGGGAGGGGTGAAAACCATCCTCGCTTATCAGAGGATTAGGGGCTCTAGTTATTGATAAAGGAAGCGTACTGAAACATAAGTCTAAAATATTGTTTTTTGAGTTTTTTATTAAGTTATATTGGTTCAGTAATAGGAAATCCAAACGATCAGCAAATAATAAAGCAGCGTCCTGAATTATACTTGCCCCACGCTGTGTAAGCGAGTGTCCATGGGCGTCCCACAAAAGGCACGGCAAATTAAAGTCTCCAACCAACAGAATATTGTCACTTGGATGCAAGTCTCTAAGACGTGTTAAATTATGCATAACGCAATCAATGCGCTCAGGCAGTTCGCGGTAATCGGGCGGTATATATACAATAGCTACATGAAGGTTCGCCGACGAGCGAATGGCGCGGGCGGCTATTGATACACACAGTGACTCAGTGCCACCGCGCACCCAGTCCTTACACACGATTGCGCCTAACTCCCGACGCGCGCACAGCATAACCCCGCCGCCGGTTGACTTATTTGTTAAGCGTAAATTTCGATCTTGACGAAATATATCGTACCGGCTATCGCATAGTTCTGAATCTAAAATATCGTCTTGCAGCCACGTCTCCGTGAATAATAAAAGACTGTAATCTGAACAAATTATACTGTTGAATAAAGTTAAACATTTAGTACGTAGTCCACGAACATTCTGATAGTAGACGCTTAGTCCCTTATTAGGATTCAAATTATTATTAATGCTAGCCATCTTTAACAAAAATAACGGGACATTTTAATGTCCATTTCTCGACTATAAATATTAAAAAAAAAATTTTTTTTTCTTTTCTTTACATATTGTGACACGCATCTTGTGAAACAATATTATAACCAAATACTCACGCTCATGGCGGTACTCAACGATACATTTATAAATTAGTATCCAAATAAAAATAGATGAAGCAACACTCACAACAACAACACATGATTGGTATAGACTAAAAAAATACCTATATACGAACGTAGAACCTCCGCCGCCTGTTTGATGTCGGTTAAATAGGTGAATTACAAATGCTCTGTGCAGTAGTAATGCATAGCTATATAAAAGTAAGATATATGTCATAATTATAATTATAATTTGGCCCATACTTGACCCTAAGATATATAAAGGATATAAAATATAGTGCAAAAATGAAAATAAATATACAATAAGGTGTTTCACATAAACAAAAATTACATTGTTTCTTTCTAAGTTGTATGCTATGAAGTTTACGAGTATAAAAAAATATTTTGTTAGGAAAATAGCAAAATAACACAAAATACTGAATATAAAAAATATGAAATACAGTCACTTGATCTTAGCGACGTCATTATTATCCTTAATTAGTATCGAGGGCGATGTGTCATTCTTCCTGACAAAAATCTTGCAGTTTCTAATCCAGACGTATTTGTAATTAGCAGACTTCACAGCATCTCTTGTCTGCTTGTATAGTAACTTGTAGATCGGTGTGAGGTGTTCATTCACATATATGTTCAGAGGTTTACCAGAAATGCCAATATCTGATGATTTTATGCCACGATTTTTACGTATGCCGGAGATGATCTTGTCCTTTAAGAGAACGTTATTCAGATGGGCTACAATGTTCTTTGGTCTGCCAGCCGCTGTTACTCGAGACTGAACACGATGAATGTGACTTACATCCTCTTTGGTGAGCATAACACCAGCGGTCTTTGCAATATTTAGCAGGTATTCTGTTAAGTTCTCGTTAAATTTCTGAGGAATACCGGATATTTCAAGATTCGCAAGACGTTCCCTCTGCTGTGTAAGGTTATGTTAATTTTGAAGATTAATAAGCTGCTCCTTAAGACAAGAAATGTCGGCTTGAATAGTTGGGATTTTTTTCACATCTAAGGAAACAACCTGCACCTTAGATTTTAATTCATCCTGCTCCTTAGAATTGTAGGTTAACGATTCCGTGATTTGTTTGATTTCTATCTTAATAGCATTTTGCTCTCGACTCAGGGTTTGAGTTGCAGTATTTATAGTTTGAACTTGATTTTTTATTTCGGATAGATCAATCTTCATTGTATCAGTAAAATCCTTTAAGATCGACAGCACTTCACTTTTAAATTCTGACAGTTCCTGCCTCAGATCATGCTTTAATTCTTGCTTTAATTGAAAATCTAAATCAGGCTGCTTACGTTTTCTTAGGTTTATGTTCATATCAACGACGTCGCGCAGGGTAGGTGCTTTACTTTGTGAGATAACGATTACGCGTCTATGAGCCCGCACAAATATAGTTATTATGAATAACCACTTTAACGGTATTTTACACTGATTTTTGTCACTTATTACACTGAAGACACAAATATTCGATGATAATGACTGTTATATGCCGAAAACTAGTACCTTAAACCAATGTAAACTAATTTGATGTTACGAGCAAAATTACTTGCGTCCGATCTTACGGAGGGTATTTTTTTTTTTTTTTTTTTTTTTTTTCAGATCAGGTCTCAACAGAGGCAGCTATCTTGAGTTTAAAGCAGACTGTCAAATACTACAATAAAAGATGAACATCCATCTATGCCTGTTTCCTCGACCTCTCGAAGGCATTTGACCTGGTTAGTTACCTACGATATCTTGTGGCAAAAAGTCGAAGCCACGCAGTTGCCTAGAGAAGTAAAGGATATTTTTAGGTTTTGGAACCAACACCAGGTCAATGTCGTGAGGTGGTCGGGCGCATACTCGGAACCATACTGGTTGGAGTGCGGGTGAGGCAGGGGGTTTGACCTCTCCCAAGATCTTCAACCTGTACGTAAACGCGCCGGTGGAGGAGCTCAGCAGGGCTCGTGTCGGATGTCACATTGACGGAGTCGCGGTCAATAACATTAGTTATGCGGATGACATGGCGCTGCTGAGCGCTTCAGTCTGCGGCTTATCAAAAATGATAAGCATTTGTGAAAAGTATGCGCACCTACAATGACCTACATGGCTTACAATATAACGTTAAAAAGAGTGAATGCATGGTCTCCCAGGCAGGGGGCCGCCAATGTCCGTCACTAATGCCTGCCATAAAGTTATGTAGTACGCAGCTACAGCGAGTTGATAAATTTAAATAAGTACCTCTAGTAGGCCGGCCATGGGCAGAAAATACAAAATCTCGTATGTAAGTTTTACAAAACAAAACCGTCGGCGGTCACCTTTATGACGTCACTGCTGCCCCCTCCACCACTTTAGAACTATACAACAAGCAGTTTCGATATCTGGAGGACACCCCGCACACATCCATACCTGTTGTAGGTATTTACAAAACTTACATACGAGATTTGGTTTAGAGACGACTTTTTGGCCCTTGGCCGGCTTACTACTCGAACATTGGTTAACCTCTGACCTGAAAGATGATGTGAACATTGAGAGGGAGCGGAGGGCGTTGTCTGTGAGACCAAACATGATTGCCCGCAGGTTTGTTCGCTGCTCAACAAGTGTATAAATCTGCCTTTTTAGAGCCTATTGCACAAGCAGCCTGTGGGTTAATATCTACACAAAAACAGTACGGCGCCCTCCGAGTCCAGTATAATAACGCGTTTAGAGTGCTGGTGGGGCTGCCCCGTTTCTGCAGCGCGTCGGGGATGTTTGCTGAGGCGCGGGTGCATTGTTTCTCTACCACCACCATGCGCAAGCGGTGCACATCCCTGGTGCGCAGGATCCGGGCCAGCCCCAACGGCATACTCGTGTTTGCAAGTAAATTTGACGGCGAGTACCTAAACCACTAGTACTGTACCTACATGGAAAATATCGGTAGCTGCTTTGCTTTAAAGGAAATCATTTATATATATAATATAATATTATTATATTATAATATTAAAATTAAAAATAAGTAAGTAGGTAATTGTTATTATCATTGTCGATTATCAAATTATTAAATTACAAAATGTTATTTAATGGATTAAACTGTAATAGAATATTGTAATTGTTTTAAAATGTAAGTAGGTAGGTACTTGCATTGTAATTTTATTTTTAATTTAAAATTACTGTGCTAACATATTTATAAGTAAAATTGTTACCTACTAACAAAAATGGAACTTCATTATCTGATATAAATAAACTATTATTATTCACGTATTTATTTACCTCATCATCAGCCTATAAACGTCCCACTGCTGGGCACAGGCCTCCCACGTGGACAATGCACGAGGGGATATTGGGCCATAACCCACCACGCTGGCCCAATGCGGGTTGGCGGGTTTTAACGACTGTCATCTTACGACAACAACCGGGACCAACGGCTTAACGTGCCTTCCGAAGCACGGAGGAGCTCGAGATGTTTTAAATTTGGTCACCCATCCAGCGACCAGGCATTGCGAAAGTTGCTTAACGCGCTAGCCGCTGCGCCATCAAGCTCTTAAGTATAGGTTTTTTATAATATTCCATATAAAAATAATAAAAAAAGTAGGTACATACAATTTTAATCATTATAAAAAAACTTAACCTAGGGTGCCGCCGGCAGCGGGGCACGGCCCAAACTACCGGTGGTTAGGGCTGCAGAAGAGGAACCTCCTGACGATGCGTGCCGTTCAAGAAGTACCGCCTTCTGTATCTGGCCCTTGATCCAGCCGTCTAGCGAGAGTCTCTTGAGATGTTGGAGACTCTTCGTTATTTAGCCGTTTGCGGATACGACTATCGGGACAATGATAGTCGAGTCAACATTCCACAGGGCGGTAACCTCATAAGCGAAGTCAAGGTAGGTAGGTACTGCCGTGCGATTCTCTAAGCTAAAGCCTTGATAGCTGCGGCTGCCGCAGCGCTGAGAACTGACTCTGTCTCTTTCATATTCATAGAATTGGAAAGAGACAGCAGATCACAGCCATGCGCGCAGCGTCTATGTGTCGCTTAGAGAATCGCATAGCTGTTCAGCTTGTCCTTCTCAGCCTTCACAAGGTTCTCATCATGTGGGACGGTGATGTCGACTAGCACTGCCCGCCGCTGGGACCGATCGACTATCACGATGTCAGCTTATTGGAAACAATAGTCCTGTCCGTGATAGATAACCGATCGGTCCCAATAGAGCAAAGCACGACCATCTTCGAGAACAGGCTCAGGTGCGTACTTAAAGTACGGCACCTCGGACTCAACAAGACCGTATTGAAGAGCAAGTTGCTGGTGAATGATCCTGGCTACAAGATTGTGTCTGTGCAAGTACACGCCGTTAGCAAGATGAGAATTATCGTCGCAAATAAAAGCTGTGTTACAAACGGTGGTGATTTCAGTTCAAGTCTCTTCTATGGGGCTGGCATAACCCTATCGTGTTAAAAGCCCCTAAATAAATAAAGAAAAAAAAGGTCTTCTGACTAACGTTCATGTAGGTACTACTACCAATTTAGTTTTGTTCATTTTAGCAAGACGCACAAAGGGAACAACAAAATACTGAACATTCCAAAATTTTAATTACTTCTTACGAAAACGAAAACGTTATAAGGCGCTCTCACGCCCCGCTCCCATCCTTATTTTTCTAGAAAATATTTAATTAAAACACGGTACATAATGCAGAGTTTATTAATTAACATACCTAATTTAGAGAACGCTCGACTAGCTTTAAGAGGTTTAATTAATGACGCCAGAGGTCGCTTTTAATATACATCAGCCTCAAACTTAAGCCTAACTTGTGTTCTTGCCTACGTAGTTACAAATTTTCGTAGGATTCCTGGAGACTTAGGCTGTATGTTATTTACATAAAGTATATAACCGCCTCTGCGGTCTCGTGGTTAGTCTATCGGTGACATTCCTTAAAGTGTTTCCTGGGAATCGAACCTCTGGGATTATAATAAATAAATATTATTTCCACAGTTAAACCAATTACTTAGTTCACGTTAAGCTTATTTTAAATTTATTTTTAATTTATTGGGTACCTAAGTAACGAATAAGTATTACTATTGTTAAAAAATATATAAAACTAGCGGCTTCTCACGATTTCACCCGCGTGGTTCCCGTTCCCGTAAGAATATCGGGATAAAAAGTATCCTATGTGTTAATCCAGGTTACAAACTATCTGTATGCCGAATTACATCCAAATCCATTCAGTAGTTTTTACGTGAAAGAGTAACAAACATCCATCCATACTTACAAACTTTCGCGTTTATAATATTAGTAGGATAACGGTCAGCATAAAAACTAAATTTAAAAAAAATACTTATCACATTTAGATGTGTAAAATTATTCTAAGATCATCTTTCTCTCATTAAAATATTAATTGTGTTTCTTATATTTAAATCACCTATCTACGCAACAGACATTATCTATATAGCTACCTACTTACATGCGCTTTCATCGTATGCAAAGAACGGAAATGCATATATGTATATGCTTTAAACTTATTTAAAATGTAAACCACGAAGTAACAAACAACACAAACTTTGTTGTCCGGTTTGTAAATTGATTGAAAATTTATTAATAAGTAGGTAGCTAGCGAAGTCGCATGGATACATTTATAAAAGTGGTTCTATCAACGGATGCGGTGTAGATATTTGAGAATCTTTTTAAAAATTAGCTTATAAACTTGCTCACTCAGAACAAGTACTTAGGAGAATAGGTAGACCAAAGAAAATATGAAAAATAAAATATAAATAAAGTCGTTTTAACGAGACCTAACACGATTAATTTTGTAAGTACGATACAATTATCTACTTACTGCTATGTTAAAACAGTTTTAATGCAATGCAACGCGATAGTTTAAAGTCTTATTAATAAAGTCCATTAATATTAGGTCAAATGAAAAATTTTGTTAGACGAAATTATAGGTAAGTAGGTACGTGTAATTCTATCGAAAGTTGTTACGTAAATGAGAACCAAAAGAAAGGCATTTTGTGTCGACGCTACCTATTGGGAGGAGAGCAGGAAGATAGCGCTTACTTACTACTATCATTGGAAACATGTCATCATTACAATTATTGTTGGCTTTAGTCAAGTCAACAATAAGCACTTCGTACAAGGTCATCTTTTTAGGGTTCCGTAGCCAAATGGCAAAAAACGGAACCCTTTTATGGATTCGTCATTCATGTCTGTCTGTATGTCACAACCTCTTTTTTCCGAAACTATAAGAACTATACTGTTGAAACTTGGTAAGTAGATGTATTCTGTGAACTGCATTAAGATTTTCACACAAAAATAGAAATAAAACAATAAATTTTGGGGGTTCCCCATACTTAGAACTGAAACTCAACATTTTTTTTTTATCAAACCCATATGTGTGGGGTATGGGAATGGGAATATATGAATAGGTCTTTAAAAATGATATTGAGGTTTCTAAGATAATTTTTTTCTAAACTGAAACACTTACAAAGTGGTAAAAATGTGCCCCCCCCCCCCCCCTCCCCCCCTGTAACTTCTAAAATAAGAGAATGATAAAACTAAAAAAATATATGATGTACATTAGTTTTTAACCTTTTTAGCTGTGATGAAGAAGAATGGGCTCAAAAAAACCGCACAGCTTTATACCAAAGTACCGACATTAACAAAAACAAAAAAAAAATCGTTACCTACCAAATCATAAAAAACAAACAATCAAAATACAAAATATGAATTTGAATAATTAAACTACTTATCATGAATTGCACAATATAATAAATAATTATACACAATTAGAAATAGCTGTTAGGCACCACGCTTGCTAACTAGATACGTGTTGGTGAAGATGATGACAAACTCGGGCTACGTATCGAAAAATATGAAACCTGACCTGGGAATTGAACCCGGGACCTACGGATATTGGGCGAAATGATTTACCATTTGGAAACCGGACCGGAAGAAGATTCTCAAGTAAGTATAATGTTTCTAAATTGTGTTTAAAAATGTATTACTTACTTACTTCAAAGATGCCACCTCTTCAAGATTTTAAATGCCTAATAAAAATTCAAAGAAACGAGAAATACTTCGCAGACCAGGGCCGGATGTAGGGCTAGTTATGCCTTTCATTTTTACTAGTACGTCAAGTATAGAAAGAATACAAAAAGACTTCATTATAATATAGGCGAGGCGAGTAGTTTATTTAGAGTCATATCTGCTAAGACTTTATAGTAGACCACTAATTTATTAGGACATTATACTTACCTATTATCTGGGTATAGTATAAGATTTTTTTGCACACTTTATTTCTTGCAATTTATTTATTTATCTTGATATACAAAACAGGTGACAGCCATAAAATGTTATAAAACAATATGCAATATAAAAAAACTTAAACTAAGTTGAAACCTTTAACTATGTAGGTACATACTATTAAATTATAGTTATAGTAGGTATATATACCTACTAAGCAGCAAATGTCATGCCATTAATTCATAAACATAATTTTAAACAATAAATTTAAATAAATTATCAAACAAATTTAAATCTAAATTAATTCAATTACACCAATACAATAAAACAAAATTATAGTTAAATTGATCATCATTTTTAAAATTATTATTATGTAAGTACAAAAAAGTATTCATTATAATTGAATATTGAATAATATAATAAAATACAAGAAATCATCAACTACAATTAAATATTGAATAATATAAGTAATAAAATACTAGAAATCATTCATTACAATTGAATATTGAATTTAAAAAATTTAAATTATATGATAATTAGAAATTCAAACAATAAATTGATTCTACCACTTAATTTTTTCTTTTATCAACCAAAGGGCGTGAAAAGTATTTTTAACCGACTTCAAAAAAAGGAGGAGGTTTTCAATTCAGGTAGTAGGTAGGTACTCAAAGACGGTTGAACCGATTTAGATAATTCTTATTAAAGGGTACGCTTGTGACGGTCTCTTTACTGTCACGAACGTTCATTGAGTATTTACCTAAGTACTTAAGTATTATTTTATTGTCAATCTACCTTAGTGCTAAGTAAAATAAAAAAAAACAAATACCAACATTCATCTTTAAATATATCGCTTCGAGAACTCCCTACGGCCCTGGCCCGCCTTTAAACTCCACTAGAGAAAATGTTAATAATTAATTACGACATGAAATAAACGACGCTGAAACACCGCTGCTCAGTATACCGGTACAATAAAAGTGGAATATTTAGACTTATAAGACCTTTAGACAGTCGTCAATACAGCCTTTAATATGTGGAGGGTATTGAGCAGACTCTTAGTAGCGAATTTGCTGCATCTTCAACAGACTATAAGCTTAGACCAGCCAGAAAACTTCTCAAATGTAGGCAATGTTCATTTATAGGTATCTGAAGGCCTACTCTCTTTCTCAGAAACGAAATTTCAGCCGATTTTCGTTTGACATTTAGTAATAGCGTAGGAGGAACTCGATGGCGCAGCGGCTAGCGCGTTCGGCTTGCGATCTTGCCCGCTAGGCAACTTTTTTTTTAATAAGGAGGCAAACGAGGCAAGCATGCGGGTCACCTGAATAAGAGCAATCACCGCCGCCCATGAACACCCGCAAAACCAAAGGAGTCGCAGATACGTTGCCGACCATCAAGAAAGGAAAGGGGGGGGGGGGGGGAGTGGCCTCCGGGACCCTTACTGGCCGGGCGAAACACAACAACAGCACCAAGTGCCATTATTTGTGTCGGTGCCGGTATTACGCCTTTCGACATACGACCTTCGCAATGCCGGGTAGCTGGATGGGTGATCAAATTAAAAACATCTCGAGCTCCTCCGTGCTTCGGAAGGCGCGTTAAGCCGTTGGTCCCGGTTGTTGTCGTAAGATAACTGTCGTTAAAACCCACCAACCCACATTGGGCCAGAGCATGGTGGGTTATGGCCCAATATCCCAACGTGCGGTGCTTTGTCCACGTGGGAGGCCTGTGCCCAGCAGTGGGACGTTTATAGGCTGATGACGATGATGATAGGATGACGATGATGAAGTAATCTAAATGCCAAGCCGATTTGTTAGATGAATTTCGCAAACGCGTTATTTCGTAGGAGCTAATTTTAGAGTCTAATTTTTTAGCGAAAGCTTTATTCATGTTCCTATAATTTATTATTAGATGAATTTCGCGATCTCCTTTTTTAGTTGCAGTAAATTTCAGAGAAGCATTTTTTTGCGAAAACTTTAATTATGTTCCCATAAATTTATTATTAGATTAATTTTGCGATCTCCTTTTTTAGTTGCAGTAAATTTCAGAGAAGCATTTTTTTGCGAAAGCTTTATTAATATTCCGCATAAATTCATTATTAGATTAATTTCGCGATCTCCTTTTTTAGTTGCAGTAAATTTCAGAGTAGGTAGCATTTATAGCCTAACCTAACCGACAGAACTATAGTTTTGCGTACTTAACTTTTTCTTTATAGCGGGGAGTCTCAGGCCCCCTGACCCCCGAGCAGGAGGGCCAGCCCCCGATGCATGCTGCATGATTTAAATTATTTTACGCTTTAATTATGCGATCCTAAAATCCGCTGCAACTGAATAAGGCGTTCGCAAAATATATCCAACATAAAATATTGATTCGCTAAAAAATGCTATACTGAAATCCGCTGCAACTGAATAAGGCGTTCGCAAAATATATCCAACATGAAATATTGATTCGCTAAAAAATGCGATTCTAAAATTCGCTGCATCTGAATAATGCGTTCGCGAAATTCCCCTAACAAATCGCCAAGCCTATTTTGTATGAACGAAATTTCGGAAGGAATGGAAACAGCTGTAAATACCAAACGAAAATTGGCCGAAATTTCGTTTTGCAGAAAGACAGTGGGCCCTCTGCTATCTTTCAACCGCCTCTCTGTTCGGTCTAGTGGCTAAGCCACCAGTCTCAGTCCCAGAGGTCCCGGGTTTGATTCACATTCACAGCGGGGAGTACCTACAGTGCGACATAAAAGAGTAGAAATTAAATGAGGGCGCTGTTGTCGTTAACATAGCAACCCTGATAGGTCGAGCAAATTGGTCTTGATACTTGTTTTTATTTAATATGTTCATATAATTGGAAAACATCACTTACACATTGCTCTGATATAAAGGAAGTAGCTAAGGCACTTGTGTTGTAGAAATCAGAAACAACGACGGTACCACAACACCCAGATCCGAGAAAATATAGAAAAGTTGGTTTTCTACATTAACCCAACCGGGAATCGAACCTAGGACCTCAGAGATGGCGACGCCAAGTTCGGAGCGCTCTTCTCTCGGCTACGGAGGTCGTCAAAATAATTAATTTGAGTAGTTTGTATGTAGTAATGAAAACAGCCATTGTACATAACTTATTTTTATTTAGATATAAAACTAATAAATTAAAATCCAGATACTCTTCAAGTTTCGCAAATGCTCGCGGCTTCCATCATAGCCAATAAGTTGCCTTAATTGAGCTATTTTAATTTGCATATTGTTGGTACTTCTTTTTTTACAGTGTAAAAAAAATCATTTTCTGACGGATTGCACACATATCAAAGTCATCGAGTTCCTTTGCAAGTCGACCCTTTCTGTGTTTAGCGGGAGTCGAAAATTTTCCTCCATTTTTGGAGCCTTGTTTAGCTATTCTCCGCACAGTACTTTCAGACACACCTTGAACAATAAAAACATATATGCATAAAAAAAACAAAACCAAAATTGTTCAGTCCTATGGACTGAGTTATTAACATAATTGGTAAAACTTTTGAATCGAGTCGCCTGAATCGGGCTCGGGGTGGTGAAGGTAAGAGGTAGGGGAGGAGTACCCCCACTTACCCCCCCCCCCCCCCCTCCTGCCGCAAACAAGTAGTTTTTAAGTTATGTTAATTTTTGTATTTTGAGGTTATGTATCATGGTAAAACTTTTGTATCGAGTCTCCTTAATCGGTGGGGGAACGGGATGGGACGAGAGAGGAGTATCCCCCACTTACCCCTCCTGCCGCAGACAAGTAATTTTGAAGTTGTTACTTTTTTTTAAATATGAACATATGGAAAGTTACAAAAACTTAATTTCTGGCGCTTTGCCGGCCGCTCCCGCGGCACGCTCGGCTCGCGCGTTTTTGGTCAACATACTTACTAACCTAACCTAACCTAATTAACTCTTTAGACTTTTTTCATGGCGGGGGCTTCGCCCCCCTCGCAGGAGGGCTGCGCTCCCGCCCCCCCGTCCCCCCGTCCCTATACTTCGGTTCTGTTAATATGGTATTGTATTACCTAAAAACGTGTAATTTTTCGTGCTAAACAGCTGCAGCTATAATGTTAATAAGCCTTTATTTAACCCTTTCGCGGGCACCCGGTCATGAGGTATACGTAGAAAGACACATAAATTTTCCATACAAAATAGTTAGACGTTTATTGACGTAGAGTCGTATTTCTCAGATACAGTTAGCAATAGGCGGCACTATCGTTACCTAACGTCAACGTATATAGGCGCTCTGTCACTGTCTATAAAAGAGGTAAATCTGATTGGTCTACAACGTATATTGCCGTCGAACGTCTGCAGACGTTGTGCCATAATGTAGGATACTGTAATATTTTATATGCACATAACGTCTACAAACGTCCAACGTACGGAAACGTTCTGTCATATTTTATTTGTTTCTTATGTTATTTAGGAGTACGACGTTAAGAAACGTCAGACGTTTATTTACGTTGTGCCACATTCAGTGCTAATATGTTTACAGTGTTATGTCACAACGTTCACATACGTCCAACGTATGGAAACGTTCTGTCATATTATATTTATTTCATATGTTATTTAGGAGAACGACGTTGAGAAACGTCGAACGTTAACATACGTTGTATTTCATAAAGTAGAACATTTTGTTTACTGTGAAACACAACGTGCGGATACGATAACGTGTACTAACGTTATGTTCCTATAGCATTTTGTATTTTTTATAGGATTGAACTAACGCCTTTATACGTTGGGTCAAATATAGGTATCATACAGTAATTTAATGTTTTTACTATACATAAAACACAAGGAGATATTTAAAATTTGTATTTATTATTAATTATTGAACTAATAGTACAATCACATTAGGTATCATTGAGATCCAATCTACTTATATTATTTTGTAAGTTATTATCGTAATCAAATACTTAACAATTATCACAGTTTTCAGAGGTTTTAACATTTCAATAACAAAACTTAACAGTGAGATCGATAATTTCAGCCCAAAAACTGCAAAACATAAAAATAATTATGCTTCGCTACAAAAAAAAACAAAAAAATGTAGTATAGTTGGGTACCTATAAGTTTTTATATAGCCTAATTATTTAGAAAAGTAAATCAGTACTTTAAACTTCTATGAAAAAAATAAAGAAATATTAAACGAATAACGAAACGAATCACTATAAGTATAACAGTGTCAACATAATGAGTAAGTAAGTATTAATAATCATAATATTTTAAAAATTTTCATAAACAACAAAACTAATTTATGTCAGTCAATTAATTAATTGTCCAGTTGGCTATGCCACTCTTCAAAACACAGGGCGCAGAGCGCTGGTTTGTCGTCACATCCCTTGCATCGTAGTCCGGTTTCTCTTCTTTGATTTTTCTTTTTGCACATTTTACATTTCAGATAGTTGGACTTTTTCTTAGATCCAAGCGGTACAGGGATTTTTTCAGGCCAGTGATTTGTAGAATCTACTGATGCAACAGCTGGGTTTTGCTCGTTAGGTCCCTTTCGATTGCTGTATTTAGAGTGCCTAATCAGGTGTTTGAGATCGACATCAGGTTTAATCTGTATTAGATTTCTGATCAGTTCTTCTCGGAAAGTTATGAATTCGTACGATTTGTTGTTATTCTTGCAGTGTTTTTTGTATATGAAAAAACTGTTCCAGACGGCGATATCCAGAAGGTGAAAAAACACCTTTTTATACCACCTTATAGTTTTGCGAGGTGATGAATAATATGAGACCATTTGGTCGACGCGATCTACTCCAGACATGAACTTATTGTATTCAACCACTTCTCGCGGTTTAGTCTTAGGCTGTCCACGTCTGTTAAATAAGTCAACCATCTGGGGATGGTGTTCAGTGGTGATCATGTGCACGAGGCGCTTGTCCACCCATTTTGAAACGTAAATACGATTTCTGTTTGCCCAAACGTGATTTCCTTTTTTGAGCTTCTTGGACAATAAACGTTTCGGGTTGCCTTTTCTATTCACTCGTAATGTTCCCGTTGAATGTGTCTTGAGATCTAGAAGTTTTTGGGATCATCATCAGCCTATTAGCGTCCCACTACTGGGCACAGGCCTCCCACGTGGACAATAGCACACATGGGGATATTGGGCAATAACCCACCACGCTGGCCCAATGCGGGTTGGTGGGTTTTAACGACTGTCATCTTACGACAACAACCGGGACCAACGGCTTAACGTGCCTTCCGAAGCACGAAGGAGCTCGAGATGTTTTTTTATTAATTTGGTCACCCATCCAGTGACCCGGCATTGAGAAAGAGGCTTAGCGAGCAAGATCGCAAGCCGAACGCGCTAGCCGCTGCGCCATCGAGCTCCTCCTGAGTCTCAAGACGGTCTTTTCTACTTTCTTTCCTTTTTCTGTAGTGTCAGCCATTTTGCCAGAATACATCATCATATTTAGGACATAAGCGCTTGATGTTGTCAGCTCATAAAACTTAATGCCATATCTAGCTCGTTTAGATTTTATGTATTGCTTACATGTCAAACGACCTTTAAATAATAGTAAAGATTCGTCTAAACTTAATTCTTTTTCTGGTTTATAACATAAACGGAAATTTCTTGTTAGAAAATCCATAAAGGTAGTAACTTTTTCCTGTCCTTTTGCGTCTAGAGAAGCAACGTTTATACATCTCAGTATCTGTTCAAATCTACGTGCAGATAGAACTGACACAAATATCGGATGGTAGTATAAAGGGTCTGACATTGTAAACAGTTTACGTTTTTGAGGAGTAGCAACATGACCGCTTAGTAAACACAATCCCAAAAACTTCAGTAATTCTTCTCGATCAACTTCTTTAAAAGTGTAAGAGCGACTGTTTCTAGTCTTTGGCCTATTTTTTTTACATAACTCAAGTCCGTAGGCATTGGTACATTCCATTATATAATCAACAATGTCAGGCGGGAACACTCGGTTAAAAATATCAACTACTGTTGTAGTTTCATCAACAGGAAACCGGACACCTACTGAATTAGCATCAAAATTGAAATCAGGTATAGGCGAAATGATAGTACTCCATTCTTCATCAATAGTAGAAGCACGTCTTACTCTAGAAGGCAATTCAGGTTCTTCTCTTGGGCAATCTTGAGCTTGTGCAGAACGTTGAAAAGATGACGACGACGGTAACTCAGGTTCAACTCTACGGTCATTATGAGTAGCAGCTAGCTCAGAATCATCTTTTGATAAATGAGACACAGAAGGCGTCTCAGGTACCTCTACATGGCCAACCTGAAGCGAACGGAAAGTGGAAGCTAGCGCAGAATCATCTTTCAACAAACGGCACGGAGAAGGCGTCTCGGGAACGAGTATTTTGCCAGCATAGGATAAATGGTAGGTAGCAGCTAACATAGAATCATCATTTGATGAACGGTTCTTTGAAGGCGACTTAGGTTCGGGTCTTTGGTCAACTTGAGATGATAGATGAGTAAAATCCAATTCAGGATCATCTTGAGGTAAACGGCGCATAGAACGCGATGAAGATTCGTCAATGTAGTCTTTTTGAAGTGAACTAGCTTTAGTATCATTAGATGGTCTTTTTAGTCGTTTAGCTAACGGAAACATTTCTAAGTCTGATGAATTTTCATTTTCACAATGAGATGCATCATTACAACCTAATACAGGATCATCTTGAGGTAAACGGCGCATAGGACGCAATGAAGATTCGTCTCTGTGGTCGTTTTGAAGTAAACTAGCTTCAGTATTATTGGATGGTCTTTCCAGTCGTTTAGCTAATGGAAATATTTCAAAGTCTGATGAATTTTCATTTTCATAATGAGATGCCTCGTGGCGCTCGTTAGTTAATAGATAACAGATTTAACTGGGGTCCACATGTTAATTATGTATGCGATAAACTTAGATCTATACTTAGCAAGATGTCTATTCTAAAATATAAATTACCATACAAGGTTTTAAGATTGTTATACCTTGCATTAGCAGACTCTGTTGTTGAATATGGTATAAGCAGCTATGGCAGAACGTATAAAAGCTATTTGGGAAACATAAATAATTTACAAACAAGAATACTAAAAACTATTGTGGCAAAAAATGTTAAGGAAAGATATAGTAATAATTATTCCGAGCTTTTTAAACATTGTAATTTATTGTCAGTACAAAATAAAGTAAAATTAGCTATTTTAAAAGATGAACACATTAACGTAAAAAAATTAGATATGTATACACGAGATGAAAGATTAAGAAATGTAGGTAACAATTACCAGTTTAAAATGAATAAGTATAATAACTTGTACGGCGCGAGAAACTATAAATATATATTACCTAAAGTACTAAATACCTTACCACAAAATATGCAAAATATATACTTAAATAACCCTAATTTTAGAAAATCATTAAAAAAATATTTTATAGATAAAAATGAACCTGATTTTATATTATGAATGTGGTTAAAATAGTATTGTTTAGTGTGAGGAGCACTCGCAGGAACATCGGTCATCTCTCATCGGTCGTCTGCTTACCATCGTGCGAATTGTAGCTATAAACACTGACCACGGCCGCTGTTGGTGCTTGTGCTCCGGTAGATGTTGATATTGTGTTTTTATTTTTATTAAGATTAAGTTAGTAAGTAGAAAAAAATTATTTCGAACTCTCCAAGGCACATAAACCCACGAGGTTTTTGCTGAGGATATTAAATGTAAAAAATTGTATTTTATATGTTTTGAACAATAAAAAAAAAAAAAAAAAAAAAGTACCTACTTTATTTGGTAAGTGGTGCACAGACAGCAACTTAGGTTCATCCCTATGGGAATCGTCAAGTAAACAGCGAGCAGGATTTAACTCAGGATCATCTTTAGGTGATTGATGCACAGATGGCGTCGTAGGTTCATCCCTATGGGTACCTTGAGGTGAACAGCGAACAAGACCTATTACAGGATCATCTTGAGGTAAACGGCGCATAAGACGCGATGAAGTTTCGTCTCTGTGGTCGTTTTGAAGTGAACTAGCTTCAGTATTATTGGATGGTCTTTTCAGTCGTTTAGCTAAAGGAAATATTTCAGAGTCTGATGAATTCGCAATTTCACAATCAAATGCCTCGTGGCGCTCGTTAGTACCTACATAATTCTCTGTCTCAGACAGATTGCATGGAGAGCCTTGGGAATCTGAATGAGAATCACTATCATTGCTGTCATCAGCGTCTTCGGAGTACTCTGAAGCCGAATCTGCGCATTGACTATCAGTACCGCTTGAAGCAGTTTGGGAACTGGAACCCCTATTTTTATTTTTAGATAGTACCTGCTTAGCTTGAAGCGATGTCGATGGTGAGTTGATATTATTACCACGGCGCTCGTGCACGCGTGGCTGACATTTTGGGGTCTTTTTTTTTATCTGGACACCACTAGCTTGTTGTCTTTTTGTTGGTAATACGAAAGGACGGCTTTCGTTGTCACTAGAAGATTCTTCCTCACTGGGCACGTAATTATTGTCAGAACCGTACTCTCCGTCGTCTTCAAACGGGTCCCGAGCTGTTTCATCCGATGACCGATGTTCGAATATTTTCATCGATTTCTTTCTGTGTTTTTCCATCTAAACAAGCAAGAAACATTTTATTATATAATATTTTATCTTCCTGCTAGATAAATATAAATCTAGATATAACGTAACTAAAGTACCTACTCGCGTAATAAGTCAAGCGATCAAGTAGGTATTTTACATTATGTTATTACTTATTACTCCGTCAAAAGTCTGTTTTAGAAATGAATAATAGAAAAATACTACTATCTACGGATAGTTCATCTGCTTTTACATAACACGTAATACATAAGCAATTAAAATACTCACCTTTTTAACACAATCACTCTTATAAACAACGTAAAAGCACCCGGTTTTTGGCGGGAGCGCGCGCGCATCCCCCTAGGTTGACACTGTGTGACTGAGGCAAAGGAAGTGAAGGGGCGAGGAGCGTATCATGACGTCGTGCGAATTCTACGTACCACCAGCGCACAAGCATGACACCTACTTTATAAAGTACCGAATATCATATGTAATGTGACAGTACAAATTTAAATTTTGTATGCGTTGTGGCGGAATGACGTAAGCTAATAGAATTTTGTATTGCGAGTCAACGTGCGCAAACGTTCTGCTCAAAACAATAAAATTAAGATAGGCGTAATAGTACGTTCTGTCATTATACATAATTGTCTCAGAACGTATAGATACGTTACCGCCCGCGAAAGGGTTAAGAACCCCTTAGACCCCCCACAGTGTTAGTTTCTTCAAATTCAGGCGACTCGATTCAAAAGCCAACCGACATAATTTACTATAGTTCTATAATAACCAATATTTTTGTTTGTAATATCATAACCCCAAAACTTTTAAAAATATTTAAAAATACTGATTGTTTCACGGAATTTAGCCGATTGCGCATAGGCATATTTTAGATAATTATACTTTCAAAATGTTTTATAACTTACTTACCAGTATAATCTGCTGTACGTTGGTAAATATCCTCCAGATTATGTAACAAAGTTCCGTCTTGAAATTCTGCCAAACTTCGCAAAAAAAACCTTATATATTATGTTACGAGAACCGCCATGGATGGTCTTAATCATGTTATCAGTGTTTTAAATCCAGGAATCTAGAAATATCACTAAAACAACTATTTATATCGTAACCACGGACAGAGTTGAACAACCACTTGACATTAATGACAGATAATCAATGTTGCCAAAAAATGAGTGAATTTAGTTCTGGATTATTTAATTTCTACTCTTTATGTCGCACTGTACATCGTTCTGTACGTGGTTTATTACCACCATTTTATCTTAGTCTGTCGTTATAACAACGATATTTATAGCATTGTTGTGTTCCGAAAGTTAACTGATAAGATAGCCAGTTCCTCAGTGGTTAAGGATTCCGTGTGAAGCGCGCTACCTTCGGCCTTATCGTCACTTACCATCAGGTGAAATGAAAACCTTACCTGTCGCAAAATAAAAAAAAATCTAAAGAAATATGTGCGAGCACTTTATAATAATGAAAATGTTTAGGTACTGCTGTTTCCGTCATTGAAATCATAATAGTTATCATCTCTACAATAATTGATAGGTGCGGTCGGCCTCAGTAGTTTAACATTTTAGTACTTACCATGTCATATCAACTACTGCGTTCATGCATAAAGGCCTATTAAAACCTGAGCGGTATTCGCTGCCGCTGTGGGTAGAGCGGCAGCGAATACCGCCCAGGTCGCTCTAGCCGCGAAACTTGATACTAAAATACCTGAGCAAAACCCGCGCGGTATATACCTTTACCCACAGCGGCAGCGAATACCGCTCAGGTTTGAATAGACCTTTATAGTTGCACGAGCGCGATCGTTTCGAACGAGTTGGTGCGACATAAAGCTACTGCTGAGGCTGTCCCTACTGGTTTAGTCACACACTTTCTAAACGCCGGTTGGTGTTCATAAAACTGAGCTACACATCGAAAAATTCGTAACACACTGCCCAACCCGGGTACTATTAGACCCAGATCCACCTGATATCATGCCGAAATGCCGAATGACGACCTCCTTGGTCGAGTGGTTTGTACACCGGTTTTCATGGTGTCGCCATCTCTGAGGTCCCGGGTTCGATCCCCGGTCGGGTCAATTTAGAAATTATTGTTTTCTAAATTGTCTCGGGTCTGGGTGTTTTCTATGTATAATAAGTATGTATTTAAGTATTTTAAGTATGTTTATCCGTTGTCTAGTAACCATTTAACGAGTTTCATCGAAGCTTCTCTTGGGCTGGATAATTGGTGTGAGTGTAGGAAAGTTTTCTTATTATTTTTATTTATCATGCCGAAAGACGCTTTCCCACTCAGCTACTGAAGAGTGTCTCGAATACATGCAGAGCACTCTTAATTAAGGAAGGTAAGCTTATACAATTATCTTCGCGCAATTTGCTACGATCCCTTTTCCCTTAGCGTGTCCTAAAAAGTCCGTTTAAAGTGAAAACACATCGTTCAGTGTTTAATGACATAAATTAGACGCAAAGTAGCCGAATTGATCTTCATCCATTCTTGGAACGTGCGGAGGGACTGCTAAATGGCTAGGAAAGTGGTCATTTACGAAGCAGAATTACTCTGTTATTTACAGATTACGATCTGTAACAAAAGTAAGAGCCTTGCCACTCTCAATGCGGAGGGGCGAAGGTTATAGTTAGATAAGTAAGTAGTGCAATTCCAAACGGCCTTTGATCAAGATTAATAATAACGGTTAATTTTGATCAAAGACGAATCACTTGACTTGAAGAAAAAACAGCTTGTTTTACCATTAATGTATGTTCACGCATCATTTCAGAGCTGTTGCAAGAATTGGGCTTATTTTTTGTTGTGTTGGTAATGTCAGGACATGGTTTGTATGAAGTACACTTTTTTGGAAATTTGTCACGGGAATACCTGTCGCGTAGCGGTGCAAGAATACTAGCATCCCCTCTCCCTTGGGTGTAGTAAAAGGCGACTAACGGACTAAAGACTGCACATACATACAACAGTATACATCGGCGATGGGCTCACCACCTGTCACGCTGAGCACATGTGCAGTCGCAATTTGGTGAAAAGTGGATTATGGCAGAGGACTGCTTTTGCGGTCCTTATTGGCTAGTCTCTGAATATCCCTTCGGGGATAATAGTCATGGTTATCATATGTATGTAGGTATGTATGTACATGTCACGGAACACGGTGTGTTCACGCGGACAAAGTCGCGAGCGGGCACTAGCGGCGCTAGTGCAGTTGCCTACCTACATTTTATTATCAAAGATAAAGATATATAATTAAGTATTGATGTTGCAGGAAGCTCCATTAAACGAAATGCATTTATCGAGATTGGGGAAGCATCCTTGTAAATTTAAATTATTAGGTAATTTACATATTGGTATTTTTGGTATATAAAGGTACTTACTTTTCTTAATAATGTAGGTATGTATCTAATATAAACATAATAGTTTATTCCTTTGAGTTTGTTTGCATGCTTATGTGTAGGGTGTGGGTTTATATATTTATATTTTTATTTTTGTTGTTTTTACCCTTAATTTTAAAATAGATTTAGTTGTATACTGACTCTGAGACATTGATTGAGATATTATTGTTATACCACGAGTCTATCAGCTGTTCATATATTGTTCAAGTGCCTGTCGTTATTATATATCATTAGTTATTATGTACCTACCTTGTTAAAATTAATTAGTCTAAGTTGTGGCATTCCATAATTGACTTAAGTGTTTTAAAATAAGTTTTCTCTTGTAATAAGTATGTAAAAAAGCTATTAAATTTCCAAATAAAAAAAGTGCATCGCGTTGGTGGCAGCGTAGGTCACGCTTATGAGGTAGCTGCTCATTTTTTCACGAGAATACGGCCAACCGGATATGGATAGAGCCCCTTAACTCCTCCTATGTCGTGAATTCACTGTGGTAGACCAATTCTTTGTAACATCCTCATAAGGCTGAAGTTACCTGCACCCAGAAAGAGAGGAAGGCCGAAATCAAGATGAACAGACATTTTTGCCAAAGACCTAAGAAGCTGCAATGTATCTGACACCGATGCGTTGAACAGAGCAAAGTGGAAGAAACTGACAAGAAAAGCAGACCCCACCATCAGATGGGATTAATAAATGCTATGGGAAGAGAGAGAGAGAGAGATCCCCAATTAAAAAAATCAATGGGGTTCAAATCTGGCGACTTGAGGATGTTACAAAGAATTGGTCTACCACAGTGAATTCACGACATTGAAGGAGTTAAGGGAGGGTCCCCTGTCCCCTACGTGTATTCAAAACACTGTACTGCGAAAACTGTTACATCGATGATTTGATAGTGCGATAGCTTATTGTTACTGCGACGACTTTTTTCCTGCTACGAGTATGTGCAAGCTGCAGTGTGTAGCGCACGAGTGAGCAGGACGACAGTATGATGTGAGTCACCGCCAGGGTCGCGTAGATCGCCGTCTGGTACGTGTCCAGCCATGTTGTTATGGCCTCGTGGCATTTCTGGAACGTAATTAAAATTAATTTAAAAAGCTTCCACACACCAAAGTTAGGTTAGGAGCAGTGAAGGGCAATTTCTAAACACATATACATTACAACTGCGTAAGGTATAGGTACATACATACTTCACCATCAGCCTATAGACGTCCCACTGCTGGGCACAGGCCTCCCACGTGGACAAGCACGTGGGGATATTGGGCCATGACCCACCACGCTGGCCCAATGCGGGTTGGTGGGTCAACTTACGACAACAACCGGGACCAACGGCTTAACGTTCCGAACAAAGCATGGAGAAGTATTTTAGCGATACGATTTTGTTTTACAATATTTTATAGAAAAAATATTTACAATTATTTAAAAAACTTAACAATTATTTATACTTTTAGTTCGATGTATAGAACTAAAAAGTCGTCACAGTAACAAGCTATCGCACTATAATAACTGTGTTTCGAACACACGTAGGGGAGAGTGTGGCGATGACTTTCCGAAAATCGAATTTTACTGCAAGCGATTTTTACATTCGCAAAATTTAACAATTTTTATTTTCTGTGCGTTTTTTTTTCCCGGAGGGTAAATTTCTGAATAGTAATTATACCCATTCTCAAATATTCCTAGTCACCTAATTTACTCATTCGCTTACGTGATCACTGAAATAATACTTTATGCAATTTCTCCTATCTAATTTTTATGCTATTTAAAAAAAAAAATAGGTACCAAACTTTAAAAAAAATTATAATATAAGTACCTACCTATATTTTTTATCTATATATACAACGTCCGGAAAAAAAACTATCAGAAAAAGATAAAATTGGGAAATAATGCGAAAAGAAAAAAAGCTTTTAAAAAAATCAACCTCTGGAAAAACAATATATCAGGAAACGATTCGATTGGGAAATTATGCGAATGCAAAAATCGCTTGCAGTAAAATTAGATTTTCGGAAAGTCATCGCCACACTCGTAGGGGACCCCACCTCAGCTGCTCATGGACGGAATCGCGTGACAGCGGGCACAAAACAACGCGCGCGCAACGCACCCTGAAGTAGTACTATTATTTATTCTGTGCCTGAAGGTTCAGTTGCTATGCCTTTCCTAGAATAGAGATAGAAAAGAGAATGACCAAACCAGCCTATTCGATATCTATTGCGTCTTAATCATTCACATATCAAAAGTGTTCTCTTAAGTTATAATGTTAAAAAAGGTTTTCTATAGAACGCCGCGTTAAGGGTCAAGTGATAAATAAATGCTGACTGAACTGGTAGTCATACGATAACAGTTGTCATAACTTCAAAATACCTAAAAAGTCTTAAGCTAAAAATGAAGATAGCTTCAAACTCCCGCATGATATTGTAATGTAATTTTTTCTACATAATTCAGAGCATTGTTGCTATTGATTACTATTTATTTCATTAAAGTACTGTGTTACACTAGCTAGCTAAAAAACTAGCCTAACTCCCACAGTAAAATGGTCATTTTCCTTTGACATCGTTTGAAAACCGCGTAAAAATCCATTGCGTGATTTCAAAGAAGAAAGCGTGGCCACAGGATAACGGCAACTTTACTTTATAATAATGTAATGTTTGTTAAATTTATATTGTTTAACAGCCGTGTTGTGAATACACAAGTAACGTTATGTATGTTTATAGTTGCCAACACGCTCCGTACGCAAACTTATCGACCCAGCAAACACGAGCAACTAACAACCAACAACAGCCACTCTGTGTAGCTTACATTAACTACGGATAGCTGCTGTATTTACCATCCTAACAGGTAAAGGTATTAGCTCAAAGCTAAGCTCACATAATATTATATTCGGCTTGGAATAAATGCATCAACTAATATGCAACTACAACATCGCACAAATTACGCTCACCACTCTCCGATAAATAGAATGTGTTCAGCTTACAATAGAATATGTCATGATGTTGACATATTCAGCGCATCCATAAACTATAAAAAGTGTATTATTTCACAATGTTTAATTTGTATTCCTTAAATTTTATATACTTATGCCTAAGTATTTTGTCTTAAAAATGTAACTAGTTGTGTAATTTTAAATATTAATCATGTATTTTATTATTGTCTCCATAAAAATGAGTGTAAAACACAGACATATAATATGTCTGTGGTGTAAAATTATTATTTAGCATGTAGTGTTCACCTCAAGAAGGTCGCACACTCAATGCATGTACTTACCTATTTTGTAAATTTTGACGTGACAACGTCTTAAATTAGGTTGCGGCTGGGAGTCACTTATGAAAAAGTGTAACGCTCGGTAACGTTACGATGAGTCACCGAACGAGAGAGAGGCCCGCCGAATGCCTTGCGTCTCTCTCCCACTCAACTATGATCGGTCTGCATATTTGTTTTAAATATAATTCTTTTTATAAATAAATGTTTTAAATTGTTACTATTATTTCATCCTTCTTCCTACTATACGAATGAATATTCACATTAAAATTATTTTACCACTCAAAGTCGTTGTCACGTAAAACTTTCGCCCGTATACCGACTTTACAGGCAATCAATTTTTTGTTAAGAAAGCCTTGTGTGTTGTCCAGTTTAGTGAACCATTAATAAAAAAAATAAAGAAACTACCCGCCTTAGGGCAGGTTTCGATTCCATATTCGATAAAAAATTGCTACGATAAATTCAATATCCGTGTCGCGTAGCGGTGAAAGAATACTGCCACCCCATCTCTTCCCTTGGGTGTCGTAAAAGGAGACTAACGGACTAAAGACTGCACATACATCCAACAGTATATAGAGGCAATGGGCTAACCACCTGTCACGCTGAGCACATGTGCAGGCGTTATTTGGTGAAAAGTGGACTGTGGTAGAGGACTGCTTTTGCAGTTCTCATTACCTAGTCTCTGATTAACTCTATAAGGGAAAATAGTCGTGATTAAGTATATTAAATGAATACAACGTGCTCTTTTAGATTTAGGAAAAATTAAGGTAGTTAAGTCAGACCGCCTAGTTAATGACATGAGAAAAATATAATTCCGATTCTTGCATTTTTGTTTTTTTCCGTTTTCATACAAAATAATTAAATTATTGCAATGGTAAAATTTTAAACACTGAAAAAAGACGACAACCTCAGGCGGGAATCGAACCACGCACCTTCCGCATTCCGGGCGGCTGCCTTAACCACTTGGCTACCGAGGTCTGGCTTTCAACCGTCGAAATTTGTCAGTGCTTAATGCTTATGTTTTTAGTCAACATTGCTTCATCAAATCTTAGAAGTTTTCACCTCTGAGATCCGAAAGAAATATTTTTACAAATATTTGAACATTCGGTTAAGATGAAGCTGCGTTTATAGATTAATGTTTTATATTTTAGCGTTTTATTAACGCTTAAATATACTTAAGTAAAATTTTTTAATATTTTATTTTATATTTTAATATTTTTATTGCAATGGACTCGGTGTGGCTCGGACTGACTTTAAGATACTACTTACAACTCATCGTGAATATCGTGCCCGACCACAAAACGGACACGGTCACATCCCTTGTTGAGTGAAACACGTCTTGTTCTGTTGTTTACTACAACTAGAGGCGTATTTTTTAATGAAAATAACTACTACGCAACGTAGTAAATGGAAACACTGAGAGCACAAGGTGTCAAATTTACCTTAGAAAAAATAATATTTCGTGCATTATGCGATTAATAGAAAACTTTCTTAGGTCACAACCATTATTTTAAGGAATCGTTGTTTAAAATTTCCCTAAATCAAAATGAGCACTCTGTATATTCGAGACGGGGCTTTGATGTAAATCAAACATTTAACCAGGGTTTTAACCGTGGTTTTAACGGCTGCCATCTTACGACAACTACCGGTATCAACGGCTTTACGTTCCTTCCGCTGCACGGAGGAGTTCGAGATAACTTTAATTTGGTCACCCATTCAGTAACCTGGAATTACCTGCTTAAGAGGAAACACTACGTCGACGTGGCATGCAAAATTCTCATATAAAACACAGAAAAACGACGTTCGTAGTCCCCTGTTTCGTCCTTCAGAACTGGACCAATTTTTATTACTTTTTTCGGTTAACTCTTTGAAGCACAAGATTTTTTCTTGTTGTCTTTACTATAATAGTTCACTAGCAGCACCAGAGATGGAGTTTTTGCGTAATTTAATAAAAACTTGGTGGTCGAATTTTGATACAACAGTGCTTCAAAGAGTTAAAGAGAGAAATTTTCTATGTAGGTATGTTTGATTTTTTTTAAACCAGCCACTTAATGTTTCTGAAGACGCCTCAAAACGGAGTGATTTCGCTAAATTTTGAAAGCTCAGGTTATTAATTATCAAACATACAGACATAGAAAATCTCTTTCTTTAACCGATGCTGAAAAAGTAATAAAAATTGGTCCAGTTCTAAAGGAGGAAACAGGAGACTACGAAACGTCGTATTTCTGTGTTTTGTATGAGAATTTTGCATGCCACGTCGACGTAGAAACGGTTGTCCCGCTGGCCGCCCGTGGCACAGTACAGGGGCCCAAGCGAGCCTAACCAGCTCGTGAGGCAGCCTCACCATGCCACGCATAATCTCGGGGTGGTCCGTCGTGCTGGTTGGTGACCGGAAGGTGGAGTCCCGGCGGCCATTCCCGGGGGGGTTCGAGGGCCCTTCCGTTCGGCGGGTTAATAATACTCGTCTGTAGGCAAATTCCTGAGGAAACAGGCCACCACACTTTGACCATTCGCATCGCGGCGTCATTTTCTCGATTCACGCCTCTCTCTTTCCACTCCTAAAACCACAAAACTGGTACTACAGCGGTGCACACCCCCACCACAACTTTACCGTTTGAGGTGGAGTTCGCTAACATCCGCGGACTCCATGCAAACCTCAATGCCGTCCACCACCATCTTGAGAAGGCACGGCCAGCAATGTTGTTCCTGACGGAGACGCAAATAATCCGCCCTGCTGACACCACCCTGAACTATCCCGGCTTTGTGCTTGAAGAATCCTTCGAAGCTAAAGCCGGAGTTTGCTTATTCGTTCGGGCGGATGTTTGCTGTCGCCGTCTGCGCTGTCTGGAGTCTGGACCCTTCCTTCTCCCTCCTAGTGGTACACGTCGACTTAGGCTCTCATTGCCGTGTCTACGTCTGCGTCTACCGATCCCATAACGGCGACATGGCGACAACTCGACTAATTGAACATCTTAGTCGGGTAGCAGATGATGCGCAGGAGCGGTTTCCATCGGCGGAACTGGTGTTTTTGGGGTACTTGAACGCCCACCATGAGTTGTGGTTAGGTTCCTCCAAAACAGACCATGCTGGTAGAACTGCCCACGCATTCGCTCTCACGCATGACCTGACGCAACTGGTGAACCAGCCCACCAGGATCCCAGACATAGTTGGCCATGCGCCCTCCTTAATCGACCTTCTGCTGACGAGTCGCCCAGCTGGATACCGGGTGGAGATTCGAGCTTTAGGTTCCTCGGATCACTGCTTGATATCCAGCACAGTGCCCTTGGCATCGCGTCCGCCAACAGCGGTTTCGAAACGCCAGATTTGGCACTACGCGTCGGCAGACTGGGATGGTATGCGGGAGTATTTTGCATCCGTCCCTTGGAGGCAGCGCTGCTTTATTGGGAAGGACCCGACCGCTAGCGCCACTGCCGTTGCTGATGAGATAGTATTAGGAATGGAATACTATATTATTAGAACAGCGCGCGAGCGCCGAACAGAGCAGACGTGCCGCAAAATATTTATTAAATTTTAATTTGTTTACTTAACCAAAAACAAACTCTAAAAAGGACAACGTAAGATAATTTTTCCGTCGACTGTGACCTGTGTGTTACTACCATCGTCTATTGAATCGGAGTGCACTTACCGCAAGTTGACGTCAGAGGACCAAAGATCAAGATGAGCATACAACGCTCACCTACTGGAAGTGGCATAAACGAGAGACGCAGTGGATCACAACCCAACTTATTCACTGGAGATGATGAAACTACATCAGAGCTGTCTACTGTCACTTTTCGCAACAAGCGCAAACACGGTTTCGAGGAAGATATGGTTCGATCACAGCTTGCAAATATACAAACTCAAATGACAGCAATGATGGAGTTGCTTACTACGTCGATAAATGCTCAGAATGAGGCTACCATGAAAATAAAAGAAGATATGGCGTCTATAAAAGACCAAGTGCTTGATATAAAAAAAGGCATGGGACTCACTGAGCAAAAACTGGCGAGTCTAGAAACTGTTCAGACAGAAACCAGAGCAGATGTACAGCGATTGGTTAAATCAATACATACTACAGACCAAAAGCTCTTGTCTTTGGAAAGTGATTTTCAATCGCTAAAGCAAATATCAAACCCACCATCTACGCACAGTGCAATTCTCAAATATGATGAACTTCTGACCGAGCTTACCGATCAACACACAAGAAAAAAAAATATTATAATAGCGGGAATCCAAGAGCCTACATCTAGTAACAGCAAAGAACGTCGAGACTGGGACAGATCTGAAATTATACAAGTTATCAATAATGCTATCGAGAACTGCCATGAACCCATAAAAATTATGCGAATTGGTAAATATAACCCCGATAAAACTCGCCCAATCAAAGCAAGTTTTGAAAAAGAGGAAACAGTCAAACTGATATTGCGGAATAAAAACAACCTGAAAAATCCTGCTATCAAAGTCTACTCTGACCAAACACCGTATCAAATAAATAAACTTAAAAATCTAAAAGACGAATTGGCTCTTCGGATCTCAAACGGAGAAGACAATATTACAATTAAATACATAAAAGGCATGCCAAAAATAGTCAAGACGTTGCCAAAAAACTCAGAAACCCCGAAAATCTTCACCGATCCCAGCCAGAAATAACATATCAAGCTCTAGACTCATACGCTCAACTAAAATACAACATTAATTCCTTAAAATTCTTGTACGCAAACGCTCGAAGCATTGTTAAACCAGGGAAATTTGATGAAATGTGCTGCGTCATAGACTCCCTCAACACCCCCATTCACGTGATAGTCCTGACGGAGTCTTGGATCAAATCGGATGATGATGCCAAGTGTCTTCAGATTGCAGGTTTTACGCATTACTACCACTATAGAATGGGTACGGTTGGAGGTGGAGTCTCAATCTTTGTGACTAATCAAATTGAACACCGTTTAATTGAAGAAATGACTGATGATGATGATAACAATTTTCTTTGGATCTACCTTAAGAAGTTTTCTATCGAGATAGGTGCGGTATACAAGCCTGGTCGGACTAATAGCAAGCGTTTTCTGGACACCTATGCGCTGCAGCTTAGTCGGAAAAAGCGAGCAGTTGTGATAGGAGATTTCAACTATGATCTTTTGGAACCGGACACCGAAGTTAATGATTATAAGGCTACTTTAGAAGAGAACGGCTTCCACATACTCAGCAAAGTTAGTCTTAAATATTGCACAAGAGAGACAATGAATAAAAAATCTTTATTGGATCATGTATGCACAAACCTTAAAGAAAACCAATTCCATTTGGCTATCATAGAATCGAGCATGTCAGACCACAAACAAATCTTTTTGGAAGTTAAAAAATACCAACCTCCATTGAAGCAAAAAGTTAAATACGAATCAATAGATTACGGAAAATTATACGAACTGATGAAAATGAACATGGCCAACAGCAACAACAATAAATTTAATATTTTTGAAGATATTCTCTATGAAACTATACAACAATCCAAAAGCTATAAGACAAAAATTCTTAATCCACCGAAACAGGATTGGATAAATGCAAAAGTCATAAATAAAATAAACAAGAAGAACCTATTATATGGAAAACACAAGAAGAATCCAAACAATGACCACCTCAAAAAAAAATTTATGACCGAGAAGAAATTGGTGACTGACGAAATACGAAAAATGAAGAAGGAGTACTACTACAAACAATTCTCTACTTGTAAAAACAATCCAAGAAAAATGTGGAGCCTCATTAACAACTTGACTCATAACAAAGTGAAAGAAATCTCATCACCAACGACGCTGATAGATGGGGCTAGCACAATCACTAATGGACACGAAATTTGTGAACATTTCAACAAATATTTTGCCACGATTGGATTACGTCTGGCGGAGGCTATACCGAGTAAGTATAATAATAATAGGACGAACACTGCTGCGATCGTTAACTGTAACCAAAACTCTTTTGGTTTTGTTTCTTTGGCTCCTGTAACGGCCGACGAAATATTAAAAATTATAAACAATTTAGATCCCAACACTAGCTCTGGCCTTGACAAAATGAATACAAAATCAATCAAATGCGTCGGTGTACACATTGCTCGCGAACTAAGCAATTGTATAAATCTATGTCTCGATACAGGTGAATTTCCGACTAGCCTGAAAACTGCCAAAGTCACACCGATTTTCAAATCGGGCTCTCGTTTGGATCCGAATAACTATCGGCCGATATCGGTACTCCCAGTTTTATCCAAAATTTTTGAAAGGGTTATCTACAATCGCCTTGTGAAATATCTAGACTCGATAAATTACCTCTATTCTCAACAATACGGTTTCAGATCTAAGTCAAGCACCCTTTCGGCAACAACTGACTTAGTCACTAAAATCAAAAACAGCATTGATGAAAAAAAATCTGTCTGGGGATATTTATAGATCTAAAAAAAGCATTCGACACCGTAAGCCATACAATCCTTCTAAACAAACTTCGGGATATTGGTATCGAAGGCAATGCCCATAAAATCTTAGAATCCTACCTCACGGCAAGGTCACAAGTGGTGGTGATTCCCAATTTTCAAAGTTCACCTGCGGCGGTAACGTTTGGTGTCCCTCAGGGGTCAATTCTGGGCCCCCTATTATTTCTTATATATATAAACGGTATTAGTAATCTCGAACTAAAAGGCGACTTGTCACTCTATGCGGATGACACATGCTTATTCTACTTTGGGTCCGAAATTGACCAAATCATTCAGGATGCCCAAAGTGACCTTGATCTGCTTGATAATTGGTTTCAGTACAATTTATTAACAATTAACGTTGCAAAAACACATTATGTAATATTTTCAGCCAAAAATAAAAATATACCCGATTTTGAGCCTCTCAAAATCAATAATATTACCATAAGTAAATCAGAAAGCGAGAAATATTTGGGTCTAGTTCTGGATAACCGTCTGACATGGAGGCCACATATTGAAAAAATAAAAGCTAAATCACGATCTCTTAGTGGCGCTCTCCGCGGAATAACCCGATGTCTACCACTTAGTATACGTTACACTATTTACAACTCTATGGTCAAGCCGCACATAGACTATCTTATTGAGATTTGGGGCTCAGCTGCTACGACACACATCAAGGATGTTCAAATATCACAGAACAAATTGATCAAAACACTATTCCAATACGACTACCTCACACCGACATTGAAACTATATAAAGAAGTAAGACTAATGAATATTGAAACTACTTTCAAATATTATTCCTGCATTTTAATAAGAAAAATTGTTTTAAAGGAAATACATTCCACTATTAATTTCAAAACTAAAAACGAGTATGCTCACCTTAAGCGGCTAAGGAGTGCGAATAATTTGATATTGCGCCCGACTCGAACTAATTACGGAAAAAAGAATATTACATATGAAAGTGCACAGATGTATAATAAATTGCCAAACAGTATTAAAAACGCTAAATATATAACAAAATTCAAAAATCTCTTAAAAAAAACATTTGTTGGGATAAAATTATAATTAATAAGTGTAAAAAATACAATATAATAAGTACCTAACACAAAAATACCGATTAAAATATCAATAATAAAATAAAATAAAGTAAATCCGATCAAAACATCAATAATAAAATAAAATAAAAATAAATCCGGCTAAAATATCAATATATATATAACAAATCAATCTCATAAATAAATGTTTTATGAATAAAACCTCCATATTCTTGTTTCACATGCAAGTATGCTGTTCGCACTTAGCCCTGCGTGCCACATCTAGTTGCGCTTATCCGTGTTCCGGCCGAAACCAGTTTCTTTCTATCGCGAGCCCGGTTGCTTCACGCGCACAATAACTGACTGCAGTGTTCGTCTTGTTATGTATGATACAAACAAACAACCCAATTTAGGATTTTGATTTGACGTGTTTATGTTGTTCGCTCGCGCGTTGAAATTTGTAATGTTGATATTGTTTAATTTATGTTCTCATGTAAGTGAAATGTATTTTTGTTTCTTATGAGAATAAATCATCTTTAAACCTATATTCCACACTCCTATGTCATCAGCAAAGGCAGACGCAACCGCTGGTTCAATCGCGAGTGTGCCAGCGCTGTTAAGAGCAAACAGACGGCATACCGCGCTTGGATCAGAGGTAAAGCTCATGGGGATCCCGAAACTCGCTCGCTAAAAGCAGCCTATAATAATGCCACCAAGTCGTGTAAGAGGGCCTACATTAGAGCGGATGCCCAGCGCGTTGCACGAGTAGGCCAAGAACTCCTGACGCATCCTACGGGCAGCCGTAGCTACTGGCGTCTGGCCAAAGCCGTGCAATCCAATTTCTACCAACCCTCGCTGCCACCACTGAGATGTCCTGACGAAACTTTAGCTCACAAGCCGCAGAAAAAAGGTCGATCTCCTGGCCAAACTCTTGCGGCTAACTCCCGGATCGATGACTGTAATGCACAGCCACCCTCAATTCCTCACTGTGGCCACACAATGTCTGATATTAAAATCAGGCAGTGTGATGTCCGTTGCGGAGCTGCAGTCAATCGATGTCCGGAAAGCTAACGGTCCTGATGGCATCCCAGCAATAGTCCTGAAAATGTGTGCAGCGGAGTTGTCTCCTGTGTTAACGTGTCTGTACCGTCTCTCGCTCTCTTCGGGTTGTGTGCCCGGCATCTTGGAGAGAAGCTAATGTGCAACCGATCCCTAAAAAAGGAGATCGGTCAGATCCGACTAATTACCGCCCTATAGCCGTAACTTCAGTGTTGTGTTAGATTCTCGAACGAATATTGAACAAACAGCTTATTCGATACCTAGAAGATCACTCCCTAATTCACGATCGTCAATATGGGTTTCGGCCAAAACGGTCAACGGGTGATCTTCTAGCGTACGTCACACATCTCTGGGGTGAGGCTATTGACAAGCGTGGCGAGTCACTGCCAGTTAGCCTTGACATAGCCAAGGCTTTTGATCGAGTCTGGCACAAAGCTCTTCTCTCCAAGCTCCCGGCATACGGTTTGCCCGCTCCGTTCTGTACCTGGATTGCTAGCTTCCTGCATGAGCGTAGAATCCGTGTCCTTTCGAATGGATGCGCTTCACGGTTCATGTCAGTGAACGCTAGTGTTCCTCAAGGCTCCGTTCTATCCCCCACGCTGTTCCTTCTGCATATCAATGACATGCTTCCTCTTGGAAACATTGCTATGCAGATGATAGCACAGTGCATGGGGGATATAACGGTCACCCAACGGCTGGGCGGGTAGACACCGAAATGAAGCGAGCAAATCTTGTCATTAAGCTCGATCGGGTGTTGGACCTCATTTCTAAATGGGGCTCCGATAATCTGGTGGAGTTCAATGCCAAGAAAACACAGGTGTGCGCGTTCACAGCGAAAAAGTCGCCATTCCTTCCCCTTCCCTCTCTTCAGGGTACATCTCTAAGCCTGCAGAGCAGTATTAACATGCTCGGTATGAATATCCGCTGCGATCTGAACCAAAAGGACTACATCGAAACCGTGATTAAAAATGCCTCACGTAAACTCGGTGTCCTGAACAAGGTGCGGCGATTCTTCACGCCTGATCAGTTGTGTCTATTATACAAGACACAGGTGCGGTCTTGCGTGGAGTATTGCTCTCACCTTTGGGACGGCTTCGCAAAGTACCTTCTCGATGCCTTGGACAGATTGCAGCGCCGCGCTGTGCGCATTATCGGCAATGCGGAGGTCACTAAAACTCTCGAGCCTTTGCAATTGCGTAGATATTGCGTCACTCAGCGTCTTTTACCGTTTATACCATGGCGAGTGCTCTGAAGAACTCTTTGACCTCATCCCTCCTTCTCCCTTTCTCCATAGGAGTACGCGTGCTGTTCTCCGGAGTCACCAATTTACAGTCTTTAACATTCCATCACGCACAAAGAAATTTGGTGACTCGTTTCTTTGTCGCACTTCCAAAAGATGGAATAGTCTACCAGCACACGTATTCCCTCCTACCTATGACATAGGGTCCTTCAAACGAGGCGTGAAGAAGCACTTTGTGGGCCGGCTGAGTGAGGGTGACTGATGCTACGTCTCTTACGCTGCACCGGTTGTCCTCGCACCTGGACTTCATTTCCACTTAACATCAGGTGGTGTGGGGTCATTTGCCGGGCTTAGCATAAAAAAAAGTAGTGTTTCCTCTTAACTGGCAAGATCGCAAGCCGAAGGCCTTAGGCACTGGGCCACGAGCACTTCTTTTGACCATTTATTCTAAGCAAGCACCAGCGACTTCGTCCGCGTGAACGCGCCGTATGCCGTGAAGAATTTCCAAATAATAATCTTTCATACAACATTTCATTCTTTTACCTTGTCCTGAAAATCGCAAATACAACAAAAAAAAAAAAAAATTAATTTTTCCTTTTTCTATTATACATAAAACGCAAGTGGTATTTACCTGAAACTGTTTAATGCATTTAGTTTAAGCCGTATCTATAATTGTATTTTAAAAATGTAATGATGTTCCAAATGTTGGTAAACCTTAATAAAAAAAAGAAATGGCCTAATAGGTGCAGCCTTTCTGAATTGATGCAAACATACATTCGTGACAATTGATTTTTATTTCTGTAAGTACAAATACATAATACAAATCATTTATTTATCATACATATACATGTATATAATCACGACATTATTCCGGAAGGGTTAGTCAGAGACTAATAGGCAATGCGGACAGCAAAAGCAGTCCTCTACCATACCATAGTCCACTTTTCACCAATTGACGACTGCACAATATATGCTCAGCGTAACTTGTGGTGAGCCTACCGCCGCTCTATGCAGTTGGATGTATGTGCAGTCTCTATTCCGTTAGTCGCCTTTTACGACACCCAAGGGAAGAGAGGGGGTGGTAGTATTCTTAGACCGCTACGCGACAAGGTTATTAAAACATTTAATAAAATTTAAACTTTAAGATAAATAGTACACTGTACTTAATTCTTTTTTATCGCCTCTGTGGTCTAGTGGCTAAGATACCGGTTTCAGACCCAGAGGTCCCGGGTTGCGATTTCCAACGGGGGGTACATCTTTGTGTGCTCGGTTTGGTTGGTGGTAGGCAATGATATTATAAACTATAGATATATTACGTTCATAGTAATTTGCGTTTTAAATGTGTTCAGAGCTGCACACATTGAAAAGTTTCACTGAAAAGAAAAACAAATATACGAAATAGCACGTAAATGTAAGAGATAGCTGTAATTTTAATGATTGCACTTCAAATATTTCTTGTGCATAGAGTTACATACAAGACGTCCCAATTGGGACGTATAAGACTAAGAGTCTTCATTTCGCGCGCGTTTATGACATACTGCTTCTTGCTTAATATAATATCATTGGTGGCAGGGCTTGCTAAGTCCGCCTGGCTAGCTACCACCATCTTATCTTAAGTCTGGCGCTATAACAACAATGTTCAGTTCAACAGTGTTCCGACAGTTTAGAGATGAAATAGCCAGTTCCTCAGTGGTTGAGTATTCCGGGTGCAGTGCGCTTCCACCTTCGGCTTTATCGTCACTCACCATCAGGTGAGATAAAGGACAACCTTTAACCCGTTGTGGATTAAAAAAACACATCAATTACATATCAACCGGTGCGGCGTGTTAGTGTGACTGACACTTAAACTTAACTCACTCTAATACACACGATACGATCATTCTAACCTAACCTAACCTAACTAATGTCGCCGCCTCGCTGCCGGTGTGCCGTCATAACCACAACCCCTCATTTCAACATGGCCTAACGACAAAATTAAGTTGCAATCATCCTCATTTCATATGCACCCTAACTTCCACACATAAAGCACACCTCAGCACACTCGAATCGCATTATTAGTGGCCAACTGTGCGTAAAACCAACAAGGGTTACGTGCAAACCCCTCTGTCTTGCACGGGGCATTCCGAAGGGCTCTCATTAAACATTCAAATTCAACCCAGAAGCCGAAGTGTTGAAAGCACTGACAAGAGGTTAACACAGAAAATTGATTAAAGTAACGCACAACAAAGCAGTGACGAATTGATTAGGTAGGTAACTAATATTAGTTTTGTTTGAGGTTGCTCTTGTGAGCAAAGGTCAATTGTGTTACCTTTCAACTGCGACCGTGCACTGATCAGTGCTAGAATTTCTATTGTGTTTAGTGGCGCCGCGTTAAGAGTGTTAAACAACGTCTGCAAACTGCAATACCTCATAACAAGCTTTTGTTGCTATAAATTTAAGAAAGCATTTATTGTCTGCATGCTGCAGTTACCGTGTCGCGTTGCGGTGAAAGAATACCACCACCCCCTCTCTTCCCTTGGGTGTTGTAAAAGGCGACTAACGGACTAAAGAAAGCAGATACTACCAACAGCATAGAGCGGCGATGGGCTAACCACCTGTCACGCTGAGCACATGTGCAGTCGCTATTTAGTGAAACGTGGATGTTCTGGCTGAAACTCCACCTCATTTGCTAACATCATCCAGTCTCATAGCGGGCCCATAGGCTACTTCCTGGGTGTGAAACGAGCTGGAGGTTGCTCTAAACATGGGGCGATGCACCCCGTAATATGTATTAAATTAATTGGTTATGGGTCTGAACCGCGCTGCTGTACTATCCTGTACGTTGATCCCACGATGAGAAGAACGAGGGGCGCGCGCCCCTGACGCCGTCTCAAGGCCAACTCCAGGACTCACGTGGCAAGGTCAGACTGTCACCACCCAATCACTACAATATCTCCCACGGACCCTGCTATCAAGGTCAACCCTACGTGGGGACCACCACTAACACACCTTAATCAGATGGAACCTAAGCTCACCGGACCTTTTCAGGTTAGACACAACGCGGTGATCGCTAACTCTTTATTTCGCGGACGCGTATCGTGGACGTCACGATTACCAGCGCGTACAAAACCCGCGATTGATTTTAGCCATTCTATGGCGGCTGGCGCTGATCCTTATTAAAACGATGGAAACAAATTCAGCGCATCGAACTGAGACAGCCACACTTTTTTAACTCGAATTCTAAAACTACATAGCTCATTTTTTTCCCGTTTGTCAATCTCAACACGTACATGACATTTGACAGTTTCTTTTTTCTCTACGGACTGGGTATATTGCAGTTTTGCCGTTATGAAGTTCATTGCAGTGGACTATGGTAGAGGATAATTTTTGCTGTCCTCATTAAATAAATAAATAAATAAATAAATCTTTATTTCGGATAATGAGATCCATACAACACAAATACAATTGAAAACAAATATTAAAAACATTATTTACAAATATTAAATTAAATTAAAAGTTACATAATTAAAATCAAACATTAAAAATAATAATAATAATAATAATAATTAAAAATTACAAAATTAAAATTCAAAAATTAATTAAAATAACATAAGCACATTAAAATCAAAATTTTTAAATCCAAAATTTAAAATAGGTACGATAACTAATAATAAATAAAACGAAAACACAAATCAAATCAGCTTATACATAAGAAAGAGGGGACGCACTGATATGCAAATGCATCCACCTCCTCAACAGAGGGGAATCCCACTGCCCGACCAACACTTTCAGGATGCCGTTACTGCTCCCTCTAAGACGGCCCAACAGAGATGCACTTCTCTTTCTAACAATGGCATAGAAATCGTCTGCGTGTGCCTCAGCGAACATGGCAGATGCGCTACAAAACCGGGGCAGTCCCAACATAATCCTAAAAGCATTGTTTAGTCTCTATTTTTTTTTTTAGTCTCTAACCCTTCAGGGATAATTGTCGTATGTATGTATGTTGCAATAAGCGCACACAGGATCATCAGCTTATGAGTGTTGCACTACTGGGCTAATGCCTCCTCACATAACCCTATCGGTGTTTACGACTGTCGTTCAATGTCAACAACCAGGCACGCGATGGCCAAGGCACCAGCACTTCGAATACAGAAAAAAAACATTTTACTTTTCCAGCACACTTATGTTCCTTCCCTTTTTTTTAATATTAGAAGGAGGCAAACGAGCAGGCGGGTCATCTGATGGAGAGTAATCACCGCCGCCCATGGACACCCGCAACACCAGAGGAATCGCAGGCGCGATGCCGGCCTTTATAGAAGGAATAGGTTTTAGGAAGCAATAGGAATTGTGAGGAGGTGGGGGGGGGGGGATGGGCCTCCGGAACCCTCACTGGCCGGACGAAACACAACAGCACCAAGTGCCGTTATTTCACGCCGGATATTCGTGAGATGGTGGTTTTACGGCGGGCAAGCCGGCCCAATGCGTGTTGCAACGCAGCGTGGCTCTACCACTCAGTCAGTGTCACTCATTTAGCACCACCCAGGGGTCACGTGTAGGGTCTCAAGGGTAAACCTACGGACGCGATCGTAACTTTAACTTAGAATAGTGAGTTAAGTGTGTTACCAGACCAACCGATCGATCGTCGATCGAAGTTGATCGACTGGTCTGGTAGCTTTAATTGATCGACGGATACCGTTCGACTAACCAATAGATCGATTCAATCGGTCGACGTTGATCGATAGGTCTGGTAGCTGTAATTGATCGACGGATACCGTTCGAATAACCAATCGATCGACGGTCAGTCGACGTTGATTGATTAACCCCGGCTATATTTCATCAGACGTCGATCGATAGTTTCTACCAGATCGATTGGTCTGGTAGAAACTATCGATCGACGTCGACTAATCCATTTTATCATCGATCGATGTCGTCGATCGACGATCGATCGATTGGTTTGGTAGAAACTATCGTTCGACGTCGACTAATGCATTTTACCATCGATCGATAGGTCTGGTAGAATCTATCGATCGACGTCTACAAATCCATTCTACTAGCGATCGAAGCCCTCGATTGACGATCGATCGATTGGTCTGGTACACCCTAAGAGTTTTCGGTTTCTCATACAAACATTCAAGTTCAAATTTTTACATACCATCAAAGAGCCAATTTTAATGAAACTTTGCATTTTAAAGTAAAATACAGAGATTTAATACTAAATAGTTTGTAGAAAACATTTAAATAAACAACGCTTCTTTAGCTGAGTTATTGCAATTTAAAGTTCACTGTAGAAAGTTGAATGTTAAGTCTGTATGGAAAACCGAAATGCATAAACCCTCTTACGAGCTGTCGCAAATAAGAAACTTGCAAGTCGGCAAAGTTAGGGCGGCTAGTGTGGTACAATTCTGCATTTCCACTGGTCTGCTTTCGCATCTGAACTACGCTTCCTCTGCGAGCCTTTCGAGGCACGGTGGAACTCATCACATCCTAATTTGATAACCCATCCAGTTACAAGGATATATAAAAATTGCTGAACTTTGCAATATCAAAAACGCTGCGCCATCCAACTCCGCAAAACTTATATCTTATTGCTCCGTAGCAAGGCTGTTAGTATTTTTAATTAATTTAGATATTGCAGTTGCAGTAGAGTGTGGGCATGTTGCCGGGTATCCAATGAACATCATTAACGGCGCACAGTGCAAGTTCGCACGAAAACTACGCTCCTAAGAAAAGTGGATGAAATTAAATATCACACCGACGCTCCCAGCGTAGCTGTGTGCAAAGCTACGATATATTACGGAACGCGGTACGAGGCAGGAGAACAAGCGGGCGCTCTAAGTCGACTATACAAGGCTAGTTTTTTAAGCTCTACCTTGATCATCATCATTAGATAATACAAGACAAGATGAACAAAAGCCGAACAAGCCGTACACCGTTTATTTAGGCCGGACACGCAATGAAAAAGCCTAACTATGTCCGGCTTTATCCGGACGCCTTGGAGCGCTAAATGCAGACATGTATAATTTTTTTTAATTTTTATTTTCATTTATTCAGGAAAACATACAGGCATACACAATAATAACATTTACAAAACAATTTACAAACAGACCAGATAGTTCCATTAAATATTACAAAAACAAAACATATTTGAGTTTTCTTAATTTACCATGACGACCTCCTTGCTCGAGTGATTTGTACACCGGTTTTCATGGTGTCGCCATCTCTGAGGTCCCGGGTTCGATCCCTGGTCGGGTCAATTTAGAAATTATGGTTTTTCTAAATTGTCTCGGGTCTGAGTGTTTTCTATGTATAATAAGTATGTATTTAAGTATTTTAAGTATGTTTATCCGTTGTCTAGTAACCATTTAACGAGTTTCTTCGAAGCTTCTCTTGGGCTAGATAATTTGTGTGATTGTAGGAAAGATTTATTTATTACCATAGCGCTTAACCAAAGCCAAAGCAAAGTTATAACAACGACAAACCATTTAAATAAAATCAGATCTATTAAAATTGTCTATTAAATATGATATTACAAATTCTTTGTTTAAATAATGATAACGATGAAGAAAAAATGTCAACATCTTTTAAGTTTTCGTCGTAATATCTGCAAGAACGTCTAATAAAAGTGTTTCTAGCGTAATTTGTAGAACAATGAGTATAATAAAAAGTACTTTTAGAACGCGAGGAGACTCTAGGAACTTTAAAATTGATTAATTTGAGTAATGAAGCACAATCAAATTTACCGTTGATTATTTTATAAAGAAAAGCTTCATCCAAATAAACACGTCTATTCTCTAAAGAGTCAATTAAGCGTGGTCGCAACCGAAGTCTCAAAAAAAATCAATTTTATTAATACAATTTAATAAAAGTTACAATTTAATTACTTAAAATAATTATAATTAAAGTTAGGTGAGACTCAACCGATGCCAGGTAAAAGAATGCGGTTTCCATGTCCGCGGAATCGCGGCGGCGGCGACGAACCCGACGCTCGTTGCTGCGTCAGCTCCACGTGCGGTCAATGTTCAATATCCGTATGTTTGTGTAATTGAGGGCGATGCTATATCATGGGTTTGCATAGAGACGCCTTGCGTAACACCTCCCCCCGTAGATCAGCGAGTATGGAAGACCTTGGTCGTGAATTGAGCTGGGAGATGATTCGGGTCAATCTTTTTGGCAGGAACTTCTGAGTAGATTATTGATGGTCCAGGTTGATCTTCTGTGTCTCCGTTTTGCTCTTCATTGACTCGTACTGCACAGTGCTTGCGGTACGTTAGGAATATACCAATAACACTTGCGGCAAATAGTATAAGATACAGCGGAACAGTAGTGTGAAAGATGCTGTAGTCGACGTCTGGTATCTTCTTCAGAGGCTGTTGCATTGATATCTTAGTATTGATGTCGTGCAGATGTTCGAGATTAATCGAGTTCAGCTGGACGGATGCGGGCGGTGATGCTGCAGATGCTGGGGACTTTTCTGAAGGTAAGTCCATTATCTTAACTACTTGACCCTTCAAGCGGTTACTTGTATTTGAGATAACGAAGGCCGTTGTTTCTACGAAGCAGTTGCGTGGCATGGTAATAAGATAACTGCCTTGAAGTTCTTTGTAGAGATGTTGCCCACAGGATAGATGTACTCGCGTTGGTTTCGGGAACATAATGGTGTAGTGCATCCCGTCTAGTTCTTCGAAAGCTGGACTTCTGAGGGATACGGTAACTGGTTTACATGACTCCGTTTTCTGTTGAGTGGCGATCAACTGGTGAATGCAGTCCTTTGTCGCTCCGCTTTGAAGACGCCGATTCTCGTTGCAGATGTACCACTTGCTGGTCTTAGGGCATTCAGCCTCTATGTACTTGAAATCTTTGTCGTATATTGCTAGGAAAGGAGACGGAGGTGGAAGGATTTCGCTATTTTTATTAGGGATAATAGATAACTTATATAAATCGTATGTTTCAGACAGAACTATTGGGAATTTATATACTATAATAATATCGTTGCCTATATAATACGAACCTACTCTAATTACTTCAAAATATTCTCTAACATCTAGTTCTATAACTCTGTCTCTACCATACAGCATCTGTAACTTTTCGATGATTAAATTTAGTGATTTGATACTTAAAACGGAATGATGCATTGTATCTGTCTTAATGAATGCTAATATGTTTTGTAATTTAGATATCTCTTCGGAGATAGAATCGACATTGTCACCGAGTATTAAAAACGTCTGTGCTAAATGCGCGTATTTTATAAGATCATTATCATGAGTAGCCTCACTTTCACTAATTTTATTAAGCAAGAATTGCAATCTATCTTGATTATCTGCTATAGTTTCAATGATTTTATCACAATGAGTCATCCACTCCTTTGATAAACTAACGTGGTTGTTAAATTCAGTTACCAAGTTATTATCATTGTCCTTGAGTGACTTTAAGGCTTCATTAAAATGTATGGCGTCCGTATAGTCAAGATTTCCAGTAATACTCTTGACTATGGATCCAAGACCATCTAATAGACCTCGTTTTGTGCGTATTACTTCGAACGTTTGTAATTGATCAGATACACTTTGAACTTTAACTTTTAAATAATTGAGATGAGGTTCAAATAACGACCGCGTTTTATTATTAAATTCGGGACTAATACTATCTAATTGGTTTATAACTGAATTTATTTTAGATTGCAAATCTTCTAGATTAATAGGTTGGATGAAAGAGTGATAGTGTGAGATGATTTTTGTTGATCCTAGTTTGAATGGTAAAATGCCGGGACCGTCGTCGAGACTTTCAAGTTTTATCTCCTGGCTCATGGTGGTTCCCAGGAGAAGATGAAATATCAGTAGAGTCCTGTAACAATTGCGAACTTTTAGGAACTCGTTTCAATCTAGACTTCGCGACGGGGCCCTGTTTTTTCTTAGTATAAATGTGGATAGGTAAGTCTGCTATAACCTTATCATGAGTATAACGCGGAGCCAGTTTTTGTCGGGATGCAAGAGGATTTTTTACGAAAATCTGTTGCTCGGGTGAATATTCTTTCTCATTATCTCGGTTAGTATTACGATTATCTGTTAGTTGCTTGCGAAGGTTAAGACATGATTCCTGGATTAGATTATAAGCTTTACACATTCTATTTTTATGGTTTGTTATGTATTGCTGTAACAAATGAGCTGAAAGGTCTACGTCAAATGGATCCCGTGGATCAAAGTGTCCGGTTATTAAATCTATAGGTTTACATTTAGTAAAACTGTGTATTGAGTTATTATAAGCCAGAAGGGCATAGGGCATGAGATTTATTACAGCCTCACTCTTCTGTTCCAGTTTTAATAAACGCAAATGCTCTAGTATCGTTGAGTGAAATCTCTCAACGATACCATTTTCGTTTGGAGTATGAGGTGCGATCCTATGATGTTGAATTTTATGTAATCTTATGAATTCGCCAAAGAGTTGATTAACAAATTCGGGGCCGTTGTCAGTTACTACTGTAAAAGGAATGCCATGATGCGTACAGAATTTTAGAAGTGCCTGAACAACGCTCATAGCGGTACCGTCTCTTAGGTAATATGCTTGAGAGTATTTGGAAAATGAATCAACGATACTTAAGAATTTCTCGCTCTGCACAGTTAGAAGATCTAAATGTACCAATTCAAACGGTTTGCTAGCAGGCGGTACTACTTGAAATTGCTGTTTGATCGGGTTACGGTCGTATTTACCTTGGCCACAGATCGTACACTCATTAATAAATTTAGTTATTTGATTTTTTCCTGCTGTCGCAAATATTCATGGATGTTTTCTAATTCAATTTTTGTTAGCACAAGGTTCATTGCCGAATTTTTAAAGGTACGCTGTATTATAGGTATTATCTTGTACATAGCTTCAGATGGGTTAATTAGTAAGCCGGTTTTAATTTTAGGATGAACGTATTCTCTAATAGCGTTAATGACGTCTTCTTCAAGATTACACTCCGATAACTGAATAGTAGTGCGTGTATGAGTTTCAAAAGGTTTCGATACTACCACTTTGCCTTTTATATCGCCGACTACTGTAAATATAATTTGTTTAGTGAATTTATTCAAGGGGTCTTCCGAAATCGGCACTTCCAAGATGGGATCTTCAGCATCCGTGTGGACCGTAATGGTTCTAGAATCATCAGCAGCTTCCAGAGCACTAATGGTTCTTGAATCATCTAAGGAGCACGGTTTCTCAGAAGGGTTTACTATAATTGAGCTGATCTCCTCGTTATTTAACTCAATTCGCGATAGTGCATCCGCGTTGGTGTTACTTTTACCAGATTTGTAAATAACAGTGAAGTCGTACTCGCTTAATTTTAACCGCCATCTTGTAAGCCTCGAATTAGGCTCCTTTAAGTTCATTACCCACTGCAATGGCTTGTGGTCGGTAATGATCTTAAATTTTCGACCAAACAGGTAGGGCCTAAAATATTTGGTGGCCCATACAATGGCTAGAAGCTCCTTCTCAATGGTACTGTAATTTAATTCGCTAGAGTTAAGTGTTCTTGAGGCAAAGGCGATAGGCTTGTCCGAACCGATGTTACCTTGAGATAAGACGGCTCCAATAGCGACATTGGACGCGTCTGTGGTCAATACAAATTCTCTTGAGAAATCGGGATATTGTAATATAGGATCGTTTGTTAACAGAGCCTTACAGCGTTCGAAACAATTTATGTAATTTTGATTGAGATCTATTTTAGAGCCTTTCTTCAAACATTGGGTTAGTGGTTTCGTGATTCGAGCAAAATCTGGTATGAATTTCCTGTAGTATCCGAGAAGTCCGAGAAAACGTTTGATTTCTGTAGTTGTTTTAGGAAGAGGATATTGCTCTATAGCTTTAATCTTATTAGGATTAGGTTTCACGCCGTCTCTACACACGACATGGCCTAAGAATTCAGTCTCTAACTTTAAAAACTCGGACTTGTCCATCTGTATTTTAAAGTTAGATTCACGCAATTTTAAGAAGACTTTTTCTAAATTTACCATCATCTCTTGAAGAGATGTACCATAGACTATAATATCGTCCAAATAAACTAGGCAGATGTTATTTTGTAGGCCTTTAAGAACATTATCCATTACCCTTTGAAAAGTAGATGGAGAGTTCTTTAAACCCATGGGCATTCTGAGAAATTCAAAGTGCCCGTTCTCGACGTTAAATGCTGTTTTCTGGACATCATCAGGGTCCATCTCAACCTGGTAAAACCCACTAGCTAAGTCCAGGGTCGTGAAATACTGACACTTGCCTAATTTATCTAAAACGTCGGTAATATTGGGAATTGGATACTTGTCGTCAATCGTTTTCTCGTTAACCTTCCTAAAGTCTACGACAAGTCGCCACTTTGTCTTCCCGGATGCATCAGCTTTTTTGGGTACGACCCAGATAGGCGAGCTCCATGCAGACTCTGAGGGTCTTATGATGTTCTGCTCAAGCATTTTGGCTATTTGATCTTTGACTTCTTGGCGGTGGACGTACGGATAGCGATAGCTCTTCGTATACACAGGAAGCTCATCTGTAGTTTTTATTTTGTGTTTTATCTTGTTAGTGAACGCTAAAGGTTCGCCATCAAGGTAGAACACATCCGCGTAGCGTGAACATAAGGTCTCTAGATTAGCAAGCTCTTCGGGATTTAAATGATCGGTTCTAAGACGAGACAAAACTTCTTTAGCGCGAGTAGATGTACGAATTTCGTGATTACTTTCAAGATTACAAATTTCGGCAGATACCGGACGGTCCATTGAGAAAATTACGTCATTAGGCGAGGTGTTAGTTACCTCAACCCAACCTCTATTATTTCTTACCGCTGTTATACATTCTGTGATAGTACAATTACATAAAGTTTGAACTGATACGATGGCATCGCCATTACGCGTGTTAACGGGAAGTTTAAGTAATTTAGAAGAGTGTGCTGGGATGATATCTTCGTATAAGTTCACGTTGCGCGAGTCATATAATTCTAACGGAATTTGAGAGTTTCTAAGTGTTAGCGTTCTATTCTTAAGGTCTATGTTAGATTCCCATGCAGTTAATAAGTCTAATCCTAGTAATCCGTCGAAAAACTGGTGAAATTTGTAGATGAATAAAGTAAAGTTTCCTGTTTCTCTAAACTCTGGAAAACAAGGTAAGGTTATGGAGTGTTTATGTCTACTTGTCTGATTCGAATTAGTGACCTCAAAAGGTTCATAGTTTAAAGGTAAGTTATTAAAGTATTTACGGACAGCCTCCGGGCTAATAAACGACTGATTTGCTCCTGTATCAACTAAAAATTTTAAGGGTGGATCATGAATTTGAACGTACATAAGTTGTCTTTGGGTTTGTAGGTTAATTTCTATTTTTGCTTGTCTAAATTCGAACCCTTCTGAAAATTTTCTTCCCTAGAAGAGCTAGGGTTGTCTATTTCTTCAACAACGGGACTCTCAGTAGGGGTGTAGTTGCCCTCATACTCATAATAACTTGAGTATGGATCATATGCAACACACCCTTGATCAAATTCGGAATAATCACTGTATTCAGAGTAATTATTATATTGCCCATAGTAATCGTAATCAGACTCGTTAAAATTAACTTCACGCGTTTTAAAATAATTTGTAGGAGGCGGATTACCGAACCGTCTCCAGTCATGTCCCGACGGTGGTAAAGGTTTGGAAGCAAAAGGGGCCACGCCACTCATAGGACGCGGTGCATTGAAATTAGAAGGCTGAGTGAAGGGTCTATTATTCATCCTAAACACGTTGCTCTGAGGGTTATAGTTTGGCGGTGGGGCGCGAAACATCTGCTGCGTGCGTGTGGGACCGCGAAACTGATTTGACTGATTCGAATTAGGTCTCCAACCTTGCGTCTGTTGGAACGGTACCTGCTGCTGGCGTGATGGACCACTCATGTTATAGTTAGGTTGGCCTGAAGGGCCTGACATAGTGAAAGCGGGACCTTTCATCATAGAAAAGTTATTAATAGGTAGTTTGAAATTATACGGTGATGGCTGCGATGCTTGCCATTCTTTCTTACTAGGGCCACTATCGTTACGTTGTTGCAGATACAAAATGTTAAGCTCTTCCTGAACAAACTGAAGAGCTTTCTCCATCGTGTCGGGACGCATGCACCGTATTCTAGATCCTAAGGGGTCTTTAAGGCCGCGTAAATAGGATTGCAAGGTTAACTTTTGATATAGAGTGCGTTTAGATTCTATTGTCGTACCAACGGTCTCGTGAAGCGAGATGTACGTCATTATGGTGCTAAAGAGATTTTGGCACCGCTCGTAAAATTCCTGCGGGGTGCTAGCCCCTTGAGTTTGCAGGGAAAGGTCGTTATACAACGCCGTCTCGTCACGATGGTCCGCGAAGTTATTTATCAGCGCATTGCGTATACCTCCCCAAGTGTCCGGGATACCATTAGAGTTAATAAGCCTAGCCGCGGGTCCTACTACTTTATTTAAGATACCATTCATAAGAGCTAAATTAGCCAACTCATTTCCGGGAGCCTCGTTAAAATGTGCAATTACTATTCGATCCGAAAGATTGATGAAGCGCGTGAGTATATGGGGGTTACCATCGAACTCCGGAAGTAGTCTTAGGGACTTGTAAATCTTATCAATTTCGTCAGACATAGTGACGGGCTCCAGATTCCTATTCTCGTCTATAGCACTAAACCTACTTATTTTCTTACTACTAGCAGCGTTACGCGATTCTCTCGGATGGAAAATCTTTACTAAGTTGATATAACGTTATAGAATAAAATAGACACACCACAATAATAGTAATATATAAAATACACATAAAAAGGACACAGAAAATTACAGGATAAAGTATAAAGGATAAGTAAAGTTATAGGATAGCAAATACTTGAAATAAAATTTTTTAAACACTGAAAAAAGAAAGACGACAACCTCAGGCGGGAATCGAACCACGCACCCTCCGCATTCCGGGCGGCTGCCTTAACCACTTGGCTACCGAGGTCTGGCTTTCAACCGTCGAAATTTGTCAGTGCTTGATGCTTATGTTTTTAGTCAACATTGCTTCATCAAATCTAAGAAGTTTTCACCTCTGAGATCCGAAAGAAATATTTTTATTCCGTTTTTATTACCGTCTTTTTTCAGTGTTTAAAAAAAAAATTTTACTTAAGTATATTTAAGCGTTAATAAAACGCTAAAATATATTTAAAAAAAAAAAAAAAACATTAAATACTTGAAAGATTCAAGGTACTTACAACATTGATTCAGTTTGAAGAATCGATTTCTGGATTCACCTCGGCTGGAGCACGTAGATTGCGATACCCGTGACGCGGCGCGATAGCCACTCGGGCGGCTGGGAGTTTACGGAAATCTTCTGGAAAACCCGGACCGACCCGACGGGTATCCTACCGACTGCGCCAATTAAGCGTGGTCGCAACCGAAGTCTCAAAAAAAATCAATTTTATTAATACAATTTAATAAAAGTTACAATTTAATTACTTAAAATAATTATAATTAAAGTTAGGTGAGACTCAACCGATGCCAGGTAAAAGAATGCGGTTTCCATGTCCGCGGAATCGCGGCGGCGGCGACGAACCCGACGCTCGTTGCTGCGTCAGCTCCACGTGCGGTCAATGTTCAATATCCGTATGTTTGTGTAATTGAGGGCGATGCTATATCATGGGTTTGCATAGAGACGCCTTGCGTAACAAGTCTAGTTTATGCCTTTTAGAGGCCGTGTCATAGTCTACAAAATAATGCCCTGTCCGATAGTCTAAAGCTTTTAGAAACTTGTTTTGAATTTTTTCTATGCGAGCAATATGAACGAAGTATTGAGGGTTCCAGACGACGCATGAAAATTCTAACAAAGATCGGACGAAAGAGTAGTATAGAACCTTATAAGTAAACGGCTGTTTAAATGGTCTAGCTAGGCGAAGAATCATTCCAAGCTGCTTGAAAGCTTTAGAGTCAGTGTTGTCAATGTGCATGTTGAAATGTAGCTTGGCATCAAGAATCACTCCTAGGTCTCTGATTTCATATACACGTTTTATTGTTTTACCAGAGATCACATAATCAAAAGTTGTCGGGTTATGTTTACGAGTGAAAGATATAGTGTAACATTTATCAGAACTTAGAAACAATTGGTCTTTTTCACAGTGGTGTTCAAATCTATGCAAATCAGACTGCAATTTAAGGCAGTCGTCAGAGGAAGAAATTGCTCTAAAAATCTTAGTGTCCTCTGCATAAAGCAAGTAATTCGAATCGCAGAAACAAGAACGTAAAAATATTTTACAATCTGTAATCCAAAGGTAGGTGTAATGTAATGTAGCTTTCAGTTCACGAGCACGTTTAAGAAGCAGTTTATTCACGGGAGTGAGATGTTCGTTGATATACACGTCCGTAGCAGGAACTGGCATTCCAATGTCAGCAATAGTGATACCGCACCGGGCTCGCTCCGCTCCTATCAGCTGATTTTTGCGTTGACGTTGAAAAACTGCACAATGATCGACGGGTAGCGAGAAATCGTATTTTGTTTACCCTCACTACGAAACTGTTGAACTCGATGAATAGGGTCGATGTCGGTATCTAACAAGGTCATACCCACCTTTAAACAAATGTCGTGGAGTATTGTTTGTAGGTTTCACCGTTTTTATTAGAAATGCCTTGTATTTCGACGTTGTTTAATCTTGAGAATTGGTTTTGATTATTATTCTCTTGCTTTAATTGGTCTAATGTTTGATGAGCTTCTGATAATTGCTTTTGAACCGTAGACAACGTAGCCACTTTTCTTTCGACATGCAGTAGACGCTCATCCATTCCGTAGATTCATTTTTCGAGGTCACTCCATTTCGAATTCAAATCTGCTATATTTTGTGAGGCACTGCGAAGATCATCTTTAATTGTCACAACATCGTCTTTCATTGACACAAAATCTGCTCTAAATTCTCTAATTTCCTTAATTAATTCAGCTAGGGAATCACTTGGCGGAGAAGATGCCCCGCGGCAGGTCACACAGCGCCAGGCAGACTTCTTTTCCTGTCCCATCTTCCGTAGGTCGATTCTGCTACTCCAGCGCAATGATAATGAAAGCGCCCCTTGCAAAGTCCACCTTGACAAGTGACGAAGTCAGTAACTGGTTCGTTGCACTTAGAACACAACATTATGGTAGACGTTGTTTTATTTACCGTGTCGGCACAAAAATCGATCGATGTATCGATCATATTATATTCATTTTTTCGTAATTTCGTAGTAAAAGTGTAAAGTTTAAAAGCCACCTCTCCTGTCTATTAACTTACGCTGCATACACACATCAGCGTGGCTACAGAACTGATACCTAACAAGCATTACGATCGCAATATGCAACGGAGCGATGCAATAAGCTCCTACAAAAACTGCAGTACGACATTACACGTTGGTTACCACTCATTATAGCTTGGATTCCCATCCTTTCGAGCTAACCAAGCAAAACTACCCGATGAACTGTTGACCTGTGACTGTAGATTTTCAAAGGTAAAGATTTTGTGTTTTGTTATTGGTTTTTGATTGTAGTTTATTTGGTAATCTGCGTTGGTGGAATACGTTGTGGTGTTTCCAAATAAAATAAAGTAAAAGCTGTCTAATGGTGTCGGGTAGCGGTAAAAGAATACTATCATGCCCTCTCTTCCCTTGGGTGTCGTAAAAGGCGACTAACGGACTAAAGACTACACACACATGTTGCAGTAACCGTGTCGCGTAGCGGTGAAAGAATACTACCAGCCCCTCTCTTCCCTTGGGTGTCGTAAAAAGCGACTAACAGACTAAATACTGCACACATCCAACAGCTTAGATGGGCTCACCACCTGTCACGCTGAGCACATGTGCAGTCGCTATTTGATGAAAAGTGGACTATGGCAGAGGCTTTTGCGGTCCTCATTGCCTAGTCTCTGACTAACCCTTCGGGGATAATAGTCGTAATTATATGTAGGTATGTATCTTGAAAATTCGTCACGGTATACGAGGTGTTAACGGTGACGAAGTCGCGGTCCGCTTAGTCCTACTAATATTATAAACGCGAAAGTTTGTAAGTATGGGTGGACGTTAATTACTCTTTCACGTAAAAACTACTGAATGGATTTGTAAGAAATTCGGCATGCAGATAGTTTATAACCTGGATTAACACTTAGAATACTTTTTATCTCTATATTCCCACGGGAACGGGAACCACGCAGGTGAAACCGCAAGTGGCCGCTAGCATTCAATACAATTGTTTTCAGTATCAATGTGCTCCACTGTATCGTGACCACTTATTTCCCAAAAACAAACTGAAAGTAGAGCATACTTACCGTATAAAATATTCAGTCGATGTCCATTGAAAGCAAACGCAAAGTAAAAATTACAGGTCACATGTGCGTATGTTACATTATTAACCGACCGGCGCGTAATCACGTGACGGATACTGACGTGAATTGATGTTTAGTACAGTCAACGTCGAATAGATCGATACAATGTGAGCGGTCATAAATATCTTGGCGTCGAAGGAAAGCCAACCTTACCGCAATGTTATTAGAGTGTTTGTAAGTGGACGGTAGTTATTTTTTTAAATTCATGGAACACGATACTTTTTTGTATTTATTTAGATATTTGCGAACATATACTATGCTGACTGTACATGTATGCGTTTATTATCTACCGAAGGTGGAAGAGCGCTTTACCCGGAATTCTCAACCACTGAGGAACTGACTATCTTATCTCTAAACTGTTGGAACATAAAAATGATATTAACATTGTTGTTATGACGCCAGGCTTTAGAAAAGATGATGGTAGCTAGTCAGGCGGACTTAATAAGCCTTACCACCTAAATACGACGTAAGGGGGTGGTTTATGATGATAAGGGTGAAAAGATGGTATGACTTTCGAAAATAGATGTATTTGTTTAAATGGTACAATACATTTGTGATTGACAATGCGATCGGAAGCAGAGTGAGTCGCGCGGGCCGACGAGCCTGTAGCTTGTTCTTTATATGTGTGCGCGCGTGTGCGAATACACACAAAGATGCGTTCAGTAGTATAATGTCGCACCGACATGCCGCCCCTCATTGAAGCACTGCTGCTGCTGCTTCAATCTTGGTCCATTGTTGGGAGTGGACAAGTCTTCGCAAATGATCTTCGTAACGTTCCTGTAGACGTACGTATGTCTGCAACTCTCGTGACTCCATCGGTTCCTGGATACGTGTTGAGGATTCGTCCCAAGAGCCATTTCATGGGTGGAAGCTGATCATCCTTGATTAGTACAAGATCTCCTACATGTAAGGTACCATGTGAAGATTTCCATTTGTATCGGAGCTGGAGTTCGGTAATATAATCCTTGTGCCATCTAGACCAGAATTGCTGCCGCAGTTTTTCTACTCGCTGGTAGTGGTTTAACCTTTGGAGTGGTAAATCGGCGTAGTCTGGCTCTGGTATTGACGTAAGCTGTTTGCCAATAAGGAAATGACCAGGGGTAAGCGGTAATAGGTCGTGAGGATCAGAGGAAATTGGGCTAATGGGTCTAGAGTTTAATATCGCTTCGATTTGTGTAAGTGTTGTATATAATTGTTCAAAAGTTAAATTTGAATTACCTATTACTCGCTTTAGATGAGTTTTTGTGGATTTAACTCCAGCTTCATGCAATCCACCGAAATGTGGAGACTGTGGAGGACTAAAACTAAATTTTATTGAACTTTGTGCAAAACTATCGATAATACGGTCCCCCTCACTAATAAACATCTTTTTTATCTCGTTATTAGCGCCGACGAAATTAGACCCGTTATCGCTATAAATGTATGTTGGTTTGCCTCTACGGGCGATAAATCGCTTTAGCGCTGAAATATAATTCGCAGTAGACATATTACTAACGAGTTCCAAATGAATGGCCTTGGTGGTGAAACACACGAAGACACAAATGTATGACTTGATAAGCCTACAGCCTCGCCCCTCTTTGTTGGCAACCATCACTGGTCCAGCATAGTCCACTGCTGAGTATTGAAATGCATATCCGGTAAGAAATCTTTCCTTAGGTAAATTTCCCATTATAGGGGTTACTGTATTGCCGCGAAACCGATTACAAATAGTGCAATTTCGAGAAACATACCTAGCCAAATCACGACCACCCACAGTCCAATAATTTTGTCTAGTTGAATACAATAAATGTTGTGGTCCAGCTGTGATGTGGGAAGTCGGGTGACGAAATGATACGACGGAGGTTGGTTCTTAACTGACTTTATTTAAGGAAAAATAGGGCTTTTATAGTATTTTAGAACAAAGGAAAGTATTGACTGCAAGTTCTGAGAAATCGATACAATGTTCGCTATTTACAGGTTTAGGCACGTACATGCATTCCAATATAAATTCCAATAAAACAGTTGTTTCTTAATGAGTCATAATGCCGTTTGTACACTCCACTACACAGCATGCATTAAAATCTTATGTTCATTGGAGAATAATAATTTTGTAAATATATGATTTTTATGTAATAATATTGGGTGTACTTTATTAAAACTGTATGGTGAGTTTTTAAGACGACCACCCACTACGATATTAATTTTAAATCGGGATCAAAAAATGGATTAAGTGAAAGTAATGAATTACCACTTTTTAATGATTTATTTAATTTTAGTAAATCGTATTCAGTACTGTAACTTTCTTATTGTGAAATAGAAATTAATTTATTTGTAGCTAAACGAAGTTCGCTAACCGTTAAATATTTGTTTGTGCATTTATTCATTTTATGTTTTGTGTTGTTTATAAATCGCAACACATATGCCATCGTTCTCGTCATACGAGAATAACTAGAAAATATATGGAAAGGGAACAATGGCCCCACGGAGTTAGTTATCATACAACTAACCTCTTGTTTTAATTCGGGCATAAATTGATTATTGTTTTTTAAATCAAATGTAGGCCACAATGATTCATCATGTTTTAGAAATTGTGGGCCGTTCCACCACTGCTCGCAGTTAACCAACACATCAACACTCATATTACGCGTCAGGTAGTCAGACGGATTTAAATTAGTAGGTACGTACTTCCAGGTATTAATATCTGTAGTGGACTGTATTTCTGCAACTCTGTTCCGTACAAAAGTTTGTAATTTGTTTGTTGGTGCGCTTAGCCAACTTAAAACAATGGTAGAATCTGACCAGTAAAAACACTGGTGTATTTGTAATCGTAATGAATTAATAACTTTATAGCTAAGTCTAGAGCCAAGAACGGCCCCACATAATTGTAATCGAGGAATTGTTTGTGATTTTAAAGGACTCACTTTATTTTTTGAACATAATAAATGTACATGAATTTTGTTATCGCTGTCTATAGATCGTAAATACACACAGGCTCCGTAGGCCTCCTCAGACGCGTCTGTAAACACATGTAATTGCAAATTTATAAAGTTATTGCAAGTGACGTGTCTAGGAATTTTTAGTTTATTTAATTGTGGTAAGGAATCAATGAACTGAAGCCACGCCTTTTGTGTGGCAGGCGGTACTTCGTCATCCCAAGATAGCTTACATAACCATAATTTTTGTAATGTAAGTTTTGCCATTAATATAGCGGGGCTCACAAGTCCCAATGGATCGAATAATTGAGATATCGTAGATAAAATATTTCTCTTTGTTATCTTATTGCGTGATTTTAATTGTATATAGAAACAAATATTGTCAGACCTATGATCCCAATTTATACCTAAAGTTTTTGAGATACTATTAGGACACAGATCTAAACGTTCAGTTGAAGTATTATCATTGTTTTCTATTTTGCTAATTAAATCGCGACTGTTTGAACACCATTTTCTTAACTTAAAGCAACCGGTTTTTAATTGTTCGGTAACCGATGTGTAAATGTATAATAATTGATTGAAATCTTTACCCCCTGAAATGAAATCATCAACAAAGAAATCTTTACTAATTATTTCTTGTATGAATAAATCGGTACACTCATTAGCTAATTGTTTGAGACATCGTATAGCTAGGAAAGGCGCGGACGCCGTTCCGTACGTTATTGTATTCAGTTCGTAGGCCTTTAACGGCTGACTGGGATCGTCGCGCCATAGTATTTGTTGTAAACACCGCTGTGACTCATTTATATCTACGGCGCGGTACATTTTTTCAATATCGGCAGTCAACACAAAGTTGTGCTGACGAAAACGCAGTAATATCGAAAATAAATCGTCTTGTATCGTTGGACCTACCATTTGCAGCTCGTTAAATGAATAACCAGAACTTGATTTGGCAGAACAATCGAAAACAACCCTTAACTTGGTTGTTAAGCTATGGGGGCGTTCAATGCCATGATGAGGAGCAAAGTATTTAACCTTATCGCTACTACACGACTTTGATTCCCTCATATGTCCTAGATCGATATACTCCTTTATAAAATTTGTGTATTGAATTTTTAGTTTTGAATTAATTTGTAGTTTTTTCTCTAAATGCATAAATCGTTTTTTAGCAGATTGGTATGAGTCACCCAATACACTAGTGCTCATTTTTAAAGGTATAGTCACACAAAATTTGCCACTAGGTAGGCGCGATGTGGTGTTTACAAAGAGATTTTCACAATCAATTTCTTCTTGTGACCAATTAAAATGTTTATTTGTAGTAGTAAAAATATTGTCCAATTCCCAAAACTTAGCTAATTGATCGCTTAGTATTTGAGTATCAGAATAGTTACAATATGTAGTTGGATCGGATTTAATTGAACCGCCAATAATCCAACCCAACTTAGATTTTTGTAATGTTATGTCAATCAAGTCCCAAAAAACACCATTACCAATCAAAATTTCAATGTTTGCTGGCTTATAAAAATCGGGGTCTGATAGTGATATAGATTTAGGTATTTTAATTAATTGTTTATCAATAGAGGAACTTGGCCACGGATTAGTTATTTGAGATATAATAATGCAAGTAATTGTAAATTTGTAAGTGGAGTGCATTGATTGAATGGTAATATCACAGCAATTGTTAGCTACTGATACGTTATTATTTAAGCTGTTTATAGTTGTAGTTCTACTTGTAGTAGGTAAACGCAGTTGTTTACATAAACGTTCCGTTATAAAATTGGACGTGCTCCCGGAGTCTAGCATAGCGCGTACTACCTGCTGCTTATGTTCGCTATCGTTTGCGCACACAGCGACGCGCGCCGTAGACAGCAGACCTTGAGGCGAAACTACTGAACAAGATAACGAAACCTGTTCGTTCGATTCGTGTGCCACCTCTGCCCTTGCGACGTCATTTAATTCGAGGCAAATCAAACTATTATGTTTTTTATTGCACCTTTTACATGGACCCATAATACATTTTTTTATTGTGTGACCGGGTCTTAAGCAATTTAAGCACAAATTTAATTCATTAGCCCTTTTTTCCCTATCTTTATTAGATAAATTGAGGAATGTTTTGCAATAATAGATATAGTGATCAGATTGACAAACGGGACATTTGTATTTGGCCGCGTTAGTAGAAACTAAAGTATGCGTGCCTATTGTTCCTACCTGCTTTGGATATTTATATTTATTGCTTTGTTCTAATGTTTCTAACAGTTCGGCCCTATTTCTTGTAAACTTTAGTATATCTTCAAAATCATAACTTTTATTTTCGTGTACTGCTTTAAACTTTTCCCATTCAACCAAAGATTGTGGGTCAAATTTACTTGACAACATGTATATTAATAAAGTGTCCCACTTGTCTGTAGGTTCACCTAAAGTGGCTAATGATCTTAAATTTTTGACGAAACTATCGACTAATCTTTTTAAATTGAATGAAGTGTCCTTTTGTATGGGATAAACACTAAATAAAGATTTGACATGGTTGGCGATAAGCATTTTCTTGTTGTCATACCTATCGCAGATCAATTTCCATGCAACTTCATAATTGTTAGATGAAAATTCTATAGATTTAATTACTAATAGGGCACTACTCTCGAGAGACGAGCGCAAATAATGGAATTTATTTATTGGACTTAAATCAGGGTTATCGTGAATAAGAGAAATGTATGTGTCTCGAAATTCCAACCAAGAACCGTATGTACCATTGAACCTGGCCAGTTGAATTACCGGCAACTTTACATTGGCCCTCGTGTGTTGCACCACGCTGGCTGCGTCCTCCGAGTCCCTGCGAAGGCTTTGCTGCGGATTACTCGCGCTCGTAATACCTAATTTCGCCTTCGCAGATGCTACTACTTTATAATACATTCCCTCAAAAATATCGCGTTCCTTGAATTGCTCGTCAGGATTGGATGACAAACATTCTAATTGTTCTTGAATTTCGTTGTAAGTATCCATTAATACTTCCATCTTTGACACTCGCAATTCAAGTTCCAACTGAGTCTCGTTACTTAATGTTTTCGGCAAACTATTGATGTGATTAATGAATAACGTTAGGCGACCTTTACAGTTACCACGTTTTTTAATGAATTCTTGTTCGGTAGTCATTATAAAATAGACTTATAAATCGTAACGTAAAATAGAAAAAAATGCAAATTACGTAGTCCTATCCAAATAAATTTATTTGTAGGTAGGTAACTACAAGTAATAAAAAAATATAATTCCGACGAAAGTTATATGATGATAAGGGTGAAAAGATGGTATGACTTTCGAAAATAGATGTATTTGTTTAAATGGTACAATACATTTGTGATTGACAATGAGATCGGAAGTGAGTCGCGCGGGCCGACGAGCCTGTAGCTTGTTCTTTATATGTGTGCGCGCGTGTGCGAATACACACAAAGATGCGTTCAGTAGTATAATGTCGCACCGACACCACCAACCAAATCAAGTACACAAAGATATACCTCCGCTAGAAATCGAACCAGAAATCTCAAGGCCTAAAACCGGCGGATTAACCACTAGACCATAGAGGCGGTTTTATGTATGGGACAACTGATTTGTTTTGCGCAATCCAGTTCAGGTGCTTCCATACAAATAGTTTTTTTTTTACACTTATACATGATGACGTAGGTGCGGGATCATGTGATCCATATTGGATCATGAGGTATGTACCTATTATAACAAAACATCCTATATAACAGAACCTACTTTATCATATAGTTGGTCAAATTCGATAGCTGTCAGCGAACTCGCTCAGAAAGCGATAACATTTCGCACGAAGTAAAATCACGTTGAAAATCCAAATCGGTGTCATACTTTGCTAATTTTATCACGGCAGGAATGCTGCTGGCTCGGAATCCCGGGCGCCCGAAGAATGTTGGGCACCTAAGCTTTGTCGCCTATCTGTATTTATCTACGCACAGAAATTTGCACTTTAACGACCTTTCCATAGGGTTCAAAGTGTGCAAACACGACAATGTTTATAGTCGCTCAAGGTATTTAAATTAGGTAAAGTTGTATATTAAACATTAATGGATCTGGTATTTTTTCGTTTTGATTGTGCGAGCACGCCAGCTGGTCTTCGGTATCCTCATAGGATAGATGAAGTGGTCACTCCTTCAACAAACTTCAGTTAATAAATAGCATAGATCCTATAATACCAAACACCTCTATTCCCTTGGGTGTCTTTAATCTCTCAGTCTTGGCAACGAAATGTCTAAAAATTTTGACAGCAGGTGCGATTTGGCGGGAATTTAAATTTGCGGAAACAGAAAAAAAAAATTAAAAAATAATCGAACGCAGAAGTTTATGTTAAATTTTGCGTTCACAATGCATAAAATATACCATAGAACCGAAATAATCGACCTTGTTCATACTAAAGTACCTAGTCTCTAAGTGTATCAAAACACGGTACTTACAAAGTCAAGTGGAGAGCGCGGCCAGCGCGGCCACATATGGCCGCTTGGGGTCTGACGGAATAGCGAGTTTTTTAGGTGCGTCGAAATATGGCCGCTTGGGGCTTGAGGGGTTAAAGGCGACTAACGGACTAAAGACTACGCACATACATCTATCAGCATAGAGCGGCGATAGGCTCATCGTCTACCACGCTGATCACATGTGCAGTTATTATTTACAGAAATGTGGACTATGGCAGTGGACTGCTTCATTATGATCTAGTCTCTGACTTACCTACCCTTGTAGCCAAAGCAGACATGCTACTTTTAGTATCGGCGATCGGCGATTTAGACGCTTTTTAGAAGCTGAATGCAGTGACCACACAATCCACACCGCAAACTTAAAAACGCCAAACGCGGCGATTGAGTCGCTTTTCGGAAGCTCGACACTGCGTCTGAACGCTACGTTCGGATGCCCGGTCGCATCGATTTGGCAGTCAGTGCTGCGCTAGATTGCCGATCCAGCATCGGAGCAGTCGCTAAAACGCGCGATTCCGATACCGCGTCCGAACGCATAAAGTCGCGAAATCGCGATGCTGCATCGCTAAATCGCCGAATCCGATACTGCGATCGAACGCAGAGAGTCGCCAAAACGTGATGCAGCATCGATGTGGCGCAGTTTTGTTGCCGATGCTAAAAGTCATGTGTCCGGCGGCTCTGTGGCCCTAGAGATATACTTAAAATGTGTCAATATGTTTTTGCAATCCCAAGTCATAATGCTCATGATTCAACATCGTAGGCGAAGCCGCTTGACGGGAAACTAGTGTTAAATATAAATACTTAAATATATCTTGTGTGTCAAAATGCGTGTAAGTCATTATGCGTGTAAGTCAATATGCGTGTAAGTCAAAATGCGTGTAAGTCAAAATGCGTGTAAGTCAATATGCGTGTAAGAAGTTAGTCATTATGCGAGTAACCCTGTGGAACGAGTCTTCATTTTATCTCAGTGGACAAAAGAACGAAATTCACTCAATATAAGCACAGTCGAAAGCATCATTCAATGCGTTTATAATTATAAAATGAATTTTATAATTACGTTAAAGTCGAAAAGGAATTATACCTACTAAAAAGGTCAAATCTACCGAAAAATATGAATGGGCAAAGAAAAGTGCCACGGAGAATGTAGAGCAGATAAAAAGAGTTGACTTCGTTTTTTTTTATTAAAGTTTCTTTAAATATTACCCGAGTTTGTGAATAATCCATGGTTTACCCTGTTTCTGTTCTAAATGTCCCGGTCGACATCTCAGTATTTGTGGCAGCCTACTCTAGGGATAATGGTTGTGACTCTTTGTATGTAGGAGTATGTACTTATGTGATATGTATGTGTAGGAATATGTATAAGTATATATGTGAAAAATACCCTTATATACTGTCCCACTGTCAGGCAAGGGTCGTCATCATCGTCATCGCTTTAGACGGCCAGGTGGTCGAGTGGTTAGCGACCCTGACTACGCAACCCACGGTCCCGGGTTCAAATCCCAGTAGGGGCAAATGTTTGTGTGGTGAGCACGAGCATTTCTGACCGAGTCATGGATGTTTATTAGTATTTATGTATGTTTATCCGTTATTCAGTCACCATAGTTCACTATCTTAGGGCAGAGACAATTCTCATCATTAATAGTTATTTTTTGATTAATTTGTTTTGTATTTGTAACATCATAATGATTGCTACCTACTTGTGGTTTGTTTAAGAAAACCTGCTAATTGGTCTCACTTACCTATGCATTACTTTAAGAAAAAACTGTATAAAACGCTGTTTGGTTTCTAAATAAATAAATTTATTATTGAAATAAATATTGGAGGAGCCCCATGAAGCGCAGGGGTAAGGTTTTCAGTTTACGATCGTCGCTAAAGCCTAGTTCGCACCTGTGTTAGTAATTTAGTAGAGTAGAGATGCATTGCTTCGTCACTTTGCTAATTTAAAATAAATTTTCAAATAAGCAAACTCGCGAAGCAATGTACTTCTACTCGACTAAAATACTTGCAGAGGTGCGAACTAGGCATAAGCGACATTCGAACTTCGAACTACTCCGTGCTCCGTTAGGCCGTTGGTCCCGGTTGGTGTCGTAAGATGGATGGATACTTTGCATGTGGAAGAAAGTCAGTGCCCTTCAGGAAGGACATTTTTTTTCTCTTAAATAATTACATCGTGCGGTCAAGTAAAATATTTAAGTAAATATTTTTTTTGCATATTATGTAGATGACAATGAGTGATAATGAACGTTTAATGGTAAATTATATTACCCCAAACCCCTCGACACTCAATAAAGCTGTGGGACTTTATTGAGAACTCACACGGTCTTCTTGAGAGAATTTGAAAAGTGACGTTGCACTGTTTTGTGTTCGTATAACATGTATGCAGACATGACGTTTCACTTTACCGCCAAGAAGTCCAGGTAGGACGCTTAAAGGCTGATGATCAACACCCTGTGTAATCATTAAATTACACAGGGTGTTTGGTAATTGGTATATAATCCCGCATCTGGGCCATCCTACTAAGTGCAAAGAACAACTTTTTGTATGGGAGCATCCTAAAACACCGAAAAAAAACAGCTATTCCATACAAAACTGCAAATACTATTCGAATTAATGTATGGAAAAGCTGTTTTTTTGCTTCTTTAGGTTGCTCGCATAAAAATTCGGTACCTCCCGGGATTGTATATCAATTACTAAACACCGTAAATAACTTTATGAGACAAAATTTGATGTTTTTCTGTTAATCAAACGTGTTACCCCTTGGGTGTCGTAAAAGGCAACTAACGGACTAAAGACTGCACATACATCCAACAGCATGGAGCGGCGATGGGCTCACCAACTGTCACGCTGAGCACATGTGCAGCCGCTATTTTGTGAAAAGTGGACTATGGTAGAGGACTGCTTTTGCGGTCCTCATTGCCTAGTCTCTGACTAACCCTTCGTGGATAATAGTCATGATTATATTATGCATGTATGTATGTAATTTTTACAATCACATACAAGCCAATAACACCCAGACACGTACCGAGCAGCGACCGCCCGCGCCGCCTGTAACGAATTATCGCAACTGGAAGTGGCCCGTTAATATTTCCCGCTGTTTCTCGTGCCAGATTAGGTACCGAAAGCTATTTCGTATTGCTCGCCTTCATACATGCGAAGGAAATAAAATAAGCCAGTTAAGCCAATTAACCGCCTCTGTGGTCTAGGGGCTAAGCCACCGGTTTCAGACCCAGAAGTCCCTGGTTCGATTCCCAGCGCCACCGCTGTACATCTTTGTGTGCTCGGTTTGGTTGGTGGTAAAATGGGGACAACGAAACATGGAACATGAAAAATGTAATTGTTTTTGTTTTTTTAAAGATTATTTATGTACCTACCTATTAACTGTTGTGCATAAGTTATGATTGAACTTTACATTTTAAATAAATTCAAAATTACACTTACCACTTTAAACCAATATAATTTCAGAAATGTTAGATAATAAAATACAAGACGAACTAGTAGAAAGGTATGGATAATTTTCTTAAACGAGTGGCGTCTTTCAATAGTCTTCTTCTACCAGAATTTACAGTTCATACTTCACGAATTTGATAGAAAAGTGAAACAAACTTTCATAAAAAGCTGAGACGACAAATAAAAGGAAAGGACCACATTAAGAATACCTCATACAAAGCTTACCACCTCATTTCGGTAAAGAAACAAAAAAACTTTTACCTTTTTGCGGCGATAAACATTTCAACGTTACAAAACGCAGCATCACTCTGCAGTCTTCCACCGTTAAATAAAAAAGTGGCGTAAAACAAAAAAGGTGTCGTATCGCACTCCATCGCTCCACATTAAGCCGGTATCTCTCTACGCGAAAGAGACAAATATTGTTTTTGGGGTTGCCCCGTCTCATTTACTGTCACCACTTGCAGTAAAATTTTCATGGCCCCGTAAAGACTGAAACAGTTGGGGCTCGTCAAAAAGACAATTTGCAAGTAAAACTTCAAACTCGAATCGTAAAGCTTTTATGAAAAGATAATACCGGCGCGATTGCTATTTTGCATGTTTCGTGCCGGATCTGTGGACAACGCGGATTGTTATTGATTCGCCGAATGATTCGTGTTGATATCAGTATTTTATTAGTATTTTCTACTTTGAAATGAATCACTTCTTATGGATCAAAACTCGCGTTTAATTTGGTACTACATCAGATAGTTTTTTTTTCCTGACGTTTCGAACCCTTTCACAGGGTCCGTGCATGGACTTCATGTGTCTCCCTGAGACTACGGAACCTGTAAAGGGATAATAAAAAATAAAATAAAACTATGTAATGTAGTAAATTAAACGGGAGTTTTGATCCGTAAAAATTCTTTCATTTCAATGTGTAGTGCTCGCTTAAATTTTGAAATAAATTTTCCACTCTAGTTAAGGGTCGTAGCATTCTATAGAATACTTGGTCATCGCATTACTTGATTAAGCAGGATATACAATGGTGTACATACATGCATTTATACATATAGATTCCAAACTAGGCATAAGGACCGCAGAAGCAGTCCTCTGTCATAGCTTACGTATCACCAAATTGCGATTGTGTGACAGGTTGTGAACCCATCGCCGCTCTATGCTGTTGGAAGTATGTGCAGTCTTTAGTCCGTTAGTCGCCTTTTACGACACCCAACTGAAGAGAGGGGGTGGTAGTATTCTTTCACCGCTACGTGACACTGTTTTTATATTTTATATGTTTTGTATTAATTGAAGCAAGCAAGTTTGCTTACCAAAAGAAAGTAATCGAGCAACATGAAAGACATTGAGAAGTAGTAACAACTTCCTAGACATTGGTGAAAGAACAACCGATCTTGTTCAGTCACGAGCACCAATATGTAAACACTTTGACTCTTATTCCATTGTATCTTAATACAATGGAATAAGTTACAATTGTTTACAAATTTTTGCTCGTGGCTGTACACTGCAATCTACAATCCACTAGCCGAGCTACCAAGGAGATTGCTACACACTCAATACTCCAAATAAACTAGACACCATTCAACACTACATCCTAAGAGCGCTTCTTGAATTGCAATTAATTGCTTCAAGATCTAATGTGTAACAGTGTCGTGTATAGCGGTGAAAGATGCTAAAACCTCTCTTCCCTTGGGTATCGTAAAAGGCGACTAACGAACTAAAGATTGCACATACTTCCAACAGCATAGAGCGGCGATGGGCTCAAACCCGGTCACGCTAAGCACATGTGCAGTCGCTATTTGGTGAAGAGTGGACTATAGTAGAGGACTGCTTTTGCTGTTCTCATTGCCTAGTCTCTGACTAACCCTTCGGGGATAATAGTCATGATTATATGTATGTATGTAAGATCTAATGTTATTAAAAATTATCAAAGTGTTAAACAGTATTTCTAGAGAAAACAAGAGCTAACTTACGCTACATTAGAAGTAATGCATAGCCTAGTCTCCGAAAGCCGCGCTCTCTTCTTTTGTTTAATTCATTGATGAAAATACCGAAGTAGTAAGTTTGTAGCCTAAAGCGTTGGTATAATGTTCTAATGGCGGCTCCACATTAGTGCCGTGAAGCTTCGTAAACAGGCGTGAACGTGAATGTGGACGGCTTTCGCTGGGTTCACGCGCGTATACGCCTGTTCCACGATCTGATAGGGGAACAGGCGTGATCGCGCGCGTATTTTGTCCCGCGACAAAGGGTTCGGGCGGCGTTAACGCGTGCAAATCCACATTCACGGCCCCGTGCCAGTTTACCAAAGAGGAAATTAATCTATTTACTCCAGGCTATACTTTGATCGGTTACGATGTATTTCAGTCATCCACCATCTTCTTTTTTCCTTCTAATAATGTTTTGGACATCTAAATAGTATGTTGCCACAGCAAACAAACTTATTGCAGCAGCAGCTTCTACTCCATTTCGCGGCGGGTTTCACGAACGATTGTGAGCATCTCGTGAATGTGGAGGGCACGACTTGTGCCGTGAATGATTTTCGGTTGTTTTAAGTATAGTAGTCGTGACGTGAGTGTATGTATGTAAGTCTAGTGTTACGATTAACCCTTGTCTGTCACGAAGACAACTACTTTACCCCTCAGTCTTGGATTTTTTTGACACTTTTTTTGGCGCAACTGTCAACGTCAAATTTAACAGAATCGAGCATAGACTATGCAATTTTTTGCAATAATAATACATAAGATGTACCACAGAACCGAAATAACCAAACTTGTTCATACTAAAGTAGTCTGTAAGTCTATGAAAACACGGTACAAAGTCAAGTGTGTTTTTGTAGGTGCGGTCTCGTGCGACCGCTTGGTATTTGAGGGGTAGCCTTCCAATTGAGTTTTCGAATTGAGTTTCTATTGTGTCTGGTATTATTAACCGGTACCACAGAACAACTAATAGTACTACGGTACTATCGGCTTTACATGCCTTCCGAAGCACGTTAGAACTAGAGATTATTTAATTTGGTCACCAATCATAAGACCCGGTATTGCACAGGTTGCTTAGCTAGCAAGATCGTATCGAGTTATTAGCTTTGTTACATTACACACCTTTGTCAGAAATCCAAATACAAACAATAAAAGTAACATAATCGTAAAACAGAGAAGTTGTAAAAAAATAATATCTACTTACAAACACACAAAAAAAATCATAACTTCTAAATTGATATGGCGGTATCATTTCGGAATGAGAATACTTAATAGAAATGTCAGTCATCTCTAACAGAGAGTCCTTATCAAGAAAAACGTCACAGCACCAACTTCAAAAACGTTCTTGGACGAATAAATTACGTCCCTTCGCGATGTTTTTACTTTTAAAGTGCCTTTTCAAATGATTTTGATCTTCTTCGCAGGAGTTATTAAAATCTTGGTCGATTCATTTTCGTGTGGTCGGGGTCAAATTGGCCGAATTCACCCTTTATTTATGTTAGGTAACTTAATGAATGAACAGCATTTAGTGATATTTTATTTAGTTTTAGTGAAAAATTTTGTATTAATGTGTACGACTTACGGTGGATTCGACCAAACTGGAATAAGACTTACTCCAAGATTAGTCTATACAAATTCGGCGTTTAATCTAGGCATAAGACGTTATCGAGTTTGGTCGAATCCACCCTTAGTGGGGTAAGGTGGACCGACGATTTCACGAAGATCGCGGGCAGCCGCTGTATGCGAGCAGCACAAGACCGGTCGTTGTGGAGATCCTTGGAGAAGGCCTTTGTCCAGCAGTGGACCTCTTTGGGCGGATGATGATATTAAGCGTGCCGCGTAGCGGTAAAAGAACACTACCGGACTTCTTGGCGGGAAAGTGAAGCGTCATATCTGCAGTTTTGTTTTATTTTCTATAATTTGTGTTTTGTCGAATATTAATGTGAAATAATGGTGGATTATTTACTGTTAAGTGTTCGTGAACGTGCATGAGTGTTAGCAAATAAAACAAAACAGTGCAACATCACTTTTCAAATTCTCTCAAGAAGTCCGTGTGAGACCTCAATAAAGCCCCAAAGCTTTATTGAGTCTCTAGGGGTTTGGGGGAAAATCATTTACCCATTAAACGTTCATTATCATCCACATATTGTAAAGAAAATAATAATTATTACTATTATATCTTAATTGACACTGGCTAAATGTGCTAATCGCACGAAGCCATTATTTAAGAGAAAAAAAAGAATACTACCACCCCCTCTCTTCCGTTGGGTGTCGTAAAAGGCGACTAACGGACTAAATACTGCAGATACATCTAACAGCATAGAGCGTATGAAAAGTGAATTATGGCAGAGGACTGCTTACGCAGTCTTCATTGCGTAGTCCCTGAATAACCCTTCAGGGATAATAGTCATGTAAGTATGTTAAATCAATCAATCCACGCTGCAATCCCTCTCCCTAAGTCCTTTTCTGCAATCATCTACCTTCTCCTTTAGGCCGGTCTTTGAGAGTGAAGTTGAAAAAAATATCCTTGCTATTAAGTCCAATGCAGAAGGAATGGACGGAGTCAGCCGGCGTATGATTCAGCTTAGCATGGCTGGTATCATTCTCATTCTCTGTCACATTTTCAACTTTTCACTCAGCACCGGAACTTTCCCAAGCTGTTGGCGTAGGCTGTAGTTATCCCTATTCCTAAAACCTCAAATCCTTCTCTTCCCTCTCATTTTAGACCTATTTCCATTCTCCCGTTCCTTTCCAAAGTTCTCGAGCGCCTGGTCCTTCACCAGATCAGTGTGTTTGTTAACGCAAACCATTTACTGAGCCCCTACCAGTCAGGTTTCCGCCCTGGGCACAGCACTTTGACTGCTTTGACGGAGGTAGCTGACGATATGCGTGAGGGTATGTCGAATCAACAGCTCACAACTTTGATTCTTTTAGACTTTAGCAACGCATTTAACACTGTTGATCTCGATGTACTCGTGGCAATGCTGTCGATTGTTCTTGGGTCGGACTCTGTAGTTAAGTGGTTCCGCAGCTATCTTACGAACCGCAAGCAGTCTGTTCGGATTGATGATAGACTGTCTGCTCCCTGCGACGTCACTGCTGGTGTGCCACAGGGCGGCGTCCTCTCCCCCTTCCTTTTCTCTATCTTTATCAACTTCCTTACTCCTCTCCTGTCATGCCAGTATCACCTCTACGCTGACTACCTACAAATCTACTCCCGTGCTCCCATTGAGGATGTTGACAGCATGATTGCAAGCCTTAATATTGACCTTGCGACTATTCATGAATGGAGTCGAACCCATGGCCTCTTGGTCAATCCTCACAAGTCGCAGGCGATAATTATTGGTGGGTCGAAGCAGATTGCCCGACTTAAGCACGTCAATGTTCCTCCACTCCTACTAGATTCTGTTCCAATTCCCTTCAGTGATGTTGTCAAAAATCTTGATGTTCTCTTCGACAGTACATTGTCTTGGGCTCCTAATATTGCGGAGGTTAGTAGGAAGATGTTTGCTGCCGCTGGTTCGTTGCGGAGGTGGAGAAATCTGCTTTCTGTGAAGACTAAGATCGAGCTTGCGCAATCTCTCCTCTTGCCAATTCTAGACTACGCTGATGTCTGCACCATTGACCTCAATGAGATATTTCTCGATAAGCTGCAGCGACTACAGAATTTGTGCATAAGGTTTATATTTGACCTGCGCAAGTTCGATCACGTGTCTGAGTACAGGACAGAACTCGGGTGGCTTCCTATCAGACTGCGACGTGAGGAGCATGTTCTGGTGCTGTTGTTTAACGTGCTTTATGACCCTCGCACCCCTCCTTACCTTAAGGAACGTTCCAATTTCTTGGTACGGATCATAATCATGAACTCAGGTCTAAGACTGACAACCTACTGAAACAACGCTTGACTCGTTCTGAATACTTCAGAGACTCCTTCTCAATTAAAGCTGTCCTTTGGAACACACTCCCATCTGAAGTTCGTCACTCAAAGTCACCTGCTTCTTTCAAAGCCAAACTGCATTCGCATCTCTTGACTAGGTCCTAGTTTGCAACAACTATTATTCTATTTTAAGTATTTTATTATATTACTAGTATATTTATTTATATATATTTATTTTTATGTTACATATTATATTATTTATTTATTATAATATTTTATCTGTATCGTTTATTAAATTAAAGTTTATTAAATTTATTTTTATATTATGTATTTTGCTTCTATTTTTTTTTTCTATTTCATATTTGCGTGTTTCTGGTTCACTGCCTCTTTTTCTGTTGTCCTATACCGCAAAGGTTGTCTGGAAGAGATCGCTTTAAGCGATAAGACCGCCTTTGCCCACATTAGTTTTAATATGCTTATTTATGTTTTCTGTATTTTTGTGTGTGCAATAAAGCGTTTTATCTATCTATCTATCTATCTATGTATATTGTATGATATTTCCCAAATCTCTTATGTTTCAAATAAATATGTCACTTTACTGTGATCTAACACGGACTTCTTGAGAGAATTTGAAGAGTGATGTTTAGATTCTCCTTAAATGAACTCGAGACTCCTTACCATTTATCGTCTACCTACAAACGTCCCACTGCTGGGCACAGGCCTTCCCAGGCTTTTATGGCGGAGATTGGGCCATAAACCCACCACGCTGGTCTATGCGGGCTGTAATATCCTTAACATTACATACTTAGATACATAATACATATAATCACGACTATTATCCCCGAAGGGTTAGTCAGAGACTAGGCAATGAGGACCGCAAAAGCAGTCCTCTACCCTATTCCACTTTTCACCAAATAGCGGCTGCAGATGTGCTCAGCGTGACAGGTGGCGAGCCCATCGCCGCTCTATGCTGTTGGATGTATGTGCAGCTTTAGTCCGTTAGTCGCCTTTTACGTCACTCAAGGGAAGAAAGGGGGTGGTAGTATACTACGCGATACAGTTGCCATTACGTTAACCATATTCTCGCTGAATTCCCTGACAATACACATCACGATTTTCGATCATGTTTGAAGCGTGCTGCGGTTTGTGACACCGAGGGTCTATTGGTGGAATGGCAGACGAAAAAGGACATAATGCTAATGGAATTCCCGTGTCCCCTAATACAGTTCGATACTCAGTGGGGTTGGGGACATTTCGAGCTCATTTGGGGTATTTAATCTTATTTTGAGAAATAGGAACGGTTGGCAAGAACAATGCGATTAATTACAAAACGTACGCCACTCACGAAATTCAATAAACTAAAAAGTACCTAGTAAAAAGTATACTAAAGTCATTAGAAACAAGATTGGAACGTCACGTCATAGGTTTAGTCAAAGTATATAGAACTCAGGCGCAAATGTAGGTACTTTTTGTTGCCGACATGGAACACTGTCATACAGAAAAACACTATTTAAAAGGTCTGTATGAAAGATTTTTTCTGGAAGTTCGTCACGGTATACCTACGATATGAGTGTATTCGGACGCGGGACAATTTGTGGGTAGGTAGTAGTCATAAATATAATAAAAAAATACTTTACCAAAAGATTACATCATACACAAACAATAGTAAATGACACAAAACGGTTGCATTCCCCTGTAGTAACCACACAGAGCTTTTATCCTGTCTTTTCTAAAACAAAACACAGAAGCACTAATAAAAGCTACCATGTGGCGGTAGTAAATTCCACCTCAGCGATCCAGAGTCATAACCCGGAACAGAATGGGTGGAGGCAGTCGCATCGGATGGCCCGCATTACTCATATCCATAGGTTCAAATTGCAGCTCATGTGGAAATGGCATTATATATTTGGTGAGTTACTCATAAAACTTATTGAACCAACTCAACGACGTATTGTGTTCGAATAGAACGATAGTCAAATAAAATATATGTACGATACGATAGTTAAATACTTGCAATAGTATTTCTTTCGAATGTGAGGGTAGACTTCACAGTGACGTTATACCGCTGGCTTGCAGCGTATCAACTACTAGAAAAAATTCAACGAGTCTTCTGGGGTCTCGGTAGCTTAGCGGTTAGAGCAGTGGACCGGCAATCCAAAGGTCACGGGTTCGAATCCCGTTCGAGCTTTCCTGAGACAAGTTTTTTTTTTCAAGTAAACATTTTATCCGATAGTTTTTATCAGTATTTTTTTTTGTTTTATCAGTATAATGCGAAAAAATATGGATGAGTTACGTGAGGGATAACATGAATGAGAAGGGATTGGATGATTCGATGACGAATGGCCGAGTTTTATGGAAGAATAAGACATACTGCGCCAATCCCAAATAATATGGGAACACGGCAAGCGAATGATGGTGATACGCAGTTAAATGCAAACAAACAAGTGAAAGAATACTACCACCCCCTATCTTCCCTTGGGTGTCGTAAAAGGCGACTAACGGACTAAAACCGCATATACATCCAACAGCATAGAGCAGCGATGGGCTCACCACCTGTCACGCTGAGCACATGTGCAGTCGCTATCTGGTGAAAAGTGGACTATTGCTGTCCTCATTGCCTAGTCTCTGACTAACCCTTCGAGGATAATAGTCGTGATTATTATGTATTTTAGGAATGTACTGGGTATCCTACGCATTAGGAGGCTGGTGGCAATTGGACTAGAAAAACCGAAGATAGGGCTCCGTGGCATGCGTTGGAGGAGGCCTATGTCCAGCAGTGGGCTGACATGGGCTGATTATGATGATGATGATCCTACGCATAACCATAACTCGGTGCTTCTTGTTCGTGAACATCCGTGATAGAAGAGATAGTACTAATTACTTTTTACTTTGAATTTGATTCATTTTGGCGGGCTGGATAACTCCACGATAGCTTAATTGGAAAAGCATCTGACCCGGATTGCGAGAAGAATGCAACATTTTCCAATTTTTCCAATAAAATTTGAGTTAAAATAATAAAAAAGTATTTATGACATAGTGCTAGGTTTTTTAATACATTTCTATAATACCAGTTAAAATTTATCCACCCTACTCGTAATCTAAGTCATCGGCAACAATATAATTCAAAAGAACTTATGTAGACTCAATATTGTAAATATTTTTTGTTTTTCTATACCATATCAGTACTAACGTTACGGGCTGTTATAATCGTATTTCAGTGTAGGATCGACCCCCCGCTGAGCAACCTGGTCTTGCCACTCGCTGGATTAAAACGCTCCGTTCGGTAAGTTTCCCTAAAATCTACTTTGCCGGCTACCCCCTTGGCTACCCCGTCGTGATTTCTATGTACTGAGCCGGTAAGTTATTGGTTATACACCCATTTACTTAGAATGTACTGTAGGGTAAAACCACCGAGAACACGCACTATCAAACAGTACGTATTTCTACAAGTTGATCATATTATATCGGTTGGCCGTGTAGTTGCTCGTGACTAAACCTTAGGACTTAGACAAGTAGCATAATGACTTAAAAAATAGAGTGACAATTATGTGTGAGAGTCAAATCTCACACATGCATATATCACTATGTCAACGCTTGTCATTTAACGAACAATAAATCGGTAATATAAACATTTTTAAATAATAATAATAATTTGAAAGTCATTTTCGTTTATTCTTTATTCAATTAAAATATATTCTGTGGTAGCGATTGATAGAGTTAGTATTCGCCAAGTATCTGTAAACTTGTCTACCAATTGATTCGACAAACACTAACGGAAGATAAGAAGCGTTTGCCACTTGCCACGAACTAGCCTCGTTCGCACTAGCCCAGCAAATTAGTCGAGTAGCGATACATGGCTTCGCTAGTGGTAATAATTTAATATTCGTATTAATTAAACCAAGTAGCAAAGTTACTAGTCGACTAGGATTTAGTGTCAATAGTCAATAGTCAAAATATATTTATTCAATAAACTCAATTAATAAGTACTTTGAAACGTCCAAATATTTTTTAACCTATCACCCATTCAGGACATCATTTTTTAACTGTGGCAAAGAACGGGCGGGCGCAAGAAACCACAGCGCACAGAAGCAACGACATTTACAAAAAAATATATATTATATGTCGTTACCAGGTATAATACAAATGTGTGCATGATTCAAGATTCAATATATGGTTTTCAATGTGGATACGCAATTGGTTCATAAGTTTGTAAGTCATTTACTTATTAAGGTTTATTAACACAATTCAGTAAGTTGACATTGCACTTAGTTGTTATTAATTGCATGAATAACTAACAGTCCTTTACATATTCTTTGATAGTGTGCCTTCTATGGTGGCTTTACCCTACAGACGATTTTGGTAACTCCATACATATTATTCTTTTTACGGATTGTGACTCTTATTGCTATTACGATAAAGGTTCCGATTGCCTGTGTATGTAATTATGTGGCAAGTTCTCTTTTGTGTTTTTATGAAGTAGTTTCGTTACTACACACCAATAATTTAGCCATATAATGACAGCCGGTTTTGTACAGAAGCTTCGTCTTATATTTTAGTTTTGTTTATTTATTCTACGTCGAAACCCTCCACTACGTCGAAATAAAAAATTACGATGATGTAGAAGTTTGCATGGTAATGTAGTATGTTATATTTTTTTTAGTTTTATCATTCTCATATTTTAGAAGTTACAGGGGGGACACATTTTACCACTTTGGAAGTGTATCTCGCGCAAACTATTCAGTTTAGAAAAAAATTATATTGGAAACCTCAATATCATTTTTAAAGACCTATCCATAGATACACCACACGTATGGGTTTAATAAAAAAATATATTTGACTTTCTGTTCTAAGTATAGGAAACCCCCAAAATTTATTGTTTTGTTTCTATTTTTGTGTGAAAATCTTAATGCGGTTCACAGAATACATCTACTTACCAAGTTTCAACAGTATAGTTATTATAGTTTCGGAAAAAAGTGGCTGTGACATACGGACGGACAGACAGACAGACAGACAGACAGACATGACGAATCCATAAGGGTTCCGTTTTTTGCCATTTTGTTACGGAACCCTAAAATCGAACAGTGTGACGAGCCAAATATGCTGCTACGGTGTGACAAAGTCATATCGCAGCGGCGCTGGTATTCTTGGCGCCGCCTATGGCTGCTATGGCTGCTATGGCCGCTGGTATGGCGAGAGAATACAAAACCCACGCCTGTGGCAGAAGCCTAGACAAGCTTAAATATAGACTTATAGCTCATACTGTCTACTCATATGTTAAGTTTGTTAAATTTGTGAAGTGACAAATAAATAAATTTTATTATTATACCTAGAAAGTTTTTTGCAGTGTTCCATAGTTCCACAAATGCTTGCCTGCGTTAGTATTTAGTTGGTTCGAAGATCTTTATTAACTCTCTTTATTAACTAACAATATGGAATTGACTCTTCGCTAAAACTACAAATTTCAAAGTAAAATATTTTTCCAACCAAAAAACCGATTCTTATTAGGGATCTTTTTGAGTTAGTAGACAACAAAATTATTGACTTTGACGTCTTTTTCCGATTGCTCTTTTCAAGTCCTTTTCAAAGCGGCTAAGACTCATAACGGTTGAAAACTCATTCTTTTTTCACTTGATCCCTAAACAAGTATCCTTAAGGCGCGCAAAAATGTTTGCCTTTCCGACCCTTTCCTACATCGAGCTCCTAAATCCTTTTCACACTTAACGCAATACTCATCAACAACCGAATCTTATAAATAAAAATTACTGCAACAACAATTTTGTGTATCCAGAAACCATACTCTGGCTGAATAAATAAAGCGGGACACGGTCTCCGCTAGGGGTCGAAACGACCCCAGAATGTATCGCTCTCCTGCCGAGAAATACGATTATTTTGGCCCGCTTATTATTTATAGGGCCGTAGAGTTATGTTACGACAAGGGTTAAACTAAAAGGAAATGGAAGATCTTTGACGATTAGGAGCGTTTACTTTGGGGTAAATATTATTTTTTTATTTTTTAGTAACCCTAGATTGCTGTGACAAAAGTTTTAAAAACATATTTTGTATTGAAAGCTGATCTTCGTGATTAACAGTGAACGGTATTTTGTATGTTACTGAAACTAAAAAGGCACATATGGTTGCCAACCCTAGAGTATGATTCTATATCGGCCGAATTTTTTTTCTTTTTTATAAATGAAAAGGAGGCTTATGAGCAGGTGGGTCACCTGATGGGAAGTAATCTCCGCCACCCATGGACACCCGCTAAACCAGAGTAGTTGCAGATGCGTTGCCGGCCATGAGGAAGGGTATAGAACCTTTGAGGAGGAGTATTACTACTCATATCCTCCCCCATTTTTTATGTTTCCTATTATTACATTTATTTGAGAATATAAGAAATTAATTGTACATTGCGCTAATATTAAAGAAAATAAAAGTTTAAAAGTAATAAAATTAAAATGTTGTATCTTTCCATTCCTAATAATATTTTTTTTTTACAACTTCGTTGTCTATTCTTTTTAGTTTTGGTAAGGATAACGATATTTAGTTTCAATGTTTTTTTAACTGCCTCTGGTCTATTGGCTAAGCCACCGGTCTCAGACCCAAAGGTCCCGAGTTCGATTCCCAGCGGGAGGTGCATCTTTGTGTGCTCGGTTTGGTTGGTAGTAAGGCTGCTAAGTCCGTCTGGCTAGCTACCACCATCTTATCTAAGTCTGTCGCCATAACAGCGATGTTTAAGGCATTGTTGTGTTCAGACAGTTTGAGATAAGTTAGCCAGTTCCTCAGTGGTTGAGGATTCCGGGTGAAGCACGCTTCCACCTTCGGCCTTATCGTCACTTACCATCAGGTGAGATGAAGGCCAAGCGCTTACTCGTAGTAGAATAAAATAAAAAATATTAAGATAAAGTCTTTATTCTTTTACTTCTTTTACTTATTATTACATTAACTTTTTTAAATATATAAAATAATATAACTTTTTTAAATATAAGTATAAATAAAGACTAAAGTTTACATTATTTAATATCATATGACTTTTCGAAACGCTATCTAATGCAACACACTCGACCATTAGTTCTCAGTATCTAATAAAAAGTATCGATACCTACCACAAGAGTACATAATTGTACCGAGCCATTACTAAGTGGCTTAAAGCCGAACATATGAACGAGAAAGCAATAACTTTCCATAACCGTGTTGATTTTAGTGTGTCGTGCTTAAAATAGGCGTTGAATCGGTGCCGCATAGCTCTATAACATCATTCATAATTGTGGGGCGGGTGTGCCTCTCACCCAGACACCTCATACTTGGAAATGTTTCATCAGCCTATAAGTGTCCCACTGTTGGACACAGGTCTCCTACATGGATAACATCACATGGAGAGGTTGGGACCATAAATAGTGTTGACCACGACTCGAGTTCGTTATTTCCTAATTTAGAGACTGGACTCATTTTGGCAGTAATGCAAAAAGACTCGCCTCATGGAACTAAGCCTTTATCATTATAGTAATAATAATAAACTTTCCTACACTCACACCAATTATCTAGCCCAAGAGAAGCTTCATTATGAAACTCATTAAATGGTTACTAGACAACGGATAAACATACTTAAAATACTTAAATACATACTAATTATACTAAGGAAACACCCAGACCCGGGACAATTTAGAAAAACAATATTTCTAAATTGACCCGACCGGGAATCGAACCCGGGACCTCAGAGATGGCGACACCATGAAAACCGGCGTAAGAACCACTCGACCAAGGAGGTCATCAATATGGAATGTAACTCAAGTTCTTAATAAAACCTAACCTTTTTAATTATATAATACTAATATAAAATTTGCTAAGGTGTTCCCTCTACGGGCAAGTATTTTTCCAAAAAAAATTATAGTAACTCTTCGATCATAAGATCGAAGTAGTAACTCTTTGAACTTCTTTTTTCCTCTTTGGCGCACTTATCGCGTTGGCTCGCTTGTGGAGGTGGTTGACGAACGCCTATATCAACAGTATAGATATGGTACTCACTGTTTCTAAAAAGACTCCGGCACTAGCAATGAACTCGTCTTAAGAGTCTCTATATTATTGTAAAAAGACTCGAGTTCTCGAGTCATATTGTAAGGACTCGTGAGTCTTATCCCTGACAAAAAGCCTAGAGCTCTCATTTACGAGTCCAGTCTCGAAAAATCGAGTTCAGTCCCTAAAATAGGACTTAAAGAACTCGAGTCCTGGCCAACACTAGTCATAACCCACCACGCTGGCCCCATGCGGGTTGGGTTTGTATCGACTGTCATCTTTCGATGACAACCGGGACCAACGGCTTTACATGCCTTACGAAGCACGGAGGAACTCTAGATGTTTTTAATTCGGTCGAATTGGTCTATTCGGCACTTGCCCTCTTTCTGATCTTGTCTACAATTCTCATTTCCGTACAAATTGTAGATTTTTGCCCCCTTTTCGGAGTTCCATATTTTTTAATAGTATGTCGCCCACTTTTCTCGTGTTTTTAATGAATAATCTCAGTATGTCCCCTTCATATAGTTTTGTTGAATAAGGTTGATATTTGCTTTCTTATGTACTATCAAAATCAAAAATACTATGAGGAAAACAATTAAATTTAATATTTTATTCTATAATAATTCTAGACTTAAAAAAAAACAACTTTATCACTCCGTATTTTTTTCTTGCCTTTGCGGCCATTAAAAAACACCACACTCATATTTTAATTTGTAATCATTAATCGTAATCTTAACACATAAATCGCATAAGTATCAATGTCAAATAATGACATCAATCTATTTCATGAATCCTGCCAGCGTTATCTAAAGAGAATATATTCAATGCAGAATTCTATGCAAAACTCCGTGGACCTATTATTATTACAGTTTTGTACTCGACTATTCAAATTGTGAACAAACAACGACAAATTAAATCAGTATTATAAATTTTGTACCAAAACCTAATTTATTCATATGTTTTGTAAAAAGGGGGCGAACAGCGAAAGTGGGCGACTTATGAATAAAAAGTATATGAATCAGAAAAGAGGGCAAAAATCTACAATTTGTACGGAAATGAGAATTTGTAGACAAGATCAGAAAGAGGGCAAGTGCCGAATAGACCCGCGCTAGCCGCTACGCCATCGAGCTCGTCAAATAATAATTATAATACAGTGCTTCGTTCTCGATATATATTTACCATGTAGTTTCTTGACGCTACTAGGCAACCAAACGCATATTTAGAGCAAGGTTTCTAAAAAAAAAAAAAACAATTGCTTGTCTATGTTTACTCTAGCTCCATATATTACTTCTGTCACTTGTCATTCTTAACGTTTGCGCGGCAACCGGCGCTTTCATAACGGATAATCCCGCTATTAAATTATTGTTATAAGTAAATACAAGCAGATTAAAACGTTTTTTGCCATGCCAAAACGAAAGAAGACCTTAGAAGAAAAAATGTTGAAATATAAACACAAGTTACAAAAATTGCAAGAACGACGTAATCGGCATAGTCGTAGTCGTAGTCGATCTATAATAGATTCTGATTCAGGAGAATCAGATCCTGAAGTATACACAGGTGAGCTGTATAAATGTTCTCTAAAGTTTTTTTTATAGGAAACATCATTACATACATATTATTAGGAATGAAGAATTATTAATTATTATTATTAATAATAATAATAATAACCTCAAAGTTCGAATTGCAATGTCGCCGGCAATTCTGACTACACGGGTGGTGTACGTGATGCACTGACGTGTTATTAAATGTCATGGGGTGTATACGAGATGTACACACATGATTGAATGTCAGTGAGGTATTACGACGGTAAATAACCGTTTAACTAAAATACGTCAATCGCATCTTTCAGATTTGGATTTGACGCCCAGAAAAAGGAGGGAGGAACGGTATGATCGCAGCATATGTGAAAATGTCTCTGAAAAGGAGAACATGGCACCAAATGCTAGTGCACAGGGGCAAGCTGAAGTTGATATACAGTTGGAGTTGGACCCAGACTCACAATCGGCTATCCCCAATACGGCATCAGCCGAATTTAACCATGAAGAGCCAACATTAGACATTGAAACACTGCAAGCTCTTGGAGACCCAGTTCTAGAAAAACCCAAGTTTGGCCCTAACATTAATACAGACTTAGCAAAACGCTGTAACACCATTTTAAGGAATGGCTTGGATAAAGACTCGAGGGAAACCCTTCTTAGGGATTATTTAATCCCTGAAAATTGCCAAATGTTGCAAGCACCCAGGTTGAATCCGGAAATAGTTGCTACTATCTCGGATAATATAAAAAACCGAGATATAAAAATTGAAATGGAACAGCAACAGCTGGGGCAAGGCATAACAGCCCTCAACAAAGCATTGTCTCTGTTAGTTACCAACACTGGGGATAGATTAACAACTATAAAAACTTTAAGTGAAGCTTCAAAAATTTTAACGGACCTACACTGTCGTCAGACTATTAGTCGGAAAAGATTAATCACACCCATGCTGGACAAAAAGTTCATAGAAATAATAAAAGATGTGGAAAGAGATGAGTATTTGTATGGTGGTAACTTATCTGAAAAAATTATGGCAATGAAAAATGCCCAAAAAAGTGGACAAACAATAAAAAAGTCAGACAGTTTCAAGACACCTGCAAACAGGAATCCTGGGAACTACAGCAGCTCGGGAAACTACAGGGGCCCGCCTCGGTATCAAGCCCCAAAGCCTTACAATCGGAGCGGGCAGAAACGTTCAGCAACAGGTCGGAACCCTCCCTACAAGCCACCTCCTCATCATCAAATGAGGAAAACCAAACCGGAAATGAAACCGTCTGCTCAGAAATGAAGGTATGTCACGGTGGTAGATTATCCCATTTTTTAAATTGTTGGGAAAAAATTTCTAAAGATGTATCAATCATATAGCATATCAGAGGTTATTCTATACCGTTTGTAGCACCACCATTTCAAAGGTCTGCACCAAAGCCATACCAACCTAATTCAATCCTTGAAAAACATGATATGGAAACTGCTATTAAAAAGCTTCTTAAATTAGGGGCCATTACAGTGTGTGAACCTACTCCAAACCAATTTGTATCTTCAATCTTTTTGATACCAAAACCTAATGGTAACAAACGATTTATTTTAAATTTGAAAACACTAAATAAATTTGTTTTAACGCCTCATTTTAAAATGGAGGACCACAGAACAGCTGCAGCAATGATTACCCAAAATTGTTTTTTAACAAAAATTGATCTCAAAGAATCTTATTTGCTTTCAATTTAATAAATTGTATGAATTTAATTCATTACCTTATGGTCTTTCCTCAGCTCCTTACATTTTCACAAAAAATATGCGAGTAGTTGTCTCATACTTATAAGAAAAAGGGTATAAAACATAGTGTATCTTTACGATATACTCTGTCTAGGATCTGATTACCAGACATGCCTTGATAATGTCAGACAAACTGTATCAATTTTAGAATGTTTAGGGTTTGTCATCAATTTTGAAAAAAGTTCTTTGGAGCCCTCTAAGTCTTGTACCTTTCTGGGTTTTATTTTTAATACAAGAAACATGGCAATGGAATTACCAATAGAAAAAAGACAACACATTAAAAAAGCAGTTGATAAATTCCTTAAACTTTCCCATTGTGTAATTCGAGATCTAGCTCAGTTAATAGGCATGTTGGTTTCAGCCTGCCCTGCTATTCAGTATGGGTGGGTATACACTAAATACTTAGAACGACACAAATACCTTTCTTTACTTAAGTATAATAATAACTATGATAGTATTATGAACTTACACCCAGATACAAAGACAGATCTCAAATGGTGGGCAAACAACATATTGTTAGCATCTCAAATCACAAATCAATTCAAACTCATAACTTTGATCTTGAAATTTATACTGATGCATCTCGCACTGGCTGGAGTGATGTCTGTAATAAAAATCATATTAATGGGGCATGGAAAAAAAATGAACTTAAATTTCATATTAACTATTTAGAATTGTTGGCCATTTTCTTAGCATTAAAAACATTTGTTAAGGACAAAAATGAGCTATATATTTTATTAAGAGTAGATAACAAAACTGCGATTTCTTACATTAACCGTATGGGTGGAATCCAGTTTCCACATCTGAATAACCTTGCTAGAAGTATTTGGGAATGGTGTGAGGAAAGAAAGTTAGAACTCGTTGCATCCTATATAAAATCTTCAGAAAACGTAGAAGCTGATATAGAATCACGGAAAACCACTATAGATACTGAGTGGGAATTAAATAATAAAGTTTTTCTTGATATAAAAAACACATTTGGTATGCCAGACATAGACCTTTTTGCGTCTCGTGTCAACGCTAAATGTCCTACTTATATATCTTGGAAACCGGACCCAGATGCATCAATATTGATGCATTCACTGTTAGATGGTGTAATTTTTTTTTTTATGCATTCCCACCATTCAGTTTAATTTTAAAAAGTTTACAAAAAATAAAACATGAACAAGCTAAATGGATCATGGCCATGCCATACTGGCCCTCGCAGCCATGGTTCCCTATAATGCAGGAAATGCTTAAATCCGAGCTATTATTCTTTGGCCCCGATAAAGATCTTCTATTTCTCTCCTTACAGAACCAGCCATCCCTTACACCATCAACTTATCCTGGTGGCCGGAATCTTTTCCGGCAAGCTATGAAAAGACAATCAGTCCCTACAATATCATTAGACAGTATGCTAGCTTCAATTTCAAGCAATACTTTAAAACAGTATGAGGTAACATTTAAAAGTTGGTGGAATTTTTGTCAAGATAATGAAATTGATCCTCTGTGTGCCTCGGTCCCAAAAGTAATGCATTTTTTGTCAATTCAATTTAGTAAAGGGGCTTCTTATGGAACACTTAATTCTCATAAATCTACACTCTCATTATTAATAGGATCTCGTATAGGAAGCGATGAACGCATTAAAAGGTTACTTAAAGGTTTTTATAAAATAAAACCCCCAAAACCAAAGTATTCCTTTTCTTGGGACCCATCTATTGTATTAAATACCTTTGAGGTTTTAACTAAAAAATTAGTTACCTTACTGGCTTTATGCACTGCACAAAGAGTACAAACTCTTTCGTTAATTAAAATTAAAAATATATTATGTAGAGAATCAGGTTATTATATTAACATTACAGACTTAATAAAAACATCTGCTCCAGACCGTTCTCAACCAACATTGAGTTTACCCTTTTTTAATGAATCTGAGATTTGCCCCTCAATAACTTTACAATATTATATTAACTATACCAAGGATATTAAAGGCACTGTAGAAAATGTATTAATCACAACTAAAAGACTTTATAAGGCAGCTACAACCTCGACGATAAGCAAATGGATAAAAAATACATTGTCAGAATCAGGTATTGATACATCTATTTTTCCAAGCCATTCTACTCGCCACGCGTCAACATCCATGGCTAAGATGAAAGACGTATCAATAGAAACTATAAGAAGTACAGCAGGTTGGACAAATTCTTCCCAAACCTTCGCCAAATATTATAATAGACCTATCATGAGTGATACTAATACTTTTGCAAATTCAATTTTGTCGTGAAGATAAATGTAGCATAATGTTACCATTCTTTCACTATCTTTTAAAAAATTACTTAAGTTTGTAATAATAATGTTGATCATGATTATTTATATTACTTTAAGGAAGAAAGTTACCTCTCTCTTTTATTATATTGTTTTTGTTGAATAATTATGGAAAATAAGTATATTTTTTGTTGGGAAATAAAAACTGATTATTATGTTTAAATTCTGTTTAATTGCAGCTTACCATAACCAGAGATTGTGTAATTGATACATAAGGTTTTATCACAAACTACCTGGTGCATACTCTAAACATCTACATGGTAAATATATATCGAGAACGAAGCACTGTAATATAATATTTGATCAAACAAACTTACCTTAAGTGATGTTCGATCATTATTATATGAAGTGCTTCGTTCGAAGATATATACCCACCCAACCCAAGTATGAAAGGCTGCAGCTTTCATTTTTTATCCCTGGGATTTTGTGATACAGCAACAGGACTCTGAAGGAATGACAAGTGACAGAAGTAATCTATGGAGCTAGAGTAAACATAGACAAGCAATTGTTTTTTTTTTTTAGAAACCTTGCTCTAAACATGCGTTTGGTTGCCTAGTAGCGTCAAGAAACTACATGGTAAATATATATCTTCGAACGAAGCACTTCATATAATAATGATCGAACATCACTTAAGGTAAGTTTGTTTGATCAAATATAATATGTAATTTAAATTAAATACAATAATTAAATTTTCTTACTTTGACTATAATTTGATTTTAATTTAAATGTATAATTAATGATATGTGCATGCTGTTTGTAATGGCTGAATATTCAGATTTTATATCTTTTGCTACGCACATCTAACGCAAATAAATGATATTTCTATTTCTATTTCGGATAAATCAAGTAGAGTACTTGAAAATGTACTCTACTAGATAATAAGTGGTGTACTCCCCGCAAAGATCTCCAAAAAATCCGAAAAACACCCTGGACCACCGGTTATCGGACCACTTGACACATGAGTGCACGTAATGAAATTAAGCCATGTATTACAAACGCATAGTACATAGTTTGATTCATCGACTCACTGCACTCATACATACACACGTGTGTATAAAGCAACGCTTATGTGACGTTAAGTACATAGATCAGTTACTGAACATCGCACATTTCTAGACCACTTTCTTAGATTGAAGCCTGCTGAAGCCTGGTTGAAACCTTTTAAGATAGCGATCAGCTGATTTTGAGCGCTTTTATATGGTGTCATCAGAGAACAAAAAAGGTTTTTGAGCATTATGCGGCTAAACGGAAAAATTAAAGAATGGTAAGAGAAAGAAAGAAGTAGCAAATAGATACCAAAGGATTAGTCAGATGCAATGTGGACAGCAGAAGTAGTCGACTGCCATAGTCCCCGTTTGACCAAATTTTAAAAGCACATGTACATGTGATAAGGTGGTGAGCCCATCGCCGGCTCTATGCTGTTGGATGCAGTCTTTAGTCCGATAGTCGCCTTTTACGACATTCAAATGAAGAGGGAGTTGGTAGTATTCTTTTAACGACCCGCTACACGACACGGCTAAAGTATGTACCTATGTGTGTTTTATGAAAATACTTTTTATTGACAACACAACACAACAAAGCGCCGCACATTCAGCCGCCCCCAAGTGAGACAGGTCTAAGAGTAGGCCACGTCAGCTCTTATAGTTAAACCCGAGCCAAATTGCGTACATAATTACGGCAGTTAAGCTGAGGTATAACCGTTAATGAAACTGAAAACGGTTTCAACTTTTAAATGCGATCATAAATGCAAGCTGTTTCTCAATTTTCGTAATCCGCCATGATTTTTGTGAGCGCGCGCTGTTTGAGCGATCACTGTGCCATAGACTTGGTACGTAACGCGAATAGACATCGCCTAATGTGATGCAGTAAGAACTGTCAGGGCTGTCAGTCAGTGTTCCTTCAAGCTTTTATCTTTCAAAAATCTGAATAGTTTTAATGTTTGCGAATTCTTTTTACATATTTTATAGCATACTTTGTTCATAAATTATCATTATAAAAAATCCTTTAATGATTAAAAACTTAGCTTGAGTTAAGTACATATATCGATATGTTTTTTTTAATATTTAAATGTTTCATTTAATATTGTAAATCTATGACGAGTTGCTTTAACATACTCTTCTACCACCTGCAATATACCTAAGGGTATTTATTACTTGACGGTCAGTGAAAGGGCCAAAGCAATCATTGGAGGTTACATATGGGAGCCTCAGAAGAATTTGGCGGTTTAAGTTACTCGCGTCCGTAGGTTTACCCTTGAGACCCTACACGTGACCCCTGGGTGGTGCTAAATGAGTGACACTCACTGAGTGGTAGGGCCACGCTGCACGCATTGGGCCGGCTCGCCCGGGGTAATACCACCCTCTCACCAATATCCGGCGTGAAATAATGGCACTTGGTGCTGTTGTGTTTCGTCCGACCAGTGAGGGTTCCGGAGGCCCCTCCCCCCCCACTCTTCCGTATTCCTATTCCTTCCTTAAACCTATTCCTCCCTTACAATAACCTATCCCTTAAAGGCCGGCAACGCGTCTGCGATTCCTCTGGTTTTGCGGGTGTCCATGGGCGGCGGTGATTACTCTCCATCAGGTAACCCGCCTGCTCGTTTGCCTCCCTCTTTAATAAAAAAAAATAATATGTAACTAAAGCTTAGAAGGAGTTTTATGACATTTGAGTAGGCACTCCGTTTGGTTACCATTCGAATTACATTTTATAAAGGTCGCTTTGGAATTTTGTATCATAAATGGTAACCGGTTTTTTTTTTCGCTAGACTTTTGACGTTTGTGGCAACTTATTTTGTCTCTCTTCTTTCAATGTTTATGGCCCATTTGAATAAATAGGACAACTATATGATTCTCATTTGGACTCCTTCTATGTTTTAGTTATTCTTCTATGATGGGAGCACTACACCAGAAACTCTTTACTTTCTGGTAATATCTGTATCTGTATCGATAGCTAGCAAGTCAGAGTTAAAACAAGACCTAACAGCAACCGCCAACCAAACAAAAGGTCCCAGACCACAAAGGAGGTTAAAAAATCAATGTTTCGAAACAGGTTGATTTTTTTTTTCAACTGTTAATGTGGCAATTAAAAACAAAAAATTAAATGTTACCTTATTATCTACGAACTATTTTAAATATTGCTGTCGCTCTCGTATTAGCCTTACATGATACTTAAGAAAATGCCAAACCTTACAATTGGACGCTGTTTGAATCATCTTTTATAAATGCAAGAGGCAAATGATGATGATTTTGAATAAAATTAAGTACCTACAGATGTTTTGCCATTTATAGCTGTTTACATATTTGTAAGTCTATAGCTAGGATCTGTTTGGTATCTCTTGACGCGCGGACGAGATGGTCCTAATAAGAGTAATTGCAGTTTGCGGGTATTCTAAACGATAATGGATGGCAATTTAACGTTATTAATCGCTTAGAAACGCAAGTGCGAAAACATAAATTAACACTTACCACAAAAGGAATTGGAAAGAAAATGCCACAGATGTATAACTTTTACTTGAAATTTATTGCATCGTCGCAAACTTGCCTCATAAAATTTAAATGACGAAATAGGTAGGTAGCTATTTTATAAATAAAACATTGGTACACTAAACCGTGTCGGGTAGCGGTGAAAGAATACTACCACCCCCTCTCTTCCCTTGGGTGTCGAAAAAGGCGACTAGCAGACTAAAGACTGCATATACATCCAACAGCATAGAGCGGGAATTGGCTTACCACCTGTCACTCTGAGCACATGTGCAACGCTTTTTCATGAAAAGTGGACTATGGTAGAGGACTGCTTTTGCTGTCCTCATTGCCTAGTCTCTGACTAACCCTTCGGGGATAATAGTCGTAATTATATGTATTTATGTATTTAATAAACCAACTTGGTTGGTACAGTTCGAGCCTCATCACATTTACTGCCTTCCGATCATCTCGAAAACATAGTTTGGACATTTGGGTGGTAATGTGCCTTGGGACAGAGTCTCTCCTCTACATTTTTTTCAAATTCTTTTTTCATTACGAGGATCTTCTTCTCCTCATGGTAAGTAAGTAAGATAAGGTCTTAAGTCCTAACTCTTAACTGTCTTATCTGTTTTGGGGGTGTTTAGGTACACCGCTCCGCCTAGAATCGTGTCTTGCCCAATCCACTTACCTGTTCCCACAACTTTTGTGCGCTGTCCCATCTCTGCGTCAACAAACAGAGCTCTTGAAATTTTTTTAACACATAAATCTTGGCTCTCCAACAAAAGTTAGACAGCAAATTGTGGCAAGAGTCGAATTTTCTTTTACATTTGATAAGCCGAAACAGCGTTGCGACTCGGAAACTTTTATTCGATGATCAATCACCCGGCCAAATTGTTTTATTTAAGATACCCACCTAGTGCCCAAGGTACACGATACTCGAACACGCCCCGAAACGGCAAAGTTTGGATGAGATTGTATTGGCTACTCCCCAAGTTTTTGCTGAACAGAGTGGAATCATTTTCTTTGGTACTGCACAGATGAAGTATTCATTATGTTTCGCAATATTGAGTAGTCTTGAAATGGTCAAGTGCGTAATTCAAGTAGAAAGTGAGTAAATGCGTAATTAAAATCAAATGCGTAAATTAATTTGTAAAATGTTTTTATGACTATTTAGTACCTTTTTATAAGTAAATAACACACCAATTATCTAGCACCAAGATAAGCTTCTTTTAAAACTCGTTTAAATGGTTAGCCAATAGAAATGGCTAAACATGCATAAATATTAAAAATACCCAGACTCGAAATCAACACGACGTATCAAATTTTATTCAAATTTAATTTAAAATAATATAGAAAAACAGTTTTTCGAAATTGACTCGACTTGCACGAATATAATTGTGAAAAAGTACCTACCATTTAACATAAAACACACAGCAAATATTTAAAATGAAATCGTTAAAAGCAATGGCGCTCTAAATTCCAAGAAGCGAGTTCCTTGGTCTCTCAATATTTAATTAGCTAATTAACGACGTCAAGACGCGGAGCTGATTAACCACGTCAAGATGTAGACGTTTCTAAAAAGAATTTTAAAAGTAACTAACTATTTGTCTCCAACACCTACTATACCCAAAATCGTCTAAAACTTAGCATTGACTGTAATTATACACCCTTAATTTCGTTTTAATAAAATGAAATGATGAATAGAGAGCGTTTGGTAATACAGTAATGAATGTATGGAACCGCTTTTTTTCGCACTTTATTAGTCGCTCCCTTACAAATAGTTGTTAATTGTACCTCAAATGTGATTTTTGCGTAAAATGCACATTTTTGCATTTTGTAGTAATTTTGCAGTTGTATTTATCGTTTTTATCGAAATAGGATAATAAATTCATTATAAAATCTTTATTCCTCGTGAAGTAACAATTATTCTGGTATAAATTTTGCTCAATAATATTATCGTAGGTAGGAGAAATTCACAGTTAACTTTATGCGATTTTCGAAGTTTTTTGGTTTAGAATAAGATTTTTTTTATAAAAAATCAATGATATCTAAATATTCCGAGACCGCTACGCGCTATACGACTTTATAAGAGATAACATTCTAACTTTTTTATTTCATTTGTTTAGAACAGTAGTTCAATCTAGGAGCTCAAAAAAGTGCCTTTGCGCATTTTATGAAAATCTCTTTCTGCAATTTTGGATTTAATTAAAAAGTTAAGCAAAATTTACAAAAGGCGAGGCCGTTACGCACTATGCCAATAGCTATTTTACACTATTCAATAAGTCAACACTGTTAATGTATTTTTGTTTCTGAGAACGAGATTGGCCATTTTTAGCAAAAATCACAGTCGAGATGTAATGGGCCTCCTATTAAGATGGCCCAGTTGCAGAGTAATACTCGTACATGGGTCCATATTGAGTTGCATAAAATAAAGAGGCATATTTTAAGACTGCATAACGTTTTTTTGCATACTCTTCGTTTCGCATAACGTTTATTCAGAATAAATCATTAGGCATACTTTATTTCCCCATAACTTCTTTTATAATAATGATAATCAGCATCAAATGTTCATGCATAAATATTTTTAGAATAACGATTACTAATCATAACATTTATTGGCATCTCACCCTATGGCATACAGATTACAAGTCATGTCAGATTATCGTATGTTATTTTTTCAAAATCCTTATTTTTTGAAATCCCACTCAACGTGTGGCCGAAGCTATTAATGCTAGTTCATTCATTTTTCAGAAACACGCTTCCAATACTATAAAAATACAACATTTCAAATAATTGAAATCCATAATATTATAATCATCGAACAACTTGTAATGGTAGTAACGTTTAAAGCATGCAAGCAGGCATGCATGCATCATGCAAGCAAGCATGCAGCATGCAAGCAAGCATGCATCATGCAAGCTAGCATGCAGCATGCAAGCAAGAATGCAGCAAGCATGCAGCATGCAACCAAGCATGCAGCATCATCCAAGCACGCAGCATGCAGCAGGCATGGTTTCTGTCACGGCTCCGGCGCTGCGAGGCTCCGGCGGTCCCACGCGAGCTTAAATTACACTCTAGCGTAGGGCAGACAAGTCTACGTGGAGTCGGTTTTGCCGCGATTCGTTTCTATCACTGACTTTATAGCACAACCTTACCGAAAACACAAAGTATTAATTTTTTAAGATATTTTCGAACAATTGAAATTGTCGGTCTCCTTCACCAGGCTGATGATGTCCTGGACATCATCAGCCTGGTGAAGGTAATGTAATATTATGAGAACAAGCCCAGGAAAGTTTCGAATTTATGATAGGTTATCCAAATAAAGACTACATAATATGATGTACCTGACTGGTTAGAAATTTAACACAATCGCTACGCCGCGATTCGCGATTGTCTTAAATTTCTAACCTATCACGTGACCTACAGGAGTAGAGCAGCTAGTATTTCTGTTGTCTAATAAAAATATAAAAATAACCTTAAAATTTAAGACAATCGCTACGCTGCGCTTCATTCATTATGCGTTTCGTATTTTATGTTAAATAACATTTAGACGTATAGCAATTATGTTATTTACATTTATGCTGATTAAAGTTATGGTAAAGACGATTATGCTAATATAAAATTATGCCAATGAAATCATTATGGGTTTACAACACTCTGCTTATCGTAATTTATGCGAAAAAACTTTATGCTGAAACTGTTATGCCAAACTGCATTATGACGAAAGAGATTATGCAACCGAAAGAGCTCCCCTCGTACATACAGGGTGTTTCTTGTAAGGTGTCAAGCCGATGCGTGGTGATAGGGGACTACTTATTTAACCCCAATGTATGTTCAACCATTTTTGGTAGTTTTCGAGCAATTAATGTTTTATATTTTAGCGTTTAATTAATGCTTAAATATACTTAAGTAAATAAAAAAAAATTAAAAAAAAATCTTTTTTTTTTTTTTAAGTATTTTATTACGACATCAGTTTAAATATTTTTTTGTAACTTGTATTGATATGAGGAAGATGATTACTTAATTATAAAGAAAAAAGTGTATAGAAATGTCTACGCAAAAAAAAAGATACTTAAAAATAAATAAAGTCATTCGGCATAAAATATTTAGAATAGCTCGAAATCTATAAAAAATTGCTTAACATACATGGGGGTTCAATAGATAGGTATAGTAGTTCCCTATCACCGCACCAAGGCTTGATACCTTACAAGAAACATCCTGTACCTATATCTTAATAAGTCCCTGTTGTCGTCATAAGAAGACAGTCGACGAATGTGCTGTTATCCATGTGGTAAGGCGGTGTGCGGCAGTGGGACGTTTATAGGCTGATGATGACGATTGTACAATTTGCTACAATCTGAAGTTTATCTTTAAGAGGTTTACGCATTTCTGTTTCCCATACAAACTTCCAAGTCATAATTTTTAAAAACCATTAAACTAATTTAAATGAAACTTTGCATACTAAAGAAACATACAGAGATCTAAATAGTTTGTTGAAAACATTTAAAAAAAAATTTTACTTGGAAGTTTGTATAGGAATCCGATATGCGTAAACCCTCTTAAGGGGATCCTGCACAAAATTGTGAAAATTTACGTATTTTTAAGTCACTGGTACTATGCGTTGAATTAGTTAAATAAATAGATTAAAAGAACTTGTGTAAGTTAGCCTAATCATTGCACAAGGTCATGGCCTTGTTGAAATTTGAAACAAATTCTTTAAACAATTACAAACAATACATAAATCTAATGACTCCTATAAACATTTTTTTTCGACAACTTTCTTAATTTTACGCATGAAACAATAATTCTTACATGAAAATATTTGTATTGATATTCCGCAGGTCTTTTAAAAGTAAATTTTAATTTATAACACAAGCGCGTGATGGTTTTGCACATTTCGCAGAATAAAAACATTGCTCTAATTAAATTACTAGGTCTAAAACTTCAAAGCAGAATTGTTCTAATTTTAAATATCATTATGATTGATTTTGCTTTGAAGTTCAATAGGAGACTTAAGTCAGTTTCTGCGATCGCGCGGCACCCCCTTAAAATACATTAGTTGTCACTGGAAGCCTACATTTTGAAAGCCATAACATCTTATTATAATAAAATAAAATAATTAGTCAAATGCATGTTATATCGATAATTAATACGTATTTCCAGGTGAAAAGTGATTTCTTTGGTTTTATTTGTATTTCCTGAGTTGTAACAGTACCTTAGCACACATAAAGGCATATTTTAATAAAATAGAACACAGAATGCACACGTATTGTTGCGTCTAGCGCCTGCCACAGACTAATATAGTTGGAGCGAGCTGGCTCTAACGCGTGTTACAAACAATCTGCTTGAGACGTCTTCTCTAGTACGTCGTACATTATAACTCAATGTGGCTGATTCACATGTCATACACGTGAACGGGTGCCGCCTATGGAAGCTGGTCTGCCCTTGCAATCTTATTTTTATTGGTAGTAGTAATAATCTTTTATTTTCTTGTTTCTAAGATAACTTAGTTAAATTGAGCAATACCTGTTTTTTTCATTAGACATTATTTTGTGTGTGTTGTGTTGTCTTGTAATCGTATTAAATGTTTTTTTTATGTTGTAATGGTAAATGTTCTTCTATGATATGATGTCCTTCTATGATTCTTCCATTTTTATTGTTGCTGTAAAAGAAAGGGAGAAACGAAATGGCCTTGCTGTTTGTTGCCGGTTCTTCTCAGTACAAAGCTCCCTCCCCATACTTAGGACTTACGAACCGATGGCATAGCGACATCATAAGTGCTCAATTATTGTGGCCTACATTGAATAAATGATATTGAAATATTGAAATATATGTGAACGGAGGCCACTAAACGAGCAGCGTTTTCTTATAATGGTCTCCCGTGTCAGCACCAGAAAGTGTCTACGTTCGCGCAGCGCTAAGACTCTCTCTTTTAAACGAAACTCGTTACGAGTATTACGTTCCGAATGAGAATCGCCGCTGATTCCGTACCGGAAAGTTGGACAGTGGCCAATACAAATTCTTAGTTCGCCAGCTACTTTACGGCGTCTCCGTTTGACAGTGAAATAGTGGGTACTTTTATGCCGTACGTTTACACTGCGGCCTGCGTATATCACCAAGTGTTTGTACGGTTTGCATATGCGTTTGTGTACCTCTATGCAGACACTGTGGTATAGGATCCTGCTTAATGTCTGACTTTATGGCGTCCACCCTTTTACCTATTTTTGCTGGCAAGCAGAATGCTTTACATTGCTGTTCCGTTATGAAGAGATCCAGTAGAATTACAAGACACATAAGAACTGAAGCTTCTGGTCGGCAATGCGTATGCCCGTTAGCCGTAAAAGTAGCTTTAGTTCAGGTCTAAAGTTCAGCTGGGTCTTCTTGGCGGGAAAGTGAAGCGTCATGTCTACAATTTTATTTTATTTTCTATAATTTGTGTTTTGTCGAATATTAATGTGAAATAATGGTGGATTATTTACTGTTGAGTGTTCGTGAACGTGCATGAGTGTTGGCAAATAAAATAAAACAGTGCAACATCACATTTCAAATTCTCTCAAGAAGTTCGCGTGAGATCTCAATAAAGCTTTATTGAGTCTCGAGTGTCGATTGGTTTGAGGGAATATCATTTACCATTACACGTTCATTATCACTAATTATAATCTACTTAATGAAAAAAAATTATTATATCTTACTTGACACTGGCTAAATGTGCTGATCGCACGAAGCCATAATTTAAGAAAAAAAAAGGTGCAGCTTTTCAGCCAGTTACCAGTCACTACGTCATCGGTTCGTAGGTCTGCGGCGGGTAAATATTACAATGAGAAGAACCGGTAAAAATCTCAGCAAAGCTATTTCTTTCCTTTCTTTCGTATACAGCGTCTTATACAACCAATTTTTATCAGTACAATCACTTTAGATAGTATCTACTCATCATTTTGCACATCTTTTCATATGAGATCAACTATAAAATCATGAAAAAATAACTACTTTTCCATATGATTCAATCGGGTTTGGTAGGTATAAAATAATTAAAGAACAGCTGTTTATTTGATGAGATTGTTTGGTTAGTTAGTTCATTTAGAAATATTAATAGTTACTACACAGACAATAATTGTTTTTTATTTTTTTTTATACAAGCCCGGCAAATGACCCCACTCCACCTGATGTTAAGTGGAAATGAGGTCTAGGCGCGAGGACAACTGGTGCAGCGTAAGAGACGTAGCATCAGTCATCCTCACTCTGCCGGCCCACAAAGTGCTTCTTCACGCCTCGTTTGAAGGACCCTATGTCATAGGTAGGAGGGAATACGTGTGCTGGTAGACTATTCCATCTTTTGGAAGTGCGGCAAAGAAACGAGTCACCAAATTTCTTTGTGCGAGATGGAATGTTAGAGACTGTAAATTGGTGACTCCGCAGAGCAGCACGCGTACTCCTATGGAGGAAGGGAGAAGGAGGGATGAGGTCAAAGAGTTCTTCAGAGCACTCGCCATGGTATAAACGGTAAAAGACGCTGAGTGACGCAATATCTCTACGCAATTGCAAAGGCTCGAGAGTTTTAGTGACCTCTGCATTGCCGATAATGCGCACAGCGCGGCGCTGCAATCTGTCCAAGGCATCGAGAAGGTACTTTGCGGAGCCGTCCCAAAGGTGAGAGCAATACTCCACGCAAGACCGCACCTGTGTCTTGTATAATAGACACAACGATTTATTTATATAATTTAATTACGACTTTAGCACAAAACAGTTTAATAAATGCAAACTAGTATTTAACCAGCGATATATACGTTACACTAGATAGGCCCTTCCGAACACGCACTATGTTCCACTCATCTGCTGCACCTTGCTTTAGTGTGGCTTTGACATTCGCGCGTGCGGAGCGGCGAAAATAATTTTTTATTTCTTTTCAAAGTGTACACCTGAACGTTTACTACAATTCAGTAAGTGAAATTGTTTTTCAAGTCATTATTATGTAGTTATATCGTATTAGAATAGAAAAGATATTTTTTCAATTAATGTTATTGACAATCTATATTATATAATTTAATTTCTATTGTGTCTGATATAACGAAGCTGAGCTCATAGGTTTTTATAAAAACAATAATCGCAAAAGATAAGATACTGATAGACATGCTCATTACTAGCACGAAAGCATGCCACTATTGAGAAATTGCTACTTTTAGTATGTGTGTCAAAGCGTTGCTAGTAATTAGCATGCTTATTACTTATACGCTTGTAATAAGCATGCTAATAAGCATACTTATTTAGTAGCATGTCTATCAGTACCTTTAGTCCAAATCGCCGGCTACCTCAGACCGTAACGAAGTCTCATACAAAAGCTGTAATTTAAAATAAGACGTCTTTCTGCAATTTGTCAAACAGATAACAGGTACGTGAGCTATCTTTAGAGACTTCGTCTGTCTGAGTAATTACCGGAGCCACTTTTTGCATTAAACATTTAAATGTATATTAATAGAAATTAGAAGGCTCTTTCGTACTTCCCCTGTGAGGTTTTTTTCAATTCATACACACATAATACATTTAATTACGACTATTATCCCAAATAGGTTATTCAGATTCTACCGTAATTTACTTTTCACCAAATAGAGACTGCACATGTGCTCAGCGTGACAGATGGTGTACCCATCGCTGCTCTATGCTACTGGAAGTATGTGCAGTCTTTAGTCAGTTTTCGCCTTTTACGACACCCAAGGGAAGAGGGGAGTGGTAGTATTCTTTCACCGCTAAGAGACACGGTTTTAAATTCAAGTAGATACATACTTCAAAACCTTATTTTAAGAAGAAGAAGAACAAACATAGCTGGACTGCTTTGGCTGTCCTCATTGCCTAGTCTCTGACTAACCCTTAAAAACCTCAAAAAACTAACTAACTAACTAAACTTACTCTTAATTTAAAAAACCTCACAGGGGAAGTACGAAAGAGCCTTTAAACATCTGTTATTATACATTGAAACATTGTACACAGCTCTATATAGTGGCAGCCCATCGATAGAACACTACCAACCCATCTCTTCCCTTGCGTGTCGTAAAATCCGATTAAGGTACCTACTAAAGACTGCACATACATCCAACATACACATAGTAGTGATGAGATCACCACCTATCACGCTGAGCACGTGTGCAGTTGTTATTTGCTGAGTCGTGGACTGCGGCAGTGGACAGCTCCTGCGATCTTCATTGCCTAGTCTCTCTGACCAAACTGCGGTCTTCATAGCCTAGTCTCTCTGACTAAACTGCGGTCTTCATTGCCTAGTCTCTCTGACTAAACTGCAGTCTTCATAGCCTAGTCTCTCTGACTTAACTGCGGTCTGCATTGCCTAGTCTCTCTGACTAAACTGCGGTCATCATAGCCTAGTCTCTCTAATTAAAGTGCGGTCTTCATAGCCTAGTCTCTCTGACTAAACTGCGGTCTTCATAGCCTAGTCTCTCTGACTAAACTGCGGTCTTCATAGCCTAGTCTCTCTGACTAAAGTTCGATCTTCATTGCCTAGTCTCTCTGACTAAACTGCGGTCTGCATAGCCTAGTCTCTCTGACTAAATTGCGGTCTTCATTGCCTAGTCTCTCTGACTAAACTGAGGTCTTCATTGCCTAGTCTCTCTGACTAAACTGCGGTCATCATTGCCTAGTCTCTCTGACTAAACTGCGGTCTTCATTGCTTAGTCTCTCTGACTAAACTGCGGTCTTTATTGCCTAGTCTATCTGACTAAACTGCGGTCTGCATAGCCTAGTCTCTCTGACTAAACTGCGGTCTTCATTGCCTAGTCTCTCTGCTTAAACTGCGGTCTTCATTGCCTAGTCTCTCTGACGAAACTGCGCACTTCATTGCGTAGTCTCTCTGATTAAACTGCGGTCTTCATTGCCTAGTCTCTCTGACTGAACTGCGGTCTTCATTGCCTAGTCTCTATGACTAAACTGCGGTGTTCATTGCCTAGTCTGTCTGACTAAACTGCGGTCTTCATAGCCTAGTCTCTCGGACTAAACTGCGGTCTTCATTGCCTAGTCTCTCTGACTAAACTGTGGTCTTCATAGCCTAGTCTCTCTGACTAAACTGCGGTCTTCATAACCTAGTCTCTCTGACTAAACTTTTGTGGATGATAGTCGTGAATCTATACCGGGTGGAAAAAAAAGACCGTGGTTGGAGGAAAAGTACCCTTAATATTGATGAGAGCAAATTTTACTGAAAGGAAACATTCCTTTATTTTCAAAAATAATTAAATCTGCATTTAGATTTTTGAAAAATCACCTGCTTTAGCCGGGAATCGAAACGGTGAAATGTGAAAAAAAAACAGAATTAATTAAACAGTTAATTCATTCGAAGAATCGTCTGTGCATACGTGAAAGTGGGTTTCGTTTTGAGCAAATTCATAAGTTAAGTGAACTTTTTTTTTGAAAATAATATTAAGTAAGGTGTACAATAAAAAAAATCTTTTTCTTGGTCTTTCTTTAATTTAAGATACAAAATAAAAGAAATTGATCCTTATGAATTACTCTTTCGGTTGGTACCATAAAATACAGGATGTTTTTTTTTACATTTCACCAGTTATATTCCCAGCTTGAGGAGCTCGATGGCGCAGCGGCTAGCGCGTTCGGCTTGCGATCTTGCTCGCTAAGCCTCTTCCTCAATGCCGGGTCACTGGATGGGTGACCAAATTAATAAAAAAACATCTCGAGCTCCTTCGTGCTTCGGAAGGCACGTTAAGCCGTTGGTCCCGGTTGTTGTCGTAAGATGACAGTTGTTAAAACCCACCCAAAAACCCGCATTGGGCCAGCGTGGTGGGTTATGGCCCAATATCCCCATGTGTGCTATTGTCCACGTGGGAGGCCTGTGCCCAGTAGTGGGACGCTAATAGGCTGATGATGATGATGATGATGATTCCCGGCTCAAGCAGGTGATTTTTCAAAAATATTTTAATGCAGGTTTAATTATTTTTGAAAACATAAGAACTTTGTTTTTCAGTAAAGTTTGCCATCATCAATATTAAGGGTACTATTCCGCCAACCACGGTCTTTTTTTTCATTCTGTATAATATGTATGTAAAGAGATGACAGCAGGCTCTCTAGAGCAGAATCTTTCTATTTCCTCTAAAAAATATCGGCACGTAACTCATTACTCGCACCTGCTGAATCTAGGATGAGCTGGAAATCAAAACAAAATTCCGATTGTGTAGGGCGTCGGCGGCGACGGCGGCGTCGCGTTTACAGCGCGGGGGCTATGAATAAATTGGCGAGTTCGTTACCACGAGGATTGACTACTTGGTAAGGAATGAGCCGCCCCGGGTGCCATGCAAATTATTTTATAGACTGACACCGCGGCTGGAAGTCGTGCCTCAGCAGCGGTGCATTATTGAACGTCTATTTTGCAGCGGGAGTGAAAAGCGATATAAGATACATTGGGTGTAGAATAAAAAAGGCAATCATGCTAAACTTACGACTATTATTCAAACTCCAACTCAAAAGATATTTATTCAATAAACTCAATTAATATGTACTTTGAATCGTCCAAATCTTTTTTTAACCTACCACCCATTCATGACGTAATTTTTTTACTGTGTCAAAAAACGGGCGCAACAAACCACAGCGCATAGAAGCAACGACATTTACAAAAAACAAGTATATCGTTAGTAAAGGCGACTCCATTACGACTATTAAGAATACTACCACCCTTTCGGCACTGGTAAAATTAGTCATCACGCAGATAGGTGCTCAAAAACAGTTCGCACAGGCACAAGAAAAGAATCACATTCGAAATAATGGTGCAAAGCTGCCGATGTCCCAGGCGGTTGAAGAAAACTGAATCGATCACCTACTCAGGTGGACGCGCTGAGCAGCCAGTCTGCGAGGCGGTTAATGATTACTGGCCTTGGCCTGAGCATGAGCTCAGGCGAAAAATAGTTCTGCGGCATCAGCTCCTGAACTGGACATCCACATCAGTCATAAGTATTGATGTCGATAGTTTCTTTCGCGTTTTAGCCCTCGCTACTCGCTGCTCTCGCGTTAGCCGTGGTGTGTGGTGGTTGGTGCCTGGTGACCTCTCTTCCCTGGGGTGTCGTAAAACGCGACTGACGGACTAAAGACTGCACATACGTCCAACAGCATAGAAAGGCGATGGGCTGACAACCTGTCTCGCTGAGCACATGTGCAGTCGCTATTTGGTGAAGTGGACAATGATAGAAGACTGCTTTTGCTGTCCTCATTGCCTAGTCTATTCCAAAAGGGTTAGTGAGAGATTGCTTGCTCTTTGCTTTTATATATGCAGTCTTTAGTCCGTTGGATTAGTTCACCTAGGAAACATGAGAAGCCCCCGGGTTCCATGCAAATTATTTATTTTATTTAGACTGACACCGCGGCTGGAAGTCGTACCTCAGCAGCGGTGCATTATTGAACGTCTATTTTGCAGCGGGATTGAAAAGCGATATAAGATAAGTACATTAGTATGAAAAAGGGTAATTATCATCATACATAGGTACATGTTTGGCTAGCCAGTGACTAGTCTCTCACTAACCCTTCAACAAAAATCAATTATGTAACCTAGGCCTGAGGAGCACGTTTGGCTTGCGATCTTGCCCGCTAAGCAAGTTTCGCAATGCCGGTTTGTCTGATAATATAATCTGAGTCTGTAAGTCGCGCCAGAGCAAAAGCAGTCTACTGCCATAGTTCACGTTTTACCATATACCTAACAACTGCACGTGACAGGTGGTGACTGGTGAGACCATCGCCGCTTATGAGGTTGGATTATGTGCAATCTTCAGTCTGTCAGTCGTCATATACGACACCCAAGAGCAGAGATGTTTTATTTTGTATATTAGAAGGAGGCAAACGAGCAGGCGGGTCACCTGATGGAGAGCAATCACCGCCGCCTATGGACACCCGCAAAACCAGAGGAGTCGCAAATGCGTTGCCGACCTTAAAGAAAGGAATAGGGTTAAGGAAGGAATAGGAATTGTGAAGGGGGGGTGGGGGGGTGGAAGGGGCCTCCGGAACTGTCACTGGGCGAACGAAACACAACAGCACCAAGTGCCATTATTTCACGCCGGATATTAATGAGAGGGTGGTGCTACGCCGGGCGAGCCGGCCCAATGCGTGCTGCAACGCAGCATGGCTCTACCACTCAGTCAGTGTCACTCATTTAGCACCACCCAGGGGTCACGTGTAGGGTCTCAAGGGCAAACCTACGGACGCGAGTAACTTTTACCCCAAAATGTGTATTTATCTCATTAAAATAGCTAAAGAACTCTTGTCTCAGATCTGTTTAAGAACCAACACACTCAGACTAAGACAATCTGATCAGCAAGATCAGCACTGATCGTCCCTCCAGCAAAGACTAAATATACAGCCAATACATTTGTAATACGAGCTTGCAAATCGTTTAACCTCCTACCATTCGATATTGACTTATTCTGCCCCAGCGCCTCAGCGGTAAAAAATATTGTATGTTCTAGTTTTTTCAATTATAGCAAACAGTAAAATAGATATAGTAGATAAGTATATACATAATTATTTATTTTAATGAATTACAGTAAAAATCTTAATAGACTAGTATCGCTGACATGACAACAACCTACTGTAAACGGTAATTTCGTTAATATAATATATAGTAATCTCTCTTTTATCTGTATTTTAAACTAAATTAACAATATCCACACAGCAAATTAACTAAACATTTTGTTTATATAATTATGAAGATTTGTTAATAGCATATGTTTACTTACTAACCTTAGCTAGAGATGTTATTTGTCTGTAAATCTTCCTAGAAATAAATAAATAAAAATAAATTACGACACGGCTAACGTGCCTTTCGAAGCACTCGAAGGAGCTCGAGATGTTTTTAATTTGGTCACCCATCCAGCGACCCGGCATTGCGAAAGTTGCTTAGCGAGCAAGATCGCAAGCCGAACGCGCTAGCCGCTGCGCCATTGAGCTCCCCATGGTTAGCTGTCAAAAACATACTTAGTATGTGTGTACTGTGGAGTCTATGCTATGTTAGGGCACATGCAGGTTCTACGAGGAAGTGGTATATGCATAAAACTTAATTAAAATATTATATTTTTAAAAGGAGAATGTCAAACGTACAGTTAGAGAGATCGATCTGAAGTGCCAACATGGACTTACCATGATATTTTTATATTTAAAAGTTGATTAATACGTTATATAGTTAACTAATTAGAAAAATAAATAAATGATGATATCAAGAGAAGGTTTTAATTAAAAACGCCCCCACGCCTTTTCAGTAACAATGATGCTCAATGAATTGAATTTCAACAGTGTCTATTGGTGCCGCGTTTTAAATGTTAAACATTTAAAAATTCCTCACAAAGGGTTATTACCTATTTATACTGTGTCATTATAAAAAATGAGGGACCTAACCCAACGTCATCGGGAAAAATAAAATATGTTGAATCCCCCCACTTCACTTCAGACAAGACCCAAATGCAAAAGAGACCTAAAATATTTGGGAGGTGAAGTTAAAAATTCAATTCTGATAAGGCCCTTGTCCGTCATACGGTTGAAATTTAACTGGTGTTTTGAGTGTCAGGTGTCAGATGTTGGGGGCATACGCCGATTGAAATTTTAAATCAGTAGAAATATTGGACGCTAGGTTATGTTTGTGATATTGAAATATGCATAACAAATTAAATTTTCTAATTTACTTACGGTAATTTATTATTGAAATGAAACGATTTTCGCGTTTAATAAATTATATAATAGGTAATGTAGTAACGCGAGTTAATCCGTGTGTTTCTTTTTGCATTAAATTACTAAATGTAATATCTTTTCATTAAATACTATTTTAACGATTCGGTTAATTTTAGGTTTATTAAACGCGAGTTAATCCGAAAAAGGGTTCCATTTTTTATTTTTTTTATACTAAGCCCGGCAAATGACCCCACTCCACCTGATGTTAAGTGGAAATGAGGTCCAGGCGTAAGGACAACTGGTGCAGCGTAAGAGACGTAGCATCAGTCATCCTCACTCTGCCGGCCCACAAAGTGCTTCTTCACGCCTCGTTTGAAGGACCCTATGTCATAGGTAGGAGGGAATACGTGTGCTGGTAGACTATTCCATCTTTTGGAAGTGCGGCAAAGAAACGAGTCACCAAATTTCTTTGTGCGAGATGGAATGTTAGAGACTGTAAATTGGTGATTTCGCAGAGCAGCACGCGTACTCCTATGGAGGAAGGGAGAAGGAGGGATGAGGTCAAAGAGTTCTTCAGAGCACTCGCCATGGTATAAACGGTAAAAGACGCTGAGTGACGCAATATCTCTACGCAATTGCAAAGGCTCGAGAGTTTTAGTGAGTTTTAGTGTACGTGTCAGGAACAGATCCGCAGGAAGGGAATTCCACTCCTTAGCTGTCCGAAGTGCAATCGATAAAAAACCGAAAGGTTGGCAACCTTGCGTCGATGATCAAGACTCTGCAGCTTGGATTCGACGAGTTTAGAGTCGCCAATGACCCTCTTAGCACGCTTCTCAATAGAGTCTAAAGCGGCTAACTGATACTTGGCAGATCTATCCCAGAGGTGGCAGCAGTATTCCATACAGGATCGGACTTGTGCTTGGTGAAGCTGAAGCAGCTGCCCCGGTTTAAAATACCGCCTTACCTTAGAAAGGATGCCAAGCTTTTTAGCCGCAGTTTTTTAACTGCAGGTTCTGCAATAATTAAAAAAATCACAGATTTTGCAGTCCCCGCATGAGTCGGAGCATTGAAAATGAATACAATTTACGAAAAAAACATTATTTATTTTGAATAACACATTACAAGTTAAATTAATAAGACATTTTTATTGAGATATACTTCCCTAAAATTACACAACTACATTACTTACATATCGAATTATAACATACGAATGTATAACACTGCACAACACTTCGAATAACATTTTCTTTTCTTTCACAACCTAAGTGAAATTCATTCATTAATTTCACTTATATATTAGAAATTCGAGATATTTTTGAAAAACGAACTAGCCGATTTTCAAAATTCAAACGTCGGCACGTGTCTCGACAAATTCCTCAACTCTTGGTACTACTCCCATCACGATCCTCTCAAAATCCTCGAAGCTATGGCCAAAAATACGTCTCAGGCGATTTGCATCTGATAACCATTTTCAATGGTAAAAATGCAAATCGCGAGTAACTACTAAACTCTATTGTCTATAATACAACTCTATTATTATAGAACTCTATTGTCTTACTCGACACTAAATTAAGGCAGTCAGAGTTGGTTATACACAAATTCGTTATTTTTTAATAATCTGACATTACTGTAACTATGTTACAAGTAAAACATGTTCTTCAGCTGAGACTCGAACCCAGGACTTCAATGGCTGCGCCAACCACACCACTACATAATGCAGAAATCTACCTTAATCACACACCTCTTATTTTTCAAAGCAGCGAACTACGCAAATGAGTTACAAAAGAATATGTGAGCTCCTATTCGGATCCTTTTGATATTAAAATGTTGAGGGCTTATAAATATTTAATACAATCTCATTGTAAAGACGGAGTGCTATGTAATTCATCGCAAGAACTCGTAAAGGAAATTTCTTAATATTACAATGGATGAATACGCAGCGCGGTCCGTGGGCACTTGTTCACTTTACTGTACATGTGCGGTTATTGCTTGATGGATTGGTACGATATGGTATTCTATAGGGAAGACGCAATGCTGTTTAACATAGGAAACGTTTCAAGTGAACGTATTAAAATGTATATACTTAAAGGTAGAGGATGGCCCAAACGGATTCCTGACATCCAGGTGTACCCGGTATTGCATGTTCCAATATTTTTTGTAGTTTTCGAGTTATGATTTTTTTTTAATTTTGCGAATTTTCGACTAGCCTGACTTAATTTTTTTTCGAAAATTAGGTATAATTAAGTTCTTCTTTTTTTGAAAAGATGGATAATTTCCAAAAGGGTATTTCCAGGTACGCCTAGACGTCAGGAATCCAAAAAAAATATTTAGTGTCACCGTTTCGGCCACCAAGGAATACTCATGACTAATACCCAAAGGATTAGTTAGACTAGGTAATGAGGACCGCAAAAGCAGTGCCCTGACACAGTCGATGTTCCACCAAAGAACAAACTGCACATGTGCGATGTGTGTAACTTAATTTTTTTAACAGGAGAGTAAATAAAGCACAAGAATTTCCTGACGGAAAGGAAAGCTGTTTTCTTTGACTACCTCTTTCGGAAATGTAAATGTATGTAATAATATATGACTGGCTTTTAAATTTCCCTGTCTCATGAGGCTATGGGATAATAATAATTGATATTTTTATTGTTACTTATCACTATTGCTCATCTTAAACTATTGACTAATGCATTTCCGTAACGAACGATCAACGGATCGTAACACAATATTTATTGTTACCTAGTTATTACCTAGTAAATACTAGGTCACAATATCTCTCCATGTACTGTTATCCATGTGGAAAGACCTGATTTCTATTACAATATAATTATTAAATATTACTCAAACCACAAACTATTGATTTAACCATGCATAGTAATATAGCTCTCTCATTCCCCCATCAAATAGTGGCCAGAAGAGTTAACAAGTCGCTAACACATTCCCGCATTAGGTAATACGTAGCACGAGTTACTACACTATATGTACCGTAGCACAGCGCCGCTGCTACGGAAAATCACGTAGCTGCTACGGTCGTTTGCTGAGCTACGAAACGTCATATTATTTTTAACAGATCTCGAACGTGACTGGCTTTTTAATTATCAATGTAGGTATTATTAGTACAACAAGTAAGCAGCGCCGCGCGTTAATTATGAAGTACTCGCTAAATCGTATAAATTATTAAGCGAAAACTTTTTAACCTAACAATTGAACTAATGGCTAATACACTATGTACTAATAGCTAATAGAAATTCAACAAGAACCCAAAAATAAATGAGTTGATATTTTTTTTACCAAACATCGGATTTGTTGTGCTAACCAACCATAATTGTTAGGATTCATTTGTTTAAAATGTTAGTACTTATCTGTAATTTGTCTGTGTACTTTCAGTGTCGTTATAAGAGGTGTTTTTGCATTTTCGATATATTATAACTTATTAACTATAGGTACCACTGTAAATGCTACGTAACATTAACAAAATCCACACATCTGTGTTACTCAAACAAAAGCGCACGAGACCTTTCTAAAATATTTCACGAGTCGTTCCAAATACTCAGATCTCCTCAAACCATACTCGCGGTATAAGCTTTAAAAATCTCAAAACAATTTCGCTCAAACAACTCATGCTCCCGGGCGGGTCCGGGAATCGAACTAAGATACCTCGGGGGTATTTATTCTGGTCCGGCTGAGTGCACCGATTGCGCCGCGTGAGCTGACTGCTAATGCGGGGATCCACGAAGTCTTTCATATAGGACGCCATCCACATGGATCGAATAGTAACGTTTTATTAAAGAATAGGTGCGCTCGTTATCGTGCTTTTTCCACGGTGGGGAGCGCTCTCATTAATTTGGACTGCATCGGCTGCTTACCATCAGGCAGGATGCAGTCACTATGACGAGTCGTTATAAAAAAAAAAAAAGAATGGGCTTTTTTGTATGAAACCCGTCCCACCACTTGATGGTAAGTTTCGAAATAAATAGTGCATTATTTTGAAAAGACAGCTAATATATACGACTGAATGAATAAATAAAAAAAGGTAAAATGAAAAAAAATAATTGTAAAATGAGGGTGTATAGAAAAAATCTTGATTTGAATTGTATATTATCATTTATTATTTTAATTTTCTTCTTCTCAATAACTTTTTTCTCCAATGCCTGACAGATTTGCTGTCAGTGCTATTCAAGTAAGTACTTTCATTTGATGCATAGATGTAAATGTTACAAGGGGGGGGGGGGGACTTTTGCCCATTCTTCTTTATTGAACTTGTATTATCAGCCTTTGAACATCCCACTTTTGGGCACAGCCTTTCCCACATGGACAACAGCACTTAATTTAATGTTTTTTTACATATTTTAGCGTTTTATTAACGCTTAAATATACTTAAGTAAAATTTTAATCACTGTAAAAAGACGACAACCTCTGTTGAGACTCAACCTGGTTGAGGCAGCCGCCCGGAATGCGGAAGGTGCGTGGTTCGATTTCCGCCATTTGATGAAGCAATGTTGACTCAAAAACATAAGCATCAAGAACTGACAAATTTCGACGGGTGAAAACCAGACTTCGGTAGCCAAGTGGATAAGGCAGCCCGCTCGGAACGCGGAAGGTGCGTGGTTAGATTCCCGCGAGAGGTTGTCGTCTTTTTTCAGTGTTTTAAATTTTAGCACTTGATTTTTTAGAGAGAACTGATTTTAACTCTAACTATCCCTTAGGCAATGGTCGTGAGCGTATACATAGTATACATATAAACATATAAGCATGACTATTATCCCCAAAGGGTTAGTAAGAGACTAGGCATGAGGACGGCAAAAGCAGTCCCCTGCCATAGCTCACTTTTCACCAAATAGCGACTGCACATGTGCTCAGTGTGACAGGAGGTGAGCCTATCGCCACTCTATGATGTTGAATTATATGCAGTCTTTAGTCCGTTAGTCGCCTTTTACTACACCCAATGGAAGAGAGGGGGTGGTTACTACTACTATTCTTTGTATGTATGTAATATGATAAATACTCGTAGGTATATTATGACCTGACATGACCTTATGTAACAACATACCCTGGTAAGCAAAATTAATATAGTTACTTATACTTTACATCTATACTTAACCATAGCCCAGTTTATCGGCTGATCATACTGATAAAACTGACCTTAAGTGCCAATGGGTGGAAATTTTGGACAAGTTAACTAGGCAATCATGTAAAAGTACTGAATAAAAAGTAACACCCAAACTAAAGCAGCATCTAATTTTAAGGCATTAGAATGTTTTATGGCACACACAACTAGACCCCCATATTATCTCTCTCTACAAATCTTTTTAGCGATCACACAAAATTATACCCATAGCTGGGAGCTTTCAAAGATGCGGCCACCCGAGAAATAACTTGTGTACGACAAGACCCAGACGCGTTCCTGCAGCCCGCGGTGCAGCCACGACTGCCCAAGGACGGGCAGATACGCCACGCCATTTTATAACCGGCTTTGGCCATGCACTCGTGCGAAAGATGGATAAACGAAAAGCTCTTTTGTTTTTATTACGTGCTGAAAAATATGCATCTAATCATGTTATTGAACAGCGGATTCTCCTGACTCAGATATAATCAAACTTTAGAGGTTAGAGTTCGTGATGCGCCAGCCGCGACTACCCAAGGACAGGCAGATACGCCACGCTATTTTATAACTGGCTTTTGGCTTGCCCTCACGTAGATAAACGACAAGCTCTATGTTTGCAGATAAATATGCATGTTTTTTTATATCATTTAGCAGCTAGTTGATAATATATATTGTCCAGCCACATATACAAGAGCTAGCTTCATTATCCAGTCCTAGCAGGAACAACTGCGAACTTAGCCGTCGCTGGCTGCCAACTTCCATACTGATTACCAGCGCTGACGCCAGCGGCAGCGTCCGAACAAAAGGCCCCTGATTGTAATTTCGGACGATAATAACGCACCAGGAAACGGAAATGTGTCAGATATTTCATGTGGACCAGTTTAATATGGCCACATTCAAAAACAATGGACGCGAAGGCATGAATGTGTTATATACATATGTGGGAACTAAGGTGTTAAATAACTAATCTTGGTGCACGAATGCGTAAATTAATTTATGGTTTGGTGGTAAATAACCGATATATTGCGTTTTCGTGAACAGTTTGTGTTGCTTCATTGTTTCCTTGATGTATTATACTGGTTTTCGATTGAAATGAATAATTTTCTGCTCGTTGATAGAAATAAATAATTTAAGACATGAAATAAATAATTAAAGAAATAAATGTATTTGAAATTATAAAAATTTCATTTTATGCAAAACTTAAAAGGCAAGGAATAGGTATTATAGAAAAAAGATTTTTTTATTAAAATAAACATTTCATTTTATAAAAGACTTTGCTGAAATAAATTAAATCTACGTGGGTAGACTGAACTCAGCTATATAAAGATTGGACAGTAATAATTAATAAAAATGAAATGGCTAGCAAACTCAAATGGCTTCATTTCATTTCAACCTACAGCTAACACTACACCACTAGTTAAAACTACATGTGAGCGTCAGATAGGACAAAAAAAATTCGACCTCCCATACAAAACTGTCCGATCGGCTGACGACATAGTATGAAAGGTAGACATTTTTTTGTCATTTTTGCACTTAATTTCTAGGGGAAACTTGTTTAGTTTCATGGGTGGATCTCACCCTTAACTTTTTTTTATGAATAAAAATTAAGGGTGAATAAATAAATATAAATTTTCACGAATTTTGTTCACGTATCACTTCAGAACCTATTTAGCTAATTCTTGTTAGGACAAGGTTTGTATAATAGTAGATTATGCACCAAGGGGATAAAGTAGTGTCGTATGTAGCGGGCACCCCGTATTGAATCCCGAGCGAAACGAAGGATTCTAGCGTTAACTCCCGAGCGTAGCGAGGGTGTTCAGAGTTAACTCCCGAGCAAAGCGAGGGAGTTAAGACAAGAATCCTGCGTGCAGCGTGGGATTCAAGGTCGCCCAAGACGAAGGCACCTTTATCCCCGACGAGAATACTCTACATTTCACCCCATCTACGAGACAATAAAAAGCAATAGTAAAACAATAGTAGATTGTTATATGTACAAGGAGCTAAAATGACCCAAACGGACTAAATACTGCACATACATCCTACAGCATAAGCGGCGATGGGCTCATCAAAATAATACTACCAACCCATCTTTTCTCTTGGGTGTCGTAAAAGCGACTAACGGGCTAAAAACTGGACATATAACCAACAGCATAGAGCGGCGATAGGCTCATGAAAATAATACTACCAACCCCTCTCTTCCCTTGGGTGTCGTAAAAGCGACTAACGGGCTAAATACTGCACATACACCCAACAGCATAGAGCGGCGATGGGCTCATCAAAATAATACTACCAACCCCTTATTTCCCTTGGGTGTCGTAAAAGGCGACTAACGGACTAAAGACTGCACATACATCCAACAGCATAGAGCGGCGAGCGAAGGAGAGAGAAATAAAGTAGACTTTTTGCGGACAAAAAACTGAACTGTGGGTTCCGAGCGTGCGCACGGGCATCCGTGTTGAACTGTTTCGGGCGACTGCCTGCGCGTGCCCGCAGCCGCGGGTGCGCGGAGGGGGAGGGCTCGCGGACTCGTGTGTGCGCTCGGTGACACTTATTTTATTTCTACCCAATATTACAAAAAAAAGAAAATATCAATACATAGCTAATTCTTTAAACAAAGTACTTAAATCTAATTTCGGTTGCCATCATCAACATCTTCCCCCCTAGTGTCTGTTTTGCGACACTCATCACCCAATAATAATGCTACACGCGTCACTGGTCGCTTCAACACTCCGGTTTTAGTCCTAACGTCTAGAACCCTAACGCGTCTGTCCCTACCTGGATAAACTACTTCAACTATGCCTTTGGGCCATCGGTTACGGGGAGACGTGGGGTCGACCACAACTACGATATCTCCTACCTTAAACTGTACGCCTTCGCGCTGCCATTTTTGGCGCGTAACTAATGTGGGTAGTACCTCTTTCATCCATCGGCTCCAAAATAGGCTGCAAGTCGTTGGGCATTCCTCCATTGCTTCCTCATGTACAGGTCTGCATCACAAAAAACACCAGGTAAAGGTAAGTTCGATGACTGACCTATTAAAAAATGGTTAGGCGTTAAAGCCTCTTGGCTGTGGGGGTCCACTGGCACATGTGTCAGTGGTCGGCTGTTGATCATATTCTCAACTTCTGCCATGAGTGTTGTTAGAGTCTCTTCTCTAGGAGATCTTTCTTTTAGCACCACCTTGAGAGCTGTCTTGACGCTCCGAATGAGTCTTTCCCAAGCACCGCCCATATGGGGGCTTACTGGAGGTATAAAGTGCCTGTCAACACCTTTGTTGACCGCCTGGGTCACAATCACTTCCTTATCTATATCTTGGAAGGCTGTGCGCAACTCTTTATCTGCGCCTCGCATATTCGTGCCATTGTCAGAGTAAAGAGACTTTGGCCAGCCTCTGCGTGCTGCCATCCTACGTAACGCCATAATGAGTGCGTCGGCTGTCAACAACGAGACAAGTTCGATATGAACTGCTCGGATCGTCAGGCACGTGAACAACACACCGTACCTTAATGGCTTTTGTCGTCCAGCGGTGATCTCCATTGGGCCGAATAAATCAAGTCCACAAACAGTAAACGGCCACTGATGATGAGTCAGCCTGGCTTCCGGTAGATCGCCCAGCCTAGGTGGTGTGGGCATCGCCTTTCGTACGCGACAAAAGTTACATTGCGAGGCAACAGTGCGGACAGTGGGGCGTAACTTTATCAACCAGTACTTCTGGCGCAGTTCATTCACTACCAGTTCATTACAAGCGTGCGCAGCGCGGACGTGGTAGTGTCTAACTATGAGCCTGGCTATCTCGTGTAGTCCATCCAGTATTATGGGAGCTTTTACTTCGTCACTTACTTCCCTTGCAGCGTTTATTCGTCCACCGACTCTCAACAGTCCGTCGCTGTCCAAGTACGGAGTAAGATTTCGTAGACGGCTGTCAGCTCGCAGTTGCTTGCCTTTCTTTAGAAGGTTTATCTCTTCTTTGAAAGATTGCTGTTGCGCATAACGTAGCAATAGTTTTTCCCCCCTGTGCATCAACTCGTCGTTCAAAAAGGTAAGTTCACTCTTCCTGCATTTTTTAATGAACAGTAGAACATTTGCAGCCGAACGCAGGAGACGCAACCAGCTGGAGAATCGACAAGGATCTGGTACAGGTAAGTATTCATCATTGTTATTTTCATTTTGTTCGTTTATGATGTTTATTCTTTCTAATATGTCATCACTAACCTCTTTTTCTGTTACAGGATCTCGCGGCCACGACGTGCAGTCATCTCGAAGAAACAGAGGACCAGTGAACCACACGCAGTCCCTGTCCAGCTCACAATCGGTGATCTTTGTTGCCAAGTCGGCCACATTTAGGTCTGAAGAGACATAGCGCCACTCAGAAATTTTGCTCAGTTCATCAATTTCACCGAGTCTATTCGCGATAAACGTTTTGTAACTCCTGGTCTCATTTCTTACCCAGTGTAACACTGTAGTTGAATCAGTCCAATAGTAAGTGGCAGTGGGTTGTAATCGGTGCTCCTTTTTTATGCTGTCCGCTAGACGGCAACCCAGCAACGCGCCTTGTAGTTCCAATCTGGGAATGGTGACGGATTTAGACGGCGGCGTCACCCTGCTTTTGCTAGAAATGAACGAAACATCTACTCTGCCGTCTTGTACTTCCTACGCCAATATCAAACAGCGGCGTAAGCGAGAGGGGAACTATCACAAAAAATGTGTAGTTCTAGCTCCGTCGCGCCAGCACTCGTGCTTTCGGTCATACGGGTCGCTGTCGCAGTCGTAGTCGGCTCGTTCGCGGCGGTCGTAGCTGCTGCTACGGTCTCGTAGTCGCTCGTAGCACAGCTCGGTTGTCGTAGTCGGCTTGCATTCGACGCGTGGAAGTACCACCGAGGTAAGCGCAGCTTATTCACCTTCTGCAATTGGATTAACCATTCACGAAAACATTTAAATAAATGGCTATTAATTTCGTCGTCCCATTTAATATTTAACTTCCATGTTTTTTGAACTAATATTTTTCCTTCAATAGTTACAGGTCCCAAGAAGCCGTGGATATCGAAGATGGACATAACAATGCGGAGAACATCTCGCTTAGTAGGTATTTTTTTTAAATTCAATATTTCATCAGATATGCGTTTTAAAGATATGTCGAATGCTAACTCATCAGTGGCAGGGTACCACAGTAGCCCAAGGGTGCGTTCTGGGGTATTACTCACCATATTTTTTCCCATATTGCTGCTCAGGTCTTCCTTTGGCACTTCTTGGAGTACGTCCGGGACGTTACTCATCCAGTTACGCATATGAAAGCCTCCTTCTTGATGAATGCTCGACACTTCTTTCACCATCTTCTTAGCGCTGTCCTGGTCTTGCAAACTGTCAATGTAATCATCCATGTATTGGTTAGTTTGAATGGCAGGTACTGCAATAGGCATCTTATCTTGAAACCTCGATCCGTTTTTCATTTGGTTGATGTACTGTGCAACAAATGGAGAACAGTTCGCACCAAATATAAGTGAAGTCATAACATACTCAACTGGTTGACCATTCGCGTCTATCCATAAGAATCTTAGAGCATGTTGATCGCTTATTTTAACTCTTATACATAAAAACATGTCTTTTATGTCGCCTACAACAGCGATAGGATTTTCACGAAAGCGA